>CM020503.1:8460000-9060000 GCA_009823395.1 Thamnaconus septentrionalis
GCAGCTGGCCTTGGGACAGGAGCAGAAGTCATTTTGCTGGCCGGTTGTAGCGAGCGGCGCCGCTTGGCCCGGCCCGCCCCAACAGGAGATAAGAAATGATTGCTCAAGCGAATCGACGTCTGCAGCGCAATTTAAGCCGACACCAGTTTTGTCTTAGTCTATCATGAAAATCTATTCATAAGGCCGCAGTTGGGTGTATGCAGGATAATAAAAATAAAATAAAAATAGAATAAAATGCAGGATAAATATGTCATAGCAGTTAAGGAGAGAAAACAATAGGCTATAAGTGAACCGTGTATGATTGTTTATTGATTTTTTTTTTTTAATGTGACACACAGCACAATGTTGCGCACTCATTTTCGCTTGCTGGTTCAAACGGAAAAGACAGAGAAAAGAGAAGAAAAAAAACCTGCCTTTTGCTACTTTGCATTCAGGCTGTGCTGACGCTCCCTTATTTGCTCGACTTGAGAGAAATTCATCCCTCAAGATTTATGAGCGGCATCCCCATTAATGATTCAAACTCGTAATATCTCCAACGTGGGATGATATAGAAATCAAAGAAGCGTTTTTTTTTTTTCCTTTGGTTTGTTCTCTCAAGAAAAAAAAAATGCAAAGCGAATTGTCAACGTTGTCGGCACACGGTGACGGCGCTTGCAGGGATGTATTGCAAAATAAACCATGCGGAATATTCATGCTGGAGTTGTTGGTAAGAGTGAAGACTTTAATTATCCAGAGGCCCGGGGAACGGTGCGTTCAGGGGCTGTCCCTGATTACACTGTGCTGTTTGATTATCTCCGAATTTTTCATGGCCCGTAATCTCTCTTTCCTTCAAGAATGTGGCCTTGAGTTTTAAATTGTAGTCGTAAAAGTTTGTGTATGAATGTGTAGATACAAGTTACGAAAAATAAATCAAAAATAAATTGAATTTACAATTACGAACCCAGGAAATTAATATTTCTTTTAGTATAGTCAGTGGAGCATGCAGTTATGATGGAATTGTGCAGCTTTTCCCATTTATGTGTCTAATTTTGAGTGAAAATGCTCACATAAAAAGAAAAATGGTAAAATTCGTCAACATCAATCTGATGTGATTTTTAAAATTGATTTTCAGAATTCTTACTGAACTGAACCTTTTTTTAAAACTAGTTACTGAACATGCTCTGCTGTTACTTGGATAATGAATTATGTGTAGGTGTTCTGTGTGCTTGTGTTGTATGACTTCACATCTTTATACGCAGTCACGGGTCAGTCCCCAAGCACTGAAAAGAACAGCTGAAAGGATTTGCTTGCTGGTCTGAGACCACAACCAGAAGAAATCCAACCAACTGGCAAAATGTTCACAGCTACACTAGAACACAGCACTTACATTAACACTAAGGCTTTTTTAAGGCGGTTCACCTGGACGAGGTGCTACGCTGCTTGGAGTGATGACGTCGGAAATGTGAACTCTTCTTTACACAGAACGCTGATGACACCCGACACCCTGCGGCGCAAAGAGCAGACCGATGTGATGCAAATATTCTGCTGTGCCTACATTTGCTATTAATGAGTCTGAACAGTAAAGAGCTAAATTATAAAACAGACACATTGAATATTCTGGGCTGAGGTCACAGGGAGCCTCGTTAGGCCTGGAGCAGAAGGGAACTTTGCATTTCTAAGCGACGAGTAAAAGGGGCTCGTTTAACTTCCAGTGTTGCTTGAGATGCTGCGGCGCGGCGCAGTTTTTAGCGGCGAGGACCCTCCCCCCAACCCCAAAAGAACTGAACCGGAGATTTGGCCCAGATGCATTCTTCAGCTGTTAATTACAAAGGAATCGAGAACCCGGCTGCGGCGCTGAGCAGCTTAGCAAGCGACCCTCAGGAAAAGGAGCGTGCGCGTGGCCTCGCGCCTTCACGGAGCCATGGCAAACAAACCGTTGTACGCCCCTGCCTGCTCGCCCCCCCGCTCGCCCGCCTGCCCTTTGACGGCTCCGCTCATGCAAAAACGCATGGAGTCAGACGCGGGTCGAGTGTTCCCCCTCCCTCCCAGGGGTTCCCTCCTGTCAAGCGCCGCTCGCTCATGCGCGCGTAAAAAGCATTCTCCGGGGGGGCGAGGAAGCACGCATCAGGCGTCGGATCACCTGATCTCCGGAACCTTTCCCCTGGCCTGCCTGGCGGACGGTGGAGGGTGACGGGAAACTCCTCCCACGGCTGAACGTTTCCTCGCCGAAGTTCAGAAACGGCGGCAGATGGAGGTGTGGGTGAGAGAGAGAAAAGTATCTAGCGTGTGTGCGTGCACATGCGGCTGGTTAATTATACAACAGGTGCGCAGTGTGATATACATATTGATTAGATCTGACTTTACACACCACCCCTCCACTCCCCCACCACCACCATCACACGTTTGCCTGGATAATTGCTGCAGTCAGGACTCGTACTGGCGTCATGCACGCTTCTGAACCAGAACCAAATTGGTATTTTAATATTTTAACGCAGTCACATGTGACACTGGCCAATAGCCAGCCAGCAGAAATGTTTTTTCCCCATCGACAAGAGCCGCCATTCAACGTCCTTCTTTTAACATGAAAATACCATGTGGTTGTGAATGCAGCATCCATGTTAATGTCTTCAGCATGTTTTGCCTCTGTTCCTGCATTTTGCTGGCAGCTGCTCCCTGTATTTGTCAGGGCTAAAAGACACGGACGGGGCTACTGGCCAGGCCTCCCCGGCCCCGTCGAGAGCTTTTCAAGATGGATGAGCACGATTTTGAGACTTGCTGCTGTTAGCCATCCAGCACAATGCAAGCACTATTGTTTCTACGCCGCATAGTGGTTTCTCACAAGCCAACCTTGAAAGTCACGCGTGTGTGTCGAGTCTATTAATCGCAAGCAAAGCCAAAGGTTTTAGTGGTAAAGCAAATCACTTTACCTGCACGACCCTCCGCTGTGACACGCGTCATAAACAAAAAGGCCCAATAAAACTCACACAAGCGAAATCCTCCGCTCCTCGACAGTGATAGGGTGACAGTGTGAGGGTAAATGGAGAGAAGGCTGAGGTCTCGGTGACAAGCCAACATCTTTTCCGCCCACATTAAACCCTCCCCCTGCCAGGCTGTTGGGTATGGAATACCGAGACTGTGGGCCAAGTCATTCCCTTTTAAATTCATGGAGGAGAGGGAGAGCGGAAGTGCCTTCAAAACAGAGAGCGAGTCGAGCGGAGCGCGTGCAGAGCAAGCGGTGAGAAGTCGGCGGGCTGCACTGTCAAAAGGCCTCGTTATAACCTCAAACAAAGTGACAGGAAGCGGAAACCGCAAACCACACAGGCAATAATATGGATTTCAAATGACGGGATTACAATAGACGTGGGATTGCATGAACACACACGCTCGTGCACGCAGTTCTTTTTCGTTTCATCGCCCGCCACATACTCCTCCCCATCGCCCCACCCCCACCCCCAACATCATCACCCCCCTCCACCGCCACTTGTCGACACGCAATTAGAGGAGCGAGCCTTCAACAAGGCACTCGGCACCCACACGCTTCCATTTCGGAGCTGCTTTCATAACCAGAGAGCTCAACTCCAGCGGCTTACTGTGACCCGACTCTATCAGAGGGGGCTCCGAGTCAGATCCCACTCGGACCACCCCCTCGGCACCCCAGCCATCAGTGGAGTCCGACCCAAATGGACGCGGCTCTCCTCTTCAACTACCCCCGCCTCTCGGTGCCCTTAAATCCTGATCCGCTGGCACTCAAATAAATCACATTCCAGTGTGGGAAACATGTTTCGTAACTGTTCGGAAAATGACTGAGTTTGCCGATGAGGGGATGAGAATGATGGTGAGTGATCAAAAATCAATTTTCAGCGAGAAGCCAGAGATAAAATTCAAGAAAAGTAGGGTGTGCCCATCCTGTCAGTGAACTCTGCAAAAAGTCCCTCCTTTACTCCTCTAATTTGTACCACTCCTCCGAAATTGCACACTGTGTTCTGGAAATTGGCTCTTTGTGATGTCACAAAAGATACCGATACCTCTCCCACGTTAGTGACTCTTAGCCAGGTGTTTGCTCTGCCCCCTGAGGCTACCATGTACATGCCCTTCCAAACCTCCAACAAAGCAACGGTTTTAGCAGGGAGCTGTAAACAGAGGGCTAAATACGGTGTTTTTCTCTTCCTGGAGTCTAGAGAAGTTTGTTTGCAAATGAATTCTGAGACGATGCCCCAATGGAACAATAAATAAAGATCTGAAGATCACAAACAATGTACAGCAGGATGCAAACAGCACCTCCCACCAGAATTGGCTTCTGATAGGCTGACGCTCTTGGCCCCTCCCTGCCTGGCCTAACCAACAGGGACACCTGATCTCAACAGACACATATCCAGATTCAAACACGAGCACGGTTTCCACAGTGAGCCCCTTTGAGGAGGCGCCGCTCCCTCTGGATAAATTTACGCCTCGTTGCCTCCAGTCGGCCTACAGGTGGAGATTAGAGGGAAGCGGAGAGGGAGATTATCAGGCCTCCTACCTGTTGACAACGCATCAACATCAGTGGAGACCTAGAGGTTTGGAGACAAAGGAGAGAAAATCAGTAATATCATTAGATTTCAAACGCTGACACACACACACACACACACACACACACAGATTAGGGAAAGACTATCTCAGTCCATTGATCCAGTCGGGAAGGAAGCTGTTCACTGATGGATCCATCAGGGGGCTAATTAGTTGCTGGTGGATTCAGTAGATCTGAGGTTCCGTCTTGTTCATGCAGATGTCGAGATTCTGAAGAGTCTTTGATCAGTGTTTGTTTGGCTGATCTCAGTCTAAAGTCCACGTAGACGCAGCTTTACGTGTCCTGGTAGTTATTTTGTTTTTTTGGAAAAAAAAATATTTTGCAGAGATGTTTACATGTTTGAGTTCTGCTTTTTTTTCCTTGTTCACCACAGATTTAAATAGGTCGGCGCTGAGTGTTCTCTGAGACGCCCTCGTTGCTGCTGCCACATTTATTGTTACTGCTGCCATGCCTCTGTTTGGCAGTCGTCAAGCGTTGGCACAATGCAGTCCTCTGAAGGTTGACCAAAGTTTGGATGAAAGACAACCAACCGCTGACAATGCCCCAGAGCTGGAGAAGCTAATGCTGCAGTAACACAGTAGCACAAAATTAAGCCGCCTTGTGCGTTGGTCTCAGTCAAATGAGCCTCACCAAGTTAAAGAATGTATCATTTTCTTCCTGTTACGTCAAATAATCTAGATCGAACTTCCTTTACCAAAACCGCTCCCAAGAGAGCGACAACGCTAACAATCTAACATGAGACAATACAAGTGTTGCTTTACTGGGCCTCGGTCACCTGCCAGAAGCTGAGCCACGCCCTCCAATTGTGATTAAGCAGGAAGGTGAAGCTACTAAACTGTGAAACAGACCAGTTTTTAGAATACAATAGAAAACATGATAACTAGAAAATCTAAATTCCTTCTGGTTTGGATCCTCCTCCGCAGTCTGACGTGTCTGACCCAGTCAAGCACTCCTGCTCGGGCTAAACCCGGGTTAACTGAACCCCTGGCGGGTTGGGATTAACTCAGCTGCAGCTGACCTGCAGAAAGGAGGCCGCGCTCACTGCACTGCGGAGGCACAATAAACAGGGTTTAACCTCTCGCCCCGCAGGTAACCGCTGCATATTTGTTCATTATGTTCAGTGCAACACTTGTGGTTTCGAAGGGTGGCGGCGCGGCCGAGCGCTCTGGAAGGGCACCTTGAGGGTCGGAGGAGGGCTGGTGCCCTCGGAGAGGATGACAGAGCCATTTATCACACGGGAAAGACCGCGGATGTACTACAGCCGGGGACATATCCGCATGTTTAACCTCACTCACACACACACGCACATGCGCGCGCGCACACACACACACACGCACACACTCTGCTGGATCTGATGGAATTAGAGTGTGATGGAGTGTGAGTGCGACATTGAGGGAAACAAAGAAAGAGTTCATTTGATTAGTGGGGAGACAAGACGGGGACTCAATGACATCATTGCCATGTCCCCTCCCCCATCGCAGCCAAACTGTTCGCTGTCAGGAGCCGTATCTGGAGTGTGTACACACACACAGACACACAAACACACACAGCTGCTCTCTCACTGAGGTCCTGTCCACCCGGGAACGTTTTTTGGTGGAAACGGTAAAGTATTTAACCGTTACGGCGTTTCGTCCATATGGCAACGGCGTTTTGGGTCCCCCGAAACGGTATTTTTTGAAAACGGGTCCCAGAGTGGGAAAATCTGACAACGCCGTTTCGTCGTTGTCATATCGTTGCTGTCTGGACAGTGAAAATGGCGTTTCCTTGTAAAACGATGACGTCATCGCACCGTCACTGTCATGTGACCGGAAAAAACAAGGCATGCAAAGCGGCACAAACAACGATATCGGCGAGCGGAGTTGTCTTTGTATTGCAGGCGCTTCAAGATTTGTTGCCAATATTACTACAAAACCTCACAAAACCTCAGACTCACTTTTTTTCCGCTATTCACCATTTTTGTTTTCTGTTTGTTTAGTGTGTAGCGGAAACACTCCCTTTCTAAATCTTGGGTCCGCTGGCTGTGTTAGCGTCTGTTAACAGCGCCACGTTTCGGTGTGGCATACGCATTACATCGTCTTCACCCACCGTTCCGTTTCCATCTGCCAGCGTGTGAATGCGACTTTTTTCGACCCCGGGAAAGGAAAAAAAAACGGTAACGTTCCCATGTGGACAGGGCTATAGTTCACGTTGAAGGTTTTCACACGTCAGAAGTGTAACAACTAAACGACCCGTAGATGCAACAGGAAGGTTTGTGTCAAAAATTTTCACAACTGCACAACAACTTCCACAACAACAAAGCAGGAAGTGGTGAAAGCATTCCGACATTCCCGTCTGCAGAGTTTCGGATGTGTTTGGATGTGGTTTTGGATGTTTGTTTGGGTTTTTAACAGCTCCAGCAACAGTGGTTTTTCATAGGGACACAGCTGTTACCAGTGCAGAACCAGCTGGTCATCACATGAGCAGAAACAGATCCCACCCCCACCCCCATAAAACAATTCAAGGTGTGAAGGCAAACCTTCAATGACCCTAAGTCCCTAAATCTGGCATTGAGTGCAGTTTAAAGCACGCTGGAGGAATGCATGGCTGTTTGAAGGTTAAGTGTGTAATATTTGGAGATTTTGAGAAGAAACAGCCACATCAAGTGGTCACATTTTAGATTGCAGCGCTCTTTCACTCACCCTTCCTCTCCTAAGCTTGTCAGTCAACTACAGTGGCCTGCGCACCCAAACCCAGATACCTCGTCCACTTTCTTCTCCTTCATTGGTTAATTTGCCAGCACTTACCCTTAATACGTGCCATCAGGCAGGCTGGATTGTCCACACCAGACTTTCTTAAAAATATGACGGTGCAAGATGGCAGCTAACTGGAGACCCTTACTCTATGTACACTCTAATATAGTTATAAGAATCGTTCTATGGGTAGGAAAACCAAACTATTTTTGTTGTACTGTGACCAGGAAACAAGAACAACTGATTGCACACAGTTGCAGCTACCAAACTGATCTGAGTGGTGGGAGATACGTTGCCATATGTTCCCCTGCGAGACAGATAATGAGCCTGTCAACTGGTGCTGCAGACAGATTTGTTGCTTTTCTTTACAGTGCGAAAGATCAGGGGAAAGAAAATTTAACCATCAAAATTTGCAAAATTGAAGGGCCATTTTCCTGCAGCGCAGCATTTTGTAGGAAAACAGTTTAAAAAAACAACAGCAATTAAAAAAAAAAAAAAAGATTCAAATAGCATGAATTATTTACCTGAGAAAAAAATTTGTCTGGCGTGTAAAGGTCTGTCTAAAACAGACACACACACCAGCATCTGAGTTATTGATCCCTTCTGTCACTGGCACCATATGGCTCTTAAATTCTGTCCATGTCACCTCCGTCAGAACCTCCTGCTGTCACTTGTCCCTCACACTTCCAACCACAGGAGGCCCGTGAGTGTGGATCAATCTCAACCAACCGGGCAGCTGTGATATTCCCCCTGTCAGCCTCCACCTCCTTTGTCGAGGAGTTTGAGTCCATATCAGCGGCTCCATGTGAGCTCCCGTCACCAAGGTTTACTCAAGCGTTCGCAGTGAATCAGTGTCAGATGTGAGAATGTCGGTCAGCTGCACCGATGAGCCGTCGCTGCGAATCAAACAGTTGGACCAAGGCAAGATTTACAAAAGTTGAACGGAATGTTTTTTTTATTAGTAGATAATAAAAAAATATGTCACTAATTTTAATTACAAGTAAAATATAATAGTTGGAATCTTTATTATTTCATTTTTTATGATATAGGATGAAAGAATCTTTTTTGAGGCATGTAGGAAATTATTTAGGATGATTGGCATCACAGACATATGGTCCTCAGAGGTCTTTAAAATCAAATGTCAAAAAAATGAAATGCAAAAAAAAAAAAATAAAGACAATCTTTAGGGGCGTGTTTCAAGCAGTGATTTGATGTCAATGAACGAGGCTGTGTAAAGCGTAGAGGTGTGATAGGACCCCGCTACTTGAATGGACACCATCAGTTGGCCTAGTTGTAGCTGTTCTTGCAGGTCAACTGATCATGAGCAACGCTGCTGTTCAACCAGGACAAGTCAACGTCACGCAGCTCGTCGCTCTCGTCGGTTGAACATCACTACGTCACAGTTTGTTCTGTTCCCATCCAACTCCAAACAGATGCAAAGAGAGAAAAACCACCTCAAGCCGGCGTGCAAACATTTTTTAATTCATTTTAATTTTATTTCACTGAACAGTTGACTCAGTTTGTAGAAAAAAAAAAAAAAAACTGAAAAAACACTTAAATTGCATGTTAAACAATCAGATGTCTCATGTATTGAAGATTTCGACTTAAAAACAGTCAAGTCCACCTGCCACCACAGACTCCAGTGACATTAAGAGAGCAGAAACGACACCGTCAGCAGTTCCACCCCAACAGAACGACAACATAACAAAAACAACACTTTTAACTTCCCTTCACTGCCCATCACTGAACCTGCATGCTTGCCTGCCTTAAGGGCCTCAGCATAAACCAGGCGTAGCAAACACTGCCCTGGCTACCTGGGGGACACGCCTGAGTCCCTGATAAGATTGCTGTGTGTGTGTGTGTGTGTGTGTGTGTGTGTGTGTTTTAAGACAACAGCCTCCGCAGGTGGATTGTGCTGAGAGAGTGCTGCGTCCCAGAAGTGGAAGGCAAAACGTGCACAAAATGTAAAACAGCG
Source organism: Thamnaconus septentrionalis (assembly GCA_009823395.1). NCBI lineage: Eukaryota > Metazoa > Chordata > Actinopteri > Tetraodontiformes > Monacanthidae > Thamnaconus > Thamnaconus septentrionalis. Next base: position 8,469,251 of record CM020503.1, read on the forward strand.
TTACAGTCGAGCGCGCTGTGTTAGTGTGGAGGCCTGAGGTGAGTGAGTGAGTGAGTGAGTGAGTGAGTGAGGTATTAGTATGTGTCTAATTGTGTTAGCGTTATGTACGCTCCCCTGCCTCTGTGCGTGTACGTCCGTGTGTGTGTGTGTGTGTGTGTGTGTGTGTGTGTGTGTGTGTGTGTGTGTGTGTGTGTGTGTGTGTGTGTGTGTGTGTGTGAGAAACAGGGTGTCTTAACGGAGAACCACACAGGAGGATGAAGAGTTCAATCAGTCGAGTGTGCTTTGTTTGTCTCTGCGTGCGTGTGCACGCGAACAGTGGAGGGGACCTCCCATTGGCTGGATCAGTGGGTATCCATGGGGGACGGGGTGTATGTACGAGCTGTCAGCTCGATGCGGAGCGACTGCATTTTTAATGCATGAGCAGGTGACATTTAATGGATCGACGCAGCTTTGCAGAGACGCAAAGTTAAAAAAACAAAAACAAAAAAAAAACACGTTTCCTTTACAAGCGCAAAGACGAGCGTAGCGATGCGCGGCGATAAACTCCCCCCCTGAGGCGCGTTTGATCGGCGGCTTGTGGAGGCATCAGAGGAGATGCCGACATTCACGGTGGCTAGCTTTTGAAAATAAAATAATAATAAAAACAACAAACAACAAAATCCCACTCGGTTAGATATTTTTGTTGCAGCTTGTCGGCAGAAGAGGAAGAGCCAAATACTCGAACTATTCCTTTATTCTGGGTCTGATTCACCAAGATGTTGCGCATCGTTCTCCGTCGTTGTTGTGAGCAACAGAGCGAACATCATGCTACAGTGCCGTCGAAGTTGAAGACGTGAGAGACGCATCTGCATCTTGTTGTCATCAGATTGAAACTGTCCTGCAGGCCAAGAAAAAAAAAACTATTGGACCATGACCACAAACGCAGCAGGCTAGCAGCAGGGAGCGAATGAGAGAGAGTCCCAGGTCTCACTGGAGGAGGTGGAGGGGCAGCAGAGTCTCCATAGAGCCGGGGTGTCAAATTCAAATACAAGGTGGGCCAAAATTTAAACTTGGACAAAATGTCACTCCAATTACAACAGTGAACCTTTTCATAAGGACCCAATCAAGTTTTGCTTCAAAGCTTGAATATGGAACAAGCAACGCTTAATACTATACAATCAAAATTCAAATTAAGAAAACACATCAAAATAAATAAAATGTAAATAATTTTTATTTGCAGCCTTCTGATTTAAGTTATATGTGCTGTATAATACCAGCGTCCAACAAGTCATTTAATATTGACCTGGCGGGCCAAATATAATTACACTGCAGTCCAGAGTTTGACACCTATGCCATAGAAACATAGAAAAGATTGATTTTTCTCTCATATTTGAGGCGTCGGTGACTTAAGGTGTTTTTTGTCTTTTTCCAAACACAGCTGATGTCCATGAAAGCGAAGAACATTGCATTTACACGTGTAACATTACATCATGCAACCTCAGTGTACATGAGTGACAGCCTCTTTCATCTCTGACTGATCCGCCGCAAAAACCTGCGCCCTGAGCTCTGCTCGCTCGCTCGGGGATGGCGGGGGCGGCGTTGCATAGTGACCTCCAGGTCACGCCGGGAGACACGCGACATGGCGCTCTGCAAATGTGTCCTGTCAGCAGGAGCAGAGAACCATCAAGTCTGTTAAAAATAAATAAATAAATAAATAACAGCAAGGAAACTGTTTTGTTTCAAAGGCCTCGTCAGCAGGGGTCACGGTGCAGACGACTGCGTCGGGGTGTGAGGGCCGCTATTACGGGAAACGTGGCGAGGAATGAGAAAACGCTGCGTTCATGATGATTTGCAGGCCGACTATCCAACCATCCAACCATCCAACCATCCACTCCCTCGGCGCCACAGAGAAAAAAACATGGCGACACTCGGAGTGAAAAAAAAAAACCCAGACGCGGCAACATGTCTTTTTCCGACGGGACGCTTTGAAACCGAAATTGGAAAATATCCACGGCCGCGTGCTTCGCACAAGGACGTCAGCGTGGAGATGAAAGGCGAGGAGGGAAAAATGAGGGTGACGGCGAGAGGCGGAGAGAGACGGAGGAGGTAAACAGATGGTTTGGGACTGAGCGGAAGTGCTCTTCTCGCTCCATGTTCGAGAAAACACTCGAGCACCTGCAGATGTGACCAGATCTGTGGTGAATTTTCACTGCTGGGTTTAGAATTGGAAAAGGAAAAAGAGGAAGAAGAAGTAGAAGAAAAGGTGAAGATGGAGATGAGAGAGGGGAGCTTTCATGTATCGGCCTCAGGGTTCACGAGAGACAATTCTGCTCAGCAAATTTACACAATAAAATAACAAAACATTAAAATGCCAGTGGATTTATATATATTGGACCAAGTAAATCATTAAAAAAATGAATAAATAAAAAAAGTCTTGTTGAAACAAGGTAAAAGGCACAATCAAAGATGTTTTTGTCAAGGATAAACTTTTCAAAAAACAGCTCATTCAGGTCATAAGACATGACACATTGCATTGCTGCATAATACAAAGAGTGGAAAAGAAGAAAATGGATGGTGTGTGACGAGTTGTCACGGAAGTTGAAGTTGTTAAAGGAAAAGGAGTCGCTTACCTCCCGGTTGACGTCAGACTCTATCGAGGATCAACATGGTTTGGTCTGTCTGGTGAAGGTGGCAGGTACAGTCAGTCCACTCTGAGTTCCACCAGTGCAATCATAACACCTGTGCTGCCTCAGTACTAATCAAGGCCGCCCACGGCCACCTGGTGATCATCAGCTCGTCACCGCGGAGCACCGTCCAATGACGTCACTGCACTTTTCCTGTTTGTTCCCTTCTTAGTTCACAGCAAATCACTTAATGAAAACACACATCATTTATTTATTTTAATCATTTATATTTGAAAACTTTTAAAAGATACAAGTGAAAATTTTCTTGACATTTTATGAAACTCAAATGTGCAACCAAAATGTGTCACCACCACTGTAAATAGCAATTCAAAAGAAGAGCACAACAATGTCATAAACACACCTAATTGTGTCAAATATCACATTCTTAATGTGAACACTCCTGGCTTCACCACCCCCCTCTGTTCATCTACTGTACAGACATAGTCTCAAAATTCATAAAAGATAGAGATGGATACTTTATCTATATTTATCGCACTTTACTTTAATAATCCGTCATAGGACATTGCAATTGCTACAGCAGGTAAAAGGTTAACTTTTTGCCTGGTAAACCATTGCGGTGGCTGACACAGTGGAGCAGTGAAGGTCATGGGTTTGATTCCCACTGGGGGTCTTTCTATGTGGCGTTTCCATGTTAGCCTGTGTGTGCACAGTAGGCTAATTGTCAACATTTAGCACTTTTGACGCTATGGGAATTAGTAGCTCTGCACACGTACACGTCAAAGAGAAGATTGTATGGCCACACGGCGGGGCTGCATGTGGACGTAAATCCCCTCTGACAGCTGCACCGGCACTCGCTGCGGAATCGATTCAGCTGCTTGAGTTGAGTCGCGTTGGGAGATCTGGTCAGTTTGCGATTGTCTAATTACTGACACACACAAACACACAACAACAACAACAACAAAAACATTTGTTACAATTATACACGTCCGAATCCTTTTGTAACAGCAAACGTTTTTCACGTTTTACAGCCTCTGACAGTGCAAACGCTCATTACAAATGAGCAAATGAGAGAAAACTCTCAGGGGAGCCATTTCAGACCGTTAGAGAGCAGTTCCTGACTGAAAAATTAGATTAATCAAACACGGCGACGATAAACAAAGCGTGCTCTCATCAACGTCCAGCAACTCCAGGGATCTCCCTGCAGCCTCACTGAAAATTCAGGCCCCATTTTTTTTCCCCCTCACGCAAATAAAGACAAGCAATAGGGGCATTATGTGGATTATGTTACATGCTACGGTTGCATTTTTTTTTGTCCAATCAGCCCTTTAAGGTGTGTGAAATAACGCCTTGGGCAGGAGTAGCTCAGCCAATTGTTGGAAAAATGTATGTGGAAGGTGGGGAAGGGATGGAGGCTGGTTGTATTATCTGGAGAGCGAGAGAACGAAAGTGTCGACGTGACGGAGATAAGCACAGATGGCGAAATGGAGCGCAGAGATAAACCAGTCACGGGGGATGACGCAGAGCTGCAGACTGTAAAAGCACCTGGAGTGACACTAAAAGTCGCCTGGGAACGTCCCCAGTCCATTGAGTGATGGATATTTTCAATATTTTCAGGATGCAAAACCTCGAGAGGCGATGTATTCTTATATAGAGTATACATGTGCGGTGTATGTGAGTGAGTGTGTGTATGTGTGCTTGGCGAGCATAATTTCACAGCGCAGCTAAAGCGAGTGAGTTTACACAAAACCTCAGGAGCCCTGATTCAGATGGAGGGTTTTTCTAAATCCTTGCGATTAATCTGATTGTTTCCCCTCTGATAAAGAGAGTTTACAACGCAGAGGCCCAAACTGAGGAGGTGATTGGACAAACTGCTTCTTTGTCACACGCTGACCAATCACACTTGTTCCTGTGCAACATGGCTAGCTTCACCGTGGCTAAGTAGCAGCGATGTGTCACTAATGTTTACCAGAACTGTCAAAGCATATCAGGAGTTCAAAGAGAAAATGTTCTAAATCAAGACAAGTCTTCAGTGCTTTTAAAGAAATGCTCACATACACACACACACACACACACACACACACACAGGTACACATACATACAAACACACGCACACCTCTTAATATAAAATATGCTCCTGTTGGGCTGCTTTAAGCGGCTAAACTGACCTTCCGGCGTCCTTGATGGCGTCCTTGATGTTGGGTATCAACCTCTTGTGAGACCCTCGGCCGCTGATTTGGTTCTAGACAGGGTCAAAGGAACAGCGCAGCAGGGCTTCACTCTGGGACAGAATAGTAGTTCAGTGGAGAGTGATAATAACAATCAGTGTGTGCAGTACAATTTCAATTAATTGGAGAGAAAAATATATTCCTCTATTGTGCTGCTTTTTTCTTTAATCATCTTAATTCGAACATTTGAAAATACACAAGATGTTGTGGGAGTATGACAATGATCTTCTCTCCAAAATGTTATGCAAAATTCTGTGTTATTGTTGTCTTAAAATATGTGTATCGAGCGTTAGGAAACGGTAAACTCCAGAAGCGAAGAAAGCCCACTGTTTACTCTTTTGGCTTTGGCCAATTTCAGAAAGTTTCTGCTAATGACATCAAATTTTGTGGGGCAAGGGCTAACTATTAATGAAACTATGCTGTTTTGGGGAGATCTATGGAGTTTTTTTGCTGGGGGGTGGGGGGAGATCACTATTTGTCCAAGGTTATTCAGTATTGTATAAGTTGAGGGGGGAAAAAAATTAAACGGAGATACAACCTCTTTTGAGGACATGAGGAAGAAAGTTACTGAAAAAAAAGAGAAAAGAAGTAGCCTTACAATCATTTCTGAAAAAGACCAAAAAATGCCCCCCAAAAACGAGGAAGTTTGAAATGAAATTGCTATCATTTGGTCATTTTGAAGGAACATTTTGAGGAGCCGTCCTCACAGACAGCTCACATCCTTGCGGAGCAGAGGACACTCACTCACTATGGAGTCGTTTCAGCAGGAAGTCTGCGCGCGTAAAATAGCGGGGAGGAGGTATTACACCAAGAACGGGTGCTGAGAAGAGGTGGAGAGACAAAGAGAGAGAGGTGGTGCCCTCGCAGAGCTAATTCGCCTTGCGCCGCCGGAAAGAAGGTCGCCTTCATATCAAATAGTCAGACAACTCCATTTAACAGTGCTAAAGACCCCAGTGGGCTTAGCGGGATTAGATGATGGGCTCCGTGGTCTTGGTGAGCGCAGGCAGAGCCGAGCTCACTCATTCTCGCCGTGCGGACATTAACAGCTAGCCTCCAAAGATTCGACTCTTCTCCTCTTGCTCCCACTCTTCCTCATCCCCTCCTCTTCTTCCCCTTTTTCCTCCGGCCCCTCGTTCTCCTCCTCCCCCAGAAACAATCAAGTTTCAATCAACTGGCAGGGAGCCGTAACTGATTATTATAGCATTTTCCTGCCTTAAAGGCCCAGTGTTTAACATCTTGTGCCATCTGGTGGTAAGAATGCATCATGCAATGTTAACATTATGTCCTAAGTCCCTCTAGATCTCACACCGTACTGATACCAGCCATGATGTCAAGGCGGAATCACCAAACCAATGGGACTTTTGGCTCCCTACAATTAGTGCTGTGCGGTATTTTTAAATCATTGAACATGTTAGACTGATATCGTTCAATACAGATCGATGGATTGGTATCTGTATTACCACTACTTAACAAAATTAAAAGCTTAGCATTATTCATACAGACTTTGCTCCTGGTTGCTGTTTCTTTGCCCACAAATGCTGTGTAGGTGTTTTAATTCTGTCATCTTTAGGCCCATCTGTGTGATACATCCAATTGTTGTTGTTGTTGTTGTAGTTGAACGCACAGATGTTTAAGCATAACACCTGAAAAAATCAACCCCAGTTGAGTAATTCTAGGCTAGTCTATACTAAAGGGATTAGACAAAACCTCTCTGTCGCAGAATTAAATTGAGAACTTCCTCCCACTTCAATAAGATGTGAGACCTTCATGAAATCATAAAGCACAATGGCTGTGACAATCACATTTACTCTGCACCATATTCCAGAAGAAGTCCTGATAGTCGGGGTTGCAGAAACATAAGAGATGTGTCACACAACTGGATACTTAAGCGCAATACTTTATTTTGTGGTACGCTCATTTCCACACTTTTGGCACTGCCTCAAATCATGCACTGCTGAAGATACAGTTTTATTTTCCCAGAACCTCTTCTTTATGTGGCATTTCCGATTAACGACGTAAAGTCATTGCAAGGACAGTATAAACCACATTTTATTGCGATGACACTAAAGACAAGGACTTCATCCCTGCTGTTTGCAGACGATGTGTTTCTTTTGTCCTTATCGTGCACAGATCTGCAGCTCTCACTAGAATTTGTCCATCATGTGTCCGTCCTCAAGGAGTCAACAAGTTCATGTATTTCAGGAGTGAGGCTCAAGCAGAGCGGGAGAATGAAAAGCAGATTCGGGCAGCAGTGATGAGGACGTAAAATCGGTCTTTCTTGGTGAAGAGGGAGCTGAGCCGGATGGTTCACTTTACTGGTCGCTCTCCATTTTAACTGTCACTTGTGGTCATGAGCTTCGGGTCATGACCAAACGAATTAGGTCGCAAATACTAGGGGTCTTCTCAACAGGATTGCCGAGATCTCTCTTAGAGAGAGGGTGAAAAGTTTGGTCACCCGCGAGCAGCTTGGACTAGAGCCGCTGCTCCTCCGCATCAACAGGAAACAACTGAGGTGCCTCCTGGGACACCATGCTCAACCGGGAGGACGCCCTGGGGCAGACCTAGGACATGCTGGAGGGACTATGTCTCCTGGCTGACCTGGGAACCTCTTGGGGTGGCCCCAGAAAAGCTGGTAGAAGAGGCCTTTTACCGCGACCCAGACCCCAGCTGATGATGACATATGACGTAAACTAAACAAACAGGCAATGTTAACGGCAGATTAACATCAGAGACTGTAGCTAATAAGGTAGTTAGCTAGCTAGCAGGCTAATTATGTAATGCATCTTCTGTAATGTCAGCAAGTACTGTATGATGGTTGTGCAAATAAGGCGCTGCACTCTTGATGCGGCACAGTGTGGCACCAACACCGTAGGCAAGCATTTTTTGTCGTTTTTTTTTTTCGTTTTGTTTTGGCCCCCTCCTTATTTTCCAAAGCGCCACGTTGTGCTTTCCAAAACTCCTCAGGGTGACTTGATGGTCAGAGCCAGTGAGCCTAAATAGTTTTCCTCCTTCTTCCCAGGAGATAGATTGAACAGAAATAGGACGATAAACTGGCCTGGATGATGGATGAGTGAGGGGATGATCTTTCAATCAGTCTGCCATCCGCACTTCCTTCCCTCATCCGCAGGAAACCGGGACTGATGTCATGGATGATAGAGGCGGGCTTCTGTCACCGCACATGTGTGTGCGTGCGTGCGTGTGTCTACATGCATGTGTGTGTTGGTGTGTGTGGTTGTGTGTGTGCGGTTGTGTGTTTATTCATGCAAGCGGCGTACAATACCTGCTTGTGTCATACGCAGGGACGAGAAGTGTCAGGTGTATGATTTATTTCTCTCTCTCTCTCTCTCTCTCTCTCTCTCTGTGTGTGTGCGTGTGTGTGCGCGGTAGAAGTTTGCACTGTTGAGGCTGCGTTTCGTCGCTGCACGTTTGCAAATGCGTTGCCCTGAATTCAAGCGGGCAAACTGGCACCATCTGCTGCGCGCAAACCCCCCCGCTGACATTACACATCACACACTTAAGACACTCGCCACGGCAGCAGTTGGCGCGGCGGGAGCAGGCAGCCACCTCCTCCTTAAATCCGCAGCAGGCGCGCTACAAAAGTTCACGCTGGCGTTTGAGACAAGACATTTTCTGACATGGAGCAGAAGGAGACACAAGTTTGATGGAACACGATGAACTATGTGAGATTATTACAAAAAAAACATGTAAGGCAAAGTTAGACAAAAGGTGAGTCCCAGTTCTGTCAAGACTTGGTGCGCTATTACCTCAGTAGTGCTTTATTTGCTCAACAGGGTAAATACAAATTGAGTTTGGAATGGACAACAGTGGCATAACGATGTTAGCGCACTAGCTAAAATTAGTCATTGCTCACCTGTAAATTCCTAGCGGCGGTAAATGACTTGAATCTGGTGTGAAACTCACACCGTGAATGCTGTGCATGTTTAGTTTAAGAGATGTCTTTATCTTCTGTGAATTTTTGGTTAAAATAAGCATGAAGAGGAAAATAAAAAGATGTAGTTAGTCAGTTAATAAAAAGATGTAGCCGCTTTTGATGGTACAAAACGTTAGTATGATGAGTTAATACTGAAGACAACAAGGTTAATTCACTGCGTGCACAGCATTGGAGGAAACATCTTATTTACTTAATTTACTAACAGAAGTGCAATTTAGATTGCTAATAGATATAAATAAATACAAGGATGTTTAAGAACGATACAATCGATGTTAATATAGCAAAGCAAGATTCAGGCTGCAGAGGGATTTTCATCTGTGGAAACCTGAGATAAAGCCTGTGTGTGTGTGTGTGTGTGTGTGTGTGTGTGTGTGTGTGTGTGTGTGTGTGTGTGTGTGTGTGTGTGTGTGTGTGTGTGTGTGTGTGTGTGTGTTGCACAGCTCATAGTGTTAATCCTGCTGAAGCTGAAAACTTGGCCAGTTCACCAATCCAGAGCCAGAGCGCAGCTGGGAGACGAGAAGACAGAGAAAAAACATTGATTTTCACCTTTTTTCCCTCCATCACTACTGATTTTCCTTAAACACACGCGTGAGCGCGCACACACACACGCACACGCGCGCACACACACACACACACACACACACACACACAGACAAACTCACAAAAAGGTACTTTAGGTTTCTTTCAGTTCTGTTCAATATTGGCTGTGGCTCTCAAAGCCAACAATACATTTTTCAAGGACTTGGAATCCTTGTGAGGCAGACGTTTATTTTGTTTTGTGAGTTATGAGTTTTTCAAGGACACACTTGCCTGTCACCAATAAAGAGGTATCTCCCCTGTGCTGCCACAAAAAAAAAGTATAAAAGGAGAAAAACAATAGCAGGAGAAAGCCACAAATTGCGTCTGAGAAGTGATTGGTTCAAATCAGTGCTTTTAAAACTCTGTATTTTGTGAAATTTGGAATGTGCACAGAGATTGAACATGAAAACAAAGAACACTCAGCCTTGTCCTGTCTCCATATAACATAAGCAATTATGCAAAACACGCACACACACACACACACACACACACACACACACACACACACACACATACACATAGAGAAAAGCTCTTTTTTTCTTCTTTTCATGTGTAAAATGCTTTTACATTTTGAGAAAACTGCAGGGTTCACTTCCTGTATTGTCGTTTTTATCTTCCACCATTGCTTCAAAAGGCCAGCTTGCAGAAGCCACTTCCTTAATTTTTGAAGAATTTAAAAGGTGCTGATCTGTAGCCCAGTTCCAATCCTGGAAGAAAATACAAAGAAGCTTCGGCAAGATGGATGGGGCAGAATTCTGAACTGAAATCTCTGATTCTCATTCCATTATAAGGAGCTGAAACTCATCTGCACTTTTTCAGCAAAAACATGAAAACACGTTTGTCGGCTTCCAAGATAAAGTAAAAAAAAAAATGTCTTTCATGTTGCTTTGGGTAAATGTTGTGTTGGCGGACAGTCGGGCTGCTTGTTTCCCTGCATAGAGCCACCAAAACAAGCTAATTAGGCTAATTAGCAGCTTTGGCAGGCTACAGTGGAATTCGCTTTTCTTTTCTTTTTTTGCGTCAGCTTCATTTGTGGCTTGCCGTTAAAACTTGCAAAATGCTTCTTCGTTTGTGGCTTGCCGTTAAAACTTGCAAAATGCTTCTTCGTTTTCGGCGCTGACTTCTGTTTGCACTCTGGGCTCGTGCCCTGGCAAAAGATGCAGGACGCCCTGGTCGCGGCGCCACGCTACTTTCCCTCCTCTCCTGAGGTGCTCATTAGGCTCCATCATGTTGCACTTGTTGTTATCACCGCAGCTGATCTTGTAACGGCAGCTTCATTGTTTGCCGGCTCGTCACCTGAGCCAGGAGGCGGAGCGGTGCAGGTGATTAATGCTCGCAGCGAGGAGCGGATCATAAATAAACAAACCAAACGCCCCTTTGCTGCTAGCGGGAGCCGACGGCTCCTGCCTTCCGCCATCTGCTCGGGGTGTAATTCTGCTGCTTGCAACGCTTTGCTGCCATCAGGGTGATGAGATGACGCAGAGAGACGGCCAGCTTGTTTGCTTGTGCACTTGTTTGTCTTGTGATTGATGTACACCTGTCTGCACGCTTTCATCCGAGCAAGCATGGATGAAAAACAACAACATATCTGTACAGTATTCATATATTTCTAATTATGACAATGCAAATAAATTTCCAAATGCACATTTGCTTGATTTATTTGGAACATTCTGATTTTGATACTGCGTGATTGTGCCTGAAACGACGCTGTGCCGCTCAAGATTAAGTTAGGTTTGGACTCCCATCGCCCCCTGGTGGCAAAGCAGGCAAACAGCAGTCGAGACCTTCAAAATAAAATGTGTTTTAGCAATTCCATCCATCTAGAAAGAAAGAAAGGAAGAGAGAAAGAAAGAAAGAACAACACTAGTCTTGTTTAAAGTTAATATTTTAAATTTAATTTTTGAAAAGACAATATATTCAGACCAAGTTCAACACAAGCATGCTGTTAAATGATGAACAAGTAGATGATGTTTTTCGGATGAAACTGTAATTTTTTATTATTTTTTTTAGAAAACATACAAATATAAACAAAATTAGAGATTCTAATAAACATTAAGTGAACGGAATTATATTTATTAAACTATTTGACATTTTAGCTTTAATTAAATAAAATGAACAATGAAATAATTAACTTGTATGAGAAGCAAATCCCTTCTTTTTTTTTGCCTTTATTTTTGATTCTGCCTCTGAGGCTTCTGAATGCCCTGATTAACTCTGGATGATTAATCTTGATTTATTTTGTTCTGTTTTTTGTTTTTAATGCAATGTCAGTGCGGAGGTGAAGAGAACCAACTGTTCCAGCCGTCGCAGACACTTTGATTTGTTTACCGTTGATGTTCCGGACAACAGAAAACAACTGGTGGAGTGAACCTGGTGGCTCTAATCCAGAGTCCTGGAACGCTGCCTGCTGGCAGGAGCCGCTGGATGAATTGGAGCCGCCAGTAATGTAATCAGTTCCGCCTGAGCGTCTGATCTTCACACACTTCCTGTGTGTTCAAACAACCTGCAGAGTAGTACACATATCAAGAATAAAACTCTTAATTAGTCACATTTCAGTCATATTATGAAGAGTGATATCATACTTTTTCTAAAAATGTGTTGAAAATAATAAATAATATTGTTCATCCAGGGCGTCACTGGAGAAGCACTGTTTGAGCCGTTACAAAAACAAAAAACAAGCAAAATGATATTTATATCCAAAAAACCCTGCATATTTAGCACTATGTTTACAGCTTCCATCTTAAAACTGATGCTTTGTTGAATCTTCACCTCCCCATGTTTGGAAGAGAAACACACAGACAGAGAGAGAGAGAGAGAGAGAGAGAGAGAGAGAGAGAGAGAGAGAGAGAGAGAGAGAGAGAGAGAGAGACAGAGAGAGAGTTGGGAAAATGCATACAGAGACTCAGCAAACAAAGATTTACAGACAGTTAAAACAAAGATGAGATTTAGTCCCGATCGACCAGTTCGCTGGCGATTGCAGCTGAGTCCAGGGACCTTTGCGTTGCTTTCAGTGACACATGTAACTTCTAAAAAAAAGTCTCCTTTGTACTTCGCAGCATCGGGAAAAAAAAATTGGTTATACATAATCAAGGCTTCTTTCTTCTTCTCCTTTTTTTTTTAAAAAAAAAAAACACTTTTCTCTTCCTTGACAACCGTGAAAATGATGAAAGCCCAAAGGCACAAAACACAATCAGCGCCTCGAAGCCAACAATATTTAGCGATAACTGGCACAAATTACAGGGGGAGACGTTTCTACACTTTGAACCGCCTCTTTTCTTTCTTTGTCACACCACAGCAGAGCGCAGTAATTACGCCTTTCTGCCTTTGTCTGACAGGAATGGAAAAAAATTGAATTAAAAAGCAATTCCCTCAAAATTTTTGGTCAACACAGTTGGAAGTTAATACAAAAGGGACATTCATTCCTCGTGTAACATTTTTTTTTTTTTAAATTAAAAAGTAATATTTATACATGATGGCTAAAATATGTCAGTGACTCAGTACCTCGGGCACTGAGGGTTCCTCTCTATTTAGATTTAAAATAAAGCACAATGTCTGTGATTTCAAAGGAAAACTAACAACCATGCTTTATGCACTGTGAGCCGTTGACCTTTTGTGTACTGTAAGTACGAAAAACAGAACAGAATTCTGAATGATTATGACATTTAGAAGTTCATAGAGGGAAGGTGTGACAGTTAGCTTCCTTTATAGAATGATCAAGAAGTGAGTGGTCGGCAAGCGGGCGTGATGACAAGCTCACCAGGCCGCTGTGCAGAGTAGAACGACATGGCCATCACTGCCTCCGCCACCCAGCGAAGAGGGAAAGAGACCTTAATTTACAGTCACGTCCGCTCCCAGTAACAACAAAACAAACCGGACACGGCGTCTACTGACTTTTTCTAACATCCCCTGGCATAAAAAATGTCATTTTTACTCCCACCCTGCAAACAAACACCATAAGTCTCCAATAGTCTTGGTGAGACCATGGTGCTTAGGTAATGTGTGTGTAACACAGCTCCTCCTGCTGACTGCCCATCTCTGCAGTTAATTAGGGAGTGGAAATACCTCAGCCTGACAGGACCCCAGAGAGCAGGGTATAGAGGCAGCGGGAGGAAGAGGGGTGTTCAGGCCGACAAACACCGGACCAGGCTCCCATCCCAATCTCTCCCACAGAAAACCAGCCCTACCGTTACTGCGCAGAGCAGGCAGGAGCAAACACTGCGAAGGTCAAGCAAGTCAGGGCTAGAAAATCACCTCATTTCTGCCTCAATGTTGGGAGATATTCATTTCTACACGTCTCCATTTTTCTTTTATTTCCACATTTTGAACAGGGGATGCTCACAAAATGCAAGTAAAACAGCTTAAAGGTCATGTCAATGGGTAAAACTCACACGTTTTTCTCAACTATTTCAAATCAGATTCAAATCTTCTCTGGAACCAAAAATTCTGAATTTCCTATCTAGATCAACTCCGATATAAAATTCACGGTTAGACGGACCCCCGTTTCATACTCCTAACCAGACGGTGGCGGTAATGCACTGAACTGCTGTTTGCAAACCGGAAGTCAGAATGGTTATTTACATGCAAGTAGACTTGAGCCAGCCTCCTCGAAGATCACGTTGTGCTCAACAGATAAGAAAGTATGCTGTAGCGTCGATGCCATAAAAGGGAAAAGACTGTCTGTTACGAGTGAGTCACTGTTTGTTTGTTTTTAATATCTGTCTGTCGCACTGACGTTTAGATTCGACAGGAAGCAGCTTGCTAAGCTTACCAAGGCATTCGGGTCTCTTCGATTCGCCAACGCATTTTATTGGTTTTTGATTATTATTTTTTTGTTCATTAATTTATCCATTCATTTAAAAACGCTTGTTTGTGACATTTCGTTCTGTTGAAAAGATATAACATGGATTTGGCTGACATCTGCGCCAGCGAATGTTGCAGTCAGGCCTTTTGCTAACCAACATTCTAGTGTATATTTCAAGACAACGGTTTAATAACCCGTTAAGATGCCAGCGATTGATTTATTCATGTATTTAAAAAAAAAATAATAATAATAATCTATTTTGCAGATAAGATTCCAAACCAAATCTGTACAAAAAATTTCGTCGCGTTGATTCGTTTGTCTTCAGGAGGCAATCAGTACTGTATCTAATAAGTACGTTTTGCACCTAAAGGCTTCCCGCAGACTGCACGATTTTTGCTATTTTGAATGATCATTGCATGCTACACACTGTGCGAGACATCAAGGTTGGTATTTATCACTCCCTCCTGGCAAACACAGCACCAAAGTCATTCAGACAGATAACGTCTATTCTTCTCTGTCACTGGATGCTCAGCAGCCTTAATATGCCAACCCTGCAACACATGTCTCAACACCAGGAATGTCACACACAAAACATCAACGCACAGATCACAAAATAAACTCTGCATGATAAGTATCAGTTATATCAATTTGACTGATTCAGCTCGACCAATAATGAAAAAAATTCTAACAAGATGACAAATAATTTGTCAGTGGAAGTAATGGCAGACATTTTTATAGTTGCATTCGTGTGTGCAGAGCTGCCCTTTGAGTGTTTCCTTTCTTTTTAAACATGCTCTTACATATGTTGATGTTATTTTGCAAGGAGATAATTTTAAAAATAACACAACATGCATTATTTGTATTGACAGAGTGAGTGAGTCAGTCTAAACCAGCAGGTATGAAAGAGGTCAGTGGCTCATGAGTGCATGCAACAGTGCATTCATGGTTGTATTATCAAATGTGGGTACCAGACTTTCATGTAACTGTAGACTAAAATCCCATGGGGCCCAAAAATACTATTTTTCATAGAACTGCAACACTGTTGACAGGGCAGCTGCTAATGTTAGCGAGCTGCTGCTTCTTTAAACACAGTGTGCTTCAGGTGTTCTTCTTCCGCCTTCAGGGCGTAAACTTGCGGCGCCACACCCAGCCTGGCATAAGTACTACATTGTTTTCAGTTGTTTCCAGCATCTCCGTGTAACCGGGAACATTTTTGAAGATGGCTTCGTGTAAACACTTTTTTTTTTCTTTTCGAGAGCGGTTTCGAAAATGTGCGGTTTCGAAAAAATCTGTCTCCGTGTTAACAGCCCCTTAGTAAGCTTAATCTAAAATTGTATTTTATTCTGTTGCTGTTGTTTTGCAATCACGGCTGCAATTATAAAGATTATAAAATTCTTCTATTCTATAAAAGTCTTTTCGGATAATTATTGTGAGAAATTAATATGATTAGTGTCTTCCTAAAGATGAGTATCATTAATAACAATATATAACTAAAGGCTGAGAAAACACATAATATCCATCCAATTTATTTTGCAATGCACTAAGAGAAAAGTCTGAATCCAGTGGAGTCAGTTTATTCAAGGTAAGAAAGATCGGATCGGGAAAAAAATCGGGATCAGCAATGACTCATCATTATAAAATCAGGATCGGATCAGGACAAAAAAAATGTGATCGGGACATCCCTAACCTTAAACATGTTCATGTTCAACATTTACATTTACATTTACCTTTGCATTTTCCAATTAATATTTGGGGGGTTCCAGTTCGGTCATTTCATATAGGGTGCCAAGATGGTTAAAAATGCTATTGTTGGTATGTATTTATTTGCTTTTCCTAGTTATTAGCATTTATTAGCATTTAGCTTAACGGTTACTGATATTTACGATACATGACACGAACTCTAAATGCATTTACAAAGAAAACGCATGAGATGACTGTTGCAATATCTTTTGATGTTGCTGTGATCATTGTATAATTTCCTGCTGTATTTCTATTGGTTGGTTAGTAGACACTGGGCGTAAAGCTGTCACATTGTGAGATGGTTGACTCATTGTAGGTTTTCTTAGACTGTCAGAATTTTACCAAAGGCTGGCTTTGGACACAAGACTGATACTGGCCGTCCTTGAACCTCCATGCACATCGCTTATATCAATGTGATAAAGCACGTAGCGAACAAAACTTGTGCTGGTTTACATAACTTGATAACCACAATCCACACTGCAGTGCATCATTTTGAAAGTGATTCTGCTCCTGCTTGCAGCACTACACCAATGATACCAATTCTAAAACCCATCTCTTTCAACTCATCTTAAATGTTAAATTGATGGTGTGATGAAAATTTATGGTACACAGATGCACAGTCCATGAAAGAGCTATTCAAAGTTAAAAGTGATAAGGGTATTTTGTCTAGCCCAGATTCCATTCTATTGCAGCTCTTTCGTTGCTTTAATGCACTTTTTGATCTGCCTTTTTCAGTTTAAAGGAAAAACAATGAAAAAAATGTTACATGTCTGCCTATTCTCACATTAATCTATGTTGGTTTTAAGATTTGCCCTCACAAATTGTTCACAGGTTGTTAAATTTCTTGCCCAGCTAAATTTTATGTTTATAAGCTGGACCAACTGAATTTCCAATTGAATAAGCCTGCTTTCAAGGGATCAAAAGGTTTTGCATCTGTACTGGACGATTCTTGTAAAAAGCTTGTGCTTTATGTACTTTCCCCATTTCCCCAAAGCCTTCTTGCTTTGTTTCTTCTGTCTTTATAGAAAGATGCAGAAAAAGAATCATATCCTCCAGGACCAGCTGAAGCAATAACTGAAGATGTGCCCTTCTACCTGACAGAACCTAATGAAGAACCAGAAACCCAGTTCTCTTCTATAACCTGCTGTTTTGTGTTGTTTTCAGCTTTTACATTTCTGTCAGAGCTGTGTGATCTGCTTCCACCAAGGCTTCAGATGACCCCCTCACTTGGCAAGCTCCCAGTGGGCTGGTTCCTGATTGGCTACATGGTGTATCCTTGTGGCAGCTCCTAATCCAAATTACAACCTGCATAGACAAAAAGTGCAGTTGCCGTTGGCCTTGAAAGCCATTTTCATCACACATTGTCCCAGCTTGAATGTAGCACTGCACCCTTCCGCAATACAATGTCTAATTTCTCGTACAAACCCTACACCTCTGGGAACCAAAGGTCTGACCAGGGGCAGTACACCTGTTCTACATTTCCATCTGAGAACCACCCACAGAGAGGAGGATCATCTCATGTTCGACCTGAGTCCAGCTTCAGCTCTACATCGGCTCCCCAAGTAGCGCCTCAAAGTTCGGACAGAATGTTTCCATCGCCTATGTCTCAGTCTATGGCCTACAGACCTGAGCAGAGTTGGACCCGGATAAATGAAGACATGGAGAGGTCTGTTGACATGCATATTAGCGGATCCTCTGAGGAAATAAGTCATCATGGTAAACCAACATATCAGTTTATGGATCAGAACACTGGATTTGACAGATCTCAAAGAGAAGAGTTCCGCTCTCCTGGCACTGAGAGAGATCACTTTCGATCCTTAGGCACTGGAAGGAAATATTCAGTGTCCTCATCCTCCATTTCTGTCGGGCAGAGACACTCAAACCTTCAAAGTGGCAGTTACTCTTTGGACTGGTTGTCCAAATATGAAAAGCCAGCATCCAGTAGTTCAGGATTTTATTCATCATCAGTATCATCTACTTATGCAAGAAGTGGTGAAGGTTGTTTTCGTGCTCCCAGTGAAAGGGAACATAATCAACGGTCCAATTCAGATTTTGGTGAAAACTCCTTAGCATACGCTCAATCAACTCAAAACAAGTACAATTCCCAGTCAGCCGCTGACATCCTTCTGCATTTTGGGCTTGAAAAGGAGGACTTGGAACAGCTCATCTCCTACCCAGAAGAACAAATCACTCCTGATAATCTGCCATTTATTTTACGCCAAATCCGTATTGAAAAAAACAAAAGGGAAGCCACTGCAGATCAGTCAAACCCTTTTTCAGAACCTCAGTCCACCAGAAGTATGGTTGGAATGGACAGAAATGATTTGTATACACCAGGAGAAATTGGGAACTTACAGGAAGGAAGGTCAACAGCTGTTCCACAGACAAGCAAAGTGATTGACTATGGACATACTTGTAGATATACAAGAGGGGTTACAGATGATTTTCGGAGGACCAGCAACAGTGAAAGTGTGTTGCAAGCGGACAATTCCAACAGTTTCAAACAAGTACTAGAACATCTGCAAAATGATGCAGCGGACATGAAAAGCTCTCCTGTGGAATTTGCACAAGATGAAGTAAGTTCTTGCGCCAATCTCAACTCCTTATTTCAGTCAGCGGTAAAACCTGTGACCCCACCAAGCAAATCAAACCCCACTCTCCAAACCGTACTTGACTCTGTCACTTTGGAAAAACGAGGCACAGACTTCAGAGGTGTTCAGTCTGAAACCATAAAACCTGTTGCTTCGGCAGAACCTAAAGCGGATCAGCAGCTTGCATCAAAAGCCCACACTCTGTTGCCTGCTGTCAGCCAGGTTCGAACTGGCTTTGTGGTTTACGACAGTAAAAACAGAAGTGGCATGAAGAATCAGGTAAACACTCCTGCCCAGTCCTCAAGTGGGACTGAAGACATGAAAAAGCAGCAGGTCCAGGAAGAAACCCAGATGCAGAAACCACCATTGGCACAGCAGCAAGTACAGAAGCAGGTGGAGCAGACTGAAAAGCCTGTACCTCCAACAGACACAGGAGCTTGGCCTCCCCTTTTTCCCTCTGTGAAACCAGGTGCCCCTGCACCTACAGCTGAGACCATCACTAATATTTCACAAACTGTGAAATACCCGGTATTTCTCCCTGGTGGTCCTCAGCCCACCATCAGGCCTCCAGTCCACCCTCAGCCAGTTGCGTGCCTGACCAGCTACAACCATCTGATGCCGACCTCCTCCCACATGCCTGCTAAAAAAGTTGCAGCCTCCAAGAGTCTACCAGACTTGGCATCGATGCATGACTACGCTGCAGCCACACCAAGAATCTTTCCACATACTTGTTCTCTGTGTAAGAAAGAATGCACCCAAATGGCAGTAAGTAGAAAAACTGTATTTGGTTCTCTCCTTTGCCAGAATGACGATTAAATGTTTTTTCCTCAAAATAAACCTTTTGCTTCTACAACCAGCCGATACCCATACATCACCAACAAGCAAATCAGTCTGACCCTGTACATTATATCTTTAGCTGTGCAGAATTAATTACTGGTCTGCTCTCTTCTTGGTCTCAGATTGTATTGTGAATGCCCCATTGGAGGGTGGTATCATCGGTTGTCAGCTACCATTTGGGCTATAAGCCTCGTCACACAGAACCCTTTGGTTCTGCAGTGTGGGAAAACACAACAGCTAGTGTTTTCACACAGAGAGCCATGCCCAGCTTGATGTTTAAGAAACACATCGTGCAACGATGGATTTCATCTTCTACTAGGAGTATCAAATGCTCACGAGCCTCGCAGCATCACAACCATTTCTCTATATTTGCTTCTGTTCAGTTTTTAAGTCCTCCTGCAGGGCCACGTTGTTTAACCTGCCTGTCTTCAAGACTTCAGCCCAACCGAGTGGACTGTAAAAGACCACATCAGCATAAAATTCATTTGTATCAAACCAGTCCAATTTCCAGTGTCTACATCGTCTCGACTCCATATGGGCCATCAAGACCCCTGATGAAATGAAGACCTTTACCGTACCTTGGAAAACCTCTGATCCAGCCTCTGTTTTTTTTGTTTTGTTTTGTTTTGTTTTGTTTTTTTTTAAACTTTTTTTGACAATGCATCCTGATACATGTGCAAACAAAGGATTAAACTTAATAAAATAATGGTTTTTATTTTCGGTTACTGCCCATTTCTCTTTGGGTGACGTCCTGGACAAGTCGTCAGTTTATCGCTGGGCCACATACATACACAAACAACCTTTTCCACTCACACCTACGACCAATTAAGAGTTCCCAACTGACCCTTCTGTAAACCCCAAACCCTTTACTGTTGCTACCCATGGCAAGCTTCAGCCTTAGGCTGCAATATGGTATAATTGGTAAATTATGGTGTGTTTAACCTTACCAGTGGTATGGTTATCAACATAGAAATATGTAAAAGGAAAAACATTGGTGGAAATGTTCCGTATTGAAATGTTGTGTGTCTGCTCTCTGTTAGGACTGGATTTCTCACCAGAACACGGGTCTCCACCTTGAAAACTGCAAACTTCTGCGAATACAGTCAGTTTTCTTTTTCTCTTTTCCTTTTCCAGTTTTAAGAACATGACTGTTTTTTTTTCCTTAATGTGAATGAGGACAGTGCTACACCAGCCTACTTCACCTTGGAGAATTTCAACAGAAATTTTCCTTCGTAAAATCACCTTGAACAATGTGCTGAATAATGTACACCTGATCACAAACAGAAATTATTTGTAGAGCGTGCGCTTGGATAATTGTTGTTTGTTTTGTTTTTTTCTTTCTTGTAGATACCCAGATTGGGATGGTGACATTGCACTTGGTGCTAGGTACAAAAATTGCATTGCATGAGCAGTATTCTCCATTATATGCACTATTCATCTCTGTCTTGCTGTTGTGATCAATGTTGTCATTTTTGTATGTCAGCCACAAAACGCATATTTTTTTGTGGGTGTCCGTCTTTGCGAAGGTGTTGCATCTCGAGAACGTAAAGCTCTTTCAGAGAAAATAGTCTTTCGCGAACCTGGGATATACACATAAAATTTGAAATCTGATTTTCTCCCTCAAGTGATATTATTTCCAGATTAGTTCTTCATCAGGTTTTTAATCGTCTTTTCTCATCTTTAGGCGTGCAGATGGCGAGGTCAAGAGGCTCTCCACTTCTGCCTCAGTCCCAACTAAACAGCATTATCAAAAGAAACCAAGAGACAGAAGTCGCTCTTATTCCAGTTCACGATCTCGCTCCCGCTCTCGTTCCCGCTCCCGCTTGCCCCGCCACTGGCATTATGCCTCCGAGAGGAGGGGGGACAGACGCAGGAGCCGATCACGTTCCTCATATCGTTCCAGGCAGACTCGGAGGTGCGTGGCACGAGACAGCAGTAACATGGATCAGCATCGACACGGTTGTTGCTTGACAAGATTTTGTGTTTACATCTGGGTTTGTACCCGCAACAGGTCTCGTTCGAGCTCTCACTCACCGTCGTATGAACGCAGAGCCTCCAGACGTTACCGATCACGTTCAAGGAGTCCGAACAGACAGTCGTCACCACCACGTAGAAGCAACCGTCGCTCGCCACCAAGGAGGAGTGACCGGAGACCATCGCCTCCGAGGCGGAGCAGTGAGACGCGGCGGTCACTGAGGAGGAGCGAGGACAGACAATGGTCCACGAGAAGGAATCGTGACAGCAGATCATCCTCTGAATCGGACTCATCCCCTCAAAGAATATCTGAGATGCTGGCGAAGAAACTACTGGGAACATCAGGTTTAAAAGATGTTCAAGTTATAACTGTGATATTATGGGGAAAAAATAATATTGAGCAGCTGGAAACATTTATTGGAAAAGAGTTTGTCTTGCTCCAGTAATTTGATGCGTAAAATACTTCATTTTCATTTTGCCAAATACATTGGCTTGTTCTGAAAGTATAGGTCTTTTCATCAGACCTATCGTCAGAGTTAACCGTTGACAAAACAAAATGTGAAAGATGTGCAGACATTAGATTTGACAAAGGATTTATGAGGGTTTTTTTGTTTTGTTTTTTAGTAGACATGAAACACTGAGATTTTGTTGATGTCTGTTTCATCCCTTAGCTGTCCAGTCCCTGACACAAGAGTCCGACCTGACGGCTGTGGTTAAAACACTTGCTCCCGCTTTAATGGCTGAGTTAGCCAAAATGAAGTCTTCCTCTGTCTCCTCCACTGATAAGAGTGTGGCAAGATCTTCACCGAAAAAAGTAAGTACCTCTGTTTGCTGATGATGGAAGATTAAAAGGAATATTGACGATTATGATTATTTTTGATAGGTCTACTTCAGTGAAGACTAACGCTGATGTTGTCTATGTGTTTTTTTCCTTTAGTCTGAAGAATCCTCATCTCATGTCAGAGTGAAATTGTCAGGACTTTTACATAGTATTTCTTATGAAAATGTTAAGACTGCCCTGGAGAGCTTTGGAAAAGTGCAATCAATTGTGCTGTATAGATCAACAAAGCTGGTAGGTACTGTGCAAAGAAAGTTTAGTGTATGCATGTTTTTTTGTGTGTGTTAAAAGTATGGTATGTCTGTGTTTGCGTGCAGGTAAAAGTGGATTTTGAGAAAGAGGAAGATGCTCAGAAACTAATAACGGCAAAGTCTGTTGAAATCAATGGAGTGGCACTCACTGTCAGTAGTATGGTATGAGACTTTGTCTGCCTTAATGCATGACTTTTATAATACAGAAAGACCTTCTTTTTTTTTATTATTTCATCATGATTGTTATTACTGCTGTGGAGCATAAATCCTGTCAATTTTCAAAATGACATCCCAAGTTTCCTTCAACAGAATGCTGCTCCTGAAGAGAAGGCGTCTACACCAAAGTAAGCTGTGTCCCACACAAACCTCTTTGCTTGTGCTTTACTTCTTGTATTTGTGAGATAGTAGACTTTCGTTTGTTTTAATGTGTAAAAAAAAAAAAATAGGGGGGGTGGTGTTGTTATGGAGCATCTACATCCATCCATCCGTCCATCCATCCATCTTCAATACCCGCTTCGTCCTCAAGTAGAGTTACGGGAGTCTGTCATAGGGCGAAGGCAGGGTTTCACCCTGGAGAGCGCTGGGTCACACAGAAAGACAAACAACCATTCTCTCTCACTCGCTCTCTCACTCACACACACACATGCCTACTTTTGAATTTAGAGTTTCCAATTCACCTCACATGCATGTTTTTGGACTGTGAGAGGAAGCAGGAGAACGTGGAGAGAAGCCACACAGACACAGGGAGAACATGCAAATTCCACACAGAAAGCTGACTGTGAGGTGACAGCGCTAACCACTGCACCACTGTGTTGCGCATGGATCATCTCATTACAGCATTTTCACAGTTTTGCTTTCAATAGTATTTCAATTCAAAATCACCAGTGAAAAAAGCCATCCCCAAAAATGAATATTTTGTTTATTAATAGAATAAGAAGAAATAAGAAGAGAAGAAAAGAATGGACGTTAAACCATATGTAGACTGTGTCGGACTATGACTAATTTCAGCCCTGGGCCCCCTTATTTATATACTTACTTATTTACTGTTAACATTAATTGTTCAGTTGTTTTTATAAAGGCAATTTACACAATTTGTCCAATTATTAATTTAATTTTTTCCAATATTACTGTAAATATAATGCTGTGGAGTTCTTCAAAAGGCTGATAAGGTCCTTTAGATTTTGCCATCCTTTCATTCACATACATGAAACTCAAAAGATGGTAGTCTTTGGTAAATGCTTCTTAATAGTATGTCGTAAATGTTTTGTCCCTAAGCGAGTCCTTGAAGGTGTGTGTACAATGTTTGACTTATTATTTTTTTAAGCTTTCTTCTCTTGGTAAACTCTTCTTTTCCCCTCACCACAGAAAACCATCCGCTTCTACTGCCTCAATACCATCTGGATCTAAAACTACCCCAGCAGACAAACCCAGAACTCCGGTAACTGAAAGCAAAAGCCGGGCTACAACACCTCAGACTGCGAAACAAAAAGTGACCGGTTCCGTAGCAGATGGCAGCTCAACAAAGCAGGTCGCCAAAACTTCAAATCCCGAAAAGACGTCCAAGAAGGCAGCTATTAAAAAGGACCCAGCACCCAAGTCCGCAGCTCCAGAAAATCAGTGCGACACCGGCCACTCGGAACAGAAACCTATATTAGGAGAATGTGACAACGGTGAGAAAGAATCTGTGGCAAAAGAGACGGTAGAGGCTGATAAACCGGATTCCCGAGCGGAGACGTGTTCAGCCGAGCCAGAACAGAGTGGAGAATCAGCAGGTGGAGCTTCAGAGCCGATGGAAGTCGAAGGTGTTGCCAACCGCAAAGAAGAGAATCTAATACCTGTTGATTCAGTAGACAGAGAACCTTCAGCTGAGGGACCCAGTGAGAGTCAACCATCTACCAGCACTCTTGAAATTCCTGCAGCAGAAACCCAAACCGTGGAGCAAGGTACTCACAGCTTGGATAATTTCAGCGCTAATCTGGGCTGCCTTTTAAATATTCCCTTTAACTCTGATGCAGCTTCCACCAAGGATGTGTCTTCCAAAGCTGAGACATCTGCAGCAGCGACGAAGCAGCAGCAGCCTAGAGCATCCAGTTACGGTGCAGATCAAGACTCCACATTGACCATTGGGGACACCATAGAACAGCATCTGCAAACAAACCGCATTGGTAACAAAACATGTCTGACTTTTTTCTGTGAAGAAAAGACATTGTTGTTTTTTATTAATTCTTAACTTTCCAACTTGTCATTTTCTCAGTGTGCCTGAAGAACAAAACCTGCTTCTCCCCAAATGTATGTTTTTGTTTTTGTTTTTTAAACAAATTTTTCAAATTTGTGTTTGTGCTTGAGATTCCATTTCAATAGGATATGAAGTCGCACTCAAACTTCACTATTTCCTGCGATGACGTCTAATGAATGGAAATGGTTTTTTCATCTCGTCACAAGTTTTCTTCCACTTTTCCAGTTTTTTAAACATGGCAAGAGGGAGTTGATGATAAGCATGCTGCCCGTGTATTCCAAATGCTCCTACTCAGAAGAGGACCTCGTACAACTGCTCACCCCATTCGGGTTCCAACATCAGGCGGAGAACATCTACATTCTTCCTCAGTTGCGCACGGTGGGTCCTAAATGAAGTTCCTGCTGACACACTGGCAGCGTCAGCTGTCTTAGCCACGCCCCTTCGTGCTTGACCACGTGCTTGTGCTTACAGTCACTGTTGTACAATGCTCCAATAACTAACAGTAGTAACTCTAAGAGTAATTATAATGCCATGTACAACTTACTTGTGTCTGTTGTTTGTTGTTTCAATTCATTTTATTTATAGTTATTGTCACATTGTTTTGACCTGCTTAGTCCCACTGAATAGTGTCAACGGTGAGATGACTCTGTGTTCTTGACCTTCCTCTCAGGCCTTCGTCAGGATGCCAACGATGGAGACGGCCCTTGCACTACTAATGAACTTTGTGGGGAAAAATTTGACGTTTAAAGAGTTCAAGATCCGTGTCCGTTTACTCGGCTGTGATTTAGCAATGTCTCCGGTGAGCAAAAAAATGAATTACTTTCCAGATGAATTTAAAAACAGGTTGATTTAATCATATTTTGTTTGTTTAGCTGAAGTTAAAGGTTAGAGGATAGTTTAATACAGAAATTCATTTCAGTTTATTTTTTAAAAATTATATTTTCTCCCAAATATCCTTTTTTTTTTCTTTTCCTTTTTTTTTTTTTAAAGAACTCAATCTTATTTATCTTTTAGCCTTGAGGTATTTTGTGAATACGGCCCTTGCACTTAACATGATCACAATTGTAATTTCGCCTTTCTCTCTTTTAGCTCGGGTTTTATAAATACCTGATGAGACTGATGAAGACTGTAAGTGGACACGCACGCCATCATGAACACACAAAAAACATGAATTCATGTAGTTATTGTTCAAAGTGTTAAAAGGTGACAAAAGTGTTTAAATAAATTCTTTCCAGATGTCCGTTCCATCCTATAAGTGATCTGTAAGCATGAACCTTCTCTTTAAAGTTTTTACCTCTGTATGTGATTGCAGCAAGTGACTGATGATGGACAGAGTTTAATCTTTATCAAGAACATCTCCCAAAGTAAGATTAAAGAGCTGAGGGAAATACTGATGGGAAAAATCCAGGGTGTCAAGAACTTCCTGCCTCTTCTCAACAAGGTAAGAAGTGAAACAAAGTCAATGTCACTGACTGTTATGAGTAACGTCCTCCGACCAGTCTTCACTTTGCCTTTCCAGGTGTTTATAGAATTTGAGTCTCCTCATGATGCTGACCGCCTTGGAGTTTGGTACAGTCTCCTGAGAGAAGATCTCGGCCTAGAGGTGTACAGGCAGAAAATACCGCGTGAAGACTCCACCTCGCTGCGTACGTCTCTGAAAATATCATTTAGAATGCCCATAAAAATAGACATTTTTGTGACAAATTGTGAGAATATTTAAGACAAATATTTTAAACCAATCAATGCCATGGTGTTATTATATTGTTAACCATTGCTCATGTTTTCCAAGGTTACAATAATTGATTCATATTTGACTTTTTTTTTTTTAAATACTAAAAGACAATTTGTAGCAGTTATAGTCAAAGAGGACATAATAGCATTTGTAATATTTTTAAAGTCAATGTATACGTGTGTGATGAAACTGGACGTATGTGTACATATATTTATGTTGTTGTTCTTGTTAATGCCATTAGTACCAAGACATCCAGAAAAAGCTTTCCCAGACAGCCAGGAAGCTGCGGCTGCAACGGTCGTCCCACCGGTAAATTTTGGCATCCCTCAGGGCACCGTCGCACCGTTCTGGGTCCCGCTGAGGAGGAGTCCTTTCCTGTTCCCCACCAAGTCTCCTTGGTTCATCATCCCTGGTACGAGAGACATCACAGGGCTGGAGTTCAGTTTCAAACTGTAACATCACTCACTTGTTGTTTTTGCTTTTTTGTTTTCATCTAAGATCACCTGACTGTTCAAGGAGAGAAGGACATTGAGGTACACCTTGACATGTTGTTAATGTGTTGTTACTATGGATTCAGGACCACAAAGTCTCATTTGAAATGAATCCTGTCCAGTTCTGGATGGCTTTAACCCAAACCGTGTGCTTTGCAGGAGGCTGCTCAACGTGGCTCCATGTGCCCGACACTCATGTTGACGGGTCTACCGGAGTCAAAGTACACGCAGCATGATGTTGCCGGGCTGGTCTGGCCATATCTTTCCAAGCAGAACCTCCATTCCCTCTATTACAATGTGATCGTCCTGCCACTGCAGAGGAGGGTAAGAATAGAAAATGACAGTACAAGTGGCGAAAGAAAAGCAGTGTTACAGTTCTAGTGTTTTTTTTTTTAATCCCTGCATTTTGTTCTTTCCTCACTTCACCTCAAGGCCTTTGTGTTTTTCCCCGATTGGGCCTCCTGCTGCAATTTTGTCAGGGATCACATCGCAAAACCAGTTTCTGTGAAAGACTTTCCACTTTGCGTCCACTTTGTGCTGCAAGACATGCGTCCAGAAACTTCTGAGGTATGCGGACAACCTTCTGTTCTACACGCCTTGAAAAGATCACTTAGACAAGTACTGCTGGAAAGACCTTTGGACAGGTCTATGAAAAATCAACTGACTTTGAAATGTGTCGACGATTCCGCAGGAGATGTTGTACAAAACGGCGATGAAGTGGGGCAACGCTGTAAGTCATCCATCTCAGCAGACCAGACGTGTTTGAACTGTGTGTCTGTCCGGCTGGCCTTTCAGCTCCGAACCTCTCTCTCCCTCTACAGGGAGTTGGGGAGCCGGAGTCTCTGGAGGAGCGCTTGCTGTGTGTGGAGACGACTGAGATGAGCGTCAACATAGCAATCCTGGTCATGGAAGCTGTGGCCTCCATCACCAGCTTTGTTGGCTTTCTGCCCCTCGGAAACAGGGTAAATATACGACGAAATTAAACAACTTAAAGAGCATAACTGAAAATCTACAATGGAAAGATTTGATTTGAATCGAGTTTCAGGTCACAGTCGTCCTGTTAGCCGTTTTAAAGGCGTATATTTTTGTATTGCGGTCCATTGGAAAAAATGCTCTTAGGGCCCATTGGATTTTTTTGCTGCAGTACCTAGAGTGGCCACAGGGAACAATTGTTGCACCGCCAGATTGCCAGTCCGGTATCCAGTTCTTATAATACGTCCATGGTTAGCACAAAAAGGGAGAGGGTCAGCACAGCTGCAAGTGCCCTTTCAATGGTTCGAGGACCCCTTAGCTGCCCACTGAGGTGCCTGAGGAGAAAAGACAACAAAAAAAAACACAGTTCTCTGAAACTTAAACCCTCAGGAATTTGCAACACCTTATGTGAAAAAGAAATGGTCCATGCTTTGTGTTTACTGTCGACATCTTCCTCCTCCATTAGGTCTGTGTTGAGATGGCTGACTCTGCAGGTGTAACTCAGGTCATGAACAACCACAAGAATTTCGCCCTGGGTTCTACGAAGAAGCACACAATTTGGTATATATGTCCTTTTCAGATAAAAGTGTTCAATTCACCTTTTTAGAAGAATTTGACTGACTTTTTTTATTTTTATTTTTTTCCAGGAGTAACGTTCTGCATTTTAAGACGTGAGTACACACTGTGATTGCTTCTGTTGAGGTGCCTGGCTCGCCGGCCCACCTCGCGTCTTCGTTTATTGGAAGAAGAAGCAGAAGTCTCGTCTCTGGATGCAATCAGTTTTATTCCAATAAGTGAATGAGAGTTTACAGAGCTCTGGGCCAAACTCTCCTGTCAATAGTCTAACAGAGAATGGCTGCTCTTTCCCTCCACAGAGGAGTTTTTATTTTGCGTTGTTTCTGCACAAGAGGAAGTCGGGACGTTGGCGCCTTGCGTGCGACGCCGATGTCCTTATTTGGTGCTGTTTCCCACGAGCTGTTATCTCCACTGCTCACACTGCTCCACCTTGAGATCCTCTTTCGGCGGGAGTGTTTCGGCGGGCGTACCTGTGTACAATACTGAGAAAGAACGTGTCGTGCAATTCTGTATCAGCATGTTTTGACTACATCCTGTTTTCTTGCATAGCGCTCTGCGATTAACTTGTGATGCGCATGTGCTGTTTGCGTAAGCTAAAATATGTGCTCTTCCCACAATTCGTAAAGGTCCCATTTTAAGAGCTAACGTTTCCTTCCAGACATCAGTGGAGCAGCCTCACAAATTAAATGACCATAGACCAATCACATCTGTTGAAAATACATTTGACCCTCTGGCTCTCCTGTGAAAAGGCTTAGTTCTGGCTTCCTGCTAAAAGAGATGTTTCAAGATGTTTGGAAGGGGACAAAACAGGTGACTGTCAGCTGGTCTCATGGGGTGACATGAACACCTGGCTGGGTGTGTCGTCACTAACCCAGGATGATGTACCAGTGGCCTCTGTGACTTCACAAAGGTCTCATTTCTAGGACTGCCTGTTTCAGCACACACTCTCTATAAAAATAGAGCAAGCAAACTTTTCTTATTTGACCAAATTGAGACCAATAATAATCCAAAAACATATAATGGAAAAAAATAAAACAGACTTGTTTTTCTTTTCTTTGTTAGTTTAAAGGATCTGAAACAGTGTCTGCAAGATGCTGGGGAAACTGTAATCCAGCTCAGTTTGGACACCGTTGATGCAGAAACACAGTCTGCAGTCGTGGCAACAGGTGACGCCCGGCCTGGTCCCTCTGTGTCTGTGGAAGACGGCTCCAAACCAGCTCTGCACACCGGCCTTGGCGAGTCCCCCACATCGCCCTCGAGTGGCTGTGCCTCGCAGGACGCGCACATGGAAGTGGACAGTGTGAAAGCTGAGGCCGAGGTCCCCACAGAGGCCGCTGTTGTTCCCGAGGACACCAAAGATGGAGAGGAAGCGACGGCCGATGACGAACGGGCAGAAATTTCCACCTCCACCTCAGAGGCGACCCCTGCAGTCGGTAGTGGAAACACCTACCATGACCCGTCAGCCGCTGAGCCCCAGCCGGAAGAAAACTCAGGACAACTTGAGATCAACGAGGAGATTGTCAGGGCTCTCAAAGCAGCAGTTGAGGAGCGCAGAATCATCCTCGCCAGCAGGGCCCAGCACGAGAACAACACGGTACACACACACACTTGGGGCTTTAACCTTTAATGTTAAAAAAAGTACTTTATTTACTTAAATCTGAGGAAAAATAGAAAAGACAACCAGTGAAAACCAGCATCTAATAGCTGCAGGCCTGAACCGCTGCTTAAGTTCGAGGAGACCAAAGAGCAAAGGTCACTTCACTCCCAATAGAGCAGAACAGTAAAAAGTGGTCAGTACCTTGTATAGTGTCCAGGGAGGCTCACAGCTCTCGGCTGCCTGTCCAGCAGGTGGCGGTATCAGTAGAACACACTCACGGTGGGGTTTGGCTGAGTATCACAGAGGGACTCTGAGCTTCCAGGATGGATCAGATGGTCCTTCTATTCGGGTCGGAAATACTTGCAGGTGAAACTAGTGGTGTTAGCTGGGTTAGGAAACAGCCGCTCGTCTCCTGTCCACCGCGACTGACCCACTCGCTTGACTTGAGTTACAGTTGTTCTTACAGTTTTAGTTTGTAACTCCCCATAAATGTCCTGGTATATTAACTTGCCGTGAATCCCAGTTTTAGTAGCACAACTTTCCTCCACAGCTGCGGGCATCCACGCTCCCTCATTACATGTTCACCGGTCACACTGTTTTGTGCGCATTGTATGCGTACACACGCACACCAATTGTTTACAACGCACGTACCGAGCATTTCTCTAGAAATATACCATTTTAAAATAAACATACCTTCACCTAATTAAATGAAATAAGACAGAGGCAATTTTAACATTTTTGACATTAATTCTTTTTTAACCAATGAAGTTAGGCATGACTTGACCACACACTGAAAACATGCATTTGAACATTTTAACCCTTTCACTCTATTTCTTCCTATATTCATTTTCCTCTATTCATCTATTTATGAACATCTTTCATTGGGCTACAATGACATATGATGTCCTGGTGATTTAATGGGTGGGCTGGAAGACAGGCTGTAGATATAAATGGAAAGCCTTGAAGGCTGTAATATTTCAGTATTTTAGTTATTACTCTGTATTTTAGTCTTTGATTTCCGTCCTTCTATCTTCCATCCAGGCGGAAGAGGACCGTAGCCGGGACATTTCCTTATCAGATGCCCCATCTGAGCTCCACCATGATTTCCCCAGGGACAGCTTTGTTGTCATTGATGAAATTTACGATGACCCGAACGACACAGACGAAAAGGAAGAAGCAAAGAGAGAAGATGCTGACCACAGTATGGGGAGGAGGGAAGAGGATGGAACCTGTCAAGTCCTCGATACACTTGATGATCTAACTGACGTCCAGGTGGACCATAAGAGTCAAGAGGGCAGTTCAGAGACTCGGCAAACTGCACCTGAGGAAAACCTCCAGGTCGTAGATGGAGTAGCAGCTGGAGACAGAACTCAACAAGAGGACAGCGGTCAACTGGACCCGGAACAAGGAGAAGAAGCTTCAGTTGAAGCAGGAAGACGACTACCTAAGGCGGAGACTGACGGTCTGGAAAAGAGTAGCACAAAAATAGGAGTTGCAACATCGAGGAGAAGTGACTCTGACGCCACAGAATCCAAAGATGAAGAGAAGGAGGAAATGTCCTCTGTTAAACAGACAGGAGATGAAAAGGTTGAAGTCAGTGCCACTCCAGAGAGAGCTGGCAGGAGGAGGAGTGCTCGAGGAAAGAAGGAGGACAAAACAGCATTGTTCTCCTCAGAAGTGGCTGAAACTACCATCAAAGATGAGGAATCTTCATTTAAGGTTCTGGACTCTGTAGAAAAGGAGACCGTGGATGACGAACCTCCTGTCGGGAAAAGAGTTACCAGAGGACAAAGAAACAGACAGAGCAACAAAGAGACTTTGACTGAGACGACGAGGAAAGAGAGGACGCCGTCGAGGAGGAGGAACACTCCCGGCAGGGAGGAGAGCACACCAACAAAGAAGAGTGAGCCTGCTGCAGCGGAGGAAGACAAGGAATCATTGGACTCCCCGGAGGAGCAAGTTGTCCAAGATGTCCGGACCAACACTGGACGGAAACGTGGACGGACGGGGAAAGGTGCTCAAATAAATAAAAAAGCGAGCGTGCCAACAAAGGAGGATGACGAGGAGACAGCTGCAAAATTTGCAGAGGGAGAAGGGCCTGGTGAGGAAGAAGAGGACAAAGCGGAAGAGAGCCAAAGAGGAAAAGAGGAGTTGGCGGAGCAGCGTTCAGCCGTCGCCTCGGCCGAGCCGGTTGGAGACGAGGACACGAAGGTGGAGCAGGAGGCCCCAGCTCACTCCCAGCAGGAGAAATCAGCAGACGCCCCCAACCGAGAGGTACCGACGTCATAAAAAGCACTAAACATCAGTGAAGATGAAGATAGGCTTGCTCCTAGTGACGGTCTTGATTCTGTTTCAAGGCCGTGCTGACTGCAGAGGAGGCGGCAAGAGACGAAGAAAAAATCCCCGCTGCTGGCACACAAGACGAAGACACAGGTGTGCTTTTCAATTCAACAAGATGTGGCTTAACACAAATGCAACACATATAACTCAGACTGTATTATGACCATTCATCCATCCATCCATCCATCCATCCATCCATCGTAAACCTTCAGAGCAAAAATTAAGCCCTGGTGTAAAAGTGTAAAGGCCTGGCCATCCCAACAAAATGGAATGCGACCGTTTTGATCTTTCAGACCTCACTGCTCCCCATGACACTGTTCTCTCTCTCTCTGTCTTAGAGGAAAGCATGCACCTGGTTGCAACGGAGCAGCAGGAGGAGGTGGAGGAGCAGGAGCAGCAGCAGGAGGAGGAGGTGGAGGAGGAGCAGAAGACCCCAAGACCTCGAATGAGAGGCCGAGGACGAGGCCGAAAAAAAGCCAAACAAACACCCGGTAAAACACATATGATGCATGTATAACGCTACTGACGTGTGGGGATATTTGGCGGTTTTTCAAAACAACCGTTTGCTCATCACACCTGCATTTCTAATTGGTTTTCAACGCAGTGAGAAAATCCACCAGAGGGAAGAGAGGCGGAGCGAGCGACGAGAGCCGGGAAGAGAAGGAGGCCGAGGACGACGAGCCCCCTGCCTCTCCGCTCGGACCGCCCTCGCTGCCCAGCAATGAGGCAGAACTAACGAAGCAAGTGGATGCGAACGCTGCCCCCAGTGGGCAGGAGGTCCAGCTGCAGATCATTGGGATGGTGGATGGTTGTTTGGAGGGAGGAGAGGAGGAGGACGAGGAGAAGGAAGGATTGAAGAGAGTGAACATAAAAGGTGAAGAAAAAAATGAAGACTGTGACTGTGTCCACAGTGTCATATATTTATTTTACTTCCTCCCATTTTTCCTTGTGTTTTGCAGCTGAGAGCAAACAGAGGAGGGAGCCTGCCGGACCTGAAGCGAAACGATGTCGCTCTGCATCACCGAATCCACCTGCTAAACCCAGACTGCCCCCGTTTAGACCCAACAACCCTATGGGTGAGACACACACACACACACACACTACAACAACCAGGTATGTGTTTTAGGTTGAAGAAGCGTCAAGTGTAAGCGTTTTCATCGTCTGCATCCGCAGGTCAGGAGTTTGTGGTTCCCACGTCAGGATATTATTGCAGTCTCTGCTCCATCTTCTACATGAAGGAGAACATGGCCAAGGTGCGGCACTGCAGCAGCCGCAGGCACTACGACAACCTGCAGGTACGCTCACTTCTTCTTCTTCTTCTGGCTCTTCTTCTCACCCCATCTCCTCTTCTTAGCTTCTCCTTCTGAGCGTCTCAGAAATCTGGTGCCACATAAACATATTGTGTGCTGTGTTAGACAATGGTTTATTCTGGTTTATTGAAGGGTTGAATGTTTTTTGTTTGTTTGTCTGTTTTATTATTTTTATTTTTTTTTCATTCATAAAATCTGTTTATGTGAAAATGAGCATAATTTCAACTTTCAAGTTTTGTAAATAAAGTATGGTTGTAAAAATCAAAATTTTCTTCTTCTTAATATCTTGTGGTGTTTAACTCTGTATTTTTGGCCTGTTGATTTATAGAAACATTATGAGGATCCTACAGAGAGACCTTCAACACCTCCAGCACAAAGCCCAACTTCTCTCTGAGAAGAATCACTGACTACTGGGGGAAATAAACCAGCGGCATTCCGGAATAACTCTCCCAGTCGGTGATTCATGTCGGGTTCCTTTTTTTTCCCATTTGCATTAATTCAAGCTCAGCTGTCACTGTTCCTGTCTTATATTTTGTTGGTCAAACTCTGATTGAAGAGATGGTTAAACAGCTGCATTTCATTTGCTTACTCATCTGCTTTGTTTAATCAGACGTTACATTATATGATGCATAACAGAACAACATTAACAGAAAAGTACAAAATTTATGTTGTAGATTTAAGATATGAAGTTTTTCTTGTCAATTTGTAAAAAATCTGTTGAAGTGTTGCTTTTCTGATTTATCCAATCTCCTCTTGTGTTTTGTGACTCTGCACCACCTTTTTATGTGTTATGTTGTAAAACATGCTGTTATTCATTACAATATTGAGGTCAAGACGTCTTTGTAAGCTGTTTTTACTCCCTGACTGGAGAGCTGGCATCTGATCAGAATCACAGCACCACCAGCTGTTGTCCATTCTTCCAACCCATCAGATTTATATGATACCATGACACAATCAATACTGTCTGACGTGACGTTGAAAACGGTGCTTTGCATCAAAAAGTGAGTTTACATCCAGATTTTGTTCTTGTTTGCCAAATCTACAAAGGTATCAACACAACAGGAGGCTGCTGTGCTGATGGAAATGGGATCCTTCCAAGAGCAGAACACTGGCAGTATTGTGTTTTTCAGTTTGTGAGACAGAGGTTTCAGCGGCTGTTTTTGGCAGCCTGGGTTCAAATGGATGAAAATCTAATTTCTTGTTCTAAAACAATCATTATCAATAAAAAAACGTCTTGGATTTTGTCCTTCTCTCCTTTTCTGCCACTTGGATGCGTGTGATGATGCACGATGATGGATGCAAAAGAAAAAACTTTTGAAAACTGGTTTTCAGGTCCAGTGGAGGGTCATGATGCCTCGTGTATTTTGTGCATACTTGGTTTCACACGAGCTTCTTTATAAAGGCAGAGTTCAAGGAACGTAACTCACAATTTCCTTTAAAAAAAAACCCAAAAAAGTCCAGTCCTTTTCCGTTTTCCCTCCACAGATGAAACTTTGATACTATTCTGACACTTCTGATTGGTTCTCCAGGCAGGTTAGGAATTACAGTGCCCTGCCACTCACCTGCCAGTTGAACTGTCTCTGTTTTGAGTGCTGCTGAAAGCTCTTAAAAAAGGCAACGAACCATTTCTTTCTTTTTCAACAATTTATTGAAACATTACATAAACTTTTAGAACGCGCTTAAAATAAAATGCATAGATCATGCATTGATCTATGCATTTTACACCCCTGAAGTTGATGCATTACATTTTGAATCTCAAAGGTCAAACAAACTTCTCAGTTGAATAACAAAAAGATAAATCTTTATATGTTTTTGTTTTGTGTGTGTGTGTGTAGACTGTATGTGTTAGCATAATTACAATATGAGATACATTTTCAAAGAATCAATCCGCAAACCTGTTAAAAAGCGTTTCACTGGTTTTAACCAGACAATAAACATTTTTACACCTTCTGACTGCTAAAAGCTGTGATGCAATGTTTCATCTCGGTGGAAGGTTCTGATCAGTCCGAAGATGTTGCTGAAGGTTTCGGAGGCCTCTGTTTATGCTTCTGATAATATTTCTGTCAACAAACGAAAGAGTAGAAGGTGTTACCGACTTGAAGTGCAGTGTGTGTCATCGACCTGTGTGTACGTGTGAGCGTACCTGCAGGCTTTCATAGTGCCTGCGACTGCTGCAGTGGCGCTCCTTGGCCATGTTCTCCTTCAGGTAGAAGATGGAGCAGAGACTGCAGAAATACCCTGATGTGGGAACCACAAACTCTTGACCTGTGGAGGAAGACCATGAGAACGCCTCATAACATCATCTTCATTTCAAACAACAAAAAAACAAAAACAAAATTCAAGTTCAAACATGGATGTATGTTAGTGACGTGTGTCTCACCCAGAGGATTGTTGGGTTTAAAAGGCGGCAGGATGAAGTCTGCAGGTTCACAAGGTGACGTGGAGCGAGATTGTTTGGCTTCAGGCCCAGCGAGCTCTCTCCTCTCTTTACTCTCAGCTGAAAAAAAAACACAAGGGCACGTTAACAAAATCATGCACGCTGCTGTGGTCACACCCATGATTATATATTTTTATTTTTTTTGGACCTTTAATGTTCGCTCTTTTCGATGCTTCCTTCTCCTCTCCTCCCGCCAAACAACTGTCCAACAGCTGGTTTTCCTGGACCTCCTGCCCACCAGGGGCAGCATCGGCATTGACTTGCTCATCTACTTCCACCTCTTCTGCGTTGGTCAGTGGGTGTGGTCTGAGGGGGGAGGCAGGAGGGTCATCATAAGCTTCCTTCTCTTCCTGTGCCTTGTTGCTTGCGGCAGCTTTCTTCCCTCTGATGGACTTTCTCACTGTGGTGTAAAATAAATCATTGGGAGAGAAAACAGAACAGATTAATTGTTAAACTCCTGCAACACTGCAGAGTGTCACCGGAATACTGCTTACATTGAGTGTTGGGAAGATTACTTTGCAAATGTAATTGGTTACAATTACAAGTTGCCCCACTGAAAATGTAACAGTAGTGTAAGTATTTCAATTACTTTATCAAAATAATGTAACTAATTACATTTGATAACATTTTGATTACTTTTCTTAATGTTGAATAATTGCTCTCAACTGTATTAGACCTGACAGTGTTCATCTTTCAGCTGTACTCAAAACAGAGAGAGACAATTCAACTGGCAGGCCTGGGGCAGGATGCTGAAAGTCTGCAACTCAACTTGACAGGGGAACCGATCAGAAACTTCAGAATAGTATTAAACTTCCGTCTGTGGAGGGAAACTGTAAAGGATGGTGCTTGTGCCAAAACCATGCAAAGCAACATAAACAAAACCATTAAACATAAAACCCAGCCTTTTTTGTAAAAATTGGTCAGATCATCAATAATCATGAATCATCAGTAATTCCACAACTTTGGGCTCTGAGTGTTACCTGCTGTCTGTTTGGTTCTCTTTGGTGGGCTGCTTCTTGTCCTGTGTGGTACTTCTTCCTCACCCACCTCATCCACAGTAACAAAATTCATTGTTTCCTCTGCAACAGGAAAAACAATTGAAGACATATGGAAAATACTGAATTGGAAAACATATAAGTGAAACTTTGGGGCAGACTGAATGAATAGCAAAAGGGTGGTATATTTATCTCTAATCACCGAAGTTTCATCTGTTCACTGCAAGAATTACTACCAAGTCATTTTTGATTCAGTTTGCCTTAGTTAATGTTCATTATGCAACTCACTAAAATCAAGCAACTATTATTTCCATTAACAGCAAAGTTTGTGAAAAAGTATTTTTTAAATAAACAATAATTTAGGCCCAGTTTACACTATAACAGATAGCAGACATATTACGATTTGCTCTCCTATTTAAAAAGGAACGGCGTGTTCGACTACATGAAGCATGATATGGCCTTCAAAGTGGAACTCGCAATTTAAATGGGTCATCAGTTTCCTTCCTGAGATTGTCAACGTCACGCTCTACCTGCCGCATTTGTAATACGCTTCATTTCTACTTGCCATCATCAAACAACAAGAGGGATGATGGAAAGGGCTCAAAACCAACAGAAAGGGTCTGTGATGTGACGACCTGCCAGAAATGAGCTTCATATACCAATTGTTTCATCCACCTAATATATGTCGATGACAATCATGTATTGATTGAGATTTCTTCACTTGCGTAAACACAACAACAACGTAAACACAACAACGAAAAGTTGTGCAAACCAGGCCGTAGTTCTGTGCATCGCTACCTGTACAGCTACACATTTCTGGATAACGGACCTGTGTCTTCACTGTGTTTGCGTTTTGAGGTGGTTTTGTCTTCAGCCACCTTCTCCTGGTCATCACCCTCAGCTTTAGTCACTGAAGTCTGAAAGCAGACGCAAGTTTCGTTAGCGGTTTTGCTTCTGTTTTTGAATTGACATAATGTTGAATGTTTCTACAGTGTCTGAGTGGTTGTTCTATACGCTTTTGGAGATCTGTACCACTGGGTCGGAGGAGTCTGCTGATGCCACCTGCTGGCAGAGTGGTCGGGTGCACAGCGGGCTTTGCTCCACCTTCCTGTCCTCCTCTTCTTCGACAAACTCATCCAGAGTGACGAGTGTCTGCTGCTCTCCCTCAGCGATCTCCTCCTCCTCCTCCTCCTCCTCCTCCTCCTCCTCCGTTGTGTGGCTTTCTGTTCCTCTTTCCTCTTTGGACTCATCAGCTCCTTCTTCATCCAAAATAACAAGCTCCTCCTCCTCCTCCTCCTCCTGCTCCTCCTGCTCCCCTTCCGTCCACCTCCTTGTCCTTACCCTGATGCCTCTGCCTATGCTTTCGCCCTTTCCCTCCTTCTCCTTGGTCCACACTTTTCCTTCCTGCCGACGCAGTGGTCCAACCTGTTTCTTCCAGAGTTCTTCCTCAGATTCAACAGGAGGGAAGTCTTCCTCATCGCTGACACTGTCCAGGTTCAGAGGGCTTCTCATTTTTCTCTCCCGTAACTCAAGCTTTTCCTCCTGTGGTGTTGAATTCTGCTCTTTGGTGTTGGCTGTTCTAGGTGGGTTCTTCTTTTTACCAGTGCCACAATCGTTAGTACAGGACAAATCCTCGTTGACCCTCTCCAGACGGTCAACTGCTACACTTGGAGTCTCCTTGGGGATGACCGCAGCTTCGGATGCTTCCTCAATTGTGACGCCGCATTTTGACGTCTCCTGGTTTTCGACCGATGCCTCTTGATCGCTGTTTTCCTTTGTGATTTCACCAGAGACTTGTGTGACCATTGAATCTTCTTGATCCTCTTCTACAGAATCCAAGATCTCATACAATGGTTCTTCTTCGTCCTCCGGATCAACTTTAGCTGGCTCTGTGACTGCTTTGCTTGACCCTTCGCTTGCAGAAATGTCACTTTCATTACAACTCTCAGGCGGTCCTGCCTGCGCTTGAACATCACTGGTCTCCTCCTCCACAGAGTCAAGAATTTGATACGTCACCTCTCCTTCTCCCTCTGCAAATTTTGCAGCTGTCTCCTCGTCATCCTCCTTTGTTGGCACGCTCGCTTTTTTATTTATTTGAGCACCTTTCCCCGTCCGTCCACGTTTCCGTCCAGTGTTGGTCCGGACATCTTGGACAACTTGCTCCTCCGGGGAGTCCAATGATTCCTTGTCTTCCTCCGCTGCAGCAGGCTCACTCTTCTTTGTTGGTGTGCTCTCCTCCCTGCCGGGAGTGTTCCTCCTCCTCGACGGCGTCCTCTCTTTCCTCGTCGTCTCAGTCAAAGTCTCTTTGTTGCTCTGTCTGTTTCTTTGTCCTCTGGTAACTCTTTTCCCGACAGTAGGTTCGTCATCCATGGTCTCCTTTTCTACAGAGTCCAGAGGACTGAATGAAGATTCCTCATCTTTGATGGTAGTTTCAGCCACTTCTGAGGAGTATGAAGATGCTTTATCCTCTTTCTTTCCTCGAGCACTCCTCCTTCTGCCAGCTCTCTCTGCGGTGGTAGTGACTTGTACTGTGTCTTCTTCAACAGAGTCAACTATCTCATAAACCATCTCCTCTTCTATTTCTTTGCATTTCTCTTGGACTCTGGGGATAGTGTCCATTGTCTTGCGTGTCTTATATTTTGGAGCTTTTCCTTCACATTTCTTGGGAGTCGTCTCCTTTTCTTCATCCTTGGATTCTGTGGTCTCTGAGTCACTTCTGCTGGATGATTCTCCTTTTGTGGCACTCTTTTCTGAAAAATCATTCTCCACCTCAGCAACCATCAGCTGGTCTTCAACACTATCTATTACCTGATATGTGTCTTCCTCCTCCTCGTTGCAACTGGCACATTCAGACAACTGGCTCCAGGTTCTGAGGTCTTCTTCTGCCACAGTCTGATCATCGATGGAATCCAACACCTCAAACTTTTCTTCATCAGGACTGTTTTCATCTGAGCCCATTGGATCATGCTTAAGGTCTAAGTCCTGAGCAGGCTGGTCCTCACTTAGATTCTCCAAGTCGTTGGTATCTTCTCTAATCCTTGTATTCAGCTTTGCTAAAGAACCTACGCCTCCTGCATCTTTCATGATTTGATTTTCACTGTTGTCAGAGAGTTGTGTTCCCGCTGAGCCATTTTCTTCTTCTTGAACAGGAGCTTCTTTGTCTTCAGCAGTTATGTCTCCAGTTCTTCTGTCTACAACCTGCAAATTTTCCTCAGGTACAGTTTGTTGTGTTGTGTCCACCTGTTTGTCGATTTTAACACTGAGAGAATCAGGGACTTTATTATTTACATCATCCATGTTCTTCTCTCCCTTGTTGGCATTTCCTTTGTTTCCTTCCTCCTTGCAATCCATTTGCTTTTCAAATGTACTGTCCATGATTGTTTCTGATAGAGCAGTTTTTTCAGTTATGCCTTCATATGCCTCTGTGGGGTCAGACTTAAGTACTACACTCTCTGTCCCTTTGGCTTCTGTTGCGGTTGCTGCAGAGAATAAGCAAGTACTAAGACTATTACCAGCATTTGAAGGTTTGGGTGAAGATTCAGATTTTTTGACTTGCGTTCTCTGACCTGTTGAGGTGACAGTTACAGCAGACGGTGAAGAGGAGGACGAGGAGGGCTTACTGGACCTGGAAGAGGTTCGGGATTTGGCAGGAAGCTGTGAGGAGGCAGACGAGTCTGTGGACTTTCTTGAAACAGAACTTGAATCAGAAGATCCTTTCTGAGACTTGGATAAGGAGGAGGAGGGTTGGCTGCCTTTCGAGGACCTAGATGAGGTCTGTCTGCTACTGTGTGAACTTTGCCTCACTTCACGTTCTCTGTATGCCGATGAGGAGGACCTGTGTGACCTCGTGGTGCTGTCTTCAGTGTCATCCCAAACTTCATCAACAGTGACAAAGTCCTCCATGTTTATATTGAGGTCATCAAAAAGGTAGACATCTGAAGATAAAGTGTCAGCTGTGAAGTCATCTTTAGCCTGGAAATCACAAATGGAAACGTGGAAACAATTAATGTGTATATTTGTAAACCGCACAATTGGTAAAAGCTGTTAACTCATTGAATCATTTACAAAAGCAAAAAAAGTATAGTAATCTGCTTTTTCTCACCACTTTTGGAGGGCTCTGTTGAGTCAACTTGGAACTGGAGTTGTTTTTGCTGGAGCTCTGCAAAAAAGCAAGACCAAAGAGAAAAATAGAATTGATGATGTCAAGGTGAATTATAATCATTGATTCGAGTTTCTATATTTGTTGACTGTAACTGTGCTTTGTTTTTCTCATTATGTTAATCTTCACAGGGAACATAACTGTCATCAGTTTCATATGAAAACATCCAATAGTGAGGTTTCACTGAGAACTGTGGACGATGAAAATCAACATTTCCAAACCCAACAAATACAAATTTGTCAAATAAAAACACCTTTTACTCCCAATTGAGTGAAATACTACTTAGCAAGATCATTTTACACAAAAGTCGATGAACTTTAAAATGTCAAAGAATCACATTTTTCTATACTTCAACAATGAATTTACTATATTCATTTTGCACTAGCCCAACTCTTTAAAAGTCAAAGTCTGATGTTTTGATGCTATTTTTGAAGCTGAAAGCGGTGCAGGATTTTAAAAGCAGGTCTTACCTCCTCCACCTCTTCCTCACTCTCGTCTTCATTCTGATAAACTGTTCTGGTTATAGTCTTCAAAAAGTCTTTGTTGAATGACTGCTGCAGGGCATCATCTGCATTCTGGTCTAAGTTTAGCAGGATCTCAGAGGCCTCTTGGAGGCGCTGTTTTGTCCTCTGTGCGCTAGATGCAAAGACAAGAGCAAAAGTGTTTTAAATCCAGTCTTGAGTACCAATATCAGAAAAGCAATGGCTGAGTGAGAAGCGCTGCAGGACCATTGATCTACCATCCTCTTCAAAACAACAAAGCTATTAGAGAATATGGGACTTAGAGCCAACACTTGTGTCTTTATAAACTAACGAGTATTGTACTTACGTCTCAAAACGTTGAACATTGCTCCTGAAGAGAGAGAGAAACATATTTATTAAGTTTAGTTTTAAGGACATTTGAACAACCAGTTCTTACAAAAGCACAGGTCCAATTTCCTAAAAAGATTCAGAAACGCATTTCAGCCCACTTAAGTTTTTAAGAGGTAGATGTACATACCAGAGCACGCCTTTCTCAAAGGAGTCTGGTGAGAAAGTCTGATAGTTTTCCAGGACTTTTGTCAAACCGGCAGAGTCAGCCATCTCAATGCATATCTAAGGAAGAAGTTAAAAGAGAAGCAGAAACAGGAGTTATTACAGTGCATTGAGGCAAAATTTAGTTTACGTTGTGAAAGAAATCAACTATCCATAAGTCAATCTTTATAACTACAATATATTATGGAGAAAAGCAGATGAACATCCCACCATCAAGAAAACTTGAGCTGCAAATATCTTTTTTTTTTTTTTTTGTTAAGATTTAGTTTTCATTTGCATGTTTTTGAACTGTTTGAACTGTCTAAATGTTAGTGCTTTGAACAATCAGAAAATAAAGTGATGTTTAGTGGATCTTGTCCACTTGCTTTTGATTTTGCTCCAAGAGCAGGTGTCTGTGGTTGGTACCATCTATTCTTAGTCACATACATTAAACACTTATTCTATTATTTTAGTGCAGTTTTTGTTTCTGTTTAAGTACCCTGTTGGCAAGGGGCAGGAAGCTCACAAAGGGTGCAAAGGAAGACACCACTTCCACAACCATTCTGACAGTTTCTACAGATGTCTCGGACGTCTCCACACACAACAACCGTTCCCCCAGAGTGTCTGGCTCTTGAATTTCCTGAAAAGGGGCCTGAAGAGAGAAAAAATGTTCATGAACCAGAAGATGGGCATGTTTTTGCAATTTTCCTTTTGTTGTCTTAAACATAAATAATTGCAGACTTACAACTTGGCTCCATTTTATCATAGGGTTGTACAACATTTCCTGCAAAACAGAAAAGGTCACTCTTAAAAGTAATGGTGAAATACAACAAAAAGACGAGAAGAGAAGTCAAAGAAGAGGACAAATATTATTATTCATTAATATATTTTGGACAGGGAAATGTGGGGGACCTGAAATCAGAATTTTACTCAACACTGACTGTTATAAATGACCAAAGTTAAATAGTCAAATTTTCATCCCTCATAATATGGTGAATGAACTTTTAAAATTTATACAACAGACTGTTTTACAAAATGATATATTCTGATGTTTTGAAGGTTACATACACAGCTCAAAGAGCAGACTTTACACTGTTTTCCAGTTTCATACCTCAGTGCACTCAGGGTGGATGTCTTGCAGGACAAAATGAACTGTGAGACTGCAGCCATTTAAAGAAAACGGATAAGTGAGGTGTTCCCGTACAAAATTGCAGCATGAAACCCAGTCGGCAAAAAACAAAAACGCCTAGAAGTGGGACAGGCAGGGGGAGAAAAACAAACAAACAAGAGTCGCTTTAACACAGTTCAACACAAAGTGAGATAACAATATTGACAATTTGAGTTACAATCCTCAGCTGATGTAGCTTACCCTTCTCTGCAGTGGCAAGACAACCACGTTGTAATAGAGAGAGTGAAGATTCTGCTTTGCCATATAAGGCCAGGCCAGTCTGGCAATGCTCTCATGACGGTACGGTGTCTCAGGCAGACCCGTCAACATTATTGTGGGAAACATTGAACCTCTGTGACCAGCCTCCTAAAAAACACAGTCATTCAAAACACAGCTTGAGGAGTTCTGGAGCACAATTATGTAAGTGTTTCAGTTTTGTCAGAGGAATAAAATAGTAATAATGTACACATCTGTAACATTTAATGAAACAGGAAAAAAGAAAGTTTAGAAACTTGGAAAGAAAATTTGGCTGCAATATGCCTTCTTAATAAATCTTATACACTGGGCCTTTCATGGAACACATTAAATAAAAGCTATGTAGAAAGAAATGTCCATTGATTGATTTGTGGCATGACTGTTTCAATTAAATAAATTAAAGCTGCAGGCAGCATTCAAGGGACTGAGCCTGCCGTTGTCACCGAACCTCTTCCTGTGTGTTTATAAAAATAGAAACAAAAACATTTATATAAACTAGGGCCGTTAATCTTGCTAATCTTGCTCATATGTAAACCTCAACTTTCAAGGCTCAAAAAATGAGCAATTTATCAATCTCTGTAATGTAAGTACTGCAGTAACATTCTCTTGGCAACGACCCCACTCAGATAATGGTTTAACTGTTCTGAACAAGCAGATAATTAAAACAAGACAACAAACGCAACAAGCCTAGCTTGAAATAAATACATTCAGTTATTTTAATTCACACCTTTTTGCACAACATTACTTCAGTTAAGCAAATATCAAAACAGGTAATCATTTAAATACCAGACTTACCCGAATATCATCCATCTTTGTGACGGTCAGGTGAGCTGTGAGTTACAAAAAAACAAGACAGGAAAAAAAACTGAGTGGATGCACTGCCAGTGAATTTAGTGCTATGGTTGTACATGCACAATAAAGACTCTTTACCTGGAATACTAAACCAAGGAAACGAGGTGGAAAACAGGAAAGGGCTCGTTTTTGTTGCGATCCAAAATGGTGCATTGCAGCCTCGTGGAATGAAAGAGTGTATTTGTGGGATTTTAATTCCTTCAACTTCATCCTTTCTCTCCAAACTTACTCGTGGTGCTGTGGGTGAAAAAGTTTTGAACTCGTCAAAATGTAATTGGAGACATACTGGTCAAAGCAATGACGTAAAGATACATTCAAATTACTCTAGCATTAACATCCAATATACTGTAGTTTCTCTACAATGATTTATATTTTTTATTAGTGTAAAAAAAACATTCAAAAGTGTAAAGTAACTC
Organism: Thamnaconus septentrionalis; assembly: GCA_009823395.1. Classification (NCBI taxonomy): domain Eukaryota; kingdom Metazoa; phylum Chordata; class Actinopteri; order Tetraodontiformes; family Monacanthidae; genus Thamnaconus; species Thamnaconus septentrionalis. The sequence continues at coordinate 8,514,212 of CM020503.1, forward strand.
AAGACTCACTAAACAGTTTGTAGGTTTTTGGTGCTTTCAGCCTGAAGATTTCATAACCAGGGTCTTGTTTCAGGAGATTGTACCAAACTATGAATCGGTCGGTATCGACACTGGTCCAAAATTCAATAAATACCTGGAAAACAGAAGCAAGTGCAAACATAAATCAGCTCTAAGGCTAAAACAATGCATTCTTTTAACCACCAAAACTGATGTGACCATGTGGATTTGTACTTTGTTGAGCAGAGGAAAGTAGTTTGCAATGTTACTATTTTGTTTCCAAACTACAGCGAGCTCTGCGGCTTTGCTCTGGGAGATGTTCTTCAGAAGGATCACTCGGTCTTCCTTTACTGCAGGCTGCATGGGAAAAAAAAAATTGAACAAAGCACGAGTAAAAATGTAATTAAACAGTCCTGGGTAACCTCATTTAATGTTTGCGTCTGCACGCTGGTTACTTACTTTCTTCATCAGCCTCATCAGGAATGTGTAAATTCCAAGCTGGAGCAGAAAACACAATAGAGCAGCATTATAATGCAAATAGAGATAATTAAGTTGGCAAAAAGAAATAATATATACAAATGTATATATATGTATATATATATACATATATATACAAATGTGTGTATATATATATATGTACATTTAAAAAAACAAAAACAAAAAAAGAATGTAAACTTGTGACTGTTCTTACCGCCGTCACAGAAACATTAGACGCCACAACACCAAAACAAAGTCTGGACTGTTTGAAGAAAACGCCTTCATTTCTGAAAGATTTCATTAATGCAAGAACACTTTCCACATCGGGCATCTCAACCAACCCCTTGAGAAAAAGAGAGATTGATGGAAACAGCAGAAGTAAGACGTGTTAGAAAGTAGTGAGCTGATGACTAGTTGTGAGAGAAATCAGTCTGGTCAAAGGCTTCCAACATCAGAGCAGTGCTCACCATTTGTCTCTGAGGAACAACGTAGATGTTTTCGTGTGTGTACTTGAAGCCAAACGGGATGAGCAGCTCAGCCAATTCATTTTCGGTGTAGCAGTCATCATTGTATCTTGGCAGTTTAGTAATTAGCAACACTTTACTGCCCCTCTCCAAAATCTTGAAAAAAAGAAAATGAAAAATCAAATTTAATGCCGAAGGAAACACTTTAAATTAACATAAAAACCTAACAAAGAGATTAGCGAAAAGCAATTATTATTCAGGAAAACCTACTTGTGGCGAGGTGTAGGTTTCGTGGCTCAAGCAAACTGAAAAAGAAGAAAGACAGGAGTCAGGTTAACACGTAAAAGAGGATTGAAGACCGGGTTACAACAAATACGCTGGGGTTCATATCAGACGTAGTTGAGTTTTATTGAAAATGTCCAGTGACTGACTGGGGTTTGTGAATTAACACATAATGAACATACTTCAAATGCATACTGGCAATTCCTGCTTGAACTGTAGTAGAACAGTTTCCGTATCTATGAAAATGCATTAAAGCAATTTATCGGGGCTCAAGACTAAGAACGTGCCGTCGTCCTCTGGTCATAAAAATATGTATTTGGGAAATACAATTGGAAGGAGGAGGATTTTTTTTTCACCGCCATTCTGCTCATGATGTTCAAGTACTTGCGAATGTGCATGAGATTACTGCAATGGGCGTATAAATGTTACAACATCCACAACACTGATAAAAATCTGTAGGTGGCATAAAGAGATTAAACATGCCAAGCTATCTGAAGACGTGACGAAGAAACGGTGCTAGAAGTGATGAATAACGGAGGAGAAAATCCACCTAATAATCATAAAAAAAAGAAGAAATACAGGAATGATAGGCATGTGGGTCTTTGATTTCTCACCTATTTTACTTGGATCTAGTCGTCTATCCACGAGTTCTCCAATCGTAGGTTTGGTGCCATAAGGAGAATTTGGCCAGGACAGTCGGGGCTTAGAGGCTGAGGAACCCTTTCCTGAAGATGAACTGCTGTGCATCTTTTCTTCAGTCACTGGATCTTCAAAACATGAGAGTGAAGTAAAGATAAAGCAAGAATTAGTGGTCATATGGCGTCTACAGTTCCCATGTGCTGCATTTACACTGATTCAACACTTTGCCATTACCTTCAAGAACTGCTTCTGTCTTCCCAACTCCACCCAGCAGCTTTGTCTTCTCGGCACCCACATGTTCCACTTGCAGATGACCTGTCTTGGTCTCGGGTTCCTTCAAAGCGGTCTCCAACTCTGGCAGAGCAGTCTGGTGGATATGCTCTGAAGCTTGAGTGGCAGTCTCTGTTGGACAGCTCTTATCTGCACCGTATGAGAGTTGATGATCATGGTGTTCCTGGACAACCTCAAAGGTTTTCAGTTGGTCTTCGACATCCTCCACGTCACTTTTGACTTCCACTAGCTCGCCATCCTCAAGTCCACTTTGCCCAGTAAGCATCTGCTCAGTGTTCACAGGCTCAATGGCTTTGTCAAGATTTGTATCATGCTCAGGTTCAAAAGCAGTCATATTTTCTGGTTCACTAGATTGAGTTTCAACGAGTGTTACCACCATAGCCTCCTCAACTGCACTTTCAGGCTGATCCTCTGAAGATGTGGATTTTGAAAAACTTCTTAGATCTTTTGCATCCATATCCTCAACATTTCTAGAATTTTCTCCAGTGGGCTGATGACCCAGAGATGTAGATTTGGAAGGGCTACTTTCGACATTAGGTTCATCACCTACGTAGATATCGCCATCAGGTTTATCTTCTGGAGATGTGAGCTTGGAATAACTACTTATATCCTTCACTGCTGTGTCTTCAATATTTTCAGAATTCTTTTCATCAGGCAGATCTTCTGAAGAGGTTGACTTGGAAGGTCTACACAGGTCCTCTGTAATACAAGGATCAAAATTTTGGACCACTGGTTGGATCGCTACGTCTTCGACATTTGTACAATTTTCATCATCACGGTGTTCTTGTGAAGGTGTAAATACTGCATACTCAGCAGCTGTATCTTCCACATTTTCTGCACCAACAACTTCTATTCCATCCATTGGTTCTTCTGACTCAAGGGCAACTGTCTCTTTTAACAAGACCATAGATTCATTAGTAATGGTTTCAGATATCAGAGGTATTGGGTTTTGTTCAAAATGAGCAACACCGTCCTGGTTTTCTGGAGCTTTAGGCCTGAGTGCAAGAGGTCTTTTCTTGACAGCTCCTTTTATAGGCAACTTTCTCACCTTCACAGTTTTAGGAACTTGCTTGCTTGAGATATTTTTGGGTTTTGAACCCACAATTGCTTTTTTCTTCCCTCCTTGAACAAGGACTCTGACAGCGGTTTTAAGGGCAGTGCCAGAAGATGAAATCCCTTTAAGTTGAGGTTTTAATGGCGCCTTTCTTGGTGAGGTTGAGGACTTTGAGGTTTGAAGTTTGGTTGTGCTGGTTGTGCTGGATGCGTCAGAAGTACTATGAATGGAAAAAAAACAGGAGATATTTTACATATATGTATGTAAAGGAAGATAGAGATTTATATTTAATGGATAAATCTTACATTTGAGAGGGTGTCTTTTGCTTCACAGCAGTAGCATCCTTAAAAAAAACACACACAATTTTAGATCATTTAATTTATTTTACCAAAGACACCCAAGCAGACAAATTTTTATGTGCAGACTGGATAGAGAAAAAAAGGATACCATTTTTCTGACGGCTTGGACTTTGATTCCCTTGACATCAACGGTCTTTATGCTGATAAGTGATTTAGCATCTTCTGCTTTCTCAAAACAAACCATTGCCTACATGAGCAGACAAAAAAATAATTTAAAAAAATTACTGGAAATAAATCAGTGAAAACAGAGATGAACAAGACAAAGCCCCAATAAGTTACTCTAAAATATTACAATCATCCCCTATTGATAAGATTATGATCAAATATCTGATGTATGTCTTGCACTGGGCTACATTCATTTACAATCGTCAAATAAAATCACTATGGGATTTCTAAAACTTTAGGTCTTCAAATTCATATAATAATAAAAACAATAAACAAAAATAAGGTTGATGTTGTAAAAGAAACAAAAACAACAATTAGAAGACGGTATAATACTTCATGCTATCCATACCTCCTGTTTGGACCGAAACATTAGAAACGACTTGATTTTTCCATAATGCTCCAAAGCTGAGACCACATCATTGCGTGAGAGACTGCTCTGAACACGCAAAAGTCTGACCATGGTTGGAGGGGACGATTTAGCACACTGAATTGTAACAGAGATTGGAGGGAAAACACACAAGACAGTGTTAGCAAAAAATTAAAAACTAATCTTAAAATCATCTCTGACATGGATACATAGACAACACATAGACACAAACCTTGGTCTTTATTGAAGAACTCGCTCCATTCTTGTCCAGGCTGGATTTTAAAGTGGACTTCTTAACTGAGGAGGAAGAGGCAGTAGAAGAAGCCTTCTTTCCTCCAGTCGAGGGTACTGCTCCTTTCGAAGAGGCGGCCTTCATTTTGAGGAAGGAGGAAGAGGCAGTGGAACAAGCCTTCTTTCCCCCAGACGAGGACACAGCTCCTTTGGAAGAGGATGACTTCATCTTGCTTATCTCTGCCATTAAAGCATTGGCCAGATTTTTAACCATGACATCAAGGTCAGGCTGTTTTGACTTGCTACCTACAGGGAGAAGAAGTCGAGAAACAGAAATCACCATTAGTTACAAAATAACAGATTTGTCCCAGTAGCATTTTAATATTTTCAATGTCCCAAACCTGAAGATCCTTGTTGGGATGATGACTTTTCAACAGACGATCGTTTCTCACTACCCGCTGTCTTATGCGGCAGTTGACTCTCATTGCTCCTCTTTGGTGACCATCTACTGTCACCTTTTTTTGGTGACAAATGTCTCTTCTCAGCCCTCTTGGGTGGCGATCGTCTCTCACTCAGTCTTCTTTGCGGGGATCGTCTGTCCGGGCCCCATTTTACTGGCGAGCGTCTCTTGTCGTGCCATCTCGGTGGTGATACTCTGTCATCGAACCTTCTTGGCGGTGATCTTCTGTAATCAGGCCTTCTCAGTGGTGATCGTTCCTCACGGCTCCTCCTTGGAGATGATCGTCTTGCATCGTTTCTCCTTGGAGGTGAATGACGGTCCCCTCTCCTACCTGGCGACACTTCTTTCTTTGGGCTCCTTAAATGTAATGCATTAGAGTAAGGGCAGTGATCCAATCATGGCAAGTAAGAATAAAACTGTCATGTAAACTAGTGCAGTGCTCATAGTAAGCTTCTAAACACAACTGTATGACAAAGCTATGTGCTAATGTTGAAATTGATCTACCTTGGAGAAAATGAAAACGCAACCGCAACGAACGTCACCCAAAGAACAACTTGACCACAAAGCTCACACAAAGCTGTGATGGTGAAGTGCAAGTTGTGAAAGCAGTGAAGTTACTTCAGCCTATCTGGCTTATCTCGCAAGAGCATAGCCCGACAGCGGAAGTTAAGGGGTGTATGTACGCTTGCGCGCGCACGCACACACTCACACAAACACAAAGGCAAGCACACATAGAAAACTGCTACTACTTCTCTGAAGACATTTATCTAGGAGTTATATCACTAACACCTATCAAACTTTAACTCACAAAGACTAGTATCATTGAGGTGAGGGTTTTTAATTCTGCAAAAGTTTTTTTTGTTAAATAATTTGAACATCTCAACTTACCTTCGTATGTATTTGGAACTTTGTGGTGATCGTGATCTACTGTGCTTCTCCCTTCGACCTTCTGAGAGATGCGGGCTGGATGAGGGCGAGTGGCTGCCACGCACACTTTTCTGGTGTCTACTCTTGGAAGTCTTGGCAGAGCTTGACGTAGGCTTGACGTATTTACCTTCATCCCTGAAAACGGCAATGATGAAACAATGTTGCCAGACAGAAGGTAAAATGAGCAGGCTGCAGGTTCACAACACTGATGCATAGCCCTCCATACCCTCCATACCCTCCATACCCAACTGGTGGATCACTGAATGACACATGAATCCGAGGATTACACATTGAGGATTAAGGATGCCTTTTGAGGAGATGGTCTTGATTAACATGAAATGCACAAAATTTACCTGGTCTCATGCGTGTCCTCGCCATTCCAATCTGGGTATCTGAGGAATGAACAATGCAAGAATTCCATTAAAATCACAACGTTTCTATGGTTTTGGTGGGCTTTTTCAGAAACAGCACACCATTAGAAAAAGTTATCTAATCAATACCTGTAATTACTAAACAATATTTCCTCTATGCATGTTCTGAAAAGCCATAATAACTGAAAATAATTGTTACTAGCAAAGTAAAAAAAAGAAGAAAAGACTAAAAGAGAGAAAGAAAGAAACTTACTTTCGTCTCAGGAGTTTGCAGCTCTCTAGGTGAAGACTAGTGTTCTGGTGGGAGATCCAATCCTAGCAGTCAAAACAACAGACACACAGAATTGAAATGCATCTCATTGCTCTCAAACCTACTATGAGCTGGCATAGTTCAACTACATGTGTGGTTTTTCTTATCATTTTATTTAACATCGAAGCAGCAATGAAAATAGTTATTTAGATCACTTAAACCTAAGGATTACAATGGAGGGACCTAAAGAGATAGAGATCAATTATTTGATCTATTCTTAATTAATTAACTCTTTTAATTAGAAATACTGCAGGCTAATATATTGTAAACATGAAAACGTCAAGTCACAAAAAGCATGGCAGGTCTTCTTGGAGATTTTTGTCTCTCTGGTTCCCTCGTGGCCGGCGATGGCTGTGATCTTTGAAGAGGTTACAAAAAAAGTGAGAAGTAGATGATATGTCCATTTCCAAGTTAAAAAAAAAAAAAAAAAAGTCCAAAAGAGTCCAAAAGGGATCCAAAAAATAAATAAATAAAATTTTCAACGCATTTCCAAGAGAACATTTCCCATTGGCTCTTGGTTTAAACTGTCCTTGGTAAAGAAATTATTTTATCACAAAATGAAAGGGGTGGCTGAAGTCCATGAAACAACATCAAAGAAGTACATACAGCAGGACATTTTAAGAAAAACATTAACAACCCTATTCATTTTCGACAACTTTTAAAACAAAGAAAAACATTTCATCTTCATTGATCTTTGATCATTTTACAAAGTTCCTATTCTTATGATATACTAAAAAGTAAATATATTCTCATTAAAATTACTCATTTCCATTTATAGTGCCAGTGGCCGAATAACAGTTTTATGATTTGATATACAATATTAGTCACATGGGTCACATTAGGTCATTTAAATTTAAACCAAAGAACAAACTCTCGTCTCCACAACCATTAACCGACAAATCCGTTTTCATATGGATAGGACATTGTAACAATGAAAAAGAGATAAACAAACAAAACAACAAAACTTTCAGCCCTCGCTTTCAGTGTTCACTTTGAAAATATGTTTGTACCACAGATTTTGCAATCTCTCCAAACTGAGACTGGCCCCAACTTGTTATGCAAAGAGCTTGTACGTTTAAATACTTATGACTTAAATCAGAAATCATGAAAGTAGCTCTGTGTGTGTGTGTGTGTGTGTGTGTGTGTGTGTGTGTGTGAGTGACTTGCTGTCAAGTCATACACAGAGCGTTTTGTTTCTCAGTAATTTTGCAGTATTGGAAAAATGTTTGTTTTGTTTTGCAAATAAACATGAATAATGTGCATATAGAATGTTACAATGATTTTTAAATAATGAGACATCTGAAAAATCATGAATTCTTCATCCAATAAATGTCACATACAAAAATGATCAATTCAGGATTTGCAACTCGTGACTCTTTGAGGAGACAAACAACACGAGAATGCGTTCTTCCACTCACCTGCAATTGAAAACAATCTTTCACACACAGAGAACAGGTATGTGGAAAGAATCGTGGCGTGGTTGCTGTATAGTCATGAATCATGGCAGATGTTGGCAGACCCTTGGACACTGAAATCTTTCTTTGGGAATTGGGCATTGTCGTGTTATCAAAGTTCACTGGTGCCGGGGGTAACTGATGCGTCGCTGGAGGATGACTGATGGGATTTGGGCTGAAGGCTGGGTGGTGTAAAGTCTGTGAGACACTGGTGATGCTTGGGATGGGAGCTGCTGATAGACGTGGCTTGGCAGCTGAGAAAACTGGAGGCCACACACCCTGCGCCATGTTCGATGCCACCTCTTTCTGCGTCTGCTGCTTTGAATGTTGTCCCGCAAGCTGCCGCTGCATCTGATGCTTTTTGGTCTGCTCAGCCAGTGGTGACTCTTGACTCTTCATTTTACTTTTAACACGATTCCCGTTGTCGTCATTTCTCTGGATAAGCACAAGGCCAGGTCGGTCAGGGTGCACAACATGCAGAGGAGTACAGGAGGGCGGTTGGGCTTTCAATACTGACTGGGTATTTGCAAGAGGTCCCTTTAAAGCAGAAGACTTTGAGGTTTCAGGCTTTCTCTGACTTTTTTCACTCGTCTGGTCAACTGAAGAGCCCGATGCAGGGCTTTTTGTCTTTTTTGTATCCTTGCACAGTTGTTCTTGACTCAGTCTGCTTTTATCACTTGTGTCCATCAGCAATACACTTCCACTGCTACCAGGGACACTGGTGGTCTTCGCCTCATCCACAACCCCACCATGGAACTTGCTAGTATGTCCATAATCAATGACTTTCCGCGGCTGCAGACCAGTTGATGACATTCCTTTCTGACTTGGTGCTGACAGTCCAGGCGTGTTCGAACTTTGGCTGGACATTCCACTCACACTTGCAGAGGGTTTATGATCAGGAAATGGTTTTGGTTGGCCTGCAGTGGCAGTCCTCTTGGCTTTATGAATGCGGATTTGACGTAAGATGTATGGCAGATTATCGGGAGTCATTTGGTCTTCGGGGTAAGAGATAAGATGTTCCAAGTCCTCTTTTTCAAGTCCATGTTGCCGAAGAATGTTGAGAGCTGTCTCGGTAGTGTGCTCTGATTGATCTGTCTCTGGATGAGGTGCACGTTTTCCAAAATCACCTAATCCTGGAATGTACTGCAGATCCCGTTCTCCGTGATTTGATGAAGCAGGCGATGAAAACGTTTTAGAACTGTCAGATGACAATTTATCATATTTATTCAACCAGTCCAAAGAACTTCTGCCACTTTGAAGATCTGAATGTCTGTGTCCAGTAGAGGTAAGAGATGAGGATGCTGAGTAAGTTGTTCCTGTGTCTGAGGAGCAAAAGTCATCTCTTGGCTTGCTGGTAAAACCAGAGCCATGTCCAGTATTATGTTGCATCGGTTTACTCAGACCTCGAACCTCCTCTCTGGCTCTGCTAATATGCAGGTCTACCGTCCTTCCTATATCCTCATCCATTTCAGTTCTGACCCCCTCTGGCCTGTATCCCAGTGTATGAGGCATTAGCGATGGGCGAATTCCACCGGAAGAAGCAAAGCTGGAGCCAGGTTGGAGATGTAAAGATGGAGTCTGAGGTTCCTTCCCAGTGTGTGCACTTGGAAATCCATATTGCCTCTGCATAGAGTTTGGGTTTCCAGAGGCACAGGGGTTATATGGGGGACGGGACATGTTGTTGATGATTTTCAGAAGGTTTAAGAGATTGATTGCTGCAGCCGTTGGAGAAGGAGGTGGTGAACATATGTATGGAACCGGCACCTTGGAGTTGGTTTTAAATGCTGCAGTCTGGTTTCCAACAGCAAGGGTGCTGGTTAAGTGTGTCAGTGCAAGCTGAGATTTGAGCTGGGCAAGTCGTAAGGTGGCAGCCTGCTGTCCAATGAGGATAGAGCTCCCCGAGAGCACCCCAAAAAGAGGGCCTGAAAGAGGCCCTAGACCGGGAGAAGGCACACAATGCTCCGATCTAAAAGAAAAGCTAGGATTACAAACAAAAAAACAAAGCAAGGGGTTATTGGGCGTCATCAGACATCACTGATAAACTGAGTAACTGGAGGAATGTATATTGACATTGTCACTCTGGCTGTTCCTGTTGAATAAATGTTAGGGCAATATAATCCACTTCCTAGTTTTGACGAGCCACAGAAAGGATAGAGAAAACGAAAAGAAAGAAAGACAAATTATTTCACAAAGACTTTGTACTGGTAAACTCTGATATGCATGCAACTAAAAAGGGTGAGGCAGTATACCAGACACTAGTCAAACTTTGCAGGAGACAAGAACAAATTACATAAAAACAGATGATCAGAGATTTTCACACATTCACACAACACTGCACATAAAAGCATATGCAAGATAGTGCCGCAGTCTCTGTGTCTTGCCAGCAGGTGATGAGCAAGACCTCAGGAGGTGGAGAACCCAGTCCTGAAAGTCTCAATGTCAAGACATTGTCGTGGTCACTATGTGGTCTTATTTGTATGTATGAACTCAATGCTAGCTACCTGTCCATAAATCATTATCCAAAAAGTGAGAGAAATGCTGTTCAAAAATTAAGAAAGAAGTGTCAGCCGATCTTCAAAACAAATCAGCGTTTATACAGCATACAAGTTAAACACCTTGACACTACCTCGAGATAGTCTGAACTACTGTTTCTGCTGGTCTGACTTTTATTCTCTTAAGTTCAGAAGCTAATCTCTGCCTCTGGACCTACCCTTTTTATTAGTAACGAATCAGCAACAGCCACCATAAGGTCATCATAATATTAATTACACTCAGCTCTGCCCTCTGAAGTCTCTTTTTTTGTAATACAACAATAGGTTGGGCCTGGAAAGCTGGGAGATTTCCTCCAACCTAGCATCAACCCGCCTCACTCTCAGGTACCAGGCTGCCATCGCTCCTTTGTTCTCCAGTAACTGGCTTTTCTGCCATCGCTCGTGATTCTGGTGCTTTCCACCTGTTTCCCTTTAACCCTTTAGACTCGACATCACCTCGCCAGCTGAGTTCATCTTGTACCAGCACATACTTTTTTCTATATGAACAGCAACCATAACAGTCTTCCAAAATACACACAAATCTGTTTAAATGTATTATTTTAAGATGTGTGTGAGAGAGAGACCACTGTATAGATACTGGGATGATCACACTGCAACTCACTCTGGCCTGACTGCCACTCCGATTCTACCTCCATTTGTTCTTTTTTTTTTCTTTCTTTTTTTAAAATTTTCTTTTCACCCCAACTGGTCAAGCTGATGGTCGCATTCCAGAGTTGAGGTTTATTCAAGGTCTCCTCCCACTGGGAAGTTTTTCCTGACCACTGTCGCTTCATGCATGCTCTGGAGGGATCAGTTAGTTTTCTCTTTAATTGTGCAAAGGGCTTTGACCCTTTGAGGTTTGATTTGACCACACTGTATCATTTTGTTTGTTTGTATGTTGTTCACCTTCCGTGCTGTATATTATTGATAATATACTGCCCAAAAACCACCCACTTTAATAATGTACATTTTAAGTTGCCATATTGTATTTATTCAGACAATAAGGCGGTATTTCTTGCTGCATTTTGTTACAGTTACATCCACAACACAACACAAATGACTTATGTCTCAGTCCACTAAATGGTGAAAAGTTCAATGTTGAGGTGGGTCAGCACAGCAGAGCTAAGATTCTTGCAAGGTTTGGTAAATAAGAAAATGATAATGATGATGATGATACTATGCACAACTAAACTAACAAGTTCATATTACCCTGCAACATTGACAGATCATTTATAAAAAGGAAAAATAAAGTAGTTCACAATTTAAAAAAAAAAAAAAAAAAAAAAAGACTAACAATGGGTCAGAGTATCATTGTACCAAGTTACTTCCAGACCTGAGACTCTGACAACATGCACAATGCTGTTTCATTTTGCCCCAAGGGGGAGGCGATGTGATCAATGTTTCTTTATGGGCACAGGCCATCACAAGCCACCACCACACTTGCAAGCTTTCAGGTGGGTTCTATCATGCACAGGTAAGTTAGAATACTTTTTTTTTTTTTTTTTTTTTATCTCAGCACAAATACCAAAATAACATAGAACAGTAATGTAAGTCAACAGTGTGGTTAAATTTTGACTAGGTTTATAGGGTAGTTCTGGTTGAGTGTTGCTTGTTTCATCTTGATATGAATGCAAAATATTGAAAGGTCAAATTAAACCATTGAACTTCGATGTGATGCTCAGGGAACACCCACTTCCTGTGTGGGAACCCCTTGCATCCTATTTTCACAGAAAAAAAACATTTAAGTCTATGGAGATGTAGAAAAGGCTATTACAATTTACTCACTTTTTTGTAAATTGCAAATTTGGTAAGCATTCACTCATAGAGGCTCTTTTTTAAAAAAAAAATCTGTTTCTGGGAATATTACTTGGACAACCCCGACAACCTACAACTACTTGGTGCTCGCGCCCCCCTAAAAACCATTCATTCATTCATCTTCTATACCCGCTTATTCCAATTCAGGGTCACGGGGGTCTGCTGAGCCTATCCCAGCTGTCTTAGGGCGAAGGCAGGGTGACACCCTGGACAAGTCGCCAGTTCATCGCAGGGCCACATAGAGACAAACAACCATTCACACTCACATGCACACCTACGGACAATTTAGAATGTTCAATTGACCTCACATGCATGTTTTTGGACTGTGGGAGGAAGCCGGAGAACCCGGAGAGAACCCACGCAGAGACACGGGAGAACATGCAAACTCCACACAGAAAGGTCACAAACCATACTAACAAAAACAAAATGCTTACCAAATGCTCCATACTCCATAAAAGAAATTCTGTTTTCCGTTTCAGGAAAATAATAATTATTAGAACTATCGTTTATTTTCATTACCTTATAAAATTAGTTTTAAAAACGTTATTATTAGTAATACCCATGAAAACTAACAAATAGTAGTGCAGTAAATTTCAACAATTTCTTTTGCAGATATTCCAACAAAAATCCAGCTACTTATCTGTTTGCACACAAAAAAAATGACACTTTTGAGCAAAACAGTGTAAACTTCAGAAAAAAATTCTGAAGTTACAATGATCCGATTCTCATCGCCTACAACATTAAGAAAAACATTTTTTTTAGAAGTATTTCATAATGCAATGCCATGATCTTGTGCCGGTAGATGTGTCCCTGACTGACCCGTGCTACTGGGGAAAAAAGAAAAAAAAAAGGGCTCAAGGCTAGGCATGTCTAAAATATTATCACGCCCTACCAGTCCACGTTACACGCATATAATAACAGAAACAATATTATATGCCCGTGTGTGGTTGCTACTGCTAATTATGGGCGTTAGAAGCGTCTCAATCGCTTCAACAAAGGAAGCAAGGAAGAAAGGCGTGTTTCGGGAAGTCAATTTTCAACTGCGTCACATCAGCAATGAAATGATTTTTGTCATACATCTGTTTGATATGCACGTTGTTCGCCAAGCGGCAGCTTCACCTAAACAGTCACCTCTAACGTTTTAATCTGTTTCAAACCTATAAGATGCAAAGAGTGTGATACGGGCAAAATGCCAGATTCCAGCGGTAACTGTCGACAGTGTTAGAGCAAACTGCAAATGTGTTTTGGTAATGAGTAATAAGAACATGCCAACTTTCAGGAAGCCCGCTACTAGGTGACATGACGAAAAGCTAAAGATGAGCAAACCGTGAGCGAGAAGCGACGAATGTAATGAGTCCGTAGTATTTTTGTTAATGTTTGTATGACATAAACATTTGTTTGTAGCACAAGTTTGTTCGTCGATTTACCTATGCTTTTAGGCTTTTCCTCCGCAGAAACTCGTTTAAGGACTTTCGACAGGCCGAGGATACCCCTCATTTCGCGGACAGAATCGGGTACTTCCGGGTTGTCTTCAGACTAAAAGTGTTTTCAATGAATTAAAGACTCGTGAATAATAATGTACTTTGAATTGTAGTGAAATGAGGTCTAATGCCATAACTAACATAACTGTAAACTGGGTAAGAGGCCAGGTATATCCAGAACATGATCACGCCACCAGTCCACGTTACGCGCACATTATAACAGAAACAACAATAAATGTCCATGTGTGGTTGTTGCTGTTGTTGTTGTTGATAATTCTGTTCGGGGAAACCGTCTATTTTGACTTGATAAGGGAACGGGAAAACAATGCACGTTTGAGGAAATCCATTTTCAGCTGCGTCACATCAGCAATGAAATATATCATGTCATATATGTATCAAACGTAATATGTATGTTGCACTAAACCTGCCTTTTAACCATAGCAACCCCCTCTTAGTAAAATTATGATGCAAACTGAGTGACAAGAGCAACAGGCAATAAATCGACTGCAACTATCAACAGTTTGGGGGCAAAATTAAAAATATGTTTTGCAAAATGTAATAATCACGTCAACTTCATTTCTCAGGAAAGCCTGTTACTACGTGACACGACAAGAAAGTAAAGAGCTTTACGCTAGCAGGATAGCATGCTAAATATCTTCAAGCCATGAACTAGAAGACACAGACGTAATCAGTCCGTGGTATTTTTTGTTAATTTTTGTATGACATAAGCATTTGTTTGTAGCACAAGTTCGACGATTTACCTATGCTTTTAGGCTTTCCTCCGCAGAAACTCATTTTAGGACTTTGGACAGGCCGGGGATACTCATCGTCTCGTAGGCAGAATCGGGTACTTCCGGGTTGTTTTCAGATTAAACTGTTTTGAACCAAATACATATGAATAATAATGCACTTTGAATTGTACCGTCAAATATTTATTCCCAGCTTCGTTGGACGCTGGATTACTTGATGGCAGAAACATGTTCTATATTTCCTCTAGAATTTGGAAAATGATGAAAGCAATTAGATGACTAACAAAACAATACTCTTTGGACTACTGCCCTAGTTTTACTCTCGACCCGAATTCACAGAGTTTAGATGACCAACTGAAAACGAATCAGTGAGGATATTTCAAGCTTTAAATTCAAGAAGCTTAAACAACTACAACAACAACAACAATTTATGTATTATGTGTAACGCAAATAAAAGTATGCGAAAGTGAGTATTATTGTCATTTTTATTTATGACATGTTTTTAATGACATGGCATCGTCAGCCAGAGGCCATAGTATAAAGCTTTTGATGTGATTTGATTTTATAGTCGAAATCACAGTGGAAGACGATGGATACAGCGCAGATCATACAGCAAAACATTTTATTATTTCTTTTCTTTTTCTTTTTCTTATTTTTTACCACTGAGTGGCGCTATTTTCAAAGACATCCGTTCAAACAGCAAACGTCATTGATGCCCTCAATACATCAACTGATAATGCACGAACATATTAGAATATGGCCCTGCGATGAACTGGCGACTTGTCCAGGGTGTACCCTGCCTTCGCCCTAAGACAGCTGGGATAGGCTCCAGCAGACCCCCGTGACCCTGAACAGGAATAAGCGGGTATAGAAGATGAATGAATGAATAGTAGAATATTAAAGCATATTAGCAAGTATGATAAATTAGATAAACCTAAATGGTCTTAAAAACGTGAAATAAGGACTGACGTCTCATCAGGTCTACATATGCTAAAAAGTCCTTTAAAAATGTGACCTCTGTACCCTCTGGAAAAGCAACAACAACAATAAAACACAAAACGTGGTAGGCCTAGAACGCCTAGGCTATCAGTCAGCCAGTCATGCTATAAGAGCTTTGTAGCTCACTAGATTTAGTATCACAAAGCTATCTCAGCCAACAGAGTTAGTGTATGATCTCCAAATCTCTCTGGTAATAAACAGCTAAAGACTCAACAGACTGGCCAGACCACAGTTTATTGAAAGGTGATGATGAATGTTTTCATTGCATTCTCTGTTAGCTATTGTTGCAAATTAATAATGTATCCACTTTATCTCCTTTACTGCACCTTTGGGATTAACACCTGACCATGACACAACAGCTGACAGCCAGGCAGCTGGTTCATGTATTTCTGTGTGTGTGTGTGTGTGTGTGTGTGTGTGTGTGTGTGTGTGTGTGTGTGTGTGTGTGTGGGGGAGGGGCGGGTGGTCGTGAGGGAAGTGCGGTTGGTCGGTTTTATTTTCAGCTGTCATCAACCCTACAGGCCTGGTCTCATGGTGATGACCTCACCACAATGGAAATGAGGTTTCAAATAGCTTTCCCAAATTATATATAACATTAGTGTGTAGTAAAAGTTTAAATATTATTATCATTATTATTATTATTATTACAATAATAATAATAATAATAATAATAATAATAATAATAATAATAATAATAATAATTCTTTTTTTTTTCTTCTTTTGGAATTAAATTTTGTTGGTCACATTTCTAAATCAAAAGTGTTTTAGTATCCAATATGATCTTTTTTCTTTCCATACTGCATTCGTCCATGTCCTCACATGAATGTGTAGCATCTACCACCCACACCCAATAAAGCAAGGTCAGATCTCCTCTAAAAATCTCAACAATTCAGGCAAGGAGTAACCTGAACTCAGATCAGAAATGGCAGTCATGGATGCTGCGAAGATTGATGAGGAATGTTAAATCTCAAATTAGTAGCCTCTGATCTTTCTAAAGGGAACAAAACAGCTCCTATTTCATTGACTTGCCAAAAAGAACGAGAGAAAAAAGACATGACCTTGATAGTGTGACAGTTGACGGTCCTGTCACTATGCCTCCAATTGATCATGCACCCTGGCTAATCGGCCAAAGGGATATCCTTTTGGCCAAATGGTTAGCGCGCATGATTACTACCTGGGAATCCTCTGCGCCTTGCCACAATAGCAAAGCATAAAAAAGCAAGAGCTTTATCTGTCAGTCAACAAACATGATCTGTAGAAAACAAATGTTCACTGAAGATTTTTTCCTTTACTTTTTTCTGCCTTCTGAATTCTGTAAATAAAGTCAAACCTGAACTTTCCGGAAATTTACAGACACGTGATCACTGTTTAATTTCAACTAAGGGCTTCTTTCTCTGTCCATGCGTGGATTCACTGCTGGTGCCACTTCCTCCCCTGCCTTTGCCAGAAAACAACTGGAATAGACTCAATAAAAAAAAGATGGATGGATGATGTGAGGTACCCTTTAAAAATGTTTGTAAATGAAAAAGTGTACATGAACGAGGCAGTCTTACTTAGCCAACAGTGAACCTGTATCCGACTTAATACTCATGCAAATTTTGCCAGACTTATCTGTCCCCTTAGCTACCTTCACCCAACAAACCTCTTGGCCTCTTTTAACTCACATCTCCCAAATCATGTAGACACATTCCCTGAGTGTCCATTTAATGCACACCAAAGTATCAGATGATATTAATGTTGCATACGCCATGAGACAGGGAATACACAGAGTATGCAATTCCTGCTGCTGTGCAAGTCATAGTCATAAATCCACCACTTCTACCCTGCAGCATTGGTGCTTTTAATAAGGAATGCTATTTCAACGTGACTTCAAGCTTCTAAATGAGGCACTAATTATCTTTAAGTCTTCATAAACATTTTTATTTTCATTTTCTATTTGTCCATTTATTTATGCAATTTTAAGCATTTAACCAAGGGGTCTGGATATTTGTCATGTGCACTGTTTGTGTCGCAAATGACATACAAGTCAGGTCCAAAGGTCCAAAGACTGTTTCTAAGATTGAAGGACATTGTTATAGCTGTGGAACTGGCAAAATAGGATTCTAAATACTGTACATTGTTCATTTGTTTTCAAGGCTTGCAAGTACAAAGTATGCTTAAAGTCCCATAGGAATATGTTTGAAGCCAAAACCCAGATCAAACTGGAGGATTTCCTGGTTTTAGACGTCATTTTATGGTGTCAAGGAGGCCAACAGTTGTCAAAGTCAAGGCCCAGTCAAAGCATCGGGTCCTTGTTTTTATGACTCAAATGTGGAACGTGTCCTGGTTGCCAGGCTCTGTAGCGGATTGCAGCAATCTGTGAGAGAAGTTAATTAACTTACATTCTGTGCTATTGCCACACAAAGATCAATAACATTAATTAAGGACTAAATTAAAACATGGAACAAAATGAAAATGCTGCTTCTTGCTTAAAGTGTTTTATGCTTTATCCCATGCACAGTTAAAAGCAAAGGAGGTCATATTAAGATCTCTCATTTTAAACTAATAATTGATTTATACAAAGGTGATTTAATATGGTATTAATAATAATGAATTAAACACTTCAACTTTAGATAACATTTAGGGCTTCATCAGACATTTACAAATTAACACAGAACACCCCAATGAAACTGTAAAAAAAAAAAAAAAAAAAAAATACCATGACCTTCAAGCATAACATACTTCTGTAAATTTGAGATTAAAATCTATGATATATCTATCCATCCATTTTTTTTTAATACCCTCATCTTCCTGAGCTAAGGGTTTGCTGGAGCCTATCCCAGCTGTCGTAGGGCGAAGGCAGGGTGACACTCTGGACAAGTCACCTGTTCATCACAGGTCATAAATTGTAATATTTATTCATTGTTTTTAATGTTTCCATTTTTTACTTCATACATCTACACTTTGATTAAAACATTTAAAAAAAAAATCTATATAGTTATATCGGTTATATTTGAAGTAGTTTAGTAGCTGGCATGAAAAGAACAGAATTTACAAATCATGAATGAGAATTTACATTTACAAATGACATTATCCCTCTTTGATTAATTTGACATGACTTGGTTTTATTAGACCACGACACAGAACACCACACAGGCAACCAGATGACGACTTGTAAATGTCTGGAGTGTGAGAGTTGAGACAGACGGTCAGTCTGTGGCTTCTTGTGCAAAACTGTTGCCGTGTTCTCTCTGACCTCACAGGGAGTGCTGAGGAGACGGACAGCTGAAAATGATAGCCGCACTGCAGAGACAAGCCTGTGTGTGTGTGCATGCATTGCCTGTGCGCTTGTGCACACACACCAATGTATGAAGTTCAAGTTGCATCATCACACCTTAGCTTGGTTTTCAGCTGGGGAGTTTTATCAGTGCTGAGGTATGAGTTACTCCGTCTCAGATGCTTGACATTGGACTTGACACATCATTGACTGTAACTGCCAGCTACATGGCTGCAGTTTGACCATGTAAGGAAACCACAAATATCTAAATTGACATCATAATTTCCTTAATTTGACCTCGCAAAATAATACAACTGATTTCTCAATCAATCTACACAGGATGTTGGATTTTATTTTCTTCTATCAATACACCCTGCCCCCCTCCTCCCCCCCTTTTTTTTATTCAGCACACTCCTATCCTACAACTTCCTGTCCACAGTTATTACACTTAATAATCAGACTCCAAGGCTTGCTGACCTAGAAACTCTTTTCCTTCATAGCTGGATGAGCTAATGGATCCCTACACAAAGTGATCTGATTGTCAGATCGCTCTGCTCAAATCCCCATCACTAACTATGGGGCCACACACATATCTGAGGTTCCAAAGTGTTACAAATGTAGCCTGATGTTCCATGGAACCCACTACTACTATCTGTCTACCTATCTATCTATCTGTAGGGATCAGGGGTATTAGCTCACCGTGACTGTACTTTTAGACCCCGATTCTGTTCTTATCCCTGGTAAACATTGAGGTTTTCTGTGTTCGTGTTGCCTTGGCTAAAAGACATTGAATAGAGACTGGTATCTGATATGATGCTAAATTGAAAGCTGTGGAATCAGTGAAAGTACAGGAAACGTGTTAATAGTTAACAGATGAAAGAGAACATTGTGGGCAGTGGAGCAGGCTTAAAAAAAGTGTGTGAGTTTGAACAGGGATGTCTGAGCGCGAAAGATCACGAACAATTGAAACTGCAATATAAGTGCAGCTGCTTCAGCTGCACTTTTAAAACCTACTGCCTTCTCCATTTGCAATCCCATTGGCCACATTCCAAAAACCTAAACCCTCTTAAAAATTTACGATGTGTTCGGTCATATGGTGAGTGTGTAGGCTAAAAGTGTGCGTGACTGGGAAGACGTTATCGTCGCACAAGGTCACCCTGCCTATTGTCGATTGTTGCTTTCTCTGCCTTGGCCTCCAGTCAGGTTGCAGCTGAACCAATGAAACATTTTCCTGAATCAAAATGCATCTGTTTAGGCCAAAATAACGATCTACCTGGCAAACTTGTTGCTTCTGTCTATTAGGAAAAATCTGAAAGAACAAATTGTATTTCCCAATATTTCTTAAATGCATTACCTAAATCTGGAACACATTTTGCATCAGTAATTACACACACATTTTTTATGGCACAGTTACTGCTTCCGTTCAAGAATTTAACTATTTAATTATTTAACTAAACAAATGTGGTTGCCTCACCTCTGCATTTAAATCATTGCGCTGACAAATATTGTTGTGAATATAACCAATAATAATAAAATCTAATACCATTATATATTATTATATTGTATTATTACAGTTACATATAACAACAACAACAACAACAACAATACTAATAATAATAATAATAATAATAATAATAATAATAATAATAATAATAATAATAATAATGTTGTTCTTGTTGTCTACTCTGATATTTCTGAAACTGGTTAAGATTAAATTTGTCATATTTACATATCGGACTGCACCGTGAGGCTAAAACATGCCATGAGTAGCAAAAGTGACTAAGGGGACGGGGTTTCACAAAGGGTCACTTGATTCTAATTAGCAAAACATCTCAAGCAAGTCGTCTCAAAGGTAGAAGAGGATGAATGAAAACCCACTTTTGCACTGTCCTTTAATGGCGCTAATTTGTCCCATCACTGTCATTCTCACTCATCACTCATTATATCAGTCTGTCCTGATTTATCATTCAAAACGCTCCTGCTCACACAGCTACTGCGGGGACTCCCCTGTAGTTAACTTTCCCTTAGGGCATTAAAATCCAGCTAAGGCTCAAAATGGCCTCAAAGCATAGCACTCTCTTACACATGCACATACACACCTAGTCTATTGACTATCTAAGTGCTGCGGGAAACAGTGGATGACCTCTTATCATTTTCAAAGACACAAATGCATGAAAGCCCATGAGAGAAAGACTGAAATGAAGACAGAATGAACGAATAAATGGATGAAACAAGAGTGAAAAGTGAGTGTCAGAAACACATCAGGCAAATGTAATTGAAATGGCTTGAAGCACAGAGGACTGACTGATGGAAAAAACAGTAAAGGTAAAAGACTCAAGATGCAGAAAAACAAAACTGAAATGCTTGGACGATGTCGCGCTCCCATGTTCCTGATGTGCGGTTCAAACAGCTGAGACTGGGCAACGTGTGCATGGTAACTCATTGTGTCGGGCTTTTAAAAAACATTTAAAGCCTGGGATTTGGATGGATGGCAAACACAGACACGTGGCCACAGGGACACACGCATGCACACAGTCGTCTTATAATGACAGGGTCAGCGGGCCTGGCAAGGGGTTAATACCATGCGACTATTTTACACTTGTTAATTGCTGCATATGCAGACACGGCAAGGCAAGAGTGGGGTTGCTTTAGACTCACTGCAGAGGATAAACATTTCCAACATTTTATCAATAATAACCATTTACATGTTTATATGTTTAAACGTGCACTGAACATTTCAAAAGTATAATGTGGATCTATTCTGGATTCTGATTTTGCCCTCTGATCACAAGCTGGTGTAAGAAAGACGTGAGGAGACAAGTCGGACGTCACAAAAACAGGAATTGTCCTTCAAGATGGAATACATCATGGCTAAATATGAAGGCAAATGTAATATAGCAAAAGGCAAGTGACTTTTCATGTGCTCCCACTGGTTATTCATTTTGTATTTTAAATTAAATCGACAAAGGTCCTTACAACACTGTTGCCCAAAAAGTTGAAAAAAAAATGTTTTTGGTCACAGTCCTCTGTGTAGACTTATTTGATTGCACCAGCAATCATTTTTGACCTGATGCACGATCATTACATTATGTGTCTCAACTAGCCAGCTGAAATTAATAATATATATATGAGTTATATTTATATATATATAAATACTATATATATATATATATATATATATATATATATATATATATATATATATATATATATATATATTTATTCTTAGAAATCTATGGGCAACAGGGTCATTTTCTTTCTCCTTGATCTTGCGAATGAAGTATTTAATAGAACGCTCGCTGTAAGATGCATGCATTACTGTGTTGCACTTAGACACACATTAAACAAAGATTTTGTATCCTCACCGGTTGACAGGGCTGATGTGTGAGGCAATGTTGTGATTAGTTGTCTCCAAGATGCGGCCGCTGTTGCAGCTCCTCGATGTTTTTGGCTGAGTTGCATCCGCTTGGCTCTGTTGCTGAGAGCCACTGGCCTTTTTGTCTTCCCACATGGTCAGAAGAACACGCAAAAAAAGTTACAACCACCTGAAGACAGACACAGGTAGGATACCTATTGCCTTTATCACAGACACGCGTGTGAAAAAGCACAATCACCAAATCTTCAGGAAAAAAAAAATCCCAAAAGTGTCAAAAGGAAGGAACTATTGTCTCTGGGAACTTTACTCTAGTCACACAATTCCAGCAAAATCATTTTTTTTTAAAAGAGGAAGAAAGAAAATAAAAAGACTAATTCATAGTCATCCTGGATAGGACCTATCCAAAGTTATAAAAATAAAATAAAATAATGTAAATACATTTAAATAAAATGTCATATCAAATGAGAAACGCAGTCCAGTGTTCCCTCAAAAATAAATCCTGTGATTTTCCCAAACCAAATTCCAGAATGTCAGCAGAGCGCTTCAGATTCCCTCAGGAGCCAGCAATTGGTGGCACAGCAGGATTTGAGCCACAGGAGGCTCAGACTCGGGAGAGTCGAATCAGGAGGAAGGCTGCACGGCACACACACCGCCACACACACACACACACACACACACACAGCACACACACACACACACACACACACACACACACACACACACACACACACACACACGCTTCACAGTCTCATAAAAGGAGGCTCCCCAAATATCACTCACCTCTAAGTTTAACTTTTCTCAAATACATGTGTCTGCACAAGGTTATCTTACTCAACATGAGCACTAATGAAAAGGGCAGAAGAACACAAATCCACTCTGCAAACAAAGACAGCTTCTTTTCCTGCACAGATGCAGACAAATTAAATGGGAAAATCTGGCATAACATAAAATCTTGTCATTTACTTTTCAAAAATGTTATAGTATGAGTCTGTGGTTTAAATGGAGTTAATTCTTGTTCCATAATATGCAAAAGTACTAAGAATTCAAATGGTGAAAAACTAAAACTGCACAAAAAACAACCAAATACATTAATTATGCTGCAAAACTGCAGAATTTTCCCCCAAGTGGCCAGAGTTGTAGAAATTAAATGCTGCCGAATTCTGGAGGTAAATTCTCAAGACAATATGGGCTGTTACTCTTTGTATTCTGTACAGTCAATACTATCAAGAGATGTCCACTGATTTCAAGTGATGCCACCATGTCAAGGAGGCGAGATGTCAAAATGAAAAGAGCAACAACATAAGGATGCCCCCCCCACACACACACACACACAAACATCTAAAAATCATTTAAAGTAGACAAAAGATGAAGCTTTGGTTTTTGGAGGCTGCGCTGAAAAGCTTTGCTGATCGTACAATCAAAAGATGCCCTCTAGTGGAACAGAAAAATAAATGCATCTGAGGAAAAAGCTTTCAGTGATTTAATATTCCAATTTATTTGTTTCATGAGATAATAAAGTAATACTATGAGCACACACACGCTCACACACGCTCTCACACGCTCTCACACACACGTCTAGAACTAAACCAAATGATCTGTCTGAATGGGTTCACTTAAAGATAATAACGGTCTCAGTATTGGGGGGAAAAACGAGACATTGACACTGGTGAACTTGTTAAAAGTATTACTTTGTTTCACGGTATACAAAAAAACCCAAAACAAAAGCAAACCATCCACCTACGTCATATTGACAGGAACATACAGTAGTATATCATTACATTGTAGTGCAACAGGTTTCACAGCCAGCAGGTACTCACATTAATCAACCACAAGAGGGAAGCAACAGCTGCGATCGCCCTGGACAGCCCAGAATAATCAACATCCACTGGACATATTTACACTTTTGACAAGAACAGATACTAACAGGGTGCGTCCATTTAGTTTGATGCAGAAATCTGGGATTATATGGAAGAATACTCTCTGCATGTCCTTCAAGTGTAATCATGTCAGTGACTTAAGCGGCCGTTAATCACATCACCTTATAAACTAAGAAACAAAGATTCTGAACTAATGCCCATCTATACCGTAATAGTTTTGTTTTTCTAAAATTGACCCTCACCATATTAGGCATGTTGTCTGTCACCTATCATCCACATGCAGGTTTGCTCAAGCTCAGCAGAATCACATTGCACATTGCATCATCACTTGTAAACTCTCCTCTGACTGGAGGAAACTTGTACAAAACATTGACAACACTTTATTCAGCACTCAATCCCTGTTGCCCACGTCAATAAATGTAAGGTAATGGCAACCACTGCGAAATGATGTCAATAGGCATTATCTCACCCTAGGATTTTAACAACAATGTCAAAAGAAGTTAAAAGTAATCTGGAAAATTCCCAGAGCCTGAAGTGAAGCTCTTCATTTACTCTCTGACAAAAGAAAAAGAAGAAGCAACACTGTGCATTAAAGCAGCTGGAATCCAGTGTTTTGAGTATGAAGTGATTTTCAGTCCCCAGTATTAGCTGTTGACTAATATTGGATAAATGCCCATCATATGGCTGTTTATATGTTAGTATTTGCTGGTCTTTGAGAGAATTCCAGTCACAGTCACACTTTCAAACGCTGGTTCTCTGATAGCTCTTTAGCATAGCATTAGCACCAACAACCATGGATATTATTAGCCTGTCTATGCCCTAAGCGGCCAAATCACACACATAACATCAAGTGTAAGTATTAGAATGGGACGTTTTATTTCATTACGCTAAGCTCAGTGAGTGCTAGTTGTGGCTGCATTCTTACTGCAGGTGTTTAAAGCGCATGACCGCCCTCTTCATTTCGGTAACTTTGTTCAGTTTTGGGTTTCTGCGACTGTAACGCTCTCTGTGTCATGTGAACATGCATTTTGTCGTCTGTTCAAAAAGAGTGAGGAGGGAGTGACTCAATGTTAATGTTTGGACTGAATTTCATTTTCGCCCTAGTTTTTAAGTTCCAGCTCTTCGCTCTTATTTGGTTTAATATATTAGCCCAAAAGTGGCCTTCACTTATTTTTCAGTCCATCATACATCTCATTTTCCTGCTAAAATACTATTTCTGACAGTGTTGATTGCTAGAAGTGGTAACGCAGGAGAAAAAAAATATTAACAACCTAAAAGAAAGAATGCTTTCTTTTTCATCTCCATTCTCTCCTCTGCTTTTATCCACATATGTACATCCCACATCTGTGCAGGTAAGAACGAGGTTTCTGAACAAACGTCAGTTATTTGTGGAGAAAGTTTTAAAGTTTCTCTCTACCACTGTATGTATATCTTCTATTTCTCTCTGTCCTCTACTCCCATCACGCCTCCTTTTCTTCGTCCACCCGCGCACTCACTTTCCATTACTTGTCCCACATTTACTCTCGTTCTGCCTCTGTCTATGTGATGTTGGTTATGGGATTGCTGATTTTCAGACAGCTCCAATAGATAGTTCGTGCCATGGTGAACAGAGCTAGCAACATCACCAGCACCCACGTGACGTAGATCCCCTTGGAGTCCTTAGCCGGCTTCCACGTGCCCACCTGAACACCAAGACAAGCAAAAGTAGATTTTAAAAAGAATCCTCATCAAAACCTATAACCTGAATGTCATTACGTCACATCACAACCCTCACCATAAGTCCTGCAGTGGAGGCGGCCAAGAGGATGAAGAGGAGGAAGCACAGCAGGCTCCGCCTCCTCGGGTAACGACGGCCAATTGAGGAGCTGGAAACAAACAATAGGAGGATATTTAACTGAAGTGTTCCTGTCTGCTTGTTCCATAAACAGCAATTTAGAACTTACACTTTTCTGCAGTGTGGACATCGGGCCAGGGTCCGGTCTGAAAACTCTGTCCACTGGAGAGGAGAGAGGAAGAGCTTGGTTGTGAATTTAAGACAGAGACAAAATGCAGAATATTCAGCTATAGAGAAGAAACTAGTTAGTGGTGAGCAGCTATTGTGTCCTACCAGGAATGTATTAGAACAGTGTCCGCAGATGACCCGGATGCCAGCGGGCTGTTGTTGAGGCTCAGGATTATTGCTGCCAATGTGGACCGGTCCCAGGCTGATGATGCGTTTACTTGGCAAAATAAATAAATAAATAAATAAAAATAATGACGTTACTTTATTTGAATGCTGGGTAATAGAGCTTATGTTGAAACTGCAAAGGAGAAGCTGTAGAAAAGTCTTTTACTTTCTATAGCCACCGAACGTTCCCCCCTAGCATCTCTCAATTCAGTATTTTGGCAACTGGGCGGCAGGTGGATGTTGACAGTGTTACAGAAGACATACAATGTGCGAAAACTAGGAAGAAAACAACAGTTACAACTAGCAGCTGACTCGGTAATGAAGGAACTTAAACCAGCTAAACTGCTGGAAATTTTATTGGCAGCCAATGCTGTTTCAGGATATGTCAACACGTGACTGAATTGCAAACCGTGAAAAGATTTATGAGCCGCAAACACGTCGATGATTTGTTTACTGTTTTTACATCTTGGATGCAATAGAGACATAAGAACATCCAAAACTATTGCTAACTTGTCATTTTTGGTTTCTGTTATCTGTGACAGTAGCCGAGAATGTTTAAAGACTCTTTATTTGTATTCTGAAGAATTTTGTAAACAAGACATAAAATAATAGAATAATGTGGTTATTTATTCCAGAAACCATTAAGAACATAAACGAAGGTTTATGTTCTTAATGGTTGAGCTGGTCCTCCTAATGCTTGTATGGCACAGAAAGGCACCAGGCAGTGACGGACTGCCAGCAGATGTCTACAAAAGAAGGGGACGTGCCACAATCGAGAAGGCCTGTGCAAAATCCTGTGCAAACTTGGTTGCAAAAAAACGAAGTTGAGCCCTCATGGCTTCATCCCATGACTGAATACAACTACAATGTCCAAGAGAATGGCGATGCATGTGAACCGTTTCCAGTCAAAAACAGGGTGAGGCAAGAGGAGTCTAAGCACACGCTCTCTTCTCCATTGCGTTCTCTACGATGCTACTGGATGCCTACAGAGGCTGTGAACAAAGCACATCGATCCAGTTCCGCTCTAGCAGCTAACTCTTGAACTTAACGAGATAACTTTAAGAGAGAAGTGCTTGAGGCCCTACTGAGGGAATTCCACTTGGCAAAAGCGTGGCAATGTTACAACCAACTCCACTGTAGACCTTCTCCCACCACCAGAAGTAACCACAGGCTGCACAGAGGTCACGACCTGCTTCTCTGGCATCTCTCTATCTCCCCAAAGAACCAAACGCTGATGAAAGCCGATGGCTCATGACAGGTGCCATGTACGATTGTGAAATCATCTCATGTGTCTCTAATTCTGAAAGTGATTTGTTCTGCACTGAATCTGTTATTTTACCTGGTGCTGTTTTATTATATAGGAATTCCCACAAAGGGGGTTCATGGCAGCATATTCTTAAAGCTGCCCATTCCATCCGTTATTTTGAATCAAGACGCATTGTGCCACATTACAGAATAACTGTTTCTTTCTCACAAATTGCGTGGAGAATGCAGAGCCCTGATAGTTCAAAAAAGATTATCTCTTTATGTCTCACCAGTATGGTCTTGGGCAAGCGATCCTCTGTGACGTGACTTTGCAAATCAGCAGACAGTTGCATGGGCAACGGACGTACTTCTTTCCAACAGGGGCATTTTTTATCGGCTGCAGGAAATAAAATTCCAAATGTTACAGGTTTAAAAAAAAAAAAAAAAAAAGGCTAAAATAGATTTAAGTGGCTCAGTTTGGATTAGGTCAGCACAAATTCTGCACATATTCTGAAGGGGGACAGGGGAGACTTCCGGAGACAGGAAGTCCATGACACTGTAGAAATCTGATGACATAGCAAAGCGAAGGCACTTGAAGATGTTTTAACAATCCATAAAAGCAAAGAAAAGACTACGATTCAGCCATTTAATAAAACAATAATAAGTATTTTTCAGTTGAAAAAACAACAAACATTTGAATAAAAGGTATTACTTTACTCCACTTTTCTGTGGGCGGGAGGCTAAAGGCAATGATCCACTGTTGCACATTGTGTGCTGATGATGTGCTATGACTCACCGTAGCTTCGTTGCATATACTGCACTTCACTACATGCTGGTGCGTCTTGCCCTCCACCGATATGGTGGTTTGGCAGACCCTGCAAGCGATGACGGGAGCGCTGCTGCTATCTGGACTGCCTTGTGGTGAGTATGGGGGAGGGGGCTCACCTGGTACCAGTGCACTGGGGAATGGTGCCAGACCTTGGGATAGGACAGGAGGAGGCACTTCAGTTCACTGAAATTCATTATATTCAAGGGTTGTTGGAAGAAGAGCACCAAGAACAATGCAAGAAGATTCAAATCTCCCCAAGCATCTACCTTCTACAGCTGGACAAAAAGTAAACTTTAAATGTTGTCAACGTATGTTTGTTTGAACATGTCTCAGATACTTTATTTTCTTAAACGTGTGTTGGCGAATAGCTTTTAATAAATATATTTTTTTAAAATATATTTCTACTTTATATTTTAATACATCTGAAACTACATATTTGCTGCAAAAAAACGGGGCAAGAGAAGCTTGTGATGTTTTGAATAAATATTGACATGGTATGATTGGTTCATAATGCACCTGAAGGGTAGTAGGCTTCAAAAGCACATGAGAAGAAAGAGTGAAGTGATTCAGAGTTAATACTGTATTGTAAGGCACATAATCCTCTGCAAGTCCAGTTTCATTCTGATGACCCACTTTTCTGCATTTATGCTTGTGAAAAAGCAATAATTATAAACGAATATATTTAATTAGTAACTATAAGTATTATTATGCCGAACTCAAAGCAATCTGCAAAGCTTGTTTTGTCCTTCTGTAAAACTAAAAAGATCTTGGGTTACAATAATATATAAAGACTTCAAAAATAGCCACAATTAGAAGGATGTAACTAGTTCATGCTGAATGTTATGTCGTTAATTATATTTCACTTCGCAACAGACCACGTGTGTAAATTTACTGCACAACCGCCGATAAACCAAGTATTAAATAATTGAATGTTTATCATGGATTTCTGCTGTTAGCATAACAAATTCATAAAAGGTGCTTACTGTAGTTTAATACCATACGGCCCCTACAACCATGTTAGCAATATAAACATGCATGTAAATGAGTGACAGATAACTATAAACACAAAACAGGCGTGACGTTAACAATATTGGGTGCAAGCTAGCTTGCATAATGACATTTTTCTGATCTAAATACAAGTAAATGTGTCCAATAAGTTGACTTAAAGGCCTCTGGAGAGTATATTTAGCAATCTATCGGGGTCGACAAACAAAATAAGTGACATACTCTGTGGTTTGGAAGGATATCCAAGGGAGCTGCCCCCGGGAGACAAGCCGTTGCTTCCGTCGTGCTGCTCGGACAGCAACGGTGACCGTTCCCCGTCTGCCATCGCCAAGGTATGCGGCGGAGAGAATTCAAACTTCCGTAGAGATTTGACAGAAGTGGCGGTAACGCTGAGGTCCCACACTTCTCGGGCTTTAAGTCTTTAACTTCCACATGACACTGGGGGAACACCAAAGGCGGAAGCGAAATAACACAACACGAGTCACATGACTGGGATCTGAGTCACGGCTGTTATGGACAGCGCGTTTGACCAATGAATGAGCTCTCCTCGAACGGATGTTTTTTCCCCCCTCCTTTACGTCAGACGTCAGAGCATTTGATGTCACATCCGTTTTTTTTAAAAACTGTTATTGCTTAATCGTTGTCCTTCAGTAACAATTCAAATTCATGAAAACGTGCTCTTGCTTAATTGGGCCACTAGATGACGCGCTCACAATTTACAGAGATTGTGAACAGGCGGCATCTGTGTTTAAAGATTGTGCGTTGACACTTTTATTCACATTTCATTATTTTTTCTTTTTATATTCCTAGATAATATTTTTGAAATGGTTCCCATTTATTTCTTCTGAAGAGTAACCGAATTCTGTCTTTCATTTAATTATGTTGTTTTGAGTCACAGGGGGTGTAGAAGCCTACCTATCCAGCTGTCTAATGGCAAATGCAGTGTTACTGCCTGGGTGAGTTGCCAGTTTATAGCACACATCACTATTCCCAATTTGGAGTTCCCAATTCACCTCACATACATGTTTTTGGACTGTAAAAGGAAGCTGGATTACCTGGAGAGATCCCACGCACAAACAGGGAGAAAATGCAAACCCCGAGACAGAAAGACCCCAGGCCTGCCATCAACTGCAACACTGTGTCACCCTCATTAAACGAGGTTCATTATTTTATACATATAAATATTAATATTTTCAAATTTATTTTTACCTTATGTATTTAATTATGTTAAACTAATTTCATGGGGGGTGCGGTGAAGGAGCAAAACACTTTGTTACTTTGTTTAAATGTAATATGTTGTTTGTCTGATTATTGTCTTGTATGTGGGTGTTTGTACAAGAGTTCAGCAAAATGGGGAACTATTCAGCCCACCTAATTGAAAATTTCTTACTGACGTTGGATGTGTTAGGACCCAAATGCAGCACACTGACTCAGGTACAGTTTAAAGTGATCTTTAATGGCATGGGAGAATTGCTGCTAAGTATTTACAGGAGTGGGAGAGGCTCTGGGTTGATGGAATGACTGGCAAGCAGCAGGGACACAGGTAATTCAGAGGGAGCAGACGGGAGGATTGTTAGGAATAGGCAGGGGGTCAGCGAGCTATAGCAGGACAGAAGAAACCTGGGAGGTAAGACGCCACACAGCACGAGCAAACAGGAAGCTGGAACTCACAGACAAACCTACAACAGTCCTTGTGAAGTTATCATGGCAAAAAAAAAAAATTCTACTTTGCAGAAAACAGTCGAACAGCATGACATGTCATTTTTCAAGACACATATTTCACTGAGGTCCCCCGACTTTGAAGATGAAGGAATAATGACGACAGATGGATGAGACTGAAAAGTCAATTAATGGTGTGATAATGCTTTCTAAAGCTTTATTTTGGGGGGAAAGTTATCAGACTGATTTAATCATGCCAATGCGGTTCCATCTTGATATCTTAATTGCCAACCTCTTACGAGGAACTGGTCTTTCTTGATCCTCTTCCTCATTATAACGAAAAGGCAAATGCTTAAGCAGGGTTTGAATCCAAGAAGAATGAAGCTAAAAAAAAAAAAAAAAACACTTCCTTGACTATCTTGTTTCACTGAAATAACATTTGTGATGTCTTTGTCATTTGGCTGATGTGCAAGGACTGGTGCAGTCACAATGTCACTTTCTACGCCACTACTTGTGATGCTTCTTGCGTATAGCACCAACGCATCGCATTTCTATGGAACGGTCATGACTTATCACCCAAAACAGTCTAGCGCCAAAGGGTCTACGATCACAGTGAGTATTTCTTTGAATGGCATTTAACATGAAGGCATTAAACATGGCATTTACAATTTTATTGGTTAATGAGTTAAACACTTTTTATAATTATTGTAACACATCAATGGTTGATAGGCAAAAAAAATGCATAAGTGACTTTTAAAAAGTGTTAAAAGCAGTTAAAAAGTTGCCATATACAGTTCCTTGCCAATTTAAGACTTTTGCGTTTGTGAAAACGTATAACGGAATAATCTTTGAATTTTAAGAACATTCATTTCCTTTTAGACATTAAGACATCAGTAATGAGGAACTTTTCATTCATCAAACAGTCCCTGATACAAGTCCGTAAGTCACTGCATTGAACAAAGAAACAAAACTGCTTCAACCACCTCATGTAACCAGGAGCAAAAAAGCTGTCCATGTTATACTTATCCTTATTATGGGCGTAATGGTGTAATGATATGCCTCTGGAAATTACCAGAGATGCTTCCTTAACCATTAAAGACTAAGGGGTAATCAATTGGGGCTTTAGGTTCAGAAAATGTTAAGCCTAAAATGTAGCTTTAATGGTGAAAAGTCTGTTTTTTAAAACATTATTTGTGTGACAAACTCAAACCCCTCTCTTTATTTGTTTTCTTTATTTGTCAAAACAAGCCTGTGAAATTAATTAATTAGTTTACTAATACAGTTAAACACTGACTGATTCACGACGAGAACCTCTGCTCTTAGTCTATCCTAAAATGCTTGATAACGCTAGATTTGGACATTAAGACACTTGCTTTAGGTGTTGTTGTGGGAGTAAAGTTGATTGATTGGTTGATTGATCTAGTATGAATTTATAATCTTGGGCTCACAATCGCTTTAACTGGGCATGTTTGGTTACCTGCTACAGCTGGTGCTGTGAATTAAACCCCACTGTGAAACAACCTTTTTTCTGTCAGTATCTCTGCATTCTTGTTTCACTACAGGTGGTCCTTCGTTATAAGCTGGGATTCAGCAGTTGTCAACATCGTGACACCTGGGACTGTCTCAGTGGGAAATGTGGTAATCAGAGCTCTTTGGTGGTGAAAACCATCTCAGAAAAAAAAGGAGAGTGGTGTCATTCAGAGGGGATCATGACTCGGCTCGTCCCCAGCAACGCTCTATTCCAGCTAGGGTGAGATCAGCCTGTCATCACACTCTGCTGTCTTTGGGGAGCTCAACGTTCCAATACACTTTAAACTAGCCTAAATGCTTTTGCAAAACATTAATCGCCCACATGAAAACCCTGACCTTTTCATTGATCTCCACCTCAGGATGACGGGCGGAGATTGGCTTCAAAACCAAAATGGTGTCAGAGCATGGAGGGCTGTGACTTTGGTCGAACTAAGGAACAGGTCTGACACAAACCATGCTAACAGATCACCCCAAACCACCATATTGCCAGCCTTAAGGTAAACCCCACTAAAATGTGGGTCGTGGCATTGGTTTGCCATTATTTATTTCTATGTAATTAGCTAGAATTTTGACATGTGTGCTGTGAAATTCCTTTAAATCAGAGCTGTTTAATTGTGTAAACAAATGAACAACATTGCTGTAACCTCGTGAGAGGAGAACAGAATAATACATTTGAAGTAGCTCAACACTGTGTCTCCATTCCTGTATTTCTTATATGATTGTAAAGCTTGTCAAACACCACTTGAAACAAGGGCCAAAACTGTCTTTGTCTATATGTTTTTCTTTAGAGTTCCATCAAACTGTTTGAGAAACATCCAACTTCTGGCATTTGACCCGGATGGCGATGAGGTCAAATGCAGATACGCAGAATCGAGGTTTTCTGAGTGTGCAAGCTGCAACAAACCTTCTGTTCTTTCGCTGTCATCAGTGAGTAATGTTTTGAAGCATGTGTTGTATCACACTCTTCCCTCTAGATTTTTGTACAACCCATAAGAAACAGTGATAAGGTGTAGGAATTGGAAAAGTATTTAGTTCTTCCTACTCCTTTTATGAATGTGTATAAATATTTTATTGCGTCTTTTTTTATTTCTATGTGAATGACATTCCTCTATTTTTTCTATATATGTTGGAAAAAAAAAATGTATTCATTCATTCGTATATTGAGTGTTAGGAGTTGGAATTAAGTAGCAGGCTGACTCTGGGTATGAAGGTCCCTCCTCTGACTTCCATAGGCAGGGCTGCAGAGCCAGGTGCAGACGGGAGCTGTTCAAATGCTGAGTAAAGGACACGAGATGAGTCTCTCAAAAGGCACACACACACATGCACTAGAAGTGCAGTAGAGGTAGAGCAGGTCGTCCAATAACTGAAGGGTTGGTGGTAAGAACCCTTCTCCATCCCAGTCTCAGTGTGTCCTTCCTTGGGCAAGACACTTTACCCACGTTGCTTCAAAACAAATGAGAGAAAATGTTCAGTGGAGGTCAAGGGACCGTTTGGTGCAGATTGGCAGCCATGCTTTTGTCAGTCTGCCCCAGGGCAGCTTTGGCTGCATATGTAGTTCACCAGCACCAGTGTGAATAAATAATGGTTTCAATCTTTTTTCAGTCCTGTAGGCTCCAATTCAATCCCACCATTGATGCCTCTGAGCGTGCCTATGCTGTCCAGCTTGTAATGGAGGACTTTCCCCGGCAGACTATCAACCTGACTGAGACTAATGGGAAGCTGGTGACAAAAACCCCTAAGGATGCTCTAAGCAAAATACCTATTCAATTTGCTTTAAAAGGTCAGACTTCACATTCAGAGACACTGTCATTGCAGCTAAAACTTTTTCATCAACTGTTTGTTTGCTTGTCGGTGCTAGTGGACCCAAAAGTGACATTCTGCACTGAGGGCATCTACTTGCCTCGGTTCGTGCATCCAACTCCGACCAATGGAGCTCTGCTAAAGGTCTTTGTCAATCACACCTTGACAATCATCATCCAAGCAGTGGCATTTTTTTCCAGGTAAAACAGAAAAAAATATTCCACCCCTCATTTACATACGGTCCATACACAATGGTTTATTTATTTAGCCACAAAATGTCTTGCTTTTTTCAAAGATTTTGCAAAGTTTAAAGTTTTTAGCTTGAGAGAAACTATTGGGTGCACCTCCTGTGAATGACTATAAATGGAATATCAAAAATGTTAGAATTAGTGAAATGTGCGCTCATATCTCCCTCCCCAAGACACTAAACAAGATTCTGCATTGAAGAAGACTTAAACTGATGATTAACACTACCAATGTAATAAACGCAATTGGATAAGCATTATTTTCTTATTTGTGTGAATGCAATCCAAATTTGTACATATATATATATATATATGTCACTATATGAGCAGGAGACTAAAGAGAAAGGTCAAACTCAATTATATTCATTCATTTCATTGACAGGATCAATAATCAGCTTCTGTTGAGCAGTCCTTCCAACGTAATCCAAAACTCAATAGTAGAAGGACAGTTCAACTTGTCATGGATGCCGAATGATGACCAGGGTGAAGAGACTCACGCCATTTGTTTTGTTGTCCACGCATCAAGAAGTGACAAGTAGGTGTGGATCGCTGTTCCCGTGGGCGGGAGGAGGCAGCACTGACACACACGGCCAGTCCAGCTTTGTAAACAAACAAACAAAAAAAAAATAGAAAAACCTTGACATCAACAGACAGAGAGGGGGTGTGGTGTGACCCTCTTCCCCAGAAGAAATGACACCACTGGAACTTCACAAAGCAATTTTTTCTTACCTCATATCTAACAGTGATGAAAATTGCATACTGACCCTTTAAATTAGGTGTTTTATTTAACAATTTAACCATTTGTTACATGGTTATAGAGCCAAGGAAGTTTTTCTTTGCTTTTTGGAAAAATCAAATTGTGAGGCCGCTAGTCCAGGAAAAAGATTTAAGTTTCACATGTTTATTTTTAATTCTATACTTTATTTTGCAAAGTATTTTTAAATTTTACTATTTCCACAGCTCTGCAAAATACTACTCTGATCTACGATGTGTTGCAGTGAATGTGGAAAAAGGTGAGTAAAGCTCTTGTCACAAATTTTCAAGAGGTAAAGATGTCAAATAAGTCTTTTCTTTGCAGAGCCAGACCCTACAACAGAAACTCCAACTGCTGCTCCTACGGAAACTCCGACAGCTACTCCGACAATTGACCCATTCACAAACAGTAGGATCTTTCTTCTCACGTGAACTTACATTAGCTAAAGCTACAGTAAAGCTTGCTGTGTCATAAAATTTTCCAGAGGTCTAGATGTCAAACAAGTCTTTTGTTTGCAGCAAAAAAGCCAGACCCTACAACGGAAACTCTGACAGCTACTCCGACAACCCACTCATCCACAAACAGTAGGATCTTTCTTCTCATGTAAACTGATATCGGCTAAAATTAGAGTTAAGTTTGTTGTGTCGCAAGCTCTTTTTTAGAGGTAAAGATGCCAAACAAGTCTGTTGTTTGCAGCGGAATTTCCAGACACGACAACAGAAACTCCGACAGCTACTCCTACAACCGACCCGTCCACAAACAGTAGGATCTTTCTTCTCATGTAAACTGATATCGGCTAAAATTAGAGTTAAGTTTGTTGTGTCGCAAGCTCTTTTTTAGAAGTAAAGATGCCAAACAAGTCTGTTGTTTGCAGCGGAATTGCCAGACACGACAACAGAAACTCCGACAGCTACTCCTACAACCGACCCCGTCCACAAACAGTAGGATCTTTCTTCTCATGTAAACTGATATCGGCTAAAATTAGAGTTAAGTTTGTTGTGTCGCAAGCTCTTTTTTAGAGGTAAAGATGCCAAACAAGTCTGTTGTTTGCAGCGGAATTGCCAGACACGACAACAGAAACTCCGACAGCTACTCCTACAACCGACCCGTCCACAAACAGTAGGATCTTTCTTCTCATTTAAACTGATATCGGCTAAAATTAGAGTTAAGTTTGTTGTGTCGCAAGCTCTTTTTTAGAGGTAAAGATGCCAAACAAGTCTGTTGTTTGCAGCGGAATTGCCAGACACGACAACAGAAACTCCGACAGCTACTCCTACAACCGACCAATTCAAAAACAGTAGGATCTTTCTTCTCATGTAAACTGATATCGGCTAAAATTAGAGTTAAGTTTGTTGTGTCGCAAGCTCTTTTTTAGAGGTAAAGATGCCAAACAAGTCTGTTGTTTGCAGCGGAATTGCCAGACACGACAACAGAAACTCCGACAGCTACTCCTACAACCGACCCGTCCACAAACAGTAGGATCTTTCTTCTCATGTAAACTGATATCGGCTAAAATTAGAGTTAAGTTTGTTGTGTCGCAAGCTCTTTTTAGAGGGAAAAGATGCCAAACAAGTCTGTTGTTTGCAGCGGAATTGCCAGACACGACAACAGAAACTCCGACAGCTACTCCTACAACCGACCCGTCCACAAACAGTAGGATCTTTCTTCTCATGTAAACTGATATCGGCTAAAATTAGAGTTAAGTTTGTTGTGTCGCAAGCTCTTTTTTAGAGGTAAAGATGCCAAACAAGTCTGTTGTTTGCAGCGGAATTGCCAGACACGACAACAGAAACTCCGACAGCTACTCCTACAACCGACCCGTCCACAAACAGTAGGATCTTTCTTCTCATGTAAACTGATATCGGCTAAAATTAGAGTTAAGTTTGTTGTGTCGCAAGCTCTTTTTTAGAGGTAAAGATGCCAAACAAGTCTGTTGTTTGCAGCGGAATTGCCAGACACGACAACAGAAACTCCGACAGCTACTCCTACAACCGACCCGTCCACAAACAGTAGGATCTTTCTTCTCATGTAAACTGATATCGGCTAAAATTAGAGTTAAGTTTGTTGTGTCGCAAGCTCTTTTTTAGAGGTAAAGATGCCAAACAAGTCTGTTGTTTGCAGCGGAATTGCCAGACACGACAACAGAAACTCCGACAGCTACTCCTACAACCGACCCGTCCACAAACAGTAGGATCTTTCTTCTCATGTAAACTGATATCGGCTAAAATTAGAGTTAAGTTTGTTGTGTCGCAAGCTCTTTTTTAGAGGTAAAGATGCCAAACAAGTCTGTTGTTTGCAGCGGAATTGCCAGACACGACAACAGAAACTCCGACAGCTACTCCTACAACCGACCCGTCCACAAACAGTAGGATCTTTCTTCTCATTTAAACTGATATCGGCTAAAATTAGAGTTAAGTTTGTTGTGTCGCAAGCTCTTTTTTAGAGGTAAAGATGCCAAACAAGTCTGTTGTTTGCAGCGGAATTGCCAGACACGACAACAGATACTCCAACTGCTACCCCTACAACTGACCAATTCAAAAACAGTAGGACCTCTTTTCTCAACTAATCCTTTCTTTTCCTTTTTTTCATGACCAAGTGTTTGTCTTGCCTCTTGCCTGCATTGTCTTGATAAGTCACTCTGTTGGTAGTTCGCATACAGCTGAAACTAAGGATTTCCTCATCGACTTCATTATCTGAAGATTCCATCGGGGAATTTTTGACACAGGTGAGGCTGTGACATAACTCAGATTCCATTAACTGAATATTGTAACAAGCTGTCTAAAGGTTTCCAAGGAAGTGTAATGTGAGTAGGTGGAAGGGTGCCTAAAAATGGAGGAAGTGAATAAATGTCCCATTCCCTTCTGAGAGCTATTTGTTTTGCTTCGTTTTAAACAATGATTAAATGATTCACTAATGTTTAAAATGGTTTAAAGTCCGCAACTACAACTGGAATAGCTGTCATGTAATTACGAGTGCTAAATATATCTGCTATAATTTTGGTGCACAGGTATTTTTCAAATTTAAAATGATAAAGAATGGAAAATGCTATTGTGTGTTAATATTCCTATTTGCATGACGTAACGGTCGTTGTTGTGCATTGCGCTATATGTATTTTCTGCATGTATAACACCAAGCAATTAAGAACAATGGCTTAGATCCATGAATGGTGCTTGTACTTTACTGAGAAATCAGCAGTTGATGACATTTAAACATGCTCTACAAGCCATTATGTGTCCAGTAATGATGATCATATCACTACTGTCTACTTTCTTTTCCAGCTTAGTCATCTGCTCAAGTTGCCATCCTCTTCCAGCCTGAACTCAGGCTTAATAAAGTATTCTGAGTCGAAGTGCACAGATAATAACTGTAGGCTCAAGACACCGTAATTCTTCTGAGGAATTCTTCAAGGAATAAATACCTACAAGCACTGTGATATGTGCACAAGACTGCTGTTCTTTGTTATCTTTGCTTATTGCATCTGTTCCGATCAAATAAGTCATAATAAGAATTTATCTATTTTTATTTCCTCAGCTTTTGTTGTCTTTTAAAAAGTAACTTGTTCGTATTAAAATATTATGAGTTCTTATTCTTGTCTTGATGGATTTTGTAATGAGACTTGGTCTTTTTTCCCCCATATTTTAAACACACTTAAAGTTATATGATTATACTGTCTATGCTGTACAGTTTATGCTTCTACCTTCATTTGTGGTATGTTACTCAACTCAGCTTTAAAACCATTATTCTCAGAATAAACAAATAAAGACAGGGAAAACAGAAACAAAACCATGCTTTGTTTAGAAAGACGTTTGTTTTTACTTCCATTAGAACGATCCAGAGCAGCATGTCATTTGGAATAATACACAGGTCACGGCTTCCAGACAATAAATAAAACATCAATTCAGTTGTAAACGTGTTCATTATGTTATATGATTTACAAAACTCCTGGGTTTTGTCAGCAGGGTGTCAAGCTACCACCTGTGACCCGTCAGCCAACAATGTACTTTACTTGAAGAAGCTTTTCTAAAGTATTCCAATAGTTGTTTAATTACTTTGCATTAGATGATTATGTTGTTCATTTTACATAAACAAAACAAAACAAAACAAAACAAAAAGTATGAGAGAAGTTACAGTCTTCTGAATGACTGAACAGGCTCAGGAAAGGTTAAATGTGAAGTTGGGAGGCTGATGGCACAGTGGTAGCTTCAGACACCCTTCGACTGTGCACACATTCCTTTCTGCTGTCAAGTGAAACAGCAAATAGGGTGCGCTTGTTTTGTTTCAGCTTATAGCTTGAGTCTGCTTACAATAATTGAAACCAGTTGATATATAAAATGAAAAGTGCATTTTTCATAGGTTAAGCCATAATATCCTGATACAAACATTTCCAAATAGTTCTATCTTCCATAAGAAAATGTTCTTTCTTAAACCAACATGACTTCCTTTAATTGTAATATAGTCATTTATAATAGAGGTGACGCCTTCTGAATGACGAATGCTTGTCAATTTTGCGAGGCTCTGGTTGCCGATGACATCATCATCTTGCATATTTTCTCACGTTTTATAAAATGGGAGGACGTGGAGACATGTCTGACAGCGTTAAGTGGCACAACCTGAAGATTGGAGACCTGTGCACCAAACAGGGGGAAATAAAACAAGCGCACCCTGTTGACAGACACCAATACAAAAAAGAAGATATAACAGTAAAAAAGGGAGCAAAAGAAAAAAGCCAAACAACAAACCACTGCTTTTTTCGCTCAAAGTGAAAAGCATGCACATATTACTCTTGACAGGTGAAGAAGACAAACTAATGAAACCAAAATAAAACAAACACATGGACAGTAGTAAATTTAGCCTGAAATACATTTCAGATTCCCTTGATAGATAATTTTGTTTCGAGACAAAATTTCCTTCATCAATTTTTTGCAATATGATTACATTTACTTCACCATTTTTGTTTTCCAAAGAACTCAATTCATTTTGACAGCAAAGAAAAATAATAATAATAATAATAAAAACATCCCTTAGGTTCCAGTAACTCCTTCTTTGGGGAAAATTGCACATTATCAGTGTAAAATAAGTACTTTCCTATGTACAGTCCTGGAAAAATAAATCTAACTGCTGGGTAATAAGTGACCGGAGAGGATTACAAGTGGTTATAAAAGGTTATCGAGATGACACACTGTCCTTTTACCCCCCCAAAAGTTTGAAAACAATGTGTACAAAAGAGTGTCCCTTATGGTTACCTGTGAACACGGTTTTGGTCAGTTTTTGTGAGGAATGTTAGAAGCGGCGCAGGCTGTCTTTACTGTATATGTATCTGTGTGAAGATATAAGAAAACGAGGGCTGCCACTTTGAAACTGCTGAAACCTGAGTAAACAGGCGGATATAAATATATTAGTTTCTCGTACTGTGATCAGACTTTGTCTGTTCATGTTAAGAACAGACCTTAGAGACACAGATGCATTAAATGAAACAAGTGCAGTTTCAAGTGTTGAAGTCTGGACTCTTTTTTGAACAGAACCTTGATCAGTGTCATTAAAAATACCTGTGGAAACCCAACATTTATGAGGCGAAACGGCTGCTGTGACAAGTATTGCCTCAGGACTGAAATACGAAGCTTTTCATAACTGTACTGTCTAAAAAATTACTTTTAAATGGAGGCTGACAATATTATAAACTCTTTGAGACCCCTAGACCTCTTAAAACCGCTGCCAACATTTCTCCAATTCCACACTTTTAAACATTTTAACGTCATTCAAAAAAATAAACTTGTTCTTACAGCTCCTTCACATTTTGAAACAAATTAGAAAAAAAGGGGAAAATGAGGACGAGGGAGAAAAAAAGTGTGGTCAACATAAAGCAACATATAAATGAGCAAAAACAAAGAAGCACTTGTATTCATGTTCCCTTGTGTATCTGAAAACCACATTCAGTGCAAGTTAAAAACAGGTTAAAGCGTCAACAATAGACGTATTGTATGTACATGAATATGTTAAAAAACAAAACAAAATTGGAGGTGTGAAGTTGCCTTTGTGCGATGCTCCGTTAACAACAGTTCAGCTCCATAATAAAAGACTCCAGGAAGGATGCCGTCTGGAGCGTTTCTCTTATTTTTGTTTATTAAGGTATCATTGAAGTTAGCATCATCATATATCCAGGATACTTTTGCACAGTAATGTG
Source organism: Thamnaconus septentrionalis (assembly GCA_009823395.1). Classification (NCBI taxonomy): domain Eukaryota; kingdom Metazoa; phylum Chordata; class Actinopteri; order Tetraodontiformes; family Monacanthidae; genus Thamnaconus; species Thamnaconus septentrionalis. Next base: position 8,555,559 of record CM020503.1, read on the forward strand.
TGTGAGTGGCTGTAATAAACTTCCAATGCCAGCTACCACAGCATCTCACTGTAAATACGAGGTAATCGTGTCTTTCACAAAGGTTGACAAGAGTCTTGGTGAATCAAAAGACTCCATCATTGTTCCTGCACATCCAACCCAAGACCTGAATAAAAAGGCAGCTTCACTCCTCACATAGAAACACACAGATAGTGGTAGAGGTTACTCCACAGAATAGCTTATAACAATAAATAAAGTTTAGGTTCTTGCTTTTAAATAAATTTAGAGGAAAACATATGAGTGCACTTTTAAGTTATGTTTGCTTAGCCTGTTTCTCACCACAAATTACTACCTACAGCTTTGGACTGAGAATAGAATTTGAGGAGAACAAACAAACAAACAAACAACTTTCCTCTTCTGCATCTTGGTTTCCCACAGATTTGTCGTTAACCACATTAAAAAAGTACTGCAGGACCAGAACACAGAAAATGGAAGGAACACATGGAAATCAATCCCTTACCAGGCATTGCACAGACCTTGTTTGCTTCAAAGCCTTCAAGCACGTCCAAACAAAACGTATCTATTTTTTTCTCCAATAAAGCATTCAGTTTATACCACATTACTTCATTCAAATGGGCAAAAAAGACCAAATTTATCAAAAGAAACATCATCTCTTGAACTTAGGGCTAATTCCAGAATGAAAAGTATATAAATGAAACATCCTGTTCTACACTGGCTTTTAAAGCAATTTCAATGGGGACAAGTGGGCAAAAGTGTGCAGGTGTTTGGTATGGGGGTGTTCTGATTGAGCTCAACCCTGTAACTCCTTCAAAAAAGGGTGTAAATGCAACATAATACTGCAGACAACATCATCCAACACCAGTGTCGGATCCCTATAACGTTCTGCTCACTGAGTGGAAGCAGCCACCATCAGAACAAAACAAAATAAACACAAACCTTTTGTAGGTTAGAAAAAAATAAAACGCCAGGAGTTGACCCCCCCAAAACACTAAACCCTGACCTTGTTTAGTAAGTCTGAGGAAGTTGCTGATGTTTGTTGAAGTCATATAATACATGGTTGGGAAAAGCAGTGGGGTATGACTGATAAAGGCAGCCTTTTCGTGATGAATTTGCTTTAGAGTTCTACCTGAGGAATGTTCTCAGAACGTTGTGGACAAACTGTATATGATTTTACCCATTGCACCAATGTGACAGGTTCTGTTGCAAAATGGGCACTGATATGGTGTCCTTAATGTAACCAAAATTTGCACAAAGTTTAGTGTGTTCACAGTTTAGTTAAAGTTGCTGCGCAATGCTGCTAAATTGATCGGAACTGCAAATCGCAAAATGAAGTACCAGGTTTCAGGAAACTTGCTGACTCGCGAGGTAAGCATGTGCCAAGCATGTACTAAGCAGTACCTGATGCAGATACTGTTACCTTGTGGCGCTTGTGCATTAGTACAGCGTTTAGTGGCAACGTCAGAGTGAGTGAGAAACAAACAGTATAAGAAACAAGAAAAAGGCCAAATCTCACTAAGGACCATTAAGTCACCACCTGGGGTCTCCCATCACTCAAAAAAAACTGCATTTAGAGCTCAGTCCTGTTTGGCTGCTGCCTGTGCAAATTAAGAGCTTCTCTTTGTGCAGATTTGGTCAACTTTTTTTTTTAAAGTTCTTTTTAAATAACTCTGGCGCCAAATGTTTGCAAATCCTGGGTATAAACTGACAGTTAAGGTGGCTTAAAAAGGTTGGAGAGCAGCAGTGTCAGTGTTGTAAACGTGGTCGTCAGCCTCATCAGTCAAACTCCAGGCAAACATTTCAAACCCGTCAAAATAATGAGAAATTACAGGTTGTCAAAACAAGTTTTTCTCTCAAAGTAGGACAACATCTGTCTGACGCAAATGATTCCCTTCAATCCAGGTATCGACTTCAACCTAATGCTAGAAAAAAAGAATCATTGGTCAGTTCATTGAGTGCTCACATTCGGCCCACTTTTCTCCTCTCTTCCTCTTCAGCGCACAGGTCGAAGGATAAGACGCCAGAGTTGGGCAGTAAATATTCAAGCTCTTATTGTCACTCACACACAAAAGCAGGACTTCTTCTTCTTTGATTTCACCCGCAGACCAAAGTCAGACGTCATAGTCAGGGAGGGCAGAGTAGGAGATACCGCCAACAGATGGGGGGTTGGAGTGAAGCGGAAGGAGCCAGCAAAAGACTGAACCTGAAGGAGACGACAGGGTAGTTTGACATGAAAGGATTGACAAGACACCATCGGTGCTTTGCTTTCTGTGTGTTCATGACTGATTATATGCCAACCTCTTCCAAAAACCTCCCGCAGCAGAGCCAGCTTTGGCTTGCGGGTGTGTGTGGGGTGATGGGGCAGCTGGGAGGAGTGGGTGGTGGAGGAGGAGGAGGACGAGGAGCCTCGGTCTTTGATCATCAGCCTGTTCCTCATCTGCTCTATGGGCGTCTCATCGGTGATTATTGAGACCAACTGAAAGTAGAGCAGAAAGCAAAACATCCAAAACATTTTCAGATGTTTTCATAAAGATGACGCTTTCGTCTTTAATGCAGCCACACGAGCACCAATTCTAACACTTTCTGTTTCAGAAAACATCCTAGAAATATGAATGGGTGTTGTCAGAAAAAAAAAAAAAAAATCTGCATGAGGTAGAACACTTCCAACATTTAACTTTGGATAGAGAATTTAAACCAAACATGCAATGCCGCCACTCCTCAGTGTAAACGACCATGGCAGGACCCGTAAATGAGTATCTCCTGGGGGCTCAAGGCAGGGGTGGGCAAACTTTATGACTGGTGGGACACAGTGGCTCCTAACATTTGACAGAGGGGCAGGAGCAGTGAGCAGATGGACGGAGTGTTTTGGTGACCCACCTCATACGGGGAAAAAATATATCATGGGATATGTAGAAAGCAATTGAAAATGGACCAAAGCAAAGTTAGAAAAAAATATCTGTCTTTGATGCCTCATGGTATTTTGCTCTTTATTGAAATGATTCTAAAGACACTGAAAAAATGGATGAAATACAAATATTTATTTTACTTACTCACTATTAATTTAATTTCTTCAAGTTCAGCGGGCCGTATTAAAAAGCTTCAGGGGCCGCATATGGCCCACTGGCCGTAGTTTGCCCATCCTTGGTCTCAAGGCTGCTTTCGAAACGGATAGTTATCAGTGTAACGGTTCTCACTAGATTATAATTAAATTATCCAAGCATTTATGAGAATAAAAATGTCCGACGTTGAGGTGAGTGGCTCACTACATGTTACGCTTGGTGTGAGAGATTGACCTCGTTTAGATACAGGTGCATGGAGAAAATCAGACCGCAAAGTAAAGCACCTGAACCTGAACCAAACAAGTCAGGACTCACCTGACTCTGCCCCGTGTGTCCCGTCTGCTATAGAGGTCATGACACCTTTTGCTAACATCAAATCACTAATCCCACATTCATTTCAAACTAAATGCTTCAATTCAAGACAAAATGTAAGCGTGGCACAAATATATGCCTCTGATGTGTGAGCGTGTGCGCCTACCTGATCGTAGAAGATGACCATGACAAAAACGCCGAACAACACTGACTCCACCAGGAGGATGATGTAGTGAGCACTGAGAGGGAGCATGTCACAAAAAAAAAAAAAAAAAATCAGGCTGAATGAGTATGAAGATCAAAACTGAACAGGCTCCGGTCAAACTTTGTAAGAAGCTAAACTCACACGATCAGATGCTTGCTGGGCGTCTCTTCTCCTTCCTTCTCGGCCTCACCTTCTCTCTCATTACGTATACGCCATACCCAGGCCGACACCACCAGCACCAGGGAGTACAGGCTGGCCATGCCTGCACCAGAGGACAGCAAATGGCATTTCATTCCAGTTCCAATTCAAAAAATTGGTGAATTGAGCCCTTTCATGCTTAATGCACAAAAACCAAACACAGCACTGTGTCCACAGTGTTACATTAAGTAACGTGTAAAAAGAAATATAGGAATATCATATAAAATAGTGCATAAATATGAAAATGTTCAGTTGTGTTTCCATGCCTCAAGAGAAATATAAACACTTTTGATTCATACAAATGATATCAAAATAAAAGAACAGGGAGAGACTGCAATTTGTACAGTCCTACCACAACAAAGGGCTGCAAAATGACAGCAGCATTAATGTGGACATGTTGCATATACTCACCAGTGTAAAAGAGAAATTGGATGAAATACTTTTGGTTCAGTTCGCCGACACAATTGTTAATCCTGATCCGCAAAAGCCAGAGAAACAAACAGGGACAAGGTTGGGATAAATCAATGCTAGATGACATTTGATGAGAAAAAAATGGACAAATATAGAGCACCAATGAGGAGATGAATACACACGACATGGACAAATGACATCTTCTCACCAGGGACAGTGGTGGTCCATGCGGCGTATGCATCTCTGACAGACGCGGCAGTGATGCGCTCTGGGCGGCCGGTACGTTTCACAGCGGCTACACACTGTCCACCCATCACAGCTCTGAAAACCACATCACGACATGTGACTGAATACACGTCACATGTTAATAAAGCTTCCCTTTTTTCAACTAACATGGACGGTTTTGTGGCAGCGAAAATGTTCAACTGGCTGACCTGGTACCAGCAGCCACTGCATTACTGGATACTTCATGATCTATTGTTGGTCACTGAATTAATTCAAAATACTATGTATTAAGTACAGCACCAAGTTTTTACTGATTCATATATAAATATATCAAATAATAACACTTACAATATTAACCTATTTGAGCATTTTTTTTCAAATGTATGACAGTTCTGAAAATTGTAAGAAAATGTATTCCTGAACATCTTAATTTTTTTAACTTTTAAAATTTCTCTTAACCCTACCCCTCCCTTTTTATCTTGAACCTTGATTGTTAGATATTCAAAATTCTTTATTCATTTTGTTTGCAATATCACCAAATTTGAAGACTAAGTTTTCTGCTTCGTTTTGATAATTTTACATGGAGAGCAGGATGCTGAGTATTTATCACTGAAGTACTTTTCAGCATTTGACCAGCCATGTTTAGGACAATGCACAATGTAATCTCTGTGGTACTAGTACAAGTGAGAATATAAAACAGTCTTAAAGAAATCAATCTAGGTACATGGAGAAATATACTTTTAAAAAATAGAACAGAAGGAACCACGAGTACATCCTGTTGTTCCAGTTAGGGGCGCTATTTTATTCACAAGTAAATTATTAACATTGAAATAATAATCTTAATCACACATTTCTTTTTCAGATGTATTATTAAACTCAGAAGAAGAAAATATTCAGGTCCAATCAAGCCATTAAGTGTGTTTGGTATTATGTTAGACGTTGTTTTAACCAGTTCAAAATGAAGGCAAGCCAGGCAGACACACCATAGTCTTCCCTCTTCAAAGCATCTTCAAAGATTCCTGTTCTTTTTGTGTTTCCCATCACTGTGTAAGGCTGCATGCATCTGTCATTAGGCTCACAAGTACAAACATAATGACAGGCCCAAAGGCAGACAAAATACAGCTGCACAGACGTAAACACAGAGCCTCTCTTCTGCAAATGCGCAGCTGTTAATAAACCAGATATAATCAGAACAACCCCACTTTATTTTTATTGATGGAAAAGCGTCTGTTTCAGAAAGACTTTTATTTTGAAAAGAAAACTACACTTTACAATTCATTACCAACCTGTGGTGACAATATTCACCTAATTTAACGATAAAATTGGGGGCTAAATGGGAAATAAACAATGTAACTCACCCGCTCATTCATTCGAGACGACTGTGATCGGAGGTCTGAGAAGTCTAGCGCTGTGTCAGGAAGAGGAACCATACCTGACAAATGACAAACAATTCAAAAGTTCAATCAAAAGTCCTGAGTCTTGGTCATTTTCCGTAATGACTTATGAACCTGAAGAGTAAACAGATGCTGACCGGGGTCGGAGAATACAGCCTTGGAATGGCATGCCAGCAACAGCAGAAGAATCAGGTTGAACACTGATCCATGCAGAGTACACCACATACTATGAACGGGTCAGAAGAGTAGAGGACAGCTTGTTTAGCAAATGTCAAACCACCACTTGGGAGCAGCAAATATCAAACAACAACAACGACAACAACAACAACAACAAAAACTGAATCGTTAAAAGGTGAAAAACATTTTCTGTGTCAAACTTATATTGACTTGGTGAAGAGTCAGAAAAAGCCACCCTCAACACACAATCTCTTATCTTATGTCATGATGTTGGAAAAACACCTGTTCTGGTAAAGGGGAGGAGAAAATACTATTTGCAAAAATACATAGAACAAACTGAACAAATGTGGTTGCACATTTAGATATAAATAATAAAAAAAAGTCAATTACGTAATAATAAGTCATTCGTCTAACAGTAAATAAAAAATACGAGTAAGCTGAATTTCCCCCCTCCTATCTAATTAACCCTACTGGCCTCGAGTTCAACGCCAACACCGATTTATTACAAGTCATGTCAGATTCAAACAACGATTTTGTCTCAAACAATTAAATAAGGCCGTTTGTTACAGTTGTATTTTGTTTCTAAACGGAGCATCGAACACCTGCCTATTTGACCAACGACAAGCAAAACCCCGTAAACTCGCCCCGACGCGGAAATTCAGCAGGAAATAAACTGACTCAAATGTAAATGTTTGTCTGGACAGAAAACAAAGAAAACAAGAAAACAAACAAACAAAAAAAAACCCAGTGAGGAGAATGCTGTCAAACCTGCCTGCTGCCAATTGAATGAAAACAGCGCAGTAAAGCAGGCTCCATGTCCATTTATAACGAGTCCACCACATCAGAAACGAAAACACTTACCTGTCCGAGTAGGCGGGGATGAGGACATACTGTATAACTACGTAGTCAGCGTAAAAAACACTAAAATAAGTTAAAATTAAACAGATAACGCCGCAGGGATCTCGCTTAAAGCGAAGGAACGCCATTTTCTTCTAGGCTCCGCCCCCTTTCCACGGTTTCCGGGTGACGTCACACCGAAAGTTGCCTCTGCCTTTTTGGATGACAGGTGCTGAGAATGGACCGGTTTCTTGGGTGGGCATGCCCATTTGGGTGCCTCTCGAAAATTAAACCACAGTGGAGAATGCAAAGTCAATGACTATTCCTCGAATACCTTTTCGTTTTACTTGTCTTGTATATATATATATATATATATATATATATATATATATATATATATATATATATATATATATATATATATATATATATATATATATATATATATATATATATATATATATATATATATATATATATATATATATATTTTTTTTTAATGCAACCCATTTTTTAAGGAAATAATAAAATAATGTACTGGTTGTAATTGATTGCTTGTTGTCTCTGTTTCATTGCATAAATATAATGCAGTTCTATATGAGTGAATTTTTAATAAATGCAAAACAAGTATGAGTGAAAGTGTGTGTCTCTTTATGGCTACACCATGCACTGGTATAAACACACTCGGGAAAGCACATTTTTCAAGCATTACAATAACGAAGAAACAGGTTAGTCTTTAGTTTAAAATGTTTTGCATTAAATACAAATACTATTACATTTATATGATTGGGTTTCTGTTCATTTTTAAGGAGACGTTCGTGAAACTTGCAGCATTCGAACACAAGATGGCAGCAGAGATCCCCATGCCGCACGTTGACAGTTACGCACAGCGTTGCTCCTCCCTTCAAGTAGGCAGTAACCAGGCCGTCACCCTTCTCGTTGGCTCAACAGTTTTTGTTGCCGCACACTGTCTCGGTAGTTGTGCGTGTATTTGTGTCCGCAGTTTGCTCAGTTCCTTATCTGCTGCGGTCGAACGGCTTTAAAAATCGGATACACATTTGCTTCTAATCGGTTCGAAGTTCGAGCTTTTTCCGGAGGACTTTACCTCACAGTGGGAAAGTAGGAGATTCCGAAGAAGCAAAACTCGAAGGAGACACACCAACCTGGAGGAGGAAAAGGGCGTTCATACTTCGAAGTAACCATGGAAGTTCCTGGTATGCAGGTAAGTTGAAAGGTGGACGCGGAGGTTTAGTCTGAAGCGTTCGAACCGTCGAGTTTTCACTGACTGACTCTTAAAAGGCTCTAGTTGCCCAAAGTAAGTTTAAAGTGACAGAATGCTGTCCTATTTATACCTAAAACATACCAGCTGTACCTCAGATATCACCGTGAGAAGCCGCGAGTTGTTTTTTTTTTTTTTAAGATGACATCCGTTTGTTATTTACCTTGTATCCTATCATTTAGACTTGTATTGGTTAGAATGAATGCAACGTGAGTGCCTAGTGTGGGAAACAGTGTCCCCATAATATCCCCCTATTAGCTTGTTTAATCATTGTGTGTTGAATGTGAAATGATCCAATGTCGAAGGACGTTTTCAGATGTCATTAAATTGACTTTTAAACCGTTTGATTGGGCACATTTTCTGATACCTCCTCCTCGGCCTGGCTGTATACAAGCTCAGACGCCTTGTTCAAGCCACTTGATGGTGTTTGCCTTCCTTAAAATGCCACCCTCTTGCGAGCACATTATGGCCAAAACAAAACAACAATACACACGCACACTGACGTTAACATCACCACTACTTCTCTGGCTATAGGAAACAAGCGAGCTCACCTCTGTATGTGGCAAAAGAGACCCAAGTCAGTGTCCAAGAAGAGGACACCAAACAAAGGATTGGATTGGTGCTTTCAGAAGCGGGTGCTAGGCCAGCCAACCAGAGTTGTGTAGTCTTAAACCTGGCCAGCCACACCACACATGAATCATGAAAATGATTCTGAGGCTATTTTTCTTTGTTAGAATCACTGCACGGTGTTGCTTCAAGCCGTTGCTTCAATGCTATTGGTTTTATACTGGCCAGTTTTCACAAGACTGTGACTCCTGGGTGTAGTTTGAATACATGTGCTGCTTGGGACGAATCTGGTTTTATCTGACACGAGTATTTGCCCTTTTCATGTACTATAGTTAATATAGTTTAGAATTCTCATTCACAATTTACTCCCATTTCACACCTCTGTGTCTCAGTCGCAGTTTACGCATTTCTCAACATCATGTAAAGAATCTTTTTTTTATTATTATTGTCTGGAATTTTTAAGATGAAGATGTTGATTGCACCTTGGCAGTATGCGCAAATTGTTCCAGTTGTGACTGGTCATTTTATTATCTATAGTCAAGAGTTTCTCAGAATGGACTCGGTGTCGTACTGTGTAATTATGGCATTTCTTCCTGTGACGTGTTGTGTTTATTTTTGTGGATACCAAGTCCTCATTTGAGACAATTTTTTTGGGATACATTTAGATTAGCATTGGGTTTGTGTGATAACTCTGTTACGGTATGTATTCTGGGACACCCCCACCTTTTACCTAGTGGAGGTTAATCAGTGATAGACTTTGTTTCTTCTACTTGTGTGGACTGAGCGTTGGGCGTGTTAAACGATTTGAAGGGCCTTGTGTTTGGTTGGCTCTCAGGTGTGTCTACCTGTGGGACTGGCTGTCTGATTGTCAGCCTACTTGCTCTGCCTGCTCTGTTTGCGCCAAGTGGGCGGGGCACAGGTGGCTTCGCAGGTTGGTTAAGTCAACACGTACCTGACACCCGGCAGCAGCTGCAACACCGCCTCAGCTTATGGTATTATCTGCTTTACCTGTTGAAAAGATTGATGATGGTTAGAGGGATGAGTTGTGTCAGAACTTGGAAATAGCTGCTTGACTGCTGATGATGATGTAGTGCTACAAGATGGTACTGAGGCACAATTCGTTGAGGCTTCGAGGATATCAGTATAACAAGAGTTGAAAATTCAAAGAAATCTGCTTTTGCCTAGCACCAAACGTTACCAGTAGAGAACCAAAAGCAAGCACAGATAGCCAGTCATGCTCTATTTACATTGTCAAGCAGGGGGCTGTGTGCAGTGTATGGTCACTTGACCCCCCTGTGTGCAAATCAGATGGAAATGGACACCACCCACTGACTGTATAATAATAAAAAAAGCGCAGTTCGGGATTTAAGCTGTGGTAATGACATGTTGCAGTAATTGTCCACTATGATAGATAATATAGTTCATTTAAATGTACTGACCTAAAATGTTAAAATGAAAGCGGCAAAAAGAAGTGGCGTTTGTGTAAAAGTTTTTTTTTTTACACTTCAATAGTTTCCCTTCAATAGTAAAACTTTTAACTTTTAGTTTTACTTGTACACCAACAAGTACATGATGACATTAAAAAAATGGTATTAGGTTTGTGGAGTTTATGTAGGCATAAGTTGTATAGTTAGGGTAGCTTCTCTTTACATTTAAATGATATGCCTTTGTGTTACGTACACACCTAATTCAACTTGGTGACAGAGCAATGGATTGCTTACCGTACGCTTTCAACCTCTAACCCAACAGCACGTCACAGTGTATTTCTGTATAATAAGTGGTGCTATTCTTAAATCTAGCCAGCTAAAGAAAAGAAAACAAAGAAAATATCTTTCTAAAGTGGGATTATTATTCAGTGGGTGGTGAGAAAACCATCCCTTTATTTATAAAAAAAAAAAACACACAAAAAAAACAAGCTCTTTGTTTTTACAACACTGTCTCATCATTACACAATTCACCCCTTTGACTGTGTGATTCGTACAGTCAGCTGTGACGTTTCCAAATGTTCTGCTGTAACATGTCTTGCCTCGGGGCTCCTGAGCCTGTAACAGCTCTTTCAGGCTTTCCCACAATAAATGTCAGTGGGGACGAGTTGCCAAGCTGCCTAGACCACCTCCAACAGTGACACACACATCCACACTGTTCTAAACATTAACTCTGAGAGATCAACAATAGTAAGCCATTACACAACAGAGCAAAACTTTTCATGTGTTTTCCTCGATTTCAATGAGAAATATAAGGTTTTAGAAGACGTGTCACTGCTGGTTTGACATGAAATAAAGAACAGCTGGGAAGTGACTCCTATATATTTTTCTTAATTTAGTAAATACAGATAATTTTCAAGAAAACATGATTATGTTTTTGCATGCACTTCATGTCTTTCTAGGAAAGCTGTCCTAGAAAATATTAGACGTATGAGTCCCAGTTAAAAAAACTGCCAAGTAGGTGACTTTGAACTTAACTGAACAACCGTTGCTGGCTTCCTGGTCTGAGCTAGACACAGTCTTCCTGCTCAAAAAAAGCACTTTGTTTGGTCACACTTTTACCAGCTGAAAACAATTTGGAGGTGTGTTTCAAGTCAAATCAATCCCTTTATTGTCATTGTATGACTGTGCGCACAACCAAATTGGGAGCGCAGCTCCATCCAGTGCATCATAAAACAAAAATTCAAATAAAATATAGCAATGCTATGAATAAACACAATACACAAAGGGTAAATGAATAGAATAATAAAATAGGTCATGGAATTTTGCAACTAAAGAAAAATATCTACAGTACTTAAAGTGGCATTCAGTTATTGCACAAGTATGGTTGATATTGCACAAGTTTACAAGATAGAGCTTAAAGACTGAAAAAGGTTGAAATCCGAGCAATCCAGCTGCCTAGCAAGTTATATTCCAGTGACTTCCAGCATCATGTTTTTCCAGTTACAGTATTTGGATGTAAATGATTATCATTATTCTTAGATTAGTTTTGTACTTAAGTCTTATAATGGTGGATTCTTCCAGCTGCAACTTCTGTGACTCTGTCCAACTCAGCCACATATTCCAATGTAGGCCTGTATCTAATCAGTGCTGGACTATTGTGCAGCTTTCCCATCTGTTTGAAAAGAGACAAAGTGAAGGTTGGCGGCGGGCTTCCTGCTGCATTCATCACCTCTGTCGATTAGACCTGGGACTTTTAGCCAGTGGGAAAGGAGGTACAATACTAATTGTTGTTGGGTTTCTTACCTGCAGCCGTGCCTCCCTCCTTGCCTGCCTGATTGAGACCTTGCCCCAATTTTAAATGCACTGTAGACATCCAGGGTATGATGGGGCAGCAGGGGCCACTCAGGCTAGCCACACTGCCTACCAGCAGGGTTCCCGTGGCCCAGCTGTCACCACATTTTAATCTCATTGTAGTTGCCACATTTACAAATGTACCACACGCATAAGGGGAGGGTCCAGAGGAGACTGAAGATCCAGTAGAGGTGCACTGGGTGAACCAGGGCAACGGCCTTTTGGGATCAGCTCCCACATTGGAGTATGGGGGTGCTGGTGTCCCAGGTCTTGCCTTTGGGTGCCAGTCCACCTGCTTTGCAACGTGGCCCAGCTTGGGTGCTGGGGCTTTGAGGCTGCCATCTGAGGAGCCTGCCTGCCCACCGTCCACAATCTTCCTTTTATTTTGGCGGCCTCAGGCCATGCTGCTCTGGATTCCTTCATCTCGCTGGGGTCAAAAACAAACGGACACTAATGCACTGACCGCCTAACTTCAGTGTGAAGGGGTCGTTCAGGTGTGTCAAAGTTGAGCACGTTAGATTATCACCTTGACCTCTCCTAAATGGAAGATAAACAAAGCTTCCCTCTTCTCTCATGAATCTTATAATAGACGTTTCCCGCGCTTTGGTTTTAGGCCTTCTGCGCGTCTTGTTCCGGTACAGTGCAAGCCATTGTTTCCGCACGGGCGTTTGCAACATTGCAGGGAAGCCACCTGCAGGCGTGTCAACAGAGATGGACCCGACCAAACGTCAGGGAGTGTCCTCTCGTCCTTTGTATTTTTACAGCTGCACCTTTTCAGTGCGGGTAGAGTCAGAAATCCCATCAGGGCATGATCGCCAACTCAACCAGGTTAAGACTTGCATGCACTCACTGCTGGGTGAGGTAGTCCTCATCACTTAACAAATGACTCTTTTTTTTTTCTGTTGGTCTGAATCATAAAAAGTTTTCATTTCTCTGCTGGGTTGTTGGTTTTAGCTTGTTCACTCCAAAATGTTCCCTCCCTCAACGTCACATCCAGAGGTCACACACAGCAACAAGTGGCTCCTGTATTGTACAGACGTTAAGTAACCCATTTGGTACATATGACACGTATTTCTCATTTGACAAGTTGGGTTGGATGCCTATGAGTCATATTTTCTCAGTTTCGTTTTATGATTATAGGTGTCATCCAGGGTGAGGCAGATTGTTGGAAGACATTAGTGATCTCGAGAAACATCGTCACCTTCAAATTGTTAGGCCTCAAACATTTTCTGCCCTGTTGGGGTGTGGCAGCAGCCCCAGTCAGCTACTGTTCCACACTCTCAGACCGCCTCGTGCCACCCTTGTTTGTGTCCTCTTCCACACATGTGGAAGGTACAACAAAGAATCCGTTTCAGTTGGAACTTTAGACCAGAGCAGAGTGCACACGGCTGAATATGCTGTTTTGTACTGCTTTTTTTTATTTTTTATTTTTAATAAATCCCTCCAGGCTGCAGCCCTGATATGGGTAGAATGCTGGTCATTTTGAGTTCATTTTAAGTGAATTCACCACCCATTCTGTAGCATATTTTCTTTAACTAATTGTCGCGTTTTCTTTCTATAGCTTAGTTTTTTAAATTATGTTTAGACGGTGTAAAAAGGGACAGTATGCTGCTTTTTACACAAGACAAGAATTCTGAAACTATTTTACCATTTAATTGTGCTAATAGTTTTTTTCCCTTTAATTGGAACATTATGCTAATTTTGTACGGTTGCTTTTGACATGTTGTTGAATGTATTACAGTGATGAACTCAGTGTGAGGTGACAAATTGCTAAATTTTGCCACCACCCATCATCATTGTGACCAGGTGACGAGTGAAAATCCTGAAAAATGTCAACATTATGATAATCATCGGACTACCAACTGTAAATGGACCTTTTGTATGTTTTTGTGCTTTTTTTGGATTGAGTTAAAAGAAATAGGAAACGCTTGAGTGTGGTGGGATTTTCACATGATGTCGCTCTGCAAAGGTCATTTTTCAGAACACTGTTTGTACCTCCTCCTCCCACAGCTGTGACCTTTGAACTCATAACACACACACACACACACACACACACACACAAGCGTGTGCACACTCACAGGCACACAGCTTTTTTTGTGAAGATATTTGGACACCACTTGTCAGTGAAAACATGACTCTCCTGCTCTCACTTCCACGCAGAGTTTCCACAGCCTTGGCCAAGTTTTCTACTCCTGCTGAATGTTTGCATTGACCAGGCAAACTTCAGCGGTCTGTAAAGCTACGCTCTGGTTTTCATGTAGCTGCGACCCGATTCTGCGTCGTGTCACCGCTGTTTCCCTCGTCACTCTCAACTAGCTGTAGAGTTTAAACATTTCTATCGAACAGACTGTTTATAGCAGGGACAAATAGAGATGACGGCAATGTACTGCTTTGGTTTATTGTTAGGTGTCATTGTGTCACATTAATGGTATTGGGTGCACAAGGCAGTACACCAGAACTCATAATTGAAATTGGACTTAAAAATACAGACATCTGCCCAATGGTGTCTGTAGCATTCTGTTGGTTTACCCTGGAAGTGTACAGTATATCCCATTGACAACTGCACCATTGTGGGTAGGTAACGCCACAAAACTGTTCTTGATGTTTTACTAGTTAACTGCAGTAACAGTTACTGGACAACCTGTAATGATTGAACAGGTGTTGAATATTTAACTTCCTTCAGTCCTCGAAACGTTGTTTCCCCATGCTGTCCCAAAGGTCAAAGTTTAACCACTCAGCTTTCTATAATGCAATATGTGTGTGTTTTTCTTTTACATTTTTGCTTGCTTTATGTTCCTGTATTTCACATGTAACACTTTTACTGAAACTAGAAAGTGTGACATCCTGAGTTCACGTCTTTGTCAAAACCAATTTGTTTCCTTACAAGAAAAACACTCCAGATTAAAAAATGCTGAAATGATTCGTTCACACCAGACTGACGTTATGACTGGAGCAGACAGTGTAGTCCTGTCACTACAGTGACATTATCTCACATAACATAATAGGACCTCATCATGTGTATTCTCAGGTTGACAGATGTGATTGGCAGGTGCATTGTGACTGGGTCGGTCTGCTCTGAGAGTTGTTGCCGGGTGCCTCGGTGACATTGAACCCAACCAGCTGCCTCTGACCCAATTTTTGTCTGATTTAGTGTAAATTCAAAGAAAGATGCTGCTTGATATGGTTTGTTAAAAATACTGACAAGCTGTAGACAGAGTATTATTCACGGTGAGCCTTGTGTAATTTGGAACCTTTTCGAAAAATATTTCTTATGTCTATATTTCCATATGTGTAATATTTCTTATATCTATATTTCCATATGTATAACAAATATTTTTTCTTCATACATTTAACATGGGTTAAATATTTTTGGAAATTGCATTGCATTGCATAGTCTATATCTGGTCTTCAGAGTTTATATCAAAGATTCTTCATAATCCAAGGTGACTAATGCGTCAGTAAATTCCACTTTGGACTCATGACGCAAATTTATGGCAACCTGGGTCTTTTAAATGCCAGTGTATTTGATTAGGTATCGATGATGAGGTAATAGGTGAGCTCTTCTGGGAAATGCAGGCCATAAGAGTGTTTCCTAGTGGGATAAGGAAATGCAGTGGGTTCTCCTGACTGGAAAAAACAAGCGATATGAGATACTTATGACGGCCCTTACACCTCGAGAGGTCTGTTTAGAAAAAAAAAAAAAAAAAGTAAAGCACCATTGCAATGTGGGAACTTTATGGAAACAGAAGAGGCAGACAGTGGAAAGTTGGATTTACACTCACGAGTTGCATAATGTTGGTACAGCTGTTGTTATTGTAGGAAAAGTTAATGTGACCACTTGAGCTGTAGGCACAGTGGTGCTTTCATTCCTGACATGCTATCCATGGCAAAGCTAACATGCTGATTGTGTGCAAAGATACAATTGGACTGTTGTCTCTTTTTTTAATCCCATTGTGTTTTTCTTGGACAAATAGTTGTAATTACTTTTGACAGCATTGTTTCAGATATTTCTTTTAGCTAATATTACTCATCGCTAATATGATTTAAAAGTGTCACCATTCTCCAATATGCAAAACATTGACTACTGAAATGAATAACTCCATTCGGGATGTACTTTTGATTTATTGTTTGAGTGATAGTGATTTTTTTGTATTTCTTTTTGGTCAAATATTTAATACTAAATATCCAATTTAAAATGTGTTAGAACTCTTGTGCTTCCTTTTGATTTTGTTTTTCACGGCCATTGACATCTTTTCTTGATAAATCATTGTTGTTAAATAAATAGAGACTTTGTTACAGAATTAAAAGCAGCCTGAACTGTATCATTCGAACCATTCTAACCAAACAAATGTGAAAATAAAATGAGGAGTCAAGGGTGGAAACCCTTTCAGTGCACAGAAGGAGACCAAAATATTATAACTGGGGACAATTTGAAGCTGAAGGAAACTTGATGGGAGGTATAATAACAGATCGCACCGCATAGTGTCACACTACTGCAGGGATGTTGTATATGTTATAGACGTATGCCAAGTTTTAGCAGACCTCTGTACTTAGGGTTGTTGATGGGTGTATGTTTTAATATGTTTATGACAATGTATTTGTGAAAGCTCCTCTGTCCTCTCACCCTCCTCTTTCCGTCTCCCTGTGTAGTCATTGTGCCTTTGCTTCTGCAAATCAGTTTTACTCCATGTCACTGCACCCAGCTCAAAGTATCATTAGACACTAACTGCAGTGTTGGCTGACAGGGTGTGGCAACATTGTGGGCAGCGTGTGTGCGCTAGTGTGTGGTGCGTGTGTGTGTGTGTGTGTGTGTGTGTGTGTGTGTGTGTGTGTGTGTGTGTGTGTGTGTGTGTGTGCGTGTGTGTGTGTGTGTGTTCCTTTTTTTAGTTCGGAGCGGTAATGCGTGCAGCATCATAGGGCCATCATATGCTTCTGTGGGTGTGCTTATTAAACGTCCAGCCCAAAACTTTCAAGTCCACAGTTAAGTGTGTGTGTGCGTGTGCATGTTTGTGTGTGCGGCTCTGACTTGCTTGGGAACTTGTTGGCACCACTTGGAACAGTGGAACTCTTTTTATGGTTCAGACAGGGAGGAGAGCTGTTCTCCCTCAGTTTAGCACTCAAAAAAAGAAACTGCCCTCACTGCCTAGAATGTATTGGAAATAAGGCTGATAATTGTACCTTTATGTCTAAAAATAATGAAGATTAAACTAGTTTTTGCCCAAACTTAGCACCACGTGAAATGTTCACGTTTCCGATGAATTTGGTTTTCCACTGAGGTCGTACCTGAATGCAGTGGTTACAGCAACCACTGCCGCCTCACAGCAAGAAGGTCAAGGGTTCGATTCCGGGCCTGGGACCTTTCTGTGTGGAGTTTACATGTTCTCCCTGTGTCTGCGTGGGTTCTCTCCGGGGTCTCCGGCTTACCCTCACAGTCCAAAAACATGCATGTGCGGTGAATTGGGAATAAACTGGCGACTTGTGCAGGGTGTCACCCTGCCTTCGCCCTAAGACAGCTGGGATAATCTCCAGCACCCGAGTCGGGAAGAAGCGGGTATGGAAAATGGATGGATGGATGGTCGTACGTGAATGTCATCCTGGAAGAAACCTCTTCCTATTGCAAGTGTAGGAATCGATACAAGCTTGCTAACAGTGTTTTAAATCTTGGTTGGCAGTATTTAGGACCTTAAATACACCGTATAGTCCGCCTACCTATGTAGTGTAAAAGCAAATCCTTTCTGCTGCTCCCTTCAGGGTCTCCACAGCGAATCAATCTACACATCTAGTTTGGCATAGGTTTTAATGCTGAATGCCCTTCCTGGCACAACCCAAGCATTTAACCAGGCTTATGGAGCGACACCAGGTGATCTCTCTAGAGTGCCCCCCTGAGGCTGCATGTTTAGTGGGCCCTTTGGATTAAACCCCATCTGACACACTATCACTACGCAATATTGCATTATTTTTTTGTGCATATTCCAAATGTAACTTCTTTGAGTAGTGGTATTGGCAGACCTTTTATTCTGCAAGATTGAACAAAGTTCTCGTTGTCTGTTGAGGTGTGTCAGTGCAAAAATAACAAAAAACAAAACAAAAACAAAAACAAAAAAATATAGAAAGTAAAGATCTAAATTGCATAGTTTTGACTTCCTTGTTTCGATGCATTAGAACACCTGTTAACTGGACATTAGTGCTGTTACATTACATATCACAAAGCCAGCAATGCTGAGTTTGTCCTGTCCAGTAAAATGCTCGATTGGAACTAGTTTGTATTTCATTCCATTGAAAACCTTTTTATTTTTTTTTATTTTTTTTGGAAATTAAGTAATTATGTCAATGGAAAAATTGGAAGGTCATTACAGCATTCTCACCTTAGCCCGTAGTTATTACAACTGCTTACTTAAGAACAAAGAAATGTTGACTATCAAAAGTACAATACAAAGAAAGTTGCTATATATTTTTAACAAAATAAAGTACCTATTTTATCAAAAATGGGCTTTCTTTTTTCCAGCCAATGGCCTTGTTTTGAGTTAGTAGTTGGTCTATTGTTTTCCTCCAAACTGGTTGGGGAAACCTGAGAAAGTGGAAAACAAATCCTTAAAAAGAATTTGGAACAAGACCTGTCGAAATGAACACGTCGAGTGTTTGTGATTCAGAAGATCACGGCGGGAACAATCGTAACACGTTGACTCATTTCTCATGCTGCGGATGTCCCCGTAAAGCTCTCATCTCTCGCTGGTTTCCGAAGTGTGACAACAAGTTCAGCTGAAATGAGACAGGATACAGGATGGCGCTGGACTGTTGATGTTGTAAACAGTAGAAGTGGCACCTCCTAACTTCAACACTCACATGAATGCGCTGCGTTTTGGCTTGTACCACAACAGTAGAAGTTCGGAAGCAGATCACGACAAGTTGGTGCCAAATCCTCCGAGATAAGTGTGCGTTTCTGCCGGCGCTTGTGCGCATTTGTGTATGCGGTCTGGCAGCTGGTGGCTCAGTTCCTGTTATCTTTAACTGTCACGCTGGCTTCCTTCTGCGTGTTTTTTTTTTTTAATGGGTTTTTTGAGCTTGTGTGCGTGTATGCACGCGCAGGCGGGAGCACGTGCGTGCTGTTTTGTGGAGCTCTGTGGTGACAACATGACTGTCATGTTGCAAAGGTTTGTGTGTGAGGAAATAGCAGTCAAAGCCGCCGGAATGTGATGGAAAGAGAAGCTCCCTGCGACCTCCGGAGACTCGTTTCAGCTCCGAGACGTCGCCTCCATTTCTTTGTTTTTTTACGTGAATACGCCTCAGAGGAAAGAGTCCTTTACAATTCAAGATTCGAGAACTTTATTCGTCACATGCTCGTGCTGGATGTGTAGTGAAATGACAAAAATGGCGAGGCTTGCGAGAGACCGTGCAAACGGCAAAAACGAGCTTGACAGTGAGGAAAGAAAGAGCAGCAAGATCATTCTGAAATAACATTATGACATTTTGCGAAGGTTTCAGTCATCCAGGTCATCTTGATGTGGAAGGGTTAAGTTAGGGCAGCTGGACTAGTTTCTGCTAGCTTGAAGATGTTTTGCCTCTCATCACTTCGGATGAAAGGCAAAACATCTTCAAGCTAGCAAAAACTAGTCCAGTTGCTCTAACTTAAATCTTCTACAATCTGAAATTACACTATTTACAACCATTTTTTTTTCATTCATTCTGGATCAACGTTGGTTCCTTGAGTGTTTGTTTCTTAATGTTCACTGTTCTGATATGGATTTTTATTTTTGCTTGTCTCTCCTCTCCGTCCCTCAGAGTACCCTGATTGACCCGGAGGAGCTGTTCACCAAACTGGATCGCATTGGGAAGGGTTCTTTTGGAGAGGTCTGCGGCATTCATCCCTAGTATTCAATTTCTCATCATTAATCTACTTTCCCCCTGACGCCCAAAGCCCCTCCAACCCTCCAACCAAAGTCTTTTTCTCCTCCTTCTCTCCCAACAAGGTGTTCAAAGGCATCGACAACCGTTCGCAGAGCGTGGTGGCCATCAAGATCATCGACCTGGAGGAGGCCGAGGACGAGATCGAGGACATCCAGCAGGAGATCACCGTCCTCAGCCAGTGCGACAGCCCCTACATCACCAAGTACTTTGGCTCGTATCTGAAGGTGAGCCGTGCTCCACTTCACGTCACCAGTCTGTTGCAGGAAGAGGATGTGGTTATTTTAGCGATCTCTTTAGCCAACGCATCCCATCTGTGCTGGAGCGAGAGCAATGGCTGATGAGAAGCCAAGTCATCCGCTGGCGCATTCTTTTGCTCCGAGATGTCATCTTGTACAGCTTCCGTCAGTGTTGGAAATTCTGGTCTCTCTTTCAGGGCAGCAAACTGTGGATCATCATGGAGTATCTTGGCGGAGGGTCGGCGCTCGATTTGGTGAGTGTTCAGCTGTTTTCTAGAAAGAAGTATTGGTATAATTCAGTCAAACTGTGAAATATTTAATCAGAATCCTAATTTAAGACAAAACATTTCAAGACTTCTCCGATATCCTCTCTGAAATTTTTGCACATCTTGCTCTTGTTTGTTTGTTTGTTCTATTTGGATTTACTTTGGCTATTTCTCATAATTGCTGTATAGGTCATTTTTTTGTATTGTTTTTTAGTGCTGCAACAGCGTAGTTTCCCAATTTGGGATTTAAAAAAAAAAAAGCACATCTATCTATCTATCTATCTATCTATGACTTGCACTTTTACTAGCAAATTGAACTTGTATTTTCCAGTCAGCCAGCGGATATTGGATGTTGCTCTGCTATTCTGTCATCTGTGTTGTTTCATATTGTTCCAAAATAAAACATTGCCAGATTTTAAACTGAATTCATTGGAAGGTGTTTTCGTAGAAGAAATAACTCCGTCTTCTTTGAGCCCATATTGGCTTTTGTGCATGTTATTGAAAGGCCCGATTTGGGCGAATGAGTAGCATCTCATGGTGAGACAGTATATTGCAAAGACTGTCAATGTTGATCCCTTTTTTCCTGATGCCCCACTGGACCATGACTTACTAATACAAGCTGCCGGTTTTTCAGGCTAAAATCATGTTTTGGGCTTCTGTTGATGCATCGTTGTGGCACATACTGGCTACTTACCTACATGTGGACCTGCTCTTGACTTGCATATGAAATGTGTGTATACTTCTCCAGTTGCGGGCGGGTCCGTTTGATGAGTCTCAGATCGCCACCATGCTGAAGGAGATCTTGAAAGGGCTGGACTACCTGCACTCTGAAAAAAAGATCCACAGGGACATTAAAGGTAAAGTCAAATTGACTTGTGCATGTTGCAGCGCAAACCCTCTGCTGTTGGCCTCGGGTATTACACTTAAATTGAAGTTGCACCTTAAAATACAGGGGCAAGCTCACACATATCCCATCATAAATCTTGGTAGGTAGTTCTGGGCTTAATGCCACCTGGTGGTAAAATAAAAAAATAAGAAAAATCCTGGAGAACCCTGATTGTGTCGCAAATAGTGCAGCAATGGTAGTCATGGTACATTAAAATACAAATGAATGTGTCTTTATGCTGCAAACACACATCAGAATGAATGGCAACGTTTTTTGTAGCTTTGAAGTCAAAGTTTTTGCTTCTAGTTTGATTCAAATCTTCATAAGATGAAATAGTGACGATGATCTGACAAACCGACAACAATTCTCTTAAGCTGCCAACGTGCTGCTGTCGGAGCATGGCCAGGTGAAGCTGGCTGACTTTGGCGTGGCTGGTCAGCTGACGGACACGCAGATCAAGAGGGAGACGTTTGTGGGGACACCGTTCTGGATGGCTCCCGAAGTCATTCAGCAGTCTGCCTACGACTCCAAGGTAAGACGCCTCCAATTCAACCACAGCCTGCAAGTTCCGTCAGTGAGTCTGATTACATGGACCACAAGTAATTGGATTAAACGCGGACCCGATTGAAACTGTGTCATGGAAACATCCGATTGAATTGGCGCTTTCCAAATTGAAATCACGATGGGATCAGAGGTGGTTTCACGGTGGTTTCAGCCGGTTTCTAATCCGAGTCCATGTAAACGGCACAGAACTGCTTCCCACTGTCACAGCTTTCTGTGGAGCCTGCCTCATTGCATGTAGAAAAAATAGCTCTGTGCTCGTCTCTTGAGTAGAACGTTCCTTTGGTAATGGGGTTTCAAAATAAAAGAGTGACACAACAAACTTGATTAGCCTCTTTGATAAGTCCAGGCAACATCAGTGCACAGCATTGTGTGAAAACGCAAAGCAGTCCGATCACTTTACTCAGTGGTGACGTCAACGGGACCATCTGATCTCTCATTGACTAATAAAGTGACCCACTCTAAGTAACGCTCTTACTTTGATGTTTCAGACAAACTAAAATCTGCTGTCAGGCTTTTCTGTTTCTTCACAAATCTGTTTTATTACATCCAGAACTCTGAATGTTCTTCACACAGTCTTACCTTGCAGTAGCAGCAGCAGTAGTAGTAGTAGCCAACCCTCCTCGGTTGCCTACTGTAGATTCCTATTTGTCAGACGTTTCAACTATGTCATATTGTGTAGGTTTAATGGCTCGAATTTGATTTTATAGTGTGATTAAATATGAATTAATCAGAAGCTTTGCTTTCTGTTTTTACTGCTACAACAAGCGTTACATAAGCTACTTCTGTATAACTTGCAACAAACTGGTATCAAAACCAGTTATATAATTGTTTCTGATTTGCTGGTATTAAATTGTTTACAACTAACATGATACAACGGTTCCAAGTGCAGAGTTCCACTGTTTCTCTTTTTTTTTTTTTCAAAGTTGGACACAGTAAATTACTTCATCAGCTAAAAATTGGCAGGACAGTTGGGAATACTGAATTACACTTACATATATATATAAACTACTTTTTTGTACTTGATTCAGATCAAGTTTTCAGTTGATATGGTCTGATTTCACGATAAGCTTCTCAATTCCCTTTTCCATTCCTGGACAGAATATAGTAAAAGCCTCTCTTTGAAGTCTATTGGCTAAACTGATTGTGATGTTGTGTTTGTATATCCATTTTAAGATTTCTTTTTGTCCTTTTGAACAGCAAGTTTGGGTATCAGCTGGACTCTTTGTTGCTGTGCGCGCCGTTGACGTTGTTTGCATTATTTCCAGGGCGCTTTTGCTGAATTTGCATCCAATGGAAACAGTCTTTGTTGTGTCGTCTGGACCTCCAGGGAGGACGTCATAATAAACACGTTCTCCTTTTGAAATGCACTGACGTTTAAACACATTGCACAGTCTGTACATACCGTCACGTACTGCTTGGTGAACACATGCCGTCAAGTTGTAAGAGTGACACAACAGTTGTGTGTTATGAACTGTACGCACGTCTTCTTCATGTACGCTGAAGGAAGAGAAATGCAGTTCAAATAGTTGCGTGTGATCTCATAACAAAGCAAAGACATGAAAAGCAGACGGTCAGGTGACGTCTTGTGACCTGCTCAAGCTTCATGCTTGATTTTCATGTCGGAGAAAAGTGTGCATGTTTGTGTGTGTGTGTGTGCTCGTGCGTTGGCCACACTCGCATCATGTGACTATTAAGTTGATACACAAACATGACATTAAAAAGCAACAAGGACAACAGCAGAAACACAGATGATTGAAACAAAGAGAGATTATGGCTACATTGTTGTTGTTGAACAGCTGTTGAACTGAAGACAAATGCCTTTAAAAAAAAAAAAACAATGAATAAAGTAACTCACTTTTAGATACCAGGGGCAGTTACAACAACTCTTATTCTGTTTTCCTGTATAGTTTTACAAAATTGCAGTGAAGGTGCAGGCTGTGGAGCAAAGAAGTACATTTTCATTGTAAGATAGACACACCACAGGTTTGTGTGTGTGTGTGCACGCGCGTGTGTGTGTGAGGTTTTCCTGCTGCAGCTCACCATATGTCCAGTCGGTAACAGTAAGACACAGTCAACAGTCAAACAGCGACCAAGCGCCCTGTTGTAATGTGACCCAGAGCAGCTCTGTGTGTGTGTGTGTGTGTGTGTGTGTGTGTGTGTGTGTGTGTGTGTGTGTGTGTGTGTGTGTGTGTGTGTGTGTGTGTGTGTGTGTGTGTGTGTGTGTGTGTGTGTGTGTGTGTGTGTGTGTGTGTTACCTCCCACCCCCTGCCTCTGCCTGGCCGTCCTGTCTGCCACATGCTCTGCGAAACAACGTGACGGTTGAACTGACGTCACAGTCCATGTGCATCTTTGTGACTAATAAGGGAACAAGTAGCATCTGCTTAGTTTATTTGATAAAACAGGCCTTTTTCACAGCTATACTGCCAGATGTTGCCTTTAAATGCAGTTGTAGTGAATTATTAGTAAGGCTAACTTGGTACTTGAGTTTCTGAGGCTTTTCTGAGCCAACAGTTGAAAGAGCAGCATCTGGACTCATTCATTCATTCATTAATTTGAATCTGACTGCAACATATTTGTAATTTAAAAAAAAAAAGTTAACTTATTACTATTATAACTTAAACAAAACAAAACCTTGTTACTTTCTACCAAAAAAACTAAAATGTATCTGATTCCAATTTAGATGCAGCTGAAATCTAGTTCAAAGTGTCAGTTTTCAGCAATTGTAACCTCTTGACTGGTTCACTACATTATCTCCTCAAACGCACATCGACATTTGTCAAATGCTAAAGATGTGACTTTCACCCCTCCAGGCTGACATCTGGTCGCTGGGCATCACGGCCATCGAGCTGGCCAAGGGGGAGCCTCCCAACTCGGACATGCACCCAATGCGAGTGCTCTTCCATATTCCCAAGTCTCCCCCGCCGACGCTGAGTGGCGATTTCTCGAAGAGCTTCAAAGAGTTCACCGAGTCCTGCCTCAACAAAGACCCGACCTTCGTAAGAAAAACACTCTGACAGGACCTCCAGTGAAATACACTTAAGACTCTTTTAAACAATAAAGAAGAACAACAACAACAATAACAACATGATGAAAATGACATTTCTATCACCTACTGTCTGTCTACTGCGATCTTGCTGGCACTCTGTTGCCCCCTTGTGGATGAAATCAGTTTTCCTTGTGCGTCGTCTGAGAGCCATCAGTCTATGATGTCAAATGCTGTCGTCTACTCCACACAGCGTCCCACAGCCAAGGAGCTCCTCAAGCACAAGTTCATCGTCAAGCACTGCAAGAAGACGTCCTACCTCAGCGAGTTGATTGACAGGTACAGGAGGTACAGGGAGGAGGGGCACAGCGACAGCAGCTCTGAAGACTCGGACAGGTAATCGGCAGCTCGGCGCCCCAGTTGATGTTTCATCAGAGCGCTGCTGTGCAGCTGTGCTTCTGACAATTAACGTGATTGTGTTTTTATGTTGTGTGTGTGTGTGTGTGTGTGTGTGTGTGTGTGTGTGTGTGTGTGTGTGTGTGTGTTTCTGTGTGAAGTGAGTCCAGCAATAAAGAGAACAGTGATTCTCCAGAGTGGTCCTTCACCGTCGTCCGGCAGAAGAAGACCGAGGGCCGTAAAGTTCTCAATGGAACGGTTCGTATCATCTCTCTATGCATTTATGACATATTGTATAGATGTGTTCATGCCAGTTAATAAGTGAAAAAATACTATGTTGTGTATGCAGGTCAAATATCACCCAACCCTTGCTGTGATCAGCCTAATCAATACATTTTAAAATGAGTGGTTACATTTCCATTAATTTAAATACATGTTCAATGTTATTAATGTTTTTTTCTTCCTTGTCAATTATTCCTCTTCTCTTTTTCTGTTTTCTGCAGGCTCTCGATCAGCAGAATAAATCTGCCAGCCTGTCCACAGTCATCTCTCCCGTCTTCACAGAGGTTAGAAAACACTTACTTATGGAATTCCCTATTCCAACAGAGTAAATAAACATTTACTCTTACAGCAAGGGTTGGGTGATATTTGACCAGCCTTCACAACATAGTATTTTTTCACTTATCAACTGGCATGAACACATCATAATATCGTCATAAGAATAAGAGGAATGAAAGGTTATTCTTCCTATTTGTGGGTTTCTGTGTGGACACAAACCAATTAGAAAGACTTTGTGTAGTTAAGAACACTTGAATACTTTGTGTAGACATACATTAACAATAATGATGACTTTAATGTGGAAAAAGGTCAGTTCAATGTTGTTCTCTCTTCTGCTACAGCTAAAGGAGCAGCATAAGGAGCACTCTGAGCAGCGGATGGCCATCGAGGAGCTTGAACGCAACATCCAGTTGGCTGAGGACCTGTGTCCTGGCATCACTGACCGAATGGTCAAACACATCATCGACAGGTGGGAGGCGTTCCTTTGCACTTTCACTTTACATCCTTTTATTTGTGCTTTATATTTATGTTACTTTTTCCCCAACTGCCTCTTCCATACTGTTTTTTTTGTGTCTTTCTTTTCCATCAGATTTTCGAAAAAGTTAGAGCAGAAGTGAAGGCGGAATGAAGCGTTTGCGGGCTGAAGAGAGACTGTGTCTCCTCGTGGTGACGCTGCTGGATGATTGCAGAGGGTATTTGCTGTGCAATGTCTCCTCCACACACACACACACACACACACACACACACACACACACACACACACACACACACACACACACACTACCAATGTAATATATACACTATATAAGATGTACTCACTGCTGCTTGTTGAAGGTGTAGCTTTGGACTCGACGAGGTTTTGAAAATGCAGTTTTGAGTCAGATCAGATTTGTGGTTTTCATTTCCCCTTTTTGGGCCGACGAACTAAAGTTGTCCTAATGAGTAATCCACAGGTCGACTGACTCAAGTTGCATTTACATGTCATGTGCCTTAATATTTTTGTGCGTTCACTATTACTAAAAAAAAAAATAGGCGACACTTTTATGCGTAAATGTTTTGTTGTTTTTTTTTTTTAGCTCGCAACAACAGAGTGAGAGTTCTCCTTCAGCGGCAGTTTGTTTTGTGTCATGTCTTTGTAGATATCCATTTGTTCAGTAGCACTTGAGACAGATTTTATGCCAATATCACATTTTTCATAGTTGTCTTTGGCAATGCTTTAAATTACAGTTCCCTGACTCCTGAAGGCCTATTTTCCTTGACTTTTAACATTGAGTTTTTGCTGGAGCTGTACTCATTAATGTGTATGAAATCCCCCACTGACCTGCAACAACAAACGATTAGAATTTTACTTTTCCTTTTTTAAAAAAACTAAAAAAAATCAATCTTTATCTAATATCAGAGATTAATGCGTAAGTGAAATGCTTAATAATGAAGCGTACTTGCGGAAAATAAGAAACATGTTTTGGGAGCCAGCATCACTAAGGAAGCTCGCTAATAAGTTGTTGGAATTGATTCAAATGTAATGAGCCAAATCCAGCTGTTGAAGTGGGAGAGTTAAAAAAAGGGCTGAAATACATTTGTTTACATCAGAGTAGTTCCGTTTGTTTTTAACGCAAGCAGTTCCTTTGTACCACCATTCGTCACGAAATGAGTGGTCTGAAAAATAAAGTTAAAGGAATATATTTTCTCTTCTTCTCTATTTTCTATTTACATAAGCCTTGAGAGTTGTCTCACTCAATTTATAACAAACTGTGTTGGGACATTGTTTTTTTTAATAATATAAAGTGCAAAGGGAGCTGTAATCAAGGCTAATGCTGATAGTTTGTACCAAAGACACTATAAAACTTGTTTGTTGTATATTTTAGCCTTTTTTATATATATATACATACACACATATGTGTATATATATGTATTGCAGAAGGGATCCAAGAATGCTTGTTGCGTGGGGCGGGGGGTGTAAAATGAAAGATGTAAGATTTTACTGAAATGTATTCTTTTTTTTGTAGCGGGACTTAGAGTTTTATGAATAAATATTTAAGTTTGATTGAGAATAATCTTGTGCTTGTACTATTTTGGTATATCTGATTCAATTTAATGACAAGGGTATACTGATTTTTTTGCCAAACAGTTAAATGCCAGGTAAATGTGGTTCCTCTGTCTTTTTCATGACAACATCTGTTTGTTTTTTAAGCAATCTTTTTAATTATTTTTTTTTGATAGATTAACAAAGCATTTCATACAAAATAAATAAACAAGCTCTTTACATCACCCACACCCACTAAATGATCCACTAACTCGTATAGAATTCCCCTTTCCCACATTTTACGTTAAGTGTTGAAATCCTTGATGGCTTGATATTATTTTATTTAAATAAAAAAAAATGAAGACAAGCAGTGAAAGGCAGTTGAGAAAAATGAAAGATGAGCTCCATTTGGACCATGAGCTGCCTCAGCGTATTAGATCCCAGAAGAGCAAAAAAACGCTCACACCATCAGTTCAACACTACAAGACAAAAAAAAATGCCATTTTGGGATGGACTTCTACTACACGGCCACTTTGGTAATCTTTGCCGCGACCTTCACCTCCTCTCCTTCTATCTTTCCTTTCTTCTCATCTTTTTCTTCCTTTTTAGTTTCCTCTTTCACTACTTTCTTCTCCACCTCTGCTGCCAGCGCCGCCGCCTCCTCCTCCTCCTCTTCTTCCTCCTCATCCAGCTGAAGGCTCCCTGAGGAAAACCTCATCCTTGCGAGCCCGGCCGGTCGCACCATTCTCGCCAGAGGGGGCGGCGGTGGTGGACAGTAGTAGGGGTAGAAAACCTCCGGTTCCGAATCGCTGTAGCTCCCTCCCATCATGCACAGTGAGGTAGGTCTTTCGGGTAGAGGGGAGGAGCTCAGCGGGAGGTAGGTCGGCCTGGAGGGGCGCGTCAGGTGGGGGTAGTATCCCAGAGGTCGGAACTCGGAGGCCGGGTTGAAGGCCGGGTTGGAACTCCTCGACAGGTGGAATTTGACGTCCGGCTGACTGGCCACGCGGCGCGGCAGCCCGGGGAGGAAATTACAATCGTCGCTGTAGTGGCCTGCCTCCGTGTGTCCGACGCCAAAGTGCCTTGCCCCGTTGCTCCCAGGCTGATATACCCTGGGCATTCCCAGCCCGCCGGAGCCAGAGGGACGGAAGTGCCTCCTGATTGGCGAGTGGGACGGCGAGCCGTGGCTGAGAGGGTAGAACGACGGCCGCGGTGGGCCGTCCACCGTCACGTACTCTCGCCTCCTCGCCTGCGGGAGGCGCTCCAGCGAGGATACGCTGACGTAATCAGCCAGGTAAGGGTAGCGCCCAAGGGGCGAGGGGCCAGCCATCGGGAACGATGGGAGGACGGGGTGGTACTGGTAGGCCGGACTGTTTGGGTACAGAAGAACCAGCTGCTGGGCGGCATCAGGGTGCGGCTGAGGATTGGGCCGACGCCGTGAGCGGTTCCCGTACACGCCCGCCAGCCTCTGGGCCTGTCGCTGAGCTCCGCCCCGCACTCCCCGTATGTCCTCCATCATGGACGTGGAGGCCGACCTCATCTTGGGGGAATGGATGAATGGGTGCAGGGATGGGGAGAGTGGAGTCACCCTGGAGAGAGGGCGGCTCCTCTGACAGCCCTCCCCATACGCAGCTCCCCGGCCGTCAATTTGCATGTCGTCTTCACCCACGAGATGCGCCTCCAGCACCTCCTGGCTGTGGACGTCGTAGGCGTGACTCGCAGAGAAAGGGTGGACATGGTCGTACATCTGCAGAAGTGATGCGTGCGCAAATGTCACTCTTGACTGTCAACAGTCTAACATGCTAAATCTGGCAAGGCAGCTGACCAACAAACATCGTCTTGCCAGCCTGGGAGCTTTTTCAATATGCTAGAGGTTCTTGAAACCAACCATTTCTGATGCAACTACGGCAAATAACACTATCACAGTTGGTCGCCGAAGCTGGAATAATACTGTGAGGCTAGCTGATACGAAAGAGGTTAGCATGAATGCTGCAGGGCTGGTAGTATTATCACAGGTGACCGGCGTTTTCACAATAAAAGTGGAACAAAAAAAGGTTTTCCCAACAGGGAGTTAAACACTGACTGACTGACTGACTGACTGAAAACCAAAGCCCAGGAACTTGAGGCCGACCTGTCATTGGACTCTAGAATGAGGGAACATGAGGCTGTAGAAACTATGGGTTGACCCAGAAGGCAATAAGGCCCCTCTTAAATGTGAGAGGGTTACTTTTATCACATTGACTTCCTGTGTTTGGTAACAAACACATAGAAAGTGTTTGGTTCAGGTATAAAGATAGACTGATCCTGCAGTCGGCTAATAGAGGGCAACAATGATATTACTGCCAAAGGGAAATTATTTTTCTGTTCAACTTTTATTGGACACTATAACATGATACAGCTCTACAGGTCACATACACAAAATGGAGGATGGAAATGGAAACATTTCCTACTTGTTTGGACACATCCGTCAGCAGGTCAGGAGATGAGCGACACTGTCTAGCGTCATAGTCTGAGTGGTAGAAGGTCCTGGATTAGGAGCAAGAGGACAAAACCAAGAACATTATCTTCCACATGGATTTATGTTTCTTCTGTACAAACATCTGTTGATCTTTTCCCAATGTTTGCAAGGGACAAGTATTCAAAACAGAAAAATACTCCAGCCAACCATTTTTTCAACAACTCATGTCAATATATGAACCCATTATATTGACATGGTGCGTCCAGCAAGTCTGACCTGTCAAAGTGTGAATGCTTCTTCTCTCCTGAGCCCATGCACTCCAACAGCTGTTTTTGCGTACGTCCGCTGTCATACAAAATAACAGTAAACGTCATCTAGGGCCAGAAATACAGTACCATGAAAGCAATTGATGAATTTGGAAAAGAAAAACACAAACGCATTTGAAACAGGACCATATAGAAAAGAGAGGGACATATGACAGAAATGTTAGCTAGGCGCCATACCTATATCTAAAGCTGGAGCCCTTACTGAACAGCAGTGCTTTTTGTAATGCTTTTGGTTCCTCGGGCAGTCTGAAAAAAGCATGGTACTCCACGCAGGTCTTCCAGAAGGATTTGCACACATCACGACTGGCCATGGAGAACTCCAGAGTGTCTTTGCACAAAGGCTGGACAGAAAGAACGCAACAAACTCTGTGTGTGCACTTGTGAGCTGTACCCAAATGTAGTTACACAAACAGAGCATTAATCCAGTGTGCATTCTCACCCCAACTTTGTCGTGCAGTTTGATAAGGAAATGTTTGCGTTTGAAGCTCAGCTTGCGAATCTTTGCCCAGCTGAAGGTGTTGATTTTGGTGTTCCCCTGTAAGACCAAGCAAATCAAATCCATATGTTTTACCTTACCCATCTTTAGATCTGAACTGTAGTAGAACATCAGAATTAATGATCCAAAATAATTAACTGATAGATATAAAATAAAATCTAAACAATAAAAACCTAGCATTTTTACCCTTGTGTTTGAGTTTCTAATAAACGGATCCTTTTTTTTTATACCTTCAATGTTTGAAATAGATTCACAAACTAGGCTCTGAGTTGGTCTCATAGTGAAATACGATCACATGATACGGGGTGTTATCACTTATCTGGGAAAGATATCAGTCTTGTATTAGTGCTCTTATGACTTCCCAATATTGTCATTTTTGCAGGAAGAACATTTGGGTGTCTTTAGTTTTAAATGTTTTGGGAAATTTGTTCTGTTGGTGAAACCAAATATAAAGTTTTGCATGTATACTCAGTTCAATTTAACTTCAAACAGTTCAAACCGTTCTCTCTACCGGCAGGGCAGAAACAGTCTTCGATGGCTATCAGCATTACGGCCAGAATGGTAAAATGAATAATCCAGAACATTTTTTATGTATTAGCTGTACCACCTGTTTATTCTCTTTGCTTCTATGTTTGTCATGTATTTGAAAGTCCTCCAGTGTGTCTGACACCATGTACCTGAAAGACCAGCACCCCAGAGTGTGTCACAGCCAAGTTGATCCTCATTCCCTCACCGTCGTGTGCAGGGTAAGGTCTGATGCCGTACATATCCAGCTTCCTGGCCACCTCCAACAGGTGGATGTCAGACTCAGCAGGGGTCAGACCCCTGCACAGAGGGGAGGACTCAATGGGTGAAAATGGGTGACTGTGTGTGAGGTTAACTACAAACCCTCTCTACATACAGCAAAAAGTCCAGTTTGTGATGACTACCTGTGCTTTTTGTGGAATTTGATGATCTTGTGGTCTAAATATTCCTGGTTGGGGACATACTGCTTCATCTCTAAATGGTGACAGTCCAGTTCCTCATCATAGTCCCCAAGCTCTGCTGCAATACAAACATTGTGCAGATGTAAGTCCGCCAACTTTATGTTTCTTTCCTTTCCTTTTCTTTCTTTTTTTTTTTTTTTTTTAAGACAAATCCTGTTTGTCAGTGGGACAGTCAAATACAATAACTAAAACAATAATTATAACTAATAACGCAATTTTTTTGGAGATGTCAATTTAAACCCAACCAATCTAGGTGTAAAATTCAACAAGTAACAAAAATAATTCAACTCATGTATAGGGGTGACTCAGAGAGTCATTTTATTGCACTTACATTGCAGAATGTGAGAGACCAGTAGGGCGGCGCTGTTGTCATGGCATGTCAAACTGCCATGACACAAGTCCTGTTTTATCTGTAAGGCAAAAAGATATCTAGGAAAGCAACACACAAATGATTAATTTGTTATTATTGTGATAAAATTAATACTCAAACACGAAATATCCACCTTGCATTTGAATACGCAGCCAGCTTAAATTATAAAACAGTGGACATGTCATAACTAAGACACAAATGTTGAAGTCATTTGAATAGTTACCGAGTAAGCCCATGTTTAAGTAGCCCAGGATCAGGTGGAAAGAACTTTACTATAAACCTGAAGAACAATTCATTTGTATCTAGAAGGGGGAAATCAAAGGTAAAACATTATGTATACAGATACATATAGGAAGAAAACATTTTTCGGGGATGTGGTTTTTGGTATTAGGCAATGTTAAGTCAGCCTGATGCTATGAAATGGAATTAAAATAATACCAGTTTATTTCCTGTGTTCTGGTAATGCTTTCTGCTTTTGGCAGCCTTTTATTTTTACTTTTATTTTCTTTCTAACCATTATGTGATTTTTTTTGGTGGGATGACTCAGTTAATTTAAAGACATAATATATATAACATTAAGGATACATTCTCTACATTATATTGAATAAAACACACACATTTATAATGAAGTAAAGTCAGTTTTCAGTTCTCATAAAAAAGTATTTATAGTTACAGAAGGAATTGAGCCATTTGGGAATAGGGGGCCAGAGACATATTATAAGTCAAGTTGGACATTGATGAGGATTAACAACAACATGTTTTAACTGTCAGAATGTACATGCACTTTTGAAATCATTTAACCCACTAAATAATTTAAAATGGAATCTATATCTACCATCCGATACCAGCTGGAAACATTTCTCTAATATATCTTTTTATTTAATCTGTTGTTTTCTGCATTATAGTTTTCTATTATGAAAATGACTTACATTTTATCTGTTTGGTCAGTGGCTTTAGCAGCTCTAACCATACCTGTAACATAAAAAACATTAAAAAAAATAAACACAAAGGTCAAATTGTTCATGAATTTCATTTATAAAAGTTTCTCTTTCTCTTACGTAGTTTCCATTGTGGTGTCTGAACTCCAGTCCAAAGTACTCTTTCTCCAGCAATTTTAGATGACCACAGACTTTGTTAAAGAAGTCTCCGCCCAAAACCTTTTGCTGCAAAAGAATTAAAATGAGACTGAGAGGGATAATTGGATTTTTAAACTGAGACACTCTTAAAGCTGAAGTCTTGAGGTCCTCGAGGGATTCCCCGACTAAATGCTGTGACTCGATTTTTCTTATACTTTGTTCTTAAGAACTTTACATAATGAGAGTTTATGTCATTACTGCTGTAGGTCATATGAGCTGGAGGGCCAGTGTTTTCAATGTCAGCTACAAAAAAAAAAAACCCTCCCAATCCAGTCTACTTCTGCCCCTCTATACAAAAAGATACGATTAAATGTTTAAAATTAAGCAAAGAACACATATGGTGTCTGTAAAAGAAGGACAATCTCATGATCATGCTATGGAGGGTGTTCCAGAAAGCGGGCCTTGAGTATGTCACTCCGGAAACGAGAGAAACTCTGGGGTTTCAGTTCTAGGCAGTTTCACAAAGAGGGTTGACTGACAGCGGTAACATACTCTGTAAAGCCAACTTGGTCAACGACAAGTTTTACGCAACACACCCAGAGTTTCTTTAGGTTTCCTCGCTGAAACGCCCCCTCTCCTCCAACCCAGTGCCGCGTCTCACGGGCACTGCTGCCGATTGTCGCCCTCTACTGGAAAAAAACTAACTGTGGTTTGATTGTCGCACGTACGCAGTGCTAATGTTCCCGATCGTGTAGCGAGGAGACGGCGTTACTTCGGAGGGTTACAGATTCATTGTCAAATTATTAATTCAGAAGTTATTTCTTTTCTTTCATTCCAATTTGATAAAATATCTAATTTTTGATATGGATCAATCCTGAAGAGTCACTAAACGCTGAGTTAGGGATTGGACTCGGGGTTTGTTGAATCTCCTACCAGGAATACCCCATGGTGAAATGACAACAACAACCACAACTTATTGTTGTGGTTATATAATATTAACTATAGTTATAATAGGTTCTAGGTTATTACAAGAAATGTGCAGGATTTCGCTATGGTAGCGTGGCCGAGCGGTCTAAGGCGCTGGATTAAGGCTCCAGTCTCTTCGGGGGCGTGGGTTCGAATCCCACCGCTGCCAATACTTTTGTTTATTTCTTTTTGAGTGGAATTTGGCATCTTGAGGGGCCGGACTTATTTTTTTTGAATCCGACGATTTTCGAAAACGCTCTCAAAGCCGTCGACATTTTCCCGTTTACACCATGGATGTATTATAAAACAGTAAATTTTGTTGTGTAGTGTTCATTTCACACATACACTTTGTACGGCAGGCATGTGATGCACATATGTGTGTTGAATACAAGTCAATAGGTTATTTATTATTATTCAAACATGATCTTCCATTTGGATGCATCATAACATTTTTTTTTCCTTGAAACTATGTTTGTAGCTTTTGAGATTTTTTTTTAAATTTATTTATTATTATTTTTTTGCTTGATATTGGATATTGACCCTTAATCCTTCAATCTTAGACATGTGGCCAAAAAATGTGCACCTTTTTGTCCAATAGTTGCCCTAACCCTTTACATCACATGGCCATTCTTCTCTTCTTGACACCTGAATCTCTCCTCGTCTCTCGCCCCGTTCCTCTTCCTCTGTCCAGTCCTCTGCAATTACTGATATGCTGTCTCTGCACAGTTCCTTGAGTGTAGCACAGCATTTTACTATTTGCGAGCTGGTGTTTAGCACCCTGCTGAGCATTGCTGGCCACCACTCATTTGTATGTCAAGAAGAAGGGAGAGGAGTGCAGCTGTAAGCGATTATACAGATAGCACAGGCTCAACCTGTGATTATTGGAAACAAACGGTTGCCCCCAGAACAGCACAGTAGTTGACTATACAGAGATGAGTTACGTGAAACTGAGTTAAATGCAGCTCTGTTGTCAAATCTGATGGCTAACAGCTATTTCTTCTTACTAAATAGTCTTTATAAGAGATTGTTTTCAATGTATAATCTTCTTTTGAGCTCATCTCTAAGACTGTTTGTCGGCCAAAATTAGAATTTGCTGCATTTATTGATTCTTTCATATTTAAAATTTGTTATCACTAGTGTTGTTCATGTGCATTAAGAAAGTTTAAGTTATCACTGATACGTACGACCTAATGGTCCTATGCAATCTTTACATTACAGTATGGGTCTCAGTACAGTATGTGTCAACTGTCTCTCTCCAAGCCCATTGTTTATTTGCTTTGCAAGGTTCACTCTTTTAGAAAGTGTGAATTAAAAACAGTTCTAAAAAGATTGACAACTTGTGATGTCACAATAAGCAATGCTACTAAACTGATACTTCCCCTAAGTTAGTGACAAGACCCCCAGCAAGCCAAGGATATATATAAACACATATATTTACATACCCTTTATCAGCCCTTATTGCGGTTTGAGTACCGCGTCTATTTTTGCCCTCATTCATTTTCCATTCATCTGTTTCCTTTCCTTTTTCATCACTTCCTCCTCCATGTCTCCCCTTTCTCCTATGCCAATGACCTGCCATGCAGGAGGCCGCAGGGAAACTGACAGAAAAAACGCGGCCGTAGAAAATGGGCCTACTTTGCAAACACAATACTGCCAGCCACACACACACACACACACACACACACACACACTGAAAGCCTCCTGTTAGACGACGTTACTGCCTTGCAGACGCAATGCTAATGTGACTATGACGGCACATATTCATGCTAAGCTGTTAAATCACATGACACAGATATTGATGTAGAGATATCTGACATTGCAAACACTTGTTAATATTAGGATTTAGAGACGCAAGACAGTAGGGAAACATGAAGTGATGCGTTTTCTGTTGAGATGGTGGAAAGACTAACCACATCCAGATATTTCCTTGTTCTGTTTCTTTTGCTAATGTAGACAGACAGTACACAGGGAGTGAATTGAGTATTCAGATATAAAACAAATTAACAACAACAACAACAAAAAACAGAATGGTTACTTTAATTCCACCAATATTTCTTTAAAATCTTTGTTGACTACATTGTATGCTCATCTGCACGTACTAAAATCATATTATACAGAAATATGCATTGAAATGTCTCACTAAAGTAGAGCAACACACCAAAATCAAAAAAAAAAAAAAAAAATCAAATTAGGATGTGAATCAGTTATCAAATGGTTACGAACCATGACAGTTTTGATCTAGTACAATAGCAGTTGGAAATATTAATAGCACGTGCCAATATGGAGGAAAACGGATTTATTGTATGTCAGACCTGAGCGCATGACGTAGAAATACACAGGCCTGTGTTTGTAATGTGCCGCATTATTAGGAGAATAGACATGGACTATATTTAGCTCCTTTCACTAACAAAAAACAAAAAACACTGCATTTTTGAAATGTCCCCTCTCATTCATTCTTTTAACCAGAGGACGATAACACACAAAAAAAAACAACCTATAACAACACAAAAACGAAACTTTTTTTTTTTTTTTTTTTTTTAATTATTAAAAAATACATATAACAGATCGCCTTTGCCTAACATCCGGGGCTGGTGAATAGATACAATGGGATATGCGTTTAACATACCTCCACCTCGAACGTGCGCTCGCTGTCATCCAGGAAGATGACGCGCAGTCGGAGTTTGGTCTCTTTGGAGACCCGGGACATGGTGGCGAAGCCCCCGAAGCCACCGAACCTCCGCTGGTCGTCCTCCATGGCCGCGTCTCTCTCTCTCTCTCTCTTTCTCTCAGGAGGAACACAGCAAATCCTCCATCTCAGCCGCCATCCTCAGAGTTCCTCCAAGAAAAAAAGTCCCCCGCCGCTTTACGCGCTCACCCCCCTCATCCTCTCCACAGGGATCCGCGGCTGCCGCTCCGGATGCTCGACGGCGCTCTGACGTTGTTGTTTCCACAGACTGAACACACTGATGCAGACAGTGTCCGTGTGCTATCACATACACACATACACACACAAACACGCACACCGAGTCATGCACACTGCAGTGGTTCAGTCTTACTATTATCATTCTTCTCAAATAAATATGCTTTAAAACAAGAATGACCAGATAATTATAGTACCTGGAGTTAAATCTGAAATCCAGGAGCGTCACCTGGTTGTCTCCCAGGTCAAATGGCAAGAGGCTTGTATACTCGTGCTTAGGAGAGATTCAAACATCAGTTAGCATTATTTAGATGTTATTTTAAAAAAATGAATTGTGGATTGTATGATTAAAGGTATAGAATCTCAGTTTCACAATCTTAAGCATCTTTCCATTTTCCCTCAACTATTGAGTTTTTCACTGATAGACTCAATGAACAAATACATATTTTTTAAAAGGTTAAAAAAAGAAGTAAGTATTTATTACATAGAGCTGTCCTACCACAGTGTGAAGTTTTCTGTCTCTTCAATACAACACGTATACCACCAGAAAAATAAAAGTCAAGAAAATAACATGCTCACACATGTAGTTGCACACGTACACTGATCTGAGTATTTTACTTTATTTTATTTTTTACTTACTGCTACATTTTAGGGCCAAATAATCACTTTTGTTTAGTTTTATTCATGGAAATTATTCAAGTTAGTTTTCCAAAGTCTTAATTTGTGATCTAATGATTGTCTTTTTTTTCTCTGCACTACAGTTAAGCTATGACCGAACACAACATGATACCTTTAGTCTGGTCCAAATCGACGTGAATTTTTTGTGTTGTTTTTAAAAAACCTGTTCCTGCTCTAATCTGTCTAATCTGCTACTGTCTTTTGTTCTGGCACACTGGCACATCATCTTCATAGGGGAACTTCTGCACGCTACATATGTGTTAACACAGAGTGTGCACGTGTCCTCCATGGAAATAATATGAATTTCACGGTGGCTGGACGCTTTCAGGAAACTGATGTGTCCTAAAGTAGGCTAGTAGTGCAGGCCCTCCTTTGGCCCGCAGCCCTGGACTGAGCACTTAGTATGTGTGCGTGTGTGTGTGTGTGTGTGTGTGTGTGTGTGTGTGTGTGTGTGTGTGTGTATGTATGTGTGTGCCCGAGTCTCTTTGTGTGGACAGACAGACACAAATGAGGATGGCACAAGGGAAATGTTGGTCAAGATACTTGTATATCTTCATCAGACCTTTAATCATTTGATGGGGTCATCACACATCTCCAGATGTTAAGCAATTTTAAAACATGATCCACAGCAGGTACTGTTATTCTTATTTTGAAAATCCAATGGATCTCATGCATCATTTTTGGACTTTCTTTTGCAATGTCACGATAAAGATTCTGGACTCAGAAATCCAGACACTTACAGTACAAGACAAGGATTACTTTGTGGCTTTTGGTAATTTTGAATCACAGTGGAGAAAACGTGGTGATATTCCATAGTGATAAATTCTTGGCTATCATTTTCATTATCTACATGCTGCAATTTCCCCAGATTTGTGAATGTCACAACATTTCTTCCCAGGCTGAGGCAGATTATTAGAAGATCACACAAGACTATAGTCGGTGGAGTTGAAATTAGTGGATGGGCCAAAATTTACTGGACCTTCTTATTTTTGGACCTAAAGATAAAATGTTAAAGGTCAGTACTTACCTTGACTCTATGGAAATATCTTGTTGAAATTGCAGAATCAAATTTTAACATCCACCTAAAGACAGATTCAAAGTCAACCCATCATTTTCTGAAAGACGTGGCAGAAATCAATGGATTTCCATTAATAGAAGGCTGGAAAATTGGTGTCTGCACAGGTATGACTTAAAAACAATCCATCAGTTACAACTAATTCAGAACGCTGCAGTCCGAGCTCACTAACACCAAACGGTAGATCTTTTTTTTTTTTTTTTTTTCTTCTATCATTGGACTGGCTTTCTGTGAGTCAAAGAACTGGTTTTAAAATTCTGGACTGCTGTCCTTTAAAACACTTCAACGTCTGGGACCTAATCCTTTTCCCTTACGAGGTGGTCAAAGCCCTTATGTTTGCAGGTACAGGCCAACTCATTGTTCCTACAACTAGAACCATTAGCTTGCTTCAGGCAGCTTTTAGTGTCTACATGTGGCTAATGTGTTTTCAGACATGAAAAGTGTGTCAGAGACATTAACACCATTATGAAGACTGGATCAAAATATCTTGCCCCCCATTTTAGAAATTTCAGGAACTTTGAAGTAGATTGAAATTACTTTGTGATATTTTAATTTTGGTTTTAGTTTATTTTTACGTGGTGGGAACACCTGGTCAGCAGAGGGCGCTGCGTTTGGATGGTCTCAGTAGCCGACGTGACGCCGCTCAGTAGTAGAGCAAGACGCCACGACGTGCGTTGTGTGTCAGGCATATGGTACGGAGGGCTGACAGTTGTGTCTGTTGCTGTTCCTGCAGGTAGGATGTGCAGAAATCATAACCGGAAGTAATATGGAAGTGATATTATGTGTTAGAGTCTTAGACTGTGTTGGAATTACTCTGAACGTGACACATGACACAAAGGCTAACACCAATAAAGCTCGCGTGCATTGCGGCCCCGGAAAACAGTGTGCAGTTTCCTGTCGGTTCTTCAAAAATAAGAGCACTGAAAAATATTTTACCGGTTTTTGTTATATTTAGATACATTATTTTCGAAGTGGAGTTTGTCATTCTTTCTAAGGTATTACAAGTTTAAAAAACACTTGCTGTATTGCCTTGAAAGAGCATTATTGCTGTATGTGTGAATAGTGATATATAACTAAAGTTATCTTAGGTGTAGGGTTGGATTGTTTGGGTAAGAGACATGCAGGTGGTAAAAAACAAACAAACACTTAGACGCTGGATCAGCAGGTTTGTTAAAAACTTTGATTGTACGATGGTTGTGCAGTATACAAGCCTACCAGCAGATGTCAGAGATAGGCCTTTTGCCGTGTCTAAGTTAGCCTGTAAAACTTTATTTCGTGGGCCATTCATTTTTGTCAGTGAATGAAAATGTGATATTTTTTTTGATCATCTTTCATTTGTCTTGCAATTTTTATGAAGTTCCCGTTAAAAGATCCTGATCAGCCAGTTATGTTAGGTTATATTCCTAATTATGAGTTAAGCTAGATTTGGATTTTCTTTAATTCTCAATGAAGTCATGACACAATAACAAGAATGTTAAGATCTATATTATACAAAGTCTGGAGAAGTGTGATGAAGTTGGTCTTGATTGAGTTGCTGGACTTCATCCATTGCTTAAATGCTTCAAGCATTTCTCTTTGAATGTAAAAAAAAAAAAAGGAACCTTATTTTCCAAAAGAGTTAATTGCAACATACCCTACCTCACCATTTATTTCAAAAGAAAATAAAGTTTAATTTTCTCAGTATACGTTCATAAAACAGGAAATCTTTACCCCCTCCACCCCCAGATGTTGAATGAAATGAAAAAAATGAAAGAAAATTAAATGCACAATGGATAAAAAAAATTACAGTATAAAACAAAATCGCAGGTCAGCGTTTAACAAAATGGCCAGTAGATGGAGATAAAGACCTCAGGATTTTCTCTCTCACACACACACACACACACACACACACACACACACACACACACACACACACACACACACACACGATGTCCCATAATATTTGATACTGTAATATGAACCTGGTTCTCTTAGTCATGACACCATCTGCACACACACACACACACACACACACACACACACACACACACACACACACGCTCGCACCCGCAGATGCACATGTGGACACACACACACACACACACACACACACACTCTGACCCATCTTCAACCACCTCCTCCTTCTGTCTTCTCTCACCCGTCTCACTCTCTATCTTCCTCACTTTGTCACACATCTTGACCTCCTCCACACACACACACACACATACACCCTGCCTACCCGACACAGTAGCATCTGGTGTCTTTATGCGGCTGCCTCCCTCCTGAGACTCTCCCTCTTTCTTACTCGCTATCTGTCTCTCTCTCTCTCTCTCTCTCTCTCTCTCTCTCTCTCTCTCCGTCTCTGTCCTCTCTCTCTCTCACACACACACACACACACACACACACACACACACACACACACACACACACACACAGGCACTAACGGTTTTTCCCTCCAGTATAATTTTCCCGCTGCAGATATGTTTGTTCCTGTGGTTCAAGCGATGCACCTGCAACACGTAGGGCCAATTAAACACATTTCCAAAATACCCAGCTTGCAAGGAAACTAATTACATATTCAGAAATAATTAAGTAGCAACACTGTATTCACCCTCATCACACTTGTCCTGTTTAAATTACCGATTACGCCAGTTAAACGGAAACTCCATTTTCATTAAGCAGTGAACTGAAATGCAGATATCAATGGCTTCTCACTCTGCCGCCAAATGCTTGGTAATACTTATAAATTATCGCAGCATAAATGTCCATTTAGAGTTAAAACTAACATGTTGTTTCATAATGTAATTACAGTACACTAGGGAGAGATTACACTGGACATAGAAATTAAACTCAAATTGAAAACGAGGCATCAAATCAAGTGCTACAAGCCAGACACATACACCAGTAAGTCTTTTAATGCAAAACATGGTGGAGAAATTTCACTTCCAAAGTATCAAAGCTTAAAAATCAGAAGCTGCCAGACGGCGAGCATGTGCTTTCAATCTGCCCGCAGTGAAGAGCGAGAGAAAAAAAAAATCCTGGACATCACCTCTGTGTTGTGTCACATGACACATCATCTGCCAGATGTGGAGAAACCTTAACCTGAAATCCCCGTGTTCACATCTGTTGACCTCCGCGGGTGGAAAAATACAACACGGTGAACAGTGTAATCCTGGCATTTAGACCAAATGGAACAAAGATGAACATGATGACTGATAATGGAGGAGAAAAAACAGAGAGGTGATCTCTCTCCCCTCTGACCTCTCTCTCTCTCTCACACACACACACACACACACACACACACACACACACACACACACACACACAGTGTGTACCAGAAAAATCTGAACAGGTGCAAACCATTAACCACTGCAGGGGAAGTCAAACAGAGGGCCCTCGTGTGTTTGTGCATTACGTATTTCAGGGGGACATAAATCTGTTTACATGTTGCAGGAGCTTGCATTCCATTATTGGACAATAACAAAGCGCAACAAACATTAATTAATTTGAGATTTACAGTCCAGACTTCAGGTACGTCAGCCCCTTGAAAGGTGGTGGGATTTGATGTTTTACCAAACCACAAGGTGTATTTAAATGAAATCTCACATAAGCTCATGACTTGTGGAGCAGATTGTCAAGTTGCTCCCGACATGGTCTCAGCACCTGGTCTTTGATACATTTGACTGGAGGTAAACATTTGTCCCCAAATCCGTTAAATCCACCCGTCTCCTCCTACATATACTGTGAAACAAACGCAATCGCTGGCTGTATCTTTGATGGTACCAAAAGTGGCAGAACACACACACACACACACACACACACACACACACACACACACACACACACACACACACACACTCTCTCCTTTACCCGGGCCAAGTAACGGCCCCACTGTCTGTTCACTGCACATCTTCGACAAACACAACTTCTCCCTCTGACCTGTTCTGACCACGACTGGCCAACTGACTCGCTGACCTGAGATCAGCTCACACAGGCTCAGCCTCACCGTCAATTAGAAATGTCACAATGGTCGTGCATCAGTGTAGCTCTAAATTTGAGCGTTTGGGAGGGTATTGATGGACTTGATCTACCAATCAGGTTTGGGATGGCTGTGATGTTTCAGTGGTGGTCAGGTCACCCTCTCAAATTGCCACTGGATTTATTTGGATTGGTGCGTCTTGAACGTGATGACACCAATTTTGGCAACTAATTGTCAACATACGTGCTGATCATGTGACCTGGAGACAAGAACTTAAAAATGACTTTGCCTCATACGTTGAACTTTTCCACTCAAAACCTCACTCTTGTTTCAGTAAACGTCTGCACAAGGGAGCTCCATGGTGTGCTGATTTTTTTTCTTTCATTCTGTGCAAGGTTAAGGGTGAACAAATCACGTTTTGGTGTGAAGCTAAAGCGATTTACGTGTCCCAAACATGTCTGGAAAAGTTGTAATGTCCCGTTTAAGAGGGAAAAGTGGTTGAGGGTTTAGCGTTTGATTGCAGAATGACATCAGATTGTTCTTCTTGATTGCTGGAGCTCCCAGTCTGACCCGTTCAACTGTTCAGCGAACTGGCATCATTAAGCCAACTGGATCTGTGATTGTGTGATTGTGTTCACTTGGACTGAACATTGTGGGTATTAGGAAGGTAAAAACATGCACCATGCACCAGGAAGCAGCGCTGGGTTTCCAGCCAACTTAATGAACATAATGACGTACTGATTGTTATGATGTGATGGGAAAACTGACCACAGACGATCCTATCAGCTGGGAAAAAACTCCTAGTTCCTCGATTTCTTCTTTCTTTTTATTACATTCCATATTGTCCTCTGTTGTTCATTCTCTTTTTTTGCCTGCTTCCTTCTTTACAATCACCATTTGTCTTTTCCTCCTCTCATTGCTCTCTCTTGCATTTATTGCCTTTATTTTACTTTTTCTCTTTCCCAGTTTTCCTTCAATGCCTATTCTTTATATTATGAATCGACCATGTCCCACTCCGAATTACAATTTATTTCAATCATTTATTCCTCATTTATCCCTCCTTCTCATTCTTGTTTTACATCAGTTTTGCAAAGAATTAGGTTTACTTGTATTCCTGTTTTTAGTCTTTTGTATTTTTTCCTTCCTTTTTCTGTTCACTTTGCCTCAGTGGTTAATCACCTGCTGCGGTTACATCCATTTATACAGCGACTTTTTTCACATTACCTTTTTGTTTGTAAATATCACAGTCTCACTAACCCATAACCTAATAACCTTCAACACAACCCCTGCTAGTACAAGGACACTACTTGTCCTTGTACTAG
The DNA here is from genome assembly GCA_009823395.1 of Thamnaconus septentrionalis. Lineage (NCBI taxonomy): Eukaryota > Metazoa > Chordata > Actinopteri > Tetraodontiformes > Monacanthidae > Thamnaconus > Thamnaconus septentrionalis. The sequence continues at coordinate 8,599,943 of CM020503.1, forward strand.
CAGGACAAGGACAAGTAGTAACACTCTAATTTTTACTTCAAAAGTGTTATTTTGAGATTTGATCTTTAAGATTATAATCAAATGTGAGACTGATAAATTATTTGGATATTCGTTGTTCCTGTTTTCGAACAAAACAAGACCAATGAAAATTCGCAAAATAGAGCACCTTCTGATCACTCCCTCCCTCCCACACACACACACACACACACACACACACACACTTACACTAATGTAAAATCCACTTTTGATCCCATGCAACAGGCACCGTCAGAAAATGAGACAAGTGTTTTTTGTCTGTGAGGGCAAAGCAGAAAAGGGGATTTGTCTCCAAATGTAGCGGCGGCAACAGGCTCCCTGTGTGCGTGTGTGTGTCTGTGCGTGTGTGTGTGTGTGTGTGTGTGTGTGGGAGGGGTTGTGGGGGGTGCAACGCAGAAATCCGGGTGTCTGCTCTTGACTGATGAGAGCTGAAAATAGGATTGGTCTTTGAAACAGAAGAGGATGACGATAAGCCACTTAACACAAATGACGAGCCCATTTCACACTGCCGGAATGGAAGTCAGTGTGAAAACGTTTGTTAAGAGGTTTCTCTCTGACAATAATGAAGATTAGATGGTCATTTTTTTTTTTGTGTGTAGTTTCCTGCGACTGCCGGCGGAGCTCCGGTGAACCCATGGAAACCCATGTGCAACTGAACTGAGCTGCTGTGCAGCTTCGCACTTTGCTACAATAATGCAGCTATATTTCTGGATATTTCCTTTTGCTGTGAGATACGATGTTATTTGAAAGATAAAATTGCTCACGAAAAGATCTGTGCACATCATCATCATCATCATCATCATCAGTTAGTTAAGTTTTAATGGATATGCAGTAAATGCATTCTGTAACTCCACATAGCCTTGGGGCGAGAACAACTATCAAGATTGAACATAAAATTATGACACATTAATCTTTTTTTTTTTTTTAATCATGGGTTAACTGTTAACATACATTCTAAAGTAGAAATTTCTTTCAAATACTGAAGGTAAAAAGAGTTCATGAAATAAAATCCAATGTTTATATCTGATTAATGTTCAATGTACCAAGAACTACAAAACTGCAAAGAAAAAAGTTAAGGATGGAGGATGGATGAGCCTGTAAAGCGATTAAAACAGCCACACTGTCACAAATTATGCGGATGGCCTTAAAATTGTATTTTAAAAAATCCTGGATTAATTTAAGCGTGTGTGTGTGTGTGTGTGTGTGTGTGTGTCTGGTCTGGGAGAGAGAGGGAGAGAGGAGTGGTGTAAAAAGGATTGGGGAACATCTCATTATTACAGTGGAAAGGTTTAATCACAGTTTCTAGATGCTGTTTTCCACTTGGTTAGCTCTGTGTCGCCCTCATCGAGCAAACGAGACGCTCGCTAAGAGACACGCTCTCTCCTAATACACTCCCCTTCGCTCTCATCACTCAGCAGCACAAACTCCTATTTTTCCCTTCTGCTTTGCTCTCGCCAAGTTTGTCAACAGACACAGTTTTCTTTAAAATGCAGTTTTTGTTGTTAAACATGGTCTCAATATTTGCCTTTATGGAACATGTTTGAGCTGTTTCCCCTCCCATCCTCGTCTCTCCTTCTTTCCTCCGTCTAGAACTGCTTCTGCTTCTGCTTCCTTCATCCCTCATTCTTTCCTTTCGTCCTCACACCTCTATTTTTGTCTTTCTATTCTTTCTTTAATTTCAATTTCAATTTGCGAGCTGTGGCTTGACCGCTTAAATAGGAAAACACCAATTTCTGCTCTTTCAAATTCAAATGTTGGTTTTGAAGAGGGTCCTGTCTCTGAGCAGTAATAAAAAATTGACCAGTTGATTCAGAGGCATTAACTTAATAAGGGGTAAACAAATGGAGCTGCTCCAGTGCAGCTCCAGCTACGCTTTCTCAATGCAGTGAAGCATTTGATAAGAGTGAAGAGCAGGTGGAGGAGGCAGTCAATGATTTCAGAAAAACAAACCTAGAGAAAACCCACAAAAAAGTCACCACTAAACATGAATGAATAGAATAATGCACAAGTGACAAAGGTGATGGTACATTTTTAGGTTTTTACAGCTTTGTTATAGGGTGTGTGCGCACGCACGCACGCACGCACGAACCTGCAGTTATCAGAGATGCAAAGCGCACGTGTCTTGCCTTTTACCAGGAAAATCTTAATGACGCAGCTGCTGATTCAGCCAAACAGCGTATAAAGTGAAGAGGATGACGAGATGGAGAGTCGGGGGAGGGTCGGGGGAGGGGGGCGCTGCTGGTCGGAGGGCCGCGCGGAAGGGCGAAGAGAGAAGACGGAGGGAAAGATAAGACAGAGAGAGCAGGGGAAGAAGGTTGGGGAGGGTACAAAAAAGATAAGAGGAAAAAAAGGGGCAAGATTTTCAAATGAGATCTGATACGGCGGCTGTTGAAGGGGGAAAAAAGGGGAGGAAACAACAGAGGATTTGCCACAGTGTTCGCAGAGGCGGACACATGCCAGCCTGTGTGTGTGTGTGTGTGTGTGCGCGCGTGTGTGTAAACAATAGAGTTGATTAGGCGTTGCATGGCAGTGACAGCGCTGAGGGGAGATGATTAATGATTCCCTGTTTAATGTGATTAGTTCATTAATACCTCCTGTGATGGCTCTGACTGGCTAACACCGGGGAAAGGTCAGCACGCACGCACACGCACACACACGCACACATTAGTATGCGCACAGATACGCACACTTTGGGCTGTAATGGATCATTAAGGAGTTCAAGGTAATGAGTGGCGCTTTGGTTTGCTGTGTTGGCATCAGAAGTGTTTGTAAAATTCTTCTTTTTCATGTTAATTTCGTCATGAAACTTATTTTTTCTGATCGATCGAGCACGGTCCTACAATAATGTCTCAATTTAAAAAAAAAAATCTAATAACAGGTTGAAAACTTTAATTCTAATTCTAAGCAATTCTATCTTTTTTCCCAACTAGAATGAGTGCAGCTGCTAGGTGACCAACCACAGCGCAGACTTTTTGTGTTTACATAATAAATGATGGGTTATTACGTGCACTTTTCAATTTTCTCCCTCCCAAACTAATCAACTAAATCGGATCAATAGCTAACATGGTATTGGGGAACTGTCAACTGACTATGTGTGTGTGTGTGTGCGCGCGTGTGTTCATGCATGCGTGCGCGTGGTTTAATCCAACCAGTATAGTTAATATGTTGTTCTCATACTCTATTAGCTACTGTTGACAGCCAATGATTGATCTTCTCATCATTTCTCCCTCCAACACCCTCCGGTGAGTGTGAGTTTGAATCCGTGTTTTTCACGTGTTTGTTTGTGTGGCTAAAAGAGAAAAGTGCAAGTTCTTGGCTGAAAGTGTGTGCAGAGGGAACGTGTGTTTGTGCCATGTGCAGCCGACAACATTAGCATTAGCAACACAGAGGAAAGCCTGATTTAAAGCAGATAAAACAACCTTAATTTGAAGAATTTAGCAGTTTTTTTAGTCGTTATGTTCTGTTGGAAAAAAGGGTTTAGTGTCCCAATGTTTTTCTCCATTTTTTTCACTAGCCAATTAATTCAATCTTTTCATTTGTATTTATTCATAACTAAAACTTTTGGAAAGGAACATCCATAGATGCACAATGAAAAGGGATCAGGGATCACCCATTGAGTCATTTTGTTGTAATTATATTTGTGTCATCCAATGTCTATTGATGAGCAAAGTTCAAACCTCACATGGCAGATGGACTTTTTTTTCCCTAAATCTGGTTGATTTATCTAACGTATCCATTATAATGAGCCTCGGGAAAGTGTTTGGAAAATTGAGGCCCAACTTTAAATGCGATTCGAAACCTTTGTCTATGATAAACAGATATAAGTACAGGCCCCGTTTACACAGAATTCTCTAGCTTTGAGCTTTCTGTTTTGATAGAGCCGGCACGCTAAGAACCTGAAACGCACATTCTTGAAATGGGGTTCCAGACTGGGAAGGTTTGAAACCAACCACCCAGTGTCTGAACGTCTGAACACCAATCGCTACTTTTTTTTCAAACTGATGATGTCATAGCTTGTCCTAACAATGGCCGGCAACAGATTTGAGTTACTGCTTCAAAATATAATCAGCCTGTTCCAGCAGCTGCAGCAAATTCTCCTTCTCCTCCTTCCTGTACAACGAGCAGCAAACAATAGTGGACAATGAAACGAGAAGGGCGACCAGGAGGAAACATTGCGTGACACCAGGTAGAGCCATGGATGTGTTTCATGATGTGTTACTGTATTATGATATGTATCATTCTGAAAAATACATCCACAGGTAGAACCAGCAGTTGGTGTGACAACTTGCTTCAGGCTTGAGCGTTTCTTCTTCTCTGGTTTAAGAAACAAACCTTAAACTATAGGCAATTTTATTTGTACAAAGGCCGGTTTCAAAATATTCCACTTCCAAGTGCACCTGGCCTAAGACATTTAAAGCAGCATTCACAATGTCATTTGACAATACATTATTGTAATGCAGTGATTTAAACCAACAAACACACTTTCATAGGATAAATTTTTGCCTCCTTTCCACATAAACATTTTTTATTTTTAGTCTATTTGCAACCAACTTTGGCAGTTCCTGCTGGCCAAACGATAGAAGGCACGCGGCTCCTTTTGACTGTATTAAAAGAGGTCCGTCTATCTTTTTAAACAGCCAGTGGTTAATCCAAACTATATTGAAGTTGTCAGTATTGCTCAGCCGTGCTGCTTGAATCCTCATACAATATAAAGGCCATGGCAACCTTGATACACTCACATGTGCTGTGACTGCGGCTTTGGATTAAGATTATTTATTTAGCCTCTTCTTATGCTTTCTTGTGAAGTTTGTTTTATGCGCGTCGTGCATCACCCTTCCGCGCTGATTTAAAATGTCAACAGAACGTAGCTGGCAAAAGGCAAATTCCATTTAAATGTAGTTTTAAATCTCCGTCAGTGAGACGTGCTGCTGCTTGTCGGAGCTCCTCTGTGTGTGATGCCAGCTGATAAAATGGGCCTCTAAAAATCTCACCTGCTTCAGGTTTAACCTTCGTGCCTGCTGTGTTTTATTGGGCTTACCTTCAGCGAGGCCTTGCCGGGTCTAGGGAAAGCCTTGGCAGCCGAACAGAGCCAGTAACTCACTCCAGCGCCTGAACAATGCAGCTAGGACTCAATTATTCCCACCTTTGTTGCGTCCCGGGCCAGGTGCCCCCGAGAGTCGTTGCCACATGAACCGCTCCAAGTTTCGCGGCCATAAAAACGTCACTTCTTCTCTCCTCTTTTACATTTGACAACTTAAAAACCCCTTCAAAGCGGATCAATCACCGGCGCCTCACTTTGGAGGGAGTGGTTAGTGCTTTCAAGTTTGCAACCAGCAAAGTTTTTCCACTAACGAAGCTGTTATCTATATGAGAGTGGTGGTGGTGGTGGTGGTTGGGGGTAGTTCAGCTATACATTGTAATGCATATCTGGGGCAATTTCAAAGAGTCACTGGCGCTTATCCAATCACACAGCAGTCACTCTCTCCCCTCTGCCCCTCCCCCCTCTTTCTCTTTTTTATTTTATCTTTACCTCTCACACGTTCCCTCAATCCCGCTCCCCTCTTCTTCCGCTCTCTTCCCGCCGCTCCTTTTCCCTGAATTAGATCCGTGTTTTGCTATCGCTCCTCCTTCAAATCTCTCTCACTTTTTTTTTATCTCTGTCAGAGAGTGTTGATCCCCTCCTCGCTCTAGAAACCTAACCGCACGCACGCACACACACACACACGCTTGTGCTTTTAATTAATACATAGATTTAAATTGCGATGCCTGTGTGCTGAAGTGATATACACCCCCGCTGGTTAAAAGTCTTTTTTATTGCTTAATCAATGTTGAAATTAATATGATTTAACTCCCGACCCCTCGTTACACATACGCACCCACCTTGCGCACGCACACGCACACGCACACGCACACGCACACACACACACACAACAGCGTGCACATATCTGCCGGGTTATTAATTATAACACTAATTAACCTACAACTAATGATTTGGCCTCTGCGAGTGAGCATGTGTGCGTGCGTGCGTGCGTGCGCGCCTGCGTGCGTGTTTGCGTGCGTGCGCGCGCGCTCGTGTGGGTGTGTGTAATCGAGACAGAGAAATTATGTGAAAGCTTCCATTTAAGTGTGTGTGTGTGTGTGTGTGTGTGTGTGTCCGTGTAAATATATGTTAATTTGATTCACAGATATGATGGATTATAAGGGCTTACGATAACGACAGTGAAACTTCTCTTCAAAGCGCAGAGTTCGTTTCCATAATTACGTTTGGCACTCGGATCAATAAAGTTTTTTGCGAGTCAAATTTAAAAGCTAGACCTCGTCCAAATGCTTTCACTCTTCCCGTGCCATTTCTCTGTCCCTTGTTGACTCTGCTTATTTATTAATTTACAAGGAAATATAAAAAGGAAACACCGCGGCACCATCGCGGCACCACCTGGGGACCCCGAGCACCCGACAGCGAGCGTCGCCTTTGGTTTTAATTTATCCGTCTGAAGGTGTTTTTCCCTCTTGAGTTTGTGTTTTTTAACGCTCCCTTCTGAACAGCTTCACGACTCGCTCCTTTCCCAACATGTGTTTTACTGCCATGACAGAGGTCAAGGTCCCCCCCGCCCCAAAAGGCCTTTCAGTAGCTGGTTCTTCAAACAGCCTTCTCCCCAATCAAATCCACAGCGTTTTATATTATTTTGGGGGGCTGTGAAGTGTTTCTTTTGCTGGAATTTGAACCAGCAAAGTGGAATTCAAAAGTGGACTGGATACATTTGAAGCAAGTGCTGACATCAAATGTATCAAGGAACTACTTGAAGGATTAAAGGTATAACTATTCCTGTTACCATACAGCTGAGGCACGCTGCCCAAAGAAATTTTACTTACTTTTTTAAAATGTTTTGAAAGCAGTGTTGATTGTTTACAATGTGCATGTGCTGGGTTCTCATCCTTCTTGGTCATTGTGGTCTGTGTCATTCTCTTGTTATGGAACAGCAAACACTGAGATACATAGTCTGAAAAACAAACACAACGACAGCAACACACGCATTCATCTTTCAGTCTTCAGTCTGCCAGAAAAAAAAGTGTAAAATTGTATGTCCTGATTGCGCTTTAATGATTTATGTATTGTCACATGTATAAATATGGTGTCTTAAACCATTGGAATCATGATTAAAGAACATTTCTATTGGAAAAGCAGTACAGTTTGAAGTGGAATAAACACAACGAGCAGCATCGTCTGCACTGCATGACAGCAGTTTGTAGCAGATTGTCGTCCTTTCATTGTCTTTTATGTCTTCCAAGCTCTGTTGTTTTTAAGTTCCATCCTTTCTGAGGTAGAGGATGCCTTCTCGGCTCTGTCACAGTCGTCTTCTTCCCTTCCCTAGTCTCCTTGCACAGGCTCCTCTGTCCTTCGCCTTAAGACGAGGTCTATTGATTTTACACACCTTGTTTAAATTGCCTCAAATACACACTCATGTCTCTCTCTCTTTCTTTATTTATCTTCCTCTATCTGCGACACGCACGCAACACACACACACACACACACACACACACACACACACACACACACACACACACACACACCGTTGCTGTGTGACAGCCAGGCTGACAATAGGTGGCTGTCACAGTGATTGATGACACTGATTATATGTTAATAATGAAATAAACATTAAAAAACACATTTAATAAAGATCCACATTAATGAACAGGGAACTCTATCTATCTATCTATCTATCTATCTATCTATCTATCTATCTATCTATCTATCTATCTATCCTTTCGACTCTATATATATTTTTAAAAATTATATTAACAAAAATGTACAACATTGTTGATACAGTACTGGTCAGAACAAATGATCAGCTCTGGTGAAAGTGCAGTACGTTCAGGAGACAATACTTGAGGTCAGAGCTTCAGGGAAACCCAGGTCTGGACACCTGAGGACTACACACAAAGGAATGAACTAGCGAGGTTGTTGTCTTGGCAAACGAGATGACCTGGCAGGTGCGCAGGGGTAGAGGGAGGGAGGAGGGAAGAGGAAAAGTCACACCGAGACACAGGTGTAACACATTAGAGTGGGCCAGGTAATCACAGAGGAGGCAATGCAGACTCGAAACTGGGACATAAGACAAGGGCAAAAACATCAACTGAATATAAAGATGGACGGACACGGCCTGAACTCAGGGTGTTTGTGGGTTGGCTGGCAAAGCAGTGCAGTGGTTACACGGTCACTACACAGCTATAGAAATTAAGGATTCAACGTTGAATTTATTTCTTTTTAGTGTCGCTGTTGTTGTCAATTATTATAATGGTTTTGTTAAAATAAATACCATAACTGGCAATAGGAGCCAAAGTGGAGAGGCTTAGTTTGGTGTTTCAGAAAATATTTCACACAGGCACCTGGTGGCAGCTATAGCTTCAGAGGGGTCCTGATGCCACTGAACGTACCTGATCGCCTGCAGCAGAGTGCAATTACTGGGCTACTGTGTCTATGTGCTACAGGTGGGTGGAAGTGATAGAAAAGTCATGAACGTAATGTCGATGAATGTATACCAGCGTTTAAGTGTGTCATAGAAAAATGTGGCATTCATATTCATGTACTGTTGTTTGTATATTGTATCACTTTGCGTGAATATTGAGCTAAAGTGTGCTTGATAACAGTAAGCCTACGTGTGTCATGTAAACGTATTGAACATAGTGAATGAGAATGAGTTGCATATGCCTGAGACCAGTTTGCAAAACACAGGGGACCCAGCCAACTGACCCATGAGACCCCCTCAAAGCAAAATCATATAAACTCATATTTTTCTGTTGTTATGTAGACTGTCGTGACTTGCATCCATGAAATACTGTGAAGGGTATCATAGGCCTCCTGCATTTCAAAGAAAATTTAGATTGGAATTGGGTAACAATCAGGAGGATGGTGCCCCCCCTGGATATTGACGGGTATTTCGCACACTGCATGAGATGATGATATAGATGCCACTCAATGTACTGATAGAGTGCAGCTACAAGGCTAATGTGTGTGTGTGTGTGTGTGTGTGTGTGTGTGTGTGTGTGTGTATTACATTATATACAGAAACACAAAAAAACACATTGACGCCTGGATAGTCAACTTTCTGTCCACACAAACAATCAAACAAACTAATAGGAAAGTTTTATTGCAGGCAATGGCTAACAAAATGTGTTTACACTAATTGATGGATTTAAAGGAAAAGTTTTTGCTTCACTTTGAGTAAACTTGACTTTCACATCAGCAGTGTCAAAGAAAAAGTTGTTTCAGAGTACTGAGAGCGATGGGGAGGTAAAGAAAGGGAAGGTTTTTTGGAAAAAACAGAAAGCGGGACACAACTGTAACTGACGGCAGCCATCATCAATCAGAGTTTGAAGACATAGCTGCTGGCAAAGGCGACAGGAACACAGGGGGAGGGGTGGCGTGGAGTGGAGGGCAGCACTGGGATGAAGGGATCTAATGCCCAAATAGGACAAGTTTTATGTTTATAAAAAAACACAAGGCTCGGAGGGGGTGGAGGTTGAGAGTGGATGTTGTTCTGTGCTGGTTTTAGAGATGATAACAGGAACGGAGGGAGGGATGAGGAGGAAGAGAGACAATCACTCATTGACTGTTCACTACTTCCTGTGCATGAAGCACTGGATCAGGAATGACAGAGATTTTGGAGATTTCTAGTGATGTCCTCCAAGGCAACCCGGCAGCCATCTTGGGGACGCCAATGAAATGAAAAGGAGACCAGAGTCCTATCTAAATGAATCTGACCTAGCGATCATGTATTAAAAACATATATACGCGAGTAAAATTAGATACAAATCTAGTCCAAAAACCATCAACCTTACAGCAATCATGTTTTAAAAGCTATTTGTCCGCAGTGAAATTATCACTGGTGTTGAAGTCTGTTATTAACTACAGTTGTGTGTCCCAATCATGAGATGTAATAGCACGAGCTATGAGCTACTTGACGTGGCAGAACTTAGTGGCTAATAGCATCGTTTGTGAAGATGTAAATGATGCAAAACACAACAGCGTTGCTTTCTAGCATACAGAGGTAAAACGTGATGTAATGTGCATGGTTTGTATTTTATAGTGGAGTAGAAAAGATGAAATAGAGCTCAAAGAATTTGAACAACACTGCAAAATAGACAAGCACACTATGTAGTGCACTATTTCTGTGATAGGGAGCAGTTTGGGGCCGCAGCAGATGAGTGCAGGACAGAAGGACAGCAGCTGGGAGAGAGTTGTGTCTTTGGCCCCTTTAGCTCCTTTTACAAGAGAAATTAGGACAGTGACTTGTCACCTTGAGACCTCGTCCTTTTAGATGTCCCTCTTTTCTTTGCCTCTGCCTCTCCCTGTACTGTTGTCTCACTTCTATTGTTTTAACCAAAAGATGGCACACCTCTGAAAAGTGGAGAACTTGTTTGAGGTAATGATAAATAAGGGTTGACCAATTCATTGACAAGTTCATTCAACTATTCTCTTGAAAGTCTTAAATTATTTGGCTAATACGCCTCTGAATGTGAAAATAACTTGATAACATTTTGGATGAAAAAGAAAGAAAAGCTAAAGCTTGTATTTGAAAGGCCACTGATACATTTTCAAGTCAAATTGCTTTCTCACATCTTTATTTTAATCCCAGAAACCAGTGGGGCAGCTTCGCATGATCAGTTACCCAAAAAAGCCCAAACAAACAAAATAAAAACAACAAACCAACCAAATCTCTGTAGAGCAGCGTGATTAAAACCCTCTGTTTACCAGGCATTTACCTAAAATAGAGGATTATTTGTTTGCTCCCCTTCCACTAACTTGTGAAAAATAATACACAAAATATAAATAAACATATGGCACTGCACCTTTACCTAAACTGCACCTTTCTTTGAAGAGTGGCCAGTGTGACATTTCAGTGCAGTAAGTTTAATTTCCATATTTTAGCAACAGCGTGCTTTCAGTGTGCTGTGTCACCACTTCCACTGACTGCGTCCCTCCTGCGGAGCACCTTGGGCTCCGGCACAGTGCGATATGTGAAAGTAAATGGTGCGACACAACTGGCTATTCCTTCCCTCAACAGTCGGCACGAGGCAGATGGTCCAAAACTGGTCAAGTGTGCATTTTTTTCCTCTCTCTCAAAGTTCCCCAAAGTCAAATCCTCATTGATCTTTGCATTTTCAAAATGAATGGATTCATTTGAAATGGCATCTAACTTTGCGGATCGCTAATCCAGCTGGTAACCTTAAGTGGCTTTATGAAGTCTGTCTCACTCCGTCTCTGTCCGTCCCTTCATGTCTCTTTCCCTGTGTCCCTCTCACCCTCTTACCCATCCTCCTCTGAAGTCTGTTCTTTCTGGATGATCAGGTTTTATGAGCAGAGTGATAAAGAGAAGGGGGGATGAAGGGCAGAGAGGGAAGGAGAGGTGGAGGACAGAGGGGGATGCAGGGATAAAGAGGAAGAAGCGACAGACAAGGAAACAGAGGTGGGAACAGGGCTAGTCTTTATTACTCCACACTGGATGTCGCCCAAGAACATTTTTCACTGAACGCAATGTAGCTTCCTTATTTTGTGCATCTGCAGCAAGCATGAGGACACTAACAGCTGATACAAAATGCTGATTTAGATACACATGCAGCCACCTCAATTGCAGCCTTTCTTGGACAATTACTTCAACTGTGACTATATGTGAGAGCAAGAAATTAGTGATGAAATCTATTTTGAAATGTTACTGACATACTTAGTGTCTTTATATTCAACCAGTTAGTTTTGGTGTACAAACAAAACAAAACTACATTATAGTTTAAGTTTCCTTTGACACCATAGAGCCCCTTTAAAAATGTACACACAAAAAAAGCCTCATGTGATTTTTCACACATTTGCAGCTATTCAGAAATAACCTCAGCCCACATCATCTCCCATGTAGAGATGGAATAAAAGGTCTTACAGAAATATCAATATGTGTCATTGTAATCTATTAAAATTTATTCTAGTCTGGGATGGAGTGGTGGACTTCCACAGAGACGTGACACAAAAACCAAAGAAGATAGGAAAAGGATGGGAATTAAATCAGATGAGAAACACTCAACAGTAAGCAGTACAGGCCCGTCCTTAGAGTTTCAAACTCATTAAAACTTTGTCATTTGTCACTGAGAGTGGCTGCTGTCTGTTTTAGATGTTCCGTAGCTCCTACCGGACAGATTCAGGGAAACATTCCACAAGGTGCCAAGAAGAAGAAGATGCATCTAAGAATGCATCCTTATCAGTCTGTGTAGGTTCTCAGTAGCGACATAGTCAAGACTTCATCAACTCACTCAAGACCAAGACACTGACACCCAAAACTGGGGGCATCAAAACCAAGACCAAGACCAAGACCAAGACCAAGACAGACCATATCAAGACCAAGACTGTCGAGACCAAAACAGAGTATTTGAATGAACAAAACACTATTACTTGCATGAACTGTAGAATGAATGCATCAGATTGGGGTATGTGAGAGAAGTCACTCAACTCAAAAAGAGAAAATACGGAAAAAGGCGGAAAATATACATCGAAACATGTTTTGAAAATAGATGCATCTTACTTGTTGCACTTAAGGGAGGGTGCACAATAATAATGATGCTGCGCAGGACCAGCTTGCCTTGTTTCTGAAATCCCCTCGAGAGCGTTATGCCCAACACAAAGACAAGACCAGAGTGTCGAGGCTGAGACGAGATCAGGTAAAAAGCAGTCTTGAGACTTGCTGTCACTCGGCCAGGTCATCCTAATCTTTGAGAGTTGACTCGCAGGCAATAGACTTCATTCATGGTTATTGAAAGACTTTTATCCAAAAGACTTCTTCTCTTCAGTTGAAGTGTTCTGGATGAAGTGATCATGAACAGTCTCAACTTGAGTCACAACTCAACTCTCAGGACGTTTTTCACCAGGTACATCATGTTTTACTGCATCGTCTAAGCTTTATTTCATGTTTCTGATGCCACACTGTAACCTTAGGCATTGTCCCCTCTCTAGTAGATGCATTAAGCTATAATAATGTGCAGACGATGATTCAAAGACCTCCCATATTGGACTATTCTGACCGTTCACCTTCACTGTTGAAGCTTCGGCCTCAGAGCTTTGAGAGGGAAATTTCATCCATCCATCCATCCATCCATCCATCCATCCATCCATCCATCCATCCATCCATCCATCCATCCATCCATCCATCCATCCAATTTCTGTTATCCTGTGGGTGCTGGAGCCAATCCTAGCTGAGAAGGAAATTCCTTTACAAATCACAACAGTCATTTAGAATGATCTGGTATGACTCATTATATTTTTTGTTGAATTTTTATTTATTTTATTTTTTTTAATGATTTTCTGTGTACGTTCTGAAAAATTTGCAGAGGTTTCTGTATCCTTTTTAAATAAAAAAAAATACTTGCACGGGTCAGGGCTTGTAACTTATGAGTTGTTTTGGTATCATATTAGATGCGATGTCATTGGCTGAAAATATTTTGAGATAAATTCACTCTAGATTTTCTAAAGAATCATGATTTATATGGAGGCAGAATTATGTACAGATGCTCATGTGGTAGTTTTGCAGGCTTTAGTGCCTGAATACAGTTTTTTTTTAAGCATTAAAACAGAAGAGATACTAATGTTACTGCAGCAGAGGACTATTTCTTTTAAATACTACATTGAATTAAAATATCTGGATGTTTAATTTATGTATTAAATGAGTTTGGAACAAATTTAATGAGTTTGTTAAAGATCACATTTGCTGTGAAAGCAAACCAAGATGATATTTATGGCCTCCACTGAGTTTTAATTTAGTTGTTGATCGTCCTAAAAAAAGAAAAAAAAGAAAAGAAAAGTTGTATGGGATCTGTTGGTGGCTGTCAGTGCTGAGATGCTGCTGCAGCTCTGCAGTTTGACACTTGGTAATTGTGTTGTTGGATTACATTATTAAAGAACACAACTTGAGTTGCTGTCGTCAACATCACCGCTGGAGGTAGCGAGGCTTGATGGGTAAGCGCTCGCGCGCACACACACACACACACACACACACACACACACACAGTGAAGCGACTGTATATCACCACAAACATAAACCTCACTTACATGCACGCAATGTCATCTGCCCCTTGCACACACGCACAAACACACACACTGTAATGAAAGCTGGGGGCTGTTGTGTGCGAGATGGATGGTTTGACTTTAAGCTTGTATAAATAAAAGCTAAATAAATCCTGATGGCCTCTAGTGATGGCAAAGATATGGCGGCTGTGTGTGTGTGTGTGTGTGTGTGTGTTGTTTGTCTATAGAAAGAGTTTGGACAAGAACTGAGGTGTTTGTGTGTGTGTGTTTGTGTTTGTGCGTGTGTGCGAGAGAGACAAGCGTAGAAGCCACTTGCCCCTCGGCACTTTCCTCATTCAAGTTTTTGTCTCAAAGTGAAACAAAATAGGAAAATGGATATAAAGCTGGGAGGGAAATTTCACAAAAAAAATCCACGTACCAAGTACTTGAACTACTTGTTGTGTCTCTGCTACACTCATTGCAAATCGGTATTTCCCGCCTACTATCTTTTTTTACATTCCTTATTCTCCTCATTCAGTCATCTATTATTTTTTTGATTGAATTTTTTTGTAATCCAAATTATTAAACAATGGTTGTGATCCAATGCCATAACATTTTTTATTCTTTACAAATAATAGAACAATGAAAAAGTGGCCAATGATTTGCTGGCCTTCTGATTAATTTCAAGTCTTTACATACAAATTATGAAATGAATTCAGTCATGATTCAGATTTTCATTTTTAAATGCCGTATTCCTTATTAAATGGCTTTGCGTAATGCAAAGTTCATTCCATTCGTGTTATCAAACAACAGAGTGTCTCCAGCACCCACAAGAATGAGAAAAGTCCATCCTGTCCATTCTTTTGCTTGCTTCAGGGTATTTGCTCAAACACACAGTTCTGTAAATTGCTGCTTTTCATGATGTCACAGAGGGCACCGATTGCAGGTACATCCCAGTAGGGATATCCCAGGGATAAATATCTGATGTTCTGGACCTCTCCAGTTTTGAGATGACAAAACGTGTGGGTCCTCCTAACTAGAGACCAGGATTAAAAGCAAAATGGCGATTGTAATATCCTTTCAGTTTTATGTGCAGTTTTAGTTTTGTGTGCTCGGTGGCTAATTCTCTTGATGTGATGACTATTAAAAGCAGTCCAAACAATTACTATTTCAATATTCCATATATATTTCGATCAGTCTTTGGTTAAAATTGGACTATGTTGCTCAGAATGTCATTATCACACCAACATATAGGCTCAGTGAGCTGCTGGAATGACTAAAACAAAAAAAGGTTTCCTGTAGGTTAACCAAAAACACTGTGCCACCCTTTTCTTGCTCTCCTCACCAATGTAAGGAGAGACCCAAAGACTGTAATAATTGAATGGTACTGCCCAGAATTATATTCCCTTATTTTCCCTGCTACAGCTACATAGTCCACAGAGAGCAGCACAAATATGACACTCTCTACATGTCATTTTTTGTATTTGATTTAATATTTTGTATTTGATTTTCCTCTTTAAAAACAAACAAACAAACAAAAAAACAATAACAATGTAAGAATTTTTTTTTTTTTTTTTTTTTTTGTCTAAGATGTTGTACCCAGTCTCTCTCTTGGGGGATGTAGAGCATTTTCCAGACAAGTTTTTCCACTTCTGGCCTCTCTTGTCACCTCTTTCTCCCCCTCTTCTGTTTCTCGTTTTCCTCTCACTTTTCCTCCTCACCTCACTCTTCTCTTTATCACTCTCAGTCTTCACTCCTCTTCCTCGGTTTTCTCAGCGTCCACAATCCCAAAGTCCAACTCCAAGTTCACACCGGTCGTTATAACCCCGCTGAGAGATATTCACCTCCACTAAGACCCCATCTCTCTTTGTCCGCCTCTCTGTCTTCCACTCCGACTTCGGCTTCTGTCTGATCGTTATTAGTCCTGGGAGACAAATTATTGCCCTCTTGCCTCGGACTCTCTCTTTATGTCTCTGTTCTTTTCGCCTCTTCCTTACTCTGTCACACCTTTCCGGGTCTTCATGGTTGCTATGTTGTCTCCCTTTGACTCCAGGCAACTCCTACCGTCATGGTGTTTTTGAATCAACGGCCAGTTTGAAGGCTCAGTGTTTCGATTAAAGAAGTGAAAATTTGCAAATGCGAAGGTCATTTGTTATCACTGATTTATTCTAAAAAAAAAACAAAAACATATTGAATTATTTTATAAATGTTGCACATTTGTATTTTAATGACCTGTTAAAACAACACAGAGTTCAGACAAGTGACTTTTCTTTTTCTGTAAAATACTGGACGTTTACGATCACACTTTGCAGGGCCATCATGGTTGTACAACCAGACTGAGACACACTAAATACGTGGATTTACATGATAACTTTTAGTTCAGGGTTTGTGATTAACACTAATATTTCTAGGAATCCAGTCTGATCCAATACCATTATTTCCTCTTTAAATTCAGTTCCCCTTTAATTCCGTTTCTATGCCAGGCTTTTGATTTTCAGTCTATCACTTGCATAACGCCCTGCGATGAACTGGCGACTTGTCCAGGGTGTACCCTGCCTTCGCCCTAAGACAGCTGGGATAGGCTCCAGCAGACCCCCGTGACCCTGAATTGGAATAAGCGGGTATAGAAGATGAATGAATGAATCACTTGCATAACATGTTCTGTCCTCCTGGTCAATCAACAGGAAACATAGAAGATGCATCATGGGAAACGGGAGACCTCTTGTTTTCCAAAACATGACCTACTTTCACAGTGCTGCAAAAAATGTAAGAGGAAAATGTTAAACAGTTTTGCAAACAGACCTTTCAAGACTTTGAAGATATGATTTGAATATATATTTACATGACTACATAGCAGCCACGGCCAAAACAACCAGCTATGTAAACTTTGCTCGCATTCATTTTTCATGGAAAATTTTATTATTATAATATCAGCGCCGGTATTTGTGTTGCCTTACCTGCTTCTACCTCACTGTAACTCGCATGTTACTTGTTGGTCCTGTTGTCTTCTATATGGTTGCATTATGTATGTATTTGTTTTAGTTAAAAATATATATGAGAAAACAAAAAGTAGAGGGTGTATCAGATTGAGTTCTAGGTTACCTCTAAAATAGTATTTTTTAATGTTGATTTGATATTAAGAATAAAAAAAATGGGGGAAATTACTGCTGTGTCGGCGGTGCAGCTTCACAGTTCATTGTTGCACAGCCGTGATGCAAAAAAAAAAGAAAGAAAAACTTTTTGTTTTAAACGCTCGCCTCTCTCTACACAGTGATCGTACTTGACACTGTGTCTCACTGCTGCCTTTTCCACTTTTATTCAGTCAGGGTTCCTCAGTGTAATGAGATTACACAGGATTATAAAACACTGTCTGTCTGTAATCCACACCACTCAATCCAATTTCACTGCTCTCACACACACACACACACACACACACACACACACACACACACACACACACACACACACACACACACACACACGCACACACGCGCAGCATAATTAATTCTCTCTGGCTCTACATGATGATCTCTTCTCTTATTCTTTCTTGTTTTAATCCCTTTCTTCCTTTGGATAGAAATTATCACCATGTGTCTTTTCATCCCCTCCCTCTTTAATCCTAAAGTCGCCCATCTTTGCTTGCTTAGTTCCTTCCTTTCCCACATCTTTACTCCTGCCTCTTATCCACTTAGGTTAAGTATCTTCCACCGAGTGCCTTTGTTGACCACCACCACCAATTTCCTCTCTCTATCTTTCTCCCTCCTTCCCATTCACCTCCCTCCTTTCAGTCCGTCCCTCCCTCCATCCTTCCTTGACTCTTTACCTGCAGCCCGGCGCCTCATCCGTTGATC
The DNA here is from genome assembly GCA_009823395.1 of Thamnaconus septentrionalis. Lineage (NCBI taxonomy): Eukaryota > Metazoa > Chordata > Actinopteri > Tetraodontiformes > Monacanthidae > Thamnaconus > Thamnaconus septentrionalis. Next base: position 8,617,868 of record CM020503.1, read on the forward strand.
AGCGGGCCGGCGTTGCGAGCACCGTGCGTCTCTCTCGCCACCAGAGCTCGCATGTGAGCCACGGCCGGACACACGCAGGGGTCAACCCCGCCTCCATCTTCCTCCCTTCAAAGGAAAAAAAAAAAAAAAAACAGCTAGAAAAATAAAAACTTCCCGTTTGCAAATCAAGCAGCTCGTGAGAAAGTTTACGAAAAAATCACAACCAGCGATCTGACCGATACCCTTTTTCGCGTGCGCACGAACACGCACTTGTACGCATCAATGAGATGCAGGGAGGTACTCCCACCGCTCCCCACCACCACCACCCCGCGCCAATCACATCCTCGGAGCCGCCGGAGCCTTCCTCTAATTGGCCGGCTAGGCTGTCAGCTAAGTGTGACGGAGGCGGGACTGAGTCCAGGGATGACCTGGAGTCTGATCCAGTCGCTTTTACGCACAGACCGGACAGTCGCTTTCCACGCACGGATAACACGAGTAAGCGTCGTATTCCGGGAGTGGAGCGCTTTGGAGAAAAGAGGTGAGCAACCAGGAAGGAAAAACAAAAGAAAACCAAAACCGAGGACGAGGCGAGGACGCGCAAGTTTTCTCCCAACTGGAAAAAAAAAGCGAAGAAAAGTGCGCGCGAAGGTGTAAAAGCTGGCGATAGAGGGAAAGAGAGCGTGCGCGCCTTCGCCACTCTTCACTCCTGACACCAAACAACCACGTCCATGTCACTGCCGGGCTCCCCTCCTCTACTCTCGCCGGGCTCGGGCGCCCCGGTCGCGCTCTACCGCTCGGCCCCCGATGTGCTCCACACCTCCGCGGCCACCACCACGGGCACTTCCAGCCCCGCGCACACAAACTCCCACCCGCACTCCTTGTCCCCGTCCCCGCGGCTCACCAGCAGCATGCTCAGCGCCTTCCTGCCCGGCTTAGGCAACGGAGCCGCGGCGCCGCTTGTGTCCGCAGGCGGCGGAGGAGGAGGCGGCGGCGGCGGCGCTCTTGGACCTCTGGGGGCACTCGGTCCTCTGAGCTCGGCCGGCCTGACCCCCGGCTCGCCCGGCCTGGTGCAGAGCTCCCACAGCCCGGGACTGTGCAGCGAGTGCAAGCTGGTGGAGGTGCACGGAGTGAAGGTGGCCAGCTTCAGCGTCGACGGCCAGGAGCTGATTTGCCTGCCGCAGGTGTTCGACCTCTTCCTGAAGCACCTGGTGGGCGGGCTGCACACCGTCTACACCAAACTGAAGAGACTGGACATCGCGCCGGTGGTGTGCACGGTGGAGCAGGTGCGGGTCCTGCGGGGGCTCGGCGCCATCCAGCCTGGCGTCAACCGCTGCAAACTCATCTCCAGGAAGGACTTCGAGACGCTGTACCAGGACTGCACGAGCGCCAGGTCAGTCTCCACTCGAAATCCCTACAGACTTCCCACCAGCCACCGACAAGCTTCGCTACACAACTTTTTACAGAGCGGAAAGTAACTTTTTCGTGACTTTCTTGCCTCACTTGGCTGTCAGCCGCCATACTTCCCCTCCTAGCACGCCTCTTAAAAACACTTGTTATTGTCGCGCACGGACACCGTGACTTTAATAGGCATCAACAAAGAGATAGTTCACGCGACTTTATTAATAATATTTTCCCCAAGATTATATCTTTACAATCACTTAAATTAATTCTGGGTGAATTTATCGTGATGATATACACACAACAGTTTGTTGTGTGTTTATTTCTAGAAAAAGAATCTTTAAAATGTCGCGTGCTTGTATTGTACAACATTCAAATCGTGAAAATGGGCATTTATTTTGACGACATTCCTACAAAATTAAGCTCTGCTCTTTATTTATATTTCCTCAAACGCCAAAAAGATCTTATTGCTCTGTGCGGTTCTTTATTTTTTTCCACTTCGGTTTGAAATAATGGTGCTTTCAACTATATCGACTTTCGAGCTGGATGATTGTCTGTATATGTTCGCGCTGCAGGACTCAAGTTCCCACTGTTTGCTGCTTTAGTGAGGTAAAACACACTGATTGCGCACACACACATAAGAAACGCAAAACAAAGCTTTTCATAAAACCCAAGTTTATACCGAACAACTTCGGAGTGGTGTCAGTGTCATATAGAAATGCGGCTTTAATGTGTTCACGTGTAAACAGGTTTCAGTGTTTCAATGATTAGCGGTCAAGTGTGTGAGGTTGAATCTGGTCTGTCATTTCTGTCCTACTCACGTTTAAGAATGGAGAAAAAAAAAAAAAATCAATGATGACTCCAGTAGCTCTTGACTGCCATTGAATTCCAGGATTTCTGAGGATGTTACTGATGGATAGAAAAGGTCAGAGTGATACTCAAAAAGGAGAGTGTTGCTGCCAAATAGAAAAGCTCAAATCATTTTTTTTCTTGAAATGTCAATTTTTTTTTCTTTGGAAAACCTGAAAAAAAATAAGGATGTGTGGGCAAATTAGTTGCTGTACTTTCCGAGCTATTTGAGCACGAGGATAAGGTCGCCGTGTCAGCTGAAAGACAGGTGCATCTTGTATTTATATAAACAAGAGGCGTTATCACACTTTACGTATGGGTTTTGGCTTCTGACCAAATTCCTCTCTGCTCCTGAGTCACAGCTCGACCCTTTACACATGCACACATTTTAACACCCAATTTAGCTTTCACTGAATCAATAATCGTCTTTATGAAACTTACATTTAATTAGAAATTCGAGGAAAATATCACATTGAAGAACTTAGTCAAAAAAAAAACATGTTTCTTTTCTCTCAAAAGGACACCAGCGTTTATTTGCATATGGATACAGGATGTCTCATTAGCAAATTCAGCATGCTTTAATGATGTAAAAAAAACAAAATGAAAAAAAAACAACAAAAAAAAACAGCTCAAATATTGCAGCTTGCTGCAAAATCTGTCCAATCTGCTGCGGTATTATTTTTTGTTATTGTTGCAGAGCAAGGGAAAGATGACAGGAAGGTCAGACTTTGAAAAGCCTCCGCTTCACAACTTTGCGTGTCGACATATTGGTTACAGCCTCCGTCCCTGAAAATAAAATAAATAAATAAAAAAACCCCAACACAACACCGGCCAGGAGGAGGAGGAAAGAGGAGGAGGAGGAGGAGGAGGAGGAGGAGAGAGGATAGAGGGGGGCTTATTTCTGGAAACTCCTTGAAAAGTCCTGGAATTCGACTTGACGGTCGCAGTGGGAACGCCGGGGTGTCGTGCGCGTCTTTTCAGCCCAGTTATTTCTGTGTCACCCAAAGACACACGGCGGCAGATGGATGGCGCAGGCCTCGCTCGCCATCGGCTAATTATTAACCGTGTGTTGTGTTGCTGTGGAGTCGCTGGATTATCGGGGAAGTGACCTCTGTTTTTTATTTAGCTGACCACACACACACACACACACACACACACACACACACACACACACACACACACACACAGAAGAAATGTTTAATCTGGCGTTGAAGAGTGCAGCCCTGCTCGCCTTTGACTATTTTTGACTCTTGTAATCTCACCCCCCACCCCCACTCTCCGCCTCTCACCCCTATCTGTTTCTCCCACCGCGGCGTATTTCTGTCTAATTGTCTCCCTTGCCCCTGTCTGTCTGTCTGTCTGTCTGTCTGTCTGTCTCCCTGTCTGTCCGTCTCTTCATCTCAATCACTCCGTCCTCTCTCACACTCGCGCACAGCGGTGTATGTCAGGGGTAATAATGGGTCATGTGAATGCGCATGGAACAACACGGCTGGAGAGCCATTGTTGGGAGAGTGCACGGCACGGCACGGACACACACACACACACACACACGCTCGCGCGCGTGCACACACGCTGCTCTCTCCAATCATATTGGCATTCCTCTAATGCCGCATTCACTCACTCTCACACTTAACGTCTGCTCCCCAGTGAAGAGAAAGGAAAAATTAAAAGCTCTGAAAAAAAAGCCCTCACTGGGGTCCTGCATACCTTGGGTTCTCGGCAACCGTAAAAATGCAACAAGCACTTACGGCTGTGTTCAGCGCCGCCACTGAGTTTCCTCTATATTGTTTCTAATGTTAACTGACAGTGTTTTTTATTTTTTATTTTATTTATTTATTTATTTATTTATTATAAATTTTGAATAGCTCTCGGTTGGTCTCTCTGTATTCTCAGTCAGTGACCCGCACTCTCAGCGAGCATTTAAAACGAGCCCAGAAGTTCAAACATGTAAGAACACAGGCTTCCCACACGCACTGCTAAAGATGGAAAATTAAATATGAGTTATTTAAAGGGGATGACTTCAACTCTGTGACTTGCAGATTTGCAACGCCGGCGGTGCTCAGACCTTATATCACACCGCGGCTCCTCGGCTGTGAACATGCTTTTTTAAAAAAAAAATAGAGAATTTCAATATTGAACTGAAGTTCAATCTAAAGGTGAAAAAAGCTGTTTGTCAAATATAGACTTTCAAAAATTTAGCAGGTCTAGCTGGTGTCACCAAAGAGTATATGAAACACTCAAAAGTTTTCTGAATCTCCCCCCCCCATTAATCACATTTTTAACAGCTTGTTATCTGAGAGATGAAAATGCTGTTTGATCTTTAATTGGCAGATTGACGGAAAATTTATTTAAACATTCCAATATGTGTTCAGAAAGTCGTGCAGTTGGCTATGATGCAGGATCTTTGCCTGTTGATTGTGATTGCATGATGTCTAAAGTTCACGTCGACTCGTCGAGTGGCTGCTTGCGGACTGACCTGTTTTCAGAAGTCTGAAAACTTTTCTTGCTGCTCGCAGCCTCATCTGCTTTCTAGCGTTCAAGTGAATTTTGATAGTTTGGATGCCACTTTCTGTTACAGCAGAAAAAAGGTCCCTTTTTTGAGGTCTTACTTTGAAGGGCAAATAAATTCGTGGTTGTCAACTGCAATGAACATAATTGTATTGAATGCGACAACAAAGATTCCCTACACTTGAGCGGAGTTGGGGTAGATGATTTTATAAAGTCACTCCATCACTCACATGAAATGAAGTGCTTTTTTTGGGGATGTGAGAATCTCTGCTGCTTCCTGACTGTGTGTGAGAGCAGGGAGAGATCGATAGTGAGTGACAGGAGGGAGGGATGCTGATGTCTGAGTGTTATTCTCGGCTCTCCTTATCATGACAGGCTGTTAGAGCCCACACACACACATACACACACACAGATACACACACACACTTGCACTGGCGACGCTCATGGAAGTTGTATTGTTTGTATCACAGGGGGAGCAAAGTCGTTTTGTTTTTTGAGGGGCATTGCTGCTTTGTACGTGCGCGCACATGCACGCGCGCACACACACACAAACACACCCACACACACACAGCATGAACTCCTTCCATCAATTCATTTTTTTTCATTCTTTGCATGGGGCATTAAGTTCTTTTAATGGAGCACAGTGGTTTGTAAAGACACACACACACACACACACACACACACACACACACACACACACACACACTGCAAAACGGTTGGTCACCGTCTGCCTTCTGGCTGAGGGGTGTGTGTGTGATGGCCTAGCTAACACAAACAGAGCTATCAGTTGTCACACTGGCTCAGGTTGCATTATGTGTATGTGTGTGTGTGTGTGTGGGTGTGGGTCTGCGGTGGTGTATATACTTGCCTGTTTCCATGTGTGTTGTTGTGTCTGTCGGCGCTTGTTTTGCTGTGTGTGTGTGTGTGTGTGTGTGTGTGTGTGTGTGTGTGCGTGCGCTCTCAGCTCCTCTTTGTGCTACTGGTTAATTGATAAAGGTTAAAGCGGCAGGCGGCAGGAGGGAGCTGAGGTCACCTGGTTGCACAGCCACACAGTGACGATCCCACAGCATCTACACACCAAGTGATGCCATCGATGGTTGACAGGAGGATCAGTTTTCCTGCCTGAAGCTACTGAAGCCGCTTTAGGAGGACTTGCAACGACTGATTCACTTTTGATGGTCCTAATAGTATTTGTCTAATCGTGGGTATTCTTTGATTCTTTTAGTGTCCTGTGTGTCAACGGCTGTCAGGTTCTGATTTAAGGTCATAATTAATACATTTCTTTATATTTCTACATGTGGATAAAATCTACAGTACAAAACTAAATGATGTGATGCGGACCACTTAATGCAGAAGATCAGAATAAACAAGCATCTCATTCCTAAATAAGAACTTGCCTGTGTGGCTTCAAGGTTCCGCTTTGCACGGAACCCATCACACCTTTGACAAGTGTCAGGAGAAATACTGCACTCGTGAAACGAGTTCAACTGCTAATGCCCGCACCACGAACTGTATGAAATCTGAGAGCGAGTCGGGGGAGGGGAGGACAAAGGTGATGTCACCTGAGTCACTGTCGGCTCATAGATAACGGCAACAAATTTGATAATTGGAAACATTTCTGCGTGCGGCTGACCCCTTCCTGGGATGTTTTTTATGTACCGAGCCGGTCGGCTGATGTCGGGGACCAATAGGATCCAGACGTGTGTCCTTTTTATTTTTTTTTACGTCTTTAATGGCCCCTGGATGAAAAATATGCCAACGCCTGATCAATCTCTGCTGCCGCGGCCACTGAAGCAGCCCCACTGCCGGCAGTGTTGATCTTAATCCCTGTTTCCTGATTTGCTGCTTGATCTCACGTCTTTCCCTGTTAATCTGTGATGAGAGGCGGGAAGAATCATCAAAACCTAAATGCTCATCACCACTGAAATGAAAAAAATAAACACGAGCTTGCTCATTTTAGCGACTTTGTCCGAGTAGAAAACCCACACGTGCGCATTTTGTCGGCGGATCGAATGTCACACGACGGACAAACACACCTTCTCATTCTCTTTCCATCCAGTCATTTGTCTCCGGGGGCCGAGGGGACGTTTGTTCCGCACTTCACCTGGGCGAGTGAGTTTGGACAGATGTGCTCTCTCACTCCTTCTTCCCCCTCCCCCCCTCCTTCCTTCTTGCTCCTCCTCTCTCTCTCTGTCTGTTTCTTTAACGGCGAGGGAAAGAGGTGAAGATCAAAGCGGGAAACATGACCTGCTGTCACCACGAAACAGAACCGATCCGCTCCCTGTGTGTGTGTGTGTGTGTGTGTGTGTGTGTGTGCGTGTGCGTGCACGCGGACAGAACAAAACAGCGAGAGGGGAGAGGCAGGTCAGTGTGTGTGTGTGTGTGTGTGTGTGTGGAAATAGATAGTGTTTCACAAAGGCTGTTTTGCTCCCCCAGTTTCTCCTGTTGTGTGGAGAGAGTGAGGAGGCCACTCTGCTGCTCAAACTGCAGCTTCCCGACTCTCTGACGCTCCGGGATTCCGTCGCCATCACGCCCGCCGTCAGACATCCAGAGTGAGAAGTTTGGCGAGAGCGAGCGAGTGAGCGAGCGAGAGAGAGAGAGAGAGCGAGCGCACCTGGAGTGGCGCAGCGACGGAGGGGTGAAGGAGGGGTGAGGCGGGAGCGAGGCTGTTGTCTGCACCAAGATTATTTGATGCCTCTGACAACACACACGCACGCGGGCGCGCGCGCACACACACACACACACACACACGTACACGCGGTCTCCCTGGTGCACTTAGCAGATTGGTTTAGAAATCGCATTAGGGAGTGTCACAACAGCTTCTCCTCTCGTTCACCAGGTAATCTCTCCATCCCTCCTCCTCCCCTCTGTCACGTCTCTCTCCTTTCACCTCCTCCTTTTCAACCCACGTCTTCCCTTTCTCTCCTCGGTTTAACCTTTCCTCCCCCCCACTCTCTCTCTCTCTGCCTCCCTTCTTTCCTCGTCTCTGCTCTTCCTTCGCTCCTCTCATGAACCGGCTTCCCTTTTTCTTTTCTTTTCTTTTCCTTTCTTTTTTTTTCTTTTCTTTCCTTTTCTTTCTTTTTTTTCCTTTTCTTTTCTGTCCTTTTCTTCCTCTAACCAGTTTGTCTTTCAGCCCCTACAAGTTCAGTTTAATGCCTCAACTTTCTTTTCTCCCTGCTGCTGGAGTTTTCATTCTCATTGTCTCTGTTTCATTTTAATTTCCCTCTTCGATCTCTGGCTTCCTTTACGTTTCTTCTCCTGCACATCCCCTGAATTCCCCATCCATGACTTGTTTTCTCTTCCATCCTCGACCTGTAACCTCCACCTTTTACTTTACATCTCCTCTGTTCAACCTTTGCTTTATTTGTCGATCTCCTTGTCCTACCCCTTTAACTTCCCTCCTCCCTCCCATCAGTTTTTCCTCACCTTGTTCTGTTTTGTCCTCGGATCCCCCGTTTCCCCACTTCTCTCCAATTTTCCTTACTTTGATATTCATCTGTATTCCTTCTTTCCTCCTCCCCCTCCTCCTCCTCTATTTCCCTCTGTTGTTTTCTACTTTCTTTTACATTTTTGTCACGGCCTTCACTCCGGCCGTTTCGCCTAATCGATTTCTTTCTCTCTGTACATTCTATCCAGGTTTATTTCACTGTCTAAAGGTGACAGCCGGACAGAGGTGCGTGCGTGTGTGCGTTAAAGAACGTAAAAAGGAGGCAAGTCGGTGATTTACAGTCCGAGTGATCGGCGCTCACATGAATTCTGTATCAAAGAGAGGGGGAGAGAAGGAGGAAGAGGAGGTCAGAGGCGAACGAGGAGATGAAAGGAGAGCAGAGATGAGGAGCAGAGAGAGGGGGTGAGGGGAGGGCAGCGGAGGGATGACAGGTATGTATGTGTGTGTGTGTATGTGTGTGTGTGTGCTCTCCTGCAGACAACATGTCATTAGTAAAAACAGGAAGAAGAATGTAATTATGGTCCATTTTTAAAGTGACGTGCAGACGAGCGCGCGCGTGCGAGGTTTTAGCAAATAATTATAGCTGAAATCAATTAAAGACATGACAAGAGCACACATGCATGTTTTTGTGTGTTGCCCCACCACAAACTTTATGAGACAACGTGTTATTAACAGAAACTTATTGTAATTTGTAATTAGCAGTGAAAACATGTCAGCAGCATGTTTGCCTCAAAACTCCGTCTTTAATCTTTGTGCGCATTTCTTTTTTTTTTTATGGCTTTGTTTGGATTTTATGTGTGCGTGTTTGTGTGTGTGTGTGTGTCCACGCGCGTGTGTGGGGGTCTTACTCAGCCTCCCTGTGTGCGTGTGTGCACACTCGCCACCCTGCGCGTCAAAACTTCTTCCCAGACAGCGTGTTATTAATGAAAACGTATAATAATCCATTTAAAAACATGTCATCATGATTAGAATAATAACAGTGGTTAAACTGACTGAGACGTTTATGGAGGAAGAAGTTCTCATCGTTCGACTGGCGTGGGAGTGTGCGATTGTGTGCGTGTGTGTGCGCGCGCGCCAGAGAGGGAGAGAGAGGGAGAGAGAGAGAGAGAGGGAGAGAGAGAGAGAGAGAGAGCAAACAAACAGGTCAGCGTTTCAGAGGACTTTCCAAATTTGTTGTGTTTTTTTTCCCCTTTTATGTCAGTACAAAGAGATTCTTGACAAAAAAAAAAAAGGGGGGAAGTTTTAGCAAACGTGTGTCGACAAAAGTTAGGACCGAGACAGCTGCGCTCTTCAGAGTATATTTTCTGTTCTTTTCAAAAAGCAGCAGGATTATCTGGTGTTTACAGTTCGCTTCAATCATCGTCCAAGCGCTTTTTCTTTTCTCAAGTTAACTTTTTTGCTCTTTCGCGGCTTTCATTTTCTTGCCGGTTCGAGACAGATTTAAAGGACTACAAAGTGATCTGAGGTATATGAAAAGCAGTCAGATGATCGTCCACGTTTTTTGGAATATGGAAGAGTGAAAATGCCAGGGGAATAACTGAGGCGACTTGCTTCCCCTTTAATATGGTGGATTCCACCTGGTGACAAGACAGTGTGGTGTCTGAGCAAGTCTCTCTGCTTCCTATAATCCATGTCTGTGTTTTCCACGAGACGAGGACGGAAGTGATGTCGAATGTGAAGCCACCTGGGTTGGGCCGCACATGAAAGAATAAGCTGACAATAATTGAACCTCGTCCGTCACATGCGTAAAACTAACTAACCTTCTTTATTTTAGGAAAAACTGTTTGGCTCACAGCAAAGTTTATTTTCATTGTTTACAATTCAAACATGTTTGGATGAGCTGGAATATACATCGTAATGAAGCATGACTTTGGGGGCAGTTTCTCACAGGAAGGTTATATAACAAGACAGAAAGACTGAAGGGACAGTGCATTCAATAATGAAATGAACCTCAAACAACAGAGTAACAGCAGATTCTGCTAACATGCAGTTTTTGTTTGGAGGGTCAGATGAGCCGAGGTGGAACAGAGACGGATCTCAACATGGTTTTACTTCAATTTGACCAAGTTCTACCCAGAAGCCAAGATATTCTTTGACCTGCAACCCATCAAACCAATTAAGATTTCTTTTAAATCATAATCCTGGTGACACTCTAAAGCCTCCCCTCCATAAATTGCACGAGAACGCCAGGGGAGACGCAGTATTGGATGGTTGGATCAGCCTGACGAGTTTTGCTCGCTCGGGTTTGTTCAAACACTTCAGGCCGTGTCACAGAACCTGAGTAACACACAACAGCGTCTTTCTGGCACAACTATCGCCGGAAACACCACGATCCAAGGAGCCAGCGCTCTGATCATACTGCTTTGGAACTTTAAGTGAAAATCCAAAAGTGAGCTTTCATTGGAAAGCTGAGGTCTAAACCAGAAGGAAGTCAAGAACAAATAAATTGGGGCGACTCTATGGGATCTAAATTGAATATATCGACACTCTAGCAATGCCTCTAAACACTGTGGCTGAAACACTGCAGAGCAACATTAATGCCAAGTAAATAGTGATCATATGTCGCGTCTGATCGCTGCCGCGATAACCCGCCTGCTTCCTGTGTTCCTTTTATTTCCACAATGAAGATAAATGTTGCCTCTTCTGTGAGGTTACATCCGCTCCTAAAACGCTGGACTGCGGCTCCTTCCTGCCTCCTGTGCCTTGTGCGCCGTAAAACAAGCCACCAGTATCCCACTGTTGTAATAGGCGGGGGAAAATAGACATATAAGTGATCATGGCTGGGGTTTTGCTTGAGCGCTATTGAAACTCAGAGGCAACGTCCATGAGACGATGTATTAATTCCTCGCCCTGCTCAGATCTTTTCCCCGGAACAAAACTTTGTGGAACAAACTTTTTTTTAACGTCTGATTAAAATGCACAAAACTTAGTAAAAGTATTTTTGTTTTGTTTTTTTCTCCAAACAAACAAACACGTCTGCGTTTCCTCTGCTCGGCCGCTCCAGCAGCTCTCCGATGTGAATATCTGAAAACATTGTTTTCGCTGCTATGAGCTCGACATCCAGAAGAAGCATGCGACAATTGTGTTTAAATGCGTCTGCATGTTAACTTGTGCAGATGTGATAGCCTACTGAATGCTATGTGCGTGTGTGTGTGTGTTTGCGTGTGTGCGTGCAGGAAGACATGCTGTCGTTTTGATTGCTTGTCATTGAAGCGATCCGGTCCACTGTAATTTTCTGCTCAAAGGAAACAATGCAACAATACATGCTTTGCTGTCAAAAAAAGTACCCTCCACGCCGCCAAGAGTGTGTGTGTGTGTGTGTGCGTGTGTGTGTTTTGTGGGTGTTCATGCTCCCGTCACTGTAACTGTTGAATCAGTCTTCGTTTTCAGTCGTTTTGTCTCCCACTTTTTCTATTCTTGTTTGCTTCTCCTCTATCCCCCCCCCATCCCTCTTCAGTGTTGTCTTTTTTTTCTTTCTTTTTTTCTAGTGTTTGACGTATTGGTGCCACCAATAAATCACTGCATGTATTCCACCTTTAAAAGAGAGAGGGAAAACAGAGTGAGAAAGACAGAGGGACAGAGCATTTTTTTGCTTGACTGTGAGAAGCTCTTCCGGGGATAAAGGCGTTCATGCTACGTTCAAGGTCTCGTTCATGTATTTTTTTTATTTTATTTTGGTAATAACTCCATTATCATTGAAAAATGATGCATACTCCTTTAATGCATTGACACACTGGCACATGTTACAACATCTTAAAGCACCGTAGGCTACAGTCCAGGATTTAACAAGAGATTAATCACATTTCAGACATAAAGTTAAAAACTAGTTGAAATTACTGAGCTTCCGCTTCCAAATAAATTAAAATGAGCTTATTTCATTTTTTTTTTTAATCCAGCTACATTCATTCAGTTTGTAGTTCAAGAACTGAAGAAAGCCAGTGATTACTCAGATTATTATACTGTACATTAAATTAAATCACAACATAAGCCTGTGAAGCCTGTAAAAACCAGACTTAAAAGGCCAGTCAAACCAATAAAAGCCCATAGTCTAACATGAAAGCCCAGTCAAATACAGCACAATCACGCATAAATACTGGCTCCCTTTCCGTTCATTGACTGATCTTTTTAATTATGACAGTGGCCACTTTGCACCATAAAAGCCTGTTTCTAAAAATATGTGTTTATGAGCATAATGGTCCACTTTTCTGTCCTTAGAGGGCCATTTTCTGCTTTTAACAGGATTATTTCTATTTTAATGTTCAGTGCTTTGCTTTCTCAGTTATTCAATTTAGGTAAATAGGCTGTTTTTTCTTTCTTTCCAAAATCCATTTTATAATTTCTTCAAATGAGGGATTCATTTGTAGTGGTTAAGAGGGTCAGAGCCAATCCAGTAATGGCGTCATTACATAAAATTAACCAGATTTAATCCTAATATTTCAACAATTCCGAAAGGAAATTTTGATTTATGCAAGCCATAATGAAAAATACAATTTATTCATTAACTCTCATTTGAAAGAAAGTCAAACCGGAGTAAATTCGATTTCTGTGGTAGTTTTTCTGGTTTACAGCTTGTGAGACGGCGTTAGCTCAGCACACAAGCTGGCGTGGATTGCTGGTTCGACGAAAGGAAATAATCAAAATACATTTTAATCAAAATGAAAAATCCTCCACGTCTCGGCCATTAAAAAATCTTGAACTGGTTGGACACGGCGGCTAAGCACCAGCAGATTAGTGTAAGCTAGCAGGCTGGCCACTAATCTTGCGCACGGTGTTAATCATTGATTCGGTGCCTGCCTGTAATTGATATGTAAATAACATGTTTAACCCCCATTTACATGTGTGTTTGCGTGCGCCAACCCAGTCTCACATGCACGGATGTGTGTTGATTGTCCGTCAGTGTGTTTACGAAAAGAAAAAAAAAAAAGACGGGGCGAGTGTGTGGGAGTGCAGGAGGCACATGCAGGGGGGATGGGGGAGTTACTTCCAAGTTACAAAAGAAGTTAATTAAAAATGAAAAAAAGGAAAGGAGGGGAGGGAGGGAGTGAGGAGGAGGAGGCCCGGAGTGGACGGAAGCAGCTGTGGGTGGACGGAGGGGGGAGAGAAAGAGGGGGAGGAAAACAGGGGGAGAAGGTATGGAAGGAGGGAGGCGGTGTTTTATTGAAAACGGGTGGACAAACAGTGTGTAATTGGCTGGGGCCGCGGGGGCTAAAGAAGAGGTTCAAAGAGAGGAGAGTGGAGGGAGATAGAGGGCAAATTAACCGATAGCGCCGAGAAGATGAAGGCAAAGAGATGATGTGGGGAGAAAAGGGAAAGTGTTGACTCAGAGAAAGGCGCGATGGCTTGATAAGGGAGAACCACACTGCGTAGCCTCAAGTCGTGGGGGCGCCTGAACGCCGTGCAAACACGGTTGTTTAGCCGTCTCCACCAGAACCTTGGAGACTGTTGTGCTGAAAGGTCTAGTGCAACCCTCTGGAGCTTTGTTCATCTGTCACAAGGGGATTTTTTTTTAAATGTATTACAACAAACACAAGAGTCTTTGTTTTGTTGATTCAGAGATCTTAGACAGGAGAGTTTAAGCAGGAGAACTTGAAGCTCAAGATCCCTCCGTTCACTGACATGCAGAGTGCGCAACCTCAAAACAATGTCAACAAAACAACCTCATCCCAAAACACCATTTAAAATATCTTACTTTCTGATGTGGCAATGTTGTCTACAGGTAATCATGATTCGGACCCAGAAACCTCAAAATTGTTAATTATGGTTTAGGTGAAAAAAAAACCAAAATAAAAAACAAGACCTACCAACTGTCTTTGGCATTTCCCTTCAATGTAATAAACTTGTCTAAATGAAGCATCAATCTCTGATTAATCCAGCCTGAATCTCAACACTAGCTAAAACTGTACACTCAACTTTGCGATCAGTTACATTTCAGCCATATACTTTCTTTCTTTTCTTTTTTCTTTTTTTTAAAAAAAGAGACATTTTTCTTTAGCCTTGCGTCACTGGGTCATGTGTGTCTGCCAAGCTGAATGAGATGAAAAGTCTTTGGCTTTTCAGTTTGTGAGGACGAACTCTCATCTCTGTCGGCCTTTCCATGACCACTTTCTATTTTCAAGACCCTCACTCTTCATGATGTCCACAGTGTTAATATACATCTCCGTCCTATCAGTCAACTCCCCAGAGAGGAAAATAACTCCTTTCTTTACTTTTGGCAGTCTTCATTTTTCAGAAGTTAATGCTAAAACTATATTTCCCTTGGTGATGTCACACAGGGTACTGATGCCTCACTGTTTTCTCTCCTTGGTTTAGAAACAACCAGGTGCTGTTTGTGTGGTCGAGCTCTCTGAAGCTGCTCTGAGTCTACCCTGTGTCTCCTTCCAAACGTGTGGAGGATACAAGCAGCTGTCAGTTATAGTATCGTTAAGTTTTAGCAGGAGGTTGCAAAGAGAAGGCTGAACATGCTGCTTCTGTAACTCTTTAGAACCAGAGTGTGGGATGGGAATTCTAACGCTGGTAGAACCATGCCCTGCCATGCAACCACACGAAGCAGAAAACTTTTAAATATATGATTCATCGATGCTATGATGCACCTACAAAAAAAACATTACAAATTCATTACAAAAAAACTCAAATCTTGTTAGCCTCAAATCAGAGTGTCCACATACTTTTGGCCAAGTGCAAGTGATGTTGCCACACCTCAGGTAAATACAGAGCCCTACTTTATTAGTGTGTGTGTGTGTGTGCCTGTGTCTGTGTGTGTCTGCTGACTAAGGCTTATCAGATTCTCATGGGGGTAAGGAAAAAAAAAAAACTGCAGCGGGGAGAGCGAGGTTAAAAAAAGGGGTAGAAGAATTCCCTCTCTCTCTATCTGCGTCTGATTGAATGGAAGCTGAAAGGTCGCGACCTCTCTCTAAACACTCCACGGTTCTCAGCATTAATCAAATAACGCTCACACATGCACTCACACACACACACACACACACACACACACACACACACACACACACACTTGGACACACGCAAATACCCTCCTGCACTGACCTTCAGAGACTGTCATGCATACACACCAAACACGCATACGTTTAAGATCAAGAGGGAGAAGGGAAAAAAAGCACACACACACACACATGCGAACACGGGCAGATGCAAATGGAGGCTGGACTTACACATGCACGCACACACACACACACACACACACACAGGTGAATTTAGAAAGGATTACACACAGATACAATATTGTGTAAACAGTGTCAAATGTCCTATATGTGTAGCTCTCTCTTGCATCATAATGTGTATACACTGCTTGTGTGTGTGTGTGTGTGTGTGTGTGTGTGTGTGTGTGTGTGTGTGTGTGTGTGTGTGTGTGTGTGTGTGTTTGTGTGTGTGTGTGTGTGGTCGTAACAGTGACATCTGCACCGTTGGCTAAACAGCTTGCGAATATGCTGATAAAAACAACGCCGGCAGCCAAATTTACAACACCTATAAAAGACACACAAACTCAGGCACACACACATGCACTCAGAGGGCGTATTATAGTGAGATTTACGGTGTGTGTGTGTGTGTGTGTGTGTGTGCGTGAGTGTGTGTGTGTATTTCGCTTTATTGCAGTTTACAGGACAGAGAGAGCGTCGATGTAAGCAACATCCGCCAATTGCGTGCGTTCGTTCGTGTGAGTTTCAGAAAAAAAACATTGTTTGATTTAAAGATTTAAAATTTTTATTTTTTTAGATTTTAATGCAATATTTCTTTTTTTTTTCTAGGCTTCACAAAGCCACTTTAGTCAACTTCCTCTGCAGATGTATCAGATGTTTATCTGTTCCATTTTGAAATTGCTCTTCTACCATTTGACTTCATGTAACATTTAACAGTAGCAATGAAAATAACTTCTGTAAAAGAAGATTTGCTCAAGGGCCAAACAATTGGATCTGTGCAATTTTTTGAAAGTCAATAATTAGAGCTCCAAAAACTTTTAGTGAGAAAAATCTGAAGCGACAACAAATATTACACAAGCAATGAGCTGTAAAGCAAGTCAACGACCCCGGACTCACAGTGCAGTCTGCTGTGTAGCCTCACAACAGCGCACTGTAGGCCGCCAAAGTGTGGGAGTGTGAGAATGTGCAACAGGAAGTCATTAAAAATTAGCGTAAACATGCCCATGAACATGTTCCCGGACCAATACAGCACCATTCTTAAAAAGAGTCAGTGCACTCTGTGCAGAAATAAAGACTGCGTGTTTATTCAGCCCATATCAGGAGCTCTTAACCTTTTTCCAGCATGTAACCCACACTGGGTATATTTAGCCTCAGCCTGGGACTCGTGCATGAGGCAGAGCAAATTGTGGTCAGGGGGGGGGCAACGGGCCCAACTAAGGCTTTAAAACCTGTTTCTGAATCCAGTGAGAGGTATTTACCTGTAAATGAAGCAGCCATGCACAAAATCTTTCCAACTGAGGAGAAATATTAGTTTATTGAAAAAGCACTTTTCTCAGTTGTAGCCATGTTTACTAGTGGGGACTATTGACTGAATATAAAGGTGGACGGCGTCATCGTGACGTCATCCATCAGTTTGCCAAACTGTGAAACTGGTTTCACAGTCAGCGCCATCTTGAGTTCCCTGGTTAGTTTTGAAAGCGGAAGATTCCATGTTTGGACCTGAGTTGAGCTGTGATTGGATTGGACTAGAATGCTACGTGTAGCCCAACACCTGTCTACTGGCTGGTGAGCACACTACAGTTGGCTACTAAGCTTTAGCGCTAAATCATTATGGCAGTTTTTACTCATAATGATAATTGCAGGTTTCATTGTATTTCTTTTTTTTACTAGAGGTCTAGACCAACAATAGATGTTGGTAAATTTAGGGTTCCGCTCCGTACTGACAGCCCACCATTTTTAGTCTATTTGCAACCAACTTTGGCGGTCCCTCATGCCAAATGATAGAATGCCACTGGTGCTTCTGACTTGGTGTTCTTTTTGAAAGCGCCGTCATTCTGGAATACAGTCAACAGTATTCGCCCATAAATTTGTTTGTGAACCATCATATGGCAAAGCTTTCACTGCATCATCATCATTTTTTATCCAAAGCTTAAAAGGGGACTGAAAGGGAAGCTTGTGACAGGCCCGTCTGAGAACAGCTTCTATTTGCATGTGGTGGGAGTAGACAGGAACTGGACCGAAGCTAAAACATAAAATAGCGTCTCCATCCAATTCATTCAAATGGGATGAGAAGTGGTTCGGAAGCATGTTGTGCTGCGTCTATATTGGTCAGCTCAGTGTCAGCACTGTTCTCTGACATCCCACTGTGTCCGCAGGTGGAGCCTGCTGCAGTTATTATTAGCTGATTGCGCTATCTGTGAGTTAAACTCGTGCGCTATCAGTGGTGCTGCCACAGGCGAGTGCCACGGGAGTGGACTGACAGCTCTTTCAGGAAAAGCAGCTACTGACCACCTGCATTTAGCCGGATGAATCAAGATGAAATACAACGGCAGAGAGATGGACTTTGAACGAGCTGACGGTAAAGTCATTATGGCTTGTGTGGTTATTTAATCACTTGCATCAAGTTCCACAAACGGGCCAGACTCCTCTCTAGGGATTAAAGGAAAACCCGACCACCACCACCACCACCACCACCACCACCTCTACTCGGAAAATACAGTTTGCCATTCATCTGGCAAGAAATTCCCAGTGCCCCGGTGGTGGCAGGTGACAGCAATCACACAAACCTCTTCATTATTTGTCTCTGTTTGGGCTTCATGTTGGGGATTTCAGTTTGAGCCTTGAAGCCATTTCATCTTCACCACAGTCCACATCTCACGGTGGCTGCCAATCACGTCTCACAGTGATTGGACACCAAATGCAATCACAGCAAACACAACTCAACATCGCACACTGGATTCGAGTAATTATAAGAAACCTTGATTGCACGCTTCTACTTGTTTGACTTCATCCACTCGGTACAAATTCAACGAACAAAGACCTCTTGTACAAATTGGAATGCTCTGAAAAATACATCAGTGCTCAGCTACGTCATACTTGACAGCAACTATCTTCATGGACACGTAGTTTTGATATAACTGACTGCAAAAACTTTAACCCACAAACCTATGAATCTTCAAATCTAGAAATCAATTAGTGGATATTATATGTTTAAAAAACTAGAAAAGATTTGAAACACAGAAAATCCTCCTAGTAGTTCTTTAGTAACCTTTGAACTAAAGACCTCCATCCTCTTTTAATGAGGTGGGTTTGTGTGCAACAGACCAAAATTAGGTTGTGCTCCACTTTGTGCGTTTTGAATGGCGAAAACAAAAAAACACCAACAACTAAGCTAGTCTTCAATCTTTAAAACAAGTTAAAGGTCCACAGTTGGAGATGGAGATTAAATGGTACCAGCCATTAAAAGTCATTTACCCAAAGAGCACCAAAAAGACACTTTGATATGTTAACACTTAACACTTAAGACTCTGGATCTGGCCAACAGTCATAACATGCGCCTCAGAGAGAAAACCAAACTTCCCTTAAACAAAAAGTGCCTCGCACAACACAGGAAGTCTAACATGCAGATTAAGGCAGGAGCAACACCTAAATCCAGCAAGATTGGCTGAGGCGTTTACACAACAGTTGGAACAATAAGAGGCTCAGGGTGATTCTGGCAAAGTTATTGAGGCGTAAGAAAAACACCAGGGGGAGAGTTTGATGAGTGGGATTTTGAGGACGAACTGTTGGTCTTTAACTTTTCTCCTCAGATCGTTTCATCTTCGGCGTTGGACTTCAGTCCGAGGCAGGAATGTTTGTGAATCCCTCTCAAGCCGTCTCATGTTGCTCCTCATTTTTCTCCCCCTCCCCTCCATCCTCTCTTTCTCTCTCTCTCTCACGGCGCTTCGAATTAGACAATGAAAACAATGAATTTGGTGTCTGTTTCTCTCTCTGTGTGTGTCGCGCCCTCCCCCAACTTCTTTCTCTTCATCTTGCTCGCCCCCTCTCTCTCTCTTTCTCTCCTCTGGCACTGACCCCGTGTCACACTCTCTTTCCCATGCCAGAACCCACACACACACACACACACACACACACACACAGTGACTTTTTTAAAAAAAAAAAATTTCTTTTCCATGTCACCTGTTTTGTTTTGCAGTTTGTCCTCCCCACTCTCAGATATCAGAGCGTCTCTTCATCTCGCTCCCCACTCTGTCCCTGCACCCTTTTCTCCATCTCTTATCCCCCTTTTCCATCTCTCTGTCTCTCCCTCTGTCTTTCTATGTGATTTCATGCCCCAGCTGCTCTATTATCAGTCTGTCTGAGGTTGTGTTAACATCAACAATACAGCTACACATCCACTGATGGACAGATAGATGGACAGACAGAGAGTCACACAGATTGGGTGGATCCTTGTTAAAATGGTGCATTTCATTTTTCTCACTCGTCCTGTTGCCTAAATTGTCTTTGACAGAAAACCCTGCTCAGATTTCTGACACGTGGAAGATGTTTTAAAATAGTGCAATATCTCTGCAACCCTATTTACCACCGTTAGCTACTGACAGTTGCTGCAATTCCCTAATCATTTTTGACATTTTAGCAATTGTCACCACAACAATGTATTCAATGTGTGACCTTGTCAGTCTCTTTCATTTTGTATGTTGCTAAACATTTTGCTATGACACCATCTGCATGGTCAAAAAGTTTCAGATGAAAGTCAAAGAACCTACCAAGTTTCTGTGTGAAACTGCCGCTAAACCGCTTTCCAATCTAGTATCCAGCGCGCAATATGGATCAGATATGTTCACGCAATATGGATTATTTTGTTGTACAATCCAAATTTAAAATGAACTGGTGTGTGTTTCCTGGCACTGCAAATCTAACTGGGGTGGAGCTTGTTCTCCAGCATCCATTTGGTTTTGTTAGCCTGCAGTAGCACTAAGATTGCATTTGCATATATCATAATCACTTGAGCGGAGTCTTCCAGAGGTGAACTGGTTTTAGGTTGAGTTTATCATAGTAGAAATATGGATGAGTTCTTAAAAAGAAGAGCCAGGCCACACTTCTACTGAATGCAAATAACAGGCAAATTTACCAAGGCACACTTTGTAAACACTGTTACTTTGCCTGTGACCGCATTGTTTTGGATATCAGTTTTTTTTTAGTTCAAGTGGAAACACATTCATGCTCTGCCATATTAACAACACTCAGAGGAAGATTAACAATCAAGGAGTTCTGGTTTACAGTCAAACACTCATTTTAAACAATCTACAGATGTTTTAGCACAGCACAGTCACCTCTGTCAACTGCAATGGATATCGCATGTGGTTTCAGTAAAGTGACCTGACACATGCATACATCTCTACAGGATTTAATCTACTCCAGAAACCCCAAGAGGAATACTGATGCGGAAAAAATGAATTTTTCTACAATCGCTTCGTGTCTCTTCCTGCATAGACCATAGATATCATAGGTACAACTCACCCTCAATTGGAGCTGCAACTATTCTCCAAATGTAGCATTTACAAACTCCACATTAATGTGGTTTCCAACTTTAAATTTAGTACGACATCGCACAGCTTTTTTTGGTTTTTGGTGAAAGCTAACTATTGTTGGACCATCAAAGCGCAGCTATTACTATTTTAAGTATTTTAAAGCACATTTTGTTTTGTTTTGTTTGATTTTTTTTAAGTGAAACTTTCAAAAAATGATTTTTTACGATTCTCTGACTTCTAACAGGAGGAATGTCAACCCTGCCATTGACAGAGTGCTGCGGCTGGTTTGTGTGTTGCGCCTGGTGTTGGGCTATAAAACTAGTTACTGGACAGATGTTCTTGCAAGAGGATCCCGGCAGGGAAACCAAAATGTTTCCATCAGTTCAGGACAGACAGCCGCTGTTATATAGTCCTGCACTGTGTCAATGACAGAGGTGCTATTTTCTTTGTTACGCACCAGTAAATTGGAATTAATGATTAAATGGCAGAAGTGGGACTGTTGCTTTGAAAACAATATCCACTCTACAGAGCTTCTCTACTTGTAGAATTTTTTTTTTTTTTTAAATGACGAACCCTGTCTTGTCATAGATCAATCCTTAATTGAGAATCAATATTTAGGAAAACTAAAAAAAAAGAAGTTGTTTTTCAAAATATTTCTCTCCAAATTTATGAATTCTCCATGTGTCTGCTTCAAGATAAGTCACTCTCGGGCTGTGGGCCCCCCGACTCAAAAGATAGGCCGTCTATGTTTTATGAGAAGTCCTCAAATGACAGGCGTGTTTTTCTAGTCTGGGTCACAGGGTGAGACTCTGAGGCACACCAAAGCAATCTGGAAATGGTCTCTCCAGGCTTTAATTGGATTTTGCTCAAATATATTTGCCTTTCTACTTCCAATAGTCCGACCTAATATCAGCCTGTTGCTAAATATCCCACCAGCGTGGACGCTGCAGACTGCAGCTGCCTCCCGCGTTAGGAACACCAGTGGGCCCGACAAGCAGCTTGCTTTGGAAACCCAGTGTTTTTGTTTCCTACCAGAAAACGGCCCACAGTAAATCAAGAAAACAGAGTTCAGTATCTCGTTCCTTAAGCTTTAATTTCGTAGGAGTTGGTGGGGTTTTTTTTGTCGATGACCTCTGACCTTTTCTGGAAGACAATTGAAAAGTGGAAGAAGTATACGCATCCAGGTCTTTCTTTCTTCCCACAGTGGATGGACTGATGGAATGTCTTCTTGCTCTCCTCCTGCCGTATTCATGAATCACTCCCTCCCACTGCTCGTCTTTCTCTCCTGTCTGTCAAATGTATGCGTCTTCTTCTTGCTCTTTTCTTCTTCTCTGCAAGACAATTTGATCCACGCCCCAAACCCCCTTCGGCCTTTCTCCTTCACAGTATCTTTCCTTTCAGGGAAACTTTTTCTTGTTATTCTTTTACTTGCCTCTCTTTCCCTTTTAGTCACCCGTTGCTCATTTGTATGTCTTCAATGTCCACTTTCCCCTCCTTCTCACCCCTTTCTTCCTTACTTGTCCTTGTGTGTGTGAGAGACAAATCTTCCCACTGTTGTTGTTTTGGATTCTTGTAGGATTTGTCAAATCTCAGCCATGTTTGTAGTTTCTGGAGGACCCAGGGCTTTTTCTTTGTTAATGCACTGGTATGTCAAGGCAGAAAATGTGTGCGTGTGTGTGTACACACACTTGCGTTTAAGTGCATGTGCGTGTGTGTGCCACAATAACACAACTTTATTCATGTGTGTTTACCTTATTGAAAAAGATTGCAGCCTTTGTTTGTGTGTTTATGTGCACATGCTAGCCTTCAAACATCTGTAACCCGTCCAATTGTATCTCTGTGTGTGTGTGTGTGTGTGTGTGTGTGTGCTTGTGCTCTTGTGTGTGTGTGTGTGTCTGTTGTGTGTCAGAGTGAGAAAAAACACAGCTCTTTTAACTCAAACACACAGAGCTTAAAAGCAGCATTTCCTGCCTCTCAGGATGAAAGCTGCATGATTATTTGTCCTGTGTGTGTGTGTGTGTGTGTGTGTGTGTGTGTGTGTGTGACCCACTTGAGGCCAAAAAATACCGTAGCTTGCTGTTCGTGTGAACTCTTTCATGACTTAGCCTTGTGTGTGAGCGTGTGTGTATATGGAAGTAAAAAGGAGGAACATGTGGGCTCTGTGTGTGTGTGTGTGTGTGTGTGTGTGTGTGTGTGTGTGTTTTCCTAATGGGATGATTTTAGGTTAGTTGAGGAGGGTTCAGAGGACTCTACCCGTGTGTGTGTGTGTGTGTGTGTGTGTGTGTGTGTGTGTGTGTGTGTGTGTGTGTGTGTGTGTTATGCTTTGTTTGGGGTGACCTACAAAAGCCACATTCTTGTGGACTCTCTCCCTTCATGCTATCGGCTACATGTAACATTTATAGTTTTAATTGTGCACCAGTCACTCATTATCCATGAATAATTTAAAATGATAATGATGATTTAAAGGAACAGTGCGCCCTATAGTACTAACAAATGCATTGATATATATATATCAGCATTGTTAATCTCCATTCATTCATTCATTAATTTTCCATACCCGCTTCTTCCTGAGCTCAGGGTCACAAACTAAAATCAAAAGATGTGCAATATATAAAAAGACCTCATTATATATCATGGTTGCAACACAGGTGCAGGTTGTACACAATTCAAGTTTACAGTAGTACTGAAAAAAAATAAGGATTGTATTTTGTCTTAAAGGTGTGTTAACAGCCTTTAGTTTAAAGGCTTAAGAAAAAAAATATACACAAGATCAAGTGGTGAGTCGGAGGTCATGGAATCTAGAGGGTAGTGTTTTATCACACACTTTTATTTTATTTAAAATTATTTTTTTCAATCAATCAATCAATCAACCATTTCGTACAACTAAAATGCAACTTAGAGTGCATTACAACAGTCCTTGCCATTTTAGGCTGAGTGTAACACAAAAAGAACAAAACGGTAATATTATCAGTGGGCTGTAATTAAAAGACGACAAGCTGACTCTGTTAGAGTCCAAAGCTGGTTAGGGCTGACTCAGCACAACCCAGACAGCACATTGGACTCCCCTGAAAACAGATTAACTAGGCTACAGCAGCATAATGAGGCCAATAACAGGGCTCTTTATTAAAAAGCTAAAGTTTGTGTGGTAAATCCAAGCAGGCCGTGTCACAGTCACGTTTTACAGGCTGCCTGCTTCCAGGAAAGGGAATGACTGTCACAGACACTGAGAGAGAATGTGTCACACCGGGCCGGATATTTACTGGAAACACTGGGGAGTTCAGAGAAGCGTCTGACTAATCACTGCTGAGTCGGACAATGGAAGACACAGTGAAAAGATTTCAAGGAAAAAGGACAAACGGCGACAGATCAAGTGAAAGAGTAATGTGTCGGTAAGATGGCTGATCTTGTTTCGATGCATCAGTGAGGTGCTACCGTCTGCAAAGTCTGCAGCCACGTGTGCAATTCTGCAAGGCCTCGGGTGCTCAATGCTAACGTCGGCATGTTGAGATGCTAAACGAGGATGCATGCCAATGTGAGTATTAATTTCTTCACTAGAGGTTAATGTTTGCCTATTCATGTGGACAGAAGGTAGGGTTGCAGGTTTTACTTGAATTACTTTGATTACTTAATTACAGCACTATAATACATCTGAAGCCAATGATAACTGCAGGAATCTATCTTGTTATGCAAGTGAGCTTGTTATATTGTCAAAAACTGTCGCAACAGGGACATTCTATTTTTCACAAGTTGTTTTTGTTCAAGGTTCAAGGTCAACTTTTATTGTCAAATATTGTCAATTCAACATTGAGCACACTTATCGCATGGTTCCTAATACCAGCACTATTGAACATATATTTTTCGAGAATGGTACAACAATGGTTGACAAATGTATAAAACAAATGTATAGAAGCAAGAACGAACCAGACTGTGCTGAAATTAAAGAGAGATTTTGACTATTTTGAGAGCCAACTTTTGCTTTTCTGTCACAATAAGTTAAAGTTAAATCTTAAAGATCAAGATAACAGCTGGTTCCAAGGGTGATGTGCTGCTCAATAACCCCAAATCACTGTTTCATCCTTGTAAATGCGTATAGTATAAACAGCACAGTGCTGGGCCATGTGAAGCCTTCATTTGCTCCCTTCTGAAGCTCACACCAGCATGCCCCGGCTCACCTGGTGTCCTTTAATGCAAAATGACAACGCTCCTGGTTTGGAGACCTGCTGGAATCCCTGATGGCAGAATCTGTGTCATTTTGTATTAAACAGATTGTGTTTTGGAGCATAATGTTCCAGGGTGGCCCCTGATAAATGAGGCACTGCATCACTCAGAATGAGCTGCAGGTTTCCTTTGATTCCTGTCTAACTCCAGTTAGTTTGTTTAGCCTGGTCTGACTTGGTGTAGATTGTAGAAAAACCATAATGGACATTATTCATATCTTGTGTTTTACATTTAAGAAATATATATAACACATACAAAAAACGAGTCTATTTTCAGTCATAATCAGGCATTGTCAAGTTTGTAGCAAGATAAAACATGTTTTAGTTTGCTTTAAGTAGATGATTCTCTGACTTGGCCAAGAGGTGAAAGACTCAATCAATCAATGGTAGACTTTCATTTCCTGAAAGGACATCACCTATTGTGGCTCTTGTTAACTTCCAAACATGTGGAGGGTCCAACTTTGACAGCTAGTTGAGAGTATGACCAGTCCTTTGAGACCGCCTCATGGACACCTTGCTCTTCCCTTGTAAACATGTGGATGTTTTAGAAAAATATCAGTTTGATCAGGAAGACATAACATTTGTTTCACTTTCTAGTTTAGAGGCTTCAATAGCTTTTATCATGTCATGATGTCAATTCTCTAGGCTAACTTAGCTGCTCATCGTGTGTGTTGGATGTCATCACCTGGCTAGCATCCGGGAAAGGTAATGCTGCTATCACCACGTGGTAAAAAGAGATCCGTCATCAAACGAGATAACACACATAAACAGACAGATGTACTTTGAAATGTTAGCATGACCCAGGAACAGCCATAATAATGAAGCAACTCCCCTTTCTCCCCTTCTCCCATTGACTAAGAGAGTTAACAGCCTTATAAAGCGACATGCTTTGTGTAAAATCAAATATCATTGATGGCCTCATAAAGCCTGACATTTTTAAAGCTGCACACACCGAGCCGTTCCCCTTCAACCCGTTGGAGCTTCTTCTCTCCTCTCGGGTTTTGTTCCTGAATGGGATTAAAATCAAACAGGTGGTGTGAAACGGCAGCACTTCCAGCATCAAGAAGGGGAAGAAAGTTTTCTCTAAAAATGATCCAATTGACCTTAATATCTCGGCGGGAGCGCTTTGATCAATAGGAGCGGGTGGGTAATTGCTTTAGCAGCTGCTGTTTGTGGCTTTATTTTCCCTCTTGCACCCCCGCCACACACACACAGAGCTGAATATTTAACCTAGCTGGGCTAAAAAAAAAAAAAAAAAATCCCCTGTTCTCAAGCCAAGAAAAGCAAATGACAAAGCAGTTTTATTGTTCCAGTAGTTAGCACAGTGATATATCGCCTCCTTGCTGGATGTTTCTCCTGCTTCTCGGCTCTAATTAGCCAGATTACTTCTGCCTTCGCTGAGGAAATGTGATTGTATTGTTTGTGTCATCTGTAGGCCTACCATAGCCTGGGGGGACATCTCAGTACTTGTCATCTGGTCGCCATCAGAAGTCCACAAAGGTCACAGCCCGTTGAAGGTGCTTGATGTTTCAAAGGGAGGGCGAGGTTCTGCTTTGCGTTGCTACAGAAATTGGATAGATGTGGACTGAAAATTGGACACATTATTGCGAACTTTCAGGTCTCTTAAAGAGACTGAAAGGAAAACAATTTGTTCTTTTGACCCTTTTCCTATCGTGACAAAATAATCAAGACAGAGCGTATTCATGGGGATGTCATGTTATCCAAATTGGAGGTGGTAAAAAAGACAAATGCATACAGGTATTAAAAATGCAATGTATGTGTTTTAGCCCCTTTTGTAGTTTCATTGAAAACAAAATAATTCCACGTCAGATTTAATACTGACTGGATCATCAACGTGACTTCACGCTTAGTTTACTATTAGGTCTGTATTAGTATTAGGGCTGGGAACTTGCCAGGCTTAACTGTGGCTGAAAAAACACCTGAAAACACATTGCACACTCAAACCATGTGGTTTGAAACAACATTAAAAGTCCACGCTAACATTGAGATTGTATTTCTCTCTAAGATTCTGCACAATTACTGCCATTACGCTGCACATTATTCCATTTTTATGTTGTAAAATACAAAATAACAACAACAAAAAAAAACATCTGAAGTCCTCAGAATGAAACATCTCTCTAAGACCTCTCAGTCAACATAAAGCCAAGTTTAGGATTCCAAGACTTTAACTGGCCTTTACATGGAATGTGCATTCCGTCCATCTCCTTTAGCGTCAACTCCTTTTTCTTCCTTTGCTGCTGAAAGGAAGCTGGGCTCTGAAAGGCTCCACTTAAAGTCACTTTGTCACCATAAAGCACTTTAATGTCTCAGTCACCACATCAGCCGGCATGGTGGAGAATTAAAATGGTGGAAATGGGCGTGTTAAAACAGCCTGAGACTGAGGACGGTTCACCATTAATAAAACTGATATGTTATTTCATCACAGTAAAACTTTACAACTCTTTGAATGTTTATCATTTCTTATAATAACCAGGTCTGTGTGTTTTATTACATTACTGTTATCACTTTTACAATGGCCAGTTCTCTGTGTGTGTGTGTGTGTGTGTGTGTGTTTCCTTACATTGTAAACCTGACCTACCACGAGGGTGTAATAGAATAAAAGCTAATCTCTGGGTATGTGTGTGTGTGTGTGTGTGTGTGTGTGTGCGTGCATGTGTAAATCTTCAATAATATATTCTGCAAGATTCAATGTGTGTGTTTATGAAAGGAAAGCGCTCCGAGTGTGTGTCTGTGTGTGCATGTGTTCACTGTGACCTAGTGTAAACTAATATTGATTCAGCTGTTGGTGTTATACACTAGTCATAAAACTGGACTTATTGTGGGATCCCAGCTTACCTTCTGATTCTGTGTGTGTGTGTGTGTGTGTGTGTGTGTGTGTGTGTGTGTGTGTGTGCGTGTGCGCAGTAGAGTCTCTGTCTGTGTGAGTGTTTGTGGGCATTGGCAGGAATGAACTGTGTGTGGTTCAATTAAAACAAACAAAACAGTTTGTTGAACGTTAAGAAGACTTATGTTCTCATGAAATTTTGATGTCATTTTTTTTTAAACGTTTATTTTGCCTGCAAACAAAAATATTACTGCCCCCTACTGGTGGTTGACCAACCTGACAGATTTTAGTTATTATTGTTACAGTGTACAGAATGTTTACCTTTTTTTAATTGGATAGAGGCACAAAGATATTCAGAATTCAAGCCGTTGCCTTTTAATTCTGATTGATTCCTGGCGTTTTGAGGTGACATCATCAAACCATCATTTTATCACAGTCACCTTTTCTGTTCATGTTCTCTAGGCGCAAGATCTGAAGCGAGAGTAAACGATGGTCAATGGACCTGGTACGTCACCGCGGACTGTAGAATTAAATCGAGAACTGAAAAGTTGGGGCAAAACAACTTGTTCTCTCCCTAGTGGCCAACTGCGGTATAGCTCGCTCATCCATTGCAGTAAAGAGGAAGATATGTTGTGGAAGAAAAATTCCAAAAATGCAAAACTGATTTAAATTATTTCATTCATATATTTTATTCACATATTCCAGCTGAACAATGAAAGATGAGTACTGGTTCTTGCTTTTACTAAAAAGAAAAATGTTTTTAATATTAGAAATGTGAATTATTAACATTTTATGTCTAAAAGTCACTTTTGTGATCCGTGTTTAACAAAGCTAAAGATGATGATGATGATGATGATTATTATCATTATTATCATTATTATTATTATTATTATTATTATTATTATTATTATTATTATATTTCAAATAAAACTGTAACCTGACTGGGAGGAAGCTTGTCTTATAGTGTCCTTGTACATTTATTTGTGCCTGGAACAGCGCTCTGGTGTTTGTGATGTATGGGGACGGTGAGTAATACAGCATGTGTCATCCAAAGTCCCCAGTGTTTTCTTCTTCTACACACAGACTCTCTCTCTCTCTCCCTCCCTCTCTCTCTCTCTCCCTCTCTCTCACTCTTTATTTTTCCATCTCTTTTTTTCTGTGACATTCCTGTCCAGCACTGAGGGTGTCATCCTAGTTTTCTGCTGACTCGGTGCTTCGCGCACAATGCACACACACACACACACACACACACACACACACACACACACACACACACACACACACACACACACACACACACACACACTCACGCACACACTCCAGCTGTTGAGAGCTGAGCCGTTTATTGGATTGTCTGTGTCCTCTATTTGGATAAGGAGAGCGCAGGAGAGGCAGCATGAAGAAAAGAAAGATGAAGAAGCAACAAAGGTGGACAAGAGAGAGGGATGAGAGTGGAGATGGTGAGGGAGAAACACCGAGGACAGACCAGAATAACGAGGCAGCGGAAAACGAAAGACAGAGGTCAGGGGAGGAAAGAGAAACATTCAATTGCTAGTATTTCACCAGTTGCCAGTACAATATAAAAAAAAAAGATTATCCCAGTTCCTGAATTAAAGTGACCATAATACCTAACTAATGAGTTCAAAATCTGAACTCAAATATTATTGAGGACCTTTAACTGGATTTAATTGTTTTTAGTTGTCATTGAAATGAAAGAAATATGTTATTTAGAGGGGTAATAAGTTATTTAAAATTGAATGGAACAAATAAAAAATTCCAAAATAAAGGGCCACCTCTACATCTTATTGTTGAATTTCGAAAGGACTCATTTTCAAAACACTCTCCCAGTTTTTTTTCTTTTATTTTAGAAAAGTCAATCCATCTTTTGCATTCTTCACTTTAGAGGGAAACCACTTCTGGAAATTAGCCCTTTGTGAAGTGTTAAGTTAAGGCAGGTGTTTAAAGTTCCTCTGGAGACCGCCTGATCCCCCTTCCTCGCCCCCACCCCTTCCAAACGTGTGGATGGTCCAATAAAGCATTAGCTTCAGCACGAAGGTAACAAAGGGCAGGATGGGGGTCCTTTAAGTAAGTAAGTCTTGCAGGCTGGCTGATGGACTGCAGAGGTCTGAGACAGCAAGTGAGTGAGTAAGTGAGGGAGGACAGGATGGGGGGAGAAAAGAGGAAGAAGATAAAAGATGGGCCAGCCAGGGAAAAGAGAGGATGCCGGGCAAGAACAATGGAGGGAGAGAGGGGCATAAATGATGGCAGGTGAAAGGGAGTAAAATGAAGGGAGAGGGAGAGAAGAAAGATGACAGGCGTGGGAGGCAGAGGGCGAGCGAGGCAGGGAGGCATGGAGGGAGGTGAGAGAGTGGGAGAGTGAGACGGGGAAGGAAGGGGTATAAAAGATGGCACGTGTGGGAAAGAGTGGTGGAGGAGAGGAAGACGGGATGGAGGGGTGCAAACAAGTGTGTGTGTGCGTGCGTGCGTGTGTGTGTGTGTGTGTGTGTGCGTGTGTGACAACGGCAGAGGGGGAGAAGGTGGAGGAGAAGAGGTGAGCGTCCTTGCACTGTCAGGGGCGATCGATGGTACATCATTTACATTACACTGACTTAACTGTGGTGGTGGTGGTGGTGATAGAGGGAGGGGAGGGGAACAGGTAAAAGAAGAGGGAGGGAGGGAGGGAGGGAGGGAGGGATGGATGGATGGATGGATGGAGCCGAGGGAGGGAGAGTCGGAGAAGCAGAAAATTAACTAGGGAGGACAGGAGATGGAGGGATGAGGGAGTGATAAACCAGGGAACACAGTTTTTGATCCTGGGATGCTTTTCATTCGGACCTGCTTCTCCTTTGCCCTGACGTCCCGCCTCTTTTTTTCCCTCTTTATTTCTGTATCTCACCTCCCACACTCCTTCACTCCTCCGGCTCCCACCCGCTCTCCCTTTGTGTCACTTGTCTCTCCTCATTACTTTTATCCATCTCTGCAATCTCCCTCTCGCCCTGTCTTGTTTGTCCACTTAGCAAAGATCAGCACTTCTATCTATCTATCTATCTATCTATCTGTCTGTCTGTCTGTCTGTCTGTCTGTCTGTCTATCTATCTATCTATCTATCTATCTATCTATCTATCTATCAAAAAGCTTCCGTTTAGTCTTCATGGTCCAACACCACATCAACTTAATTTCCAACCGCGTGACATCAGTCAGGCCAAATTTTGTTATTAGTTTGAAACTGTGATAGTAAAACTCAAAGCTGGATTTATTTCAATTCTTTATCTAATTACTATATATTATTTTGTATTATGTTTCATATCACAAATAAATATATCATACATCAGTCTGTTTTATGCTTGTCACATGTCAGTGCCAGTACCACAATACCAAAAAACACCTGAGTAAAAATTGTTAAGCTTAAGGCAGCTTTAGCTTAAGTTGTATCAACAAAGTAAAATGTGATCAAGTATATATACATATATATATTTTTAAATGTCTTATCTGGTGACAGCAGATGAGAACAGCATGTTTGAAAACGTTTTTTCTGGCTATGATGATGAGGAGAGTCATTTTCAGATCCTTTGTATTTTCCATCTCGGTTGTGTTCTTCGTCAGTGCTTTGTTCTTGCATTTTTCCTCATCTTTCATCATTTTTGTTTGTATTTGTTCACTTTCGCCTTTTGGTGACATCACATTACCTCCTCATTCTTAGTCTTGGGACACCTGAAGTACTTTTGCCACTTATTGGTTATCTCAAATAATACACTCTAAATATTTTGTGGAACAGTAATTCAAGCAAATATATTTAAAAATTTATATTTTTCTCATTTTGAAATGTGTAATATTTTGAACGATACCAAGTACTCGATCAAAGAGTACTTGGTAAAAATGGAAATGTGTACTTCCATTTCTTTCTCTATGTAGGTCACTTTATCTGTGTCCATCTCTTGTCCCCGTCCATCCCCTCCGTCCTTCCGTCCCTCCCTCCCTCCCTCCCTCTCTCTCCCACAGTCGGTGACATTCCTTTTCAATACGGCCCAGTGAAAACTTCCTGTTGTTGTAGTTTGTTATGGAGCACTTCAAAGGCACGGAGAAAGGGGAACGAGAGGGGGAGAACGTAGAGTCTGTTATGGTTATACCTCTTAAACGCTAACATGTGAGTGCACTGCGTATGCCTGTATGAATTACCTCCGCTCGCTTCCTTCTCTGTGTGTACGCTGGCGTTCCCATGCCTAGGAAGTAAGGTAATGACGCTTAAAGCCACCACACACTTATGCAGACATGCAGACACACGTTTGCCCATCGACCTGTATAACTTGTCTAGTCAGCGATTGTGTCACTCCCTGTGTGTGAGTGTGCGAGAGAGTGTGTGTGTGTTGGCGAGCGTTTGCGGTGTTTAATATTTAATGGGTGCTGGTTAAAAATGCAGGAGTGTTTTCGTCTCTTGTCCCGTTGCACACCTGTTCCATTGGAGGGAGAAGTGGATGGAGGGATGGATGGAGGATTGTATAGATGGATGGTTGAGGAAGAGGAATGGAAGGTAAGATGTGGTGACGGATGTGGAGAAATACACCTTGAAACTGTAGAAACTGAAATTGTGAGTAAAATAAAATAAGCCATCGGGAAAAACCATTGGCCGCACATTACAATCATTAGTGTTTAATGGAGGAAAGAAGCCACTGAGTGCAGTTGTTGCAGTGGAAATGAACCCGTCAACACTCAGAACATCCGCTGCTTCAGCTCCATCTTGGAATAATCAAACAAAAACTTTTTCCTCAAATTTGTAATGAAGCCACAGGCTACTAATAGAAAGATCATATAGCTGATGGAACTGAATGTATGTTGATGCATGAGGAGGGATGAATGGTAGATGGATACCTGGAGGAATAGACAGACAATTTGAGGGATGGATGGATGGATGAGTAATGCATAGGAAGCAGAAGTATCGTCCAAAAGATTCAACTATAGATGTGGAGAAACAGGGATTTTTTTGGATGAACTATGCTTTCGGGTAGAAGATTATAGTCGATATACAATGTGTATGCAAATGGTAGGTGTTAAATAAACAGATGAGAGGTGTAGTGTTGCAGGAGAGGATGCATGGATGGATAGATGGCTAAAAGATGGATGGAAACTGTTCATGAAAGGTTGGAGCGATAGAGACCAGCGAATGAGTTGGATGGATTTAGAGAGATGATGTAGAGGTGGGTAGATGGACACAATTGGTGATTTATGGATGAGGACAGTTGCTGAAAAGATTTGGAGATGGTTGAATGATTGTATGGACGGAAAAATGGATACATGGCTGAAGATTGACTCAAGATAGATGACAGAAAGATCAGGGGATTCATCGGTAGCAGAGGTGTGAAAACTGTTAAAATGATGCGAAAAAAGATGGATGAAAGCGTATTGGAAGTATTGATAAGCATGTGGCAATACAAGTGATGGTCAATAAATCGGCTCAATCATCAGGGATGTTTGAGGAAAAAAATTGATTTATCTACAGATATGTTATTGATCACATTGAGAAGAAAATAGATTGGAGCCATAATTATCTGTCCCCAGCAACCATCTGTATATAGATAAATAGGTGAAGAAAGGATGGATGATGCATGAATAAAGAAGAAGGTCACTGAATGATGGCTGGATGGAAAGTTTATGGTTGAGTGAATGGATGACAGATTGATGGAGTGACAGCATTATAAAAGTGGAGGAGTAGATAAACAGAATGGAGGTAAGTGAAAGGATGACTTGAGGCTAAGAATGAGCAGAAAAAAGGAAGGAGGGATGGAGGTAGATGAGGTACCGACTCATCAATGCATTTCGCTCTTTTAGCTTCATTCTGCGTTTAAGGTAATTTCCCTCTCTCTCTCTCTCTCTCTCTCTCTCTCTGTGTCCCGTTCTTTTATTATTCTCGCTCTACTTCCCTTATCAATCGATACTTATTATCGGCCGCCCCGCTCCACACCTCCGTCTACCTCTAGCCTTCCCTCCTACGCTCCCGCCATCTCTCCACCTCTCTGTCCAGAAGAGGGGTGGAAGAAGAAGGAGAGGAGAGCGGAAGGAAGAAACGCTAGAAAGACTCAAAGACACACAATGAAGCCATTCATCTGTCCAATCAAAGAGACGGAAGCCCAGAGGAAAGTAAACATCCATCTCTCTCACCCTCTTTCTCTGTCTGTCTCTCGTTCTCGCAGAGAGTCCGTGAGCGCCCATGATTATGATGCCCCGCCGTGTGTGCGTGTGTGTGTGTGTGTGTGTGTGTGCCTGTGTGTGTGTGTGTGCAGACGTATATCCTATTTCTCTGGTGTCTCTTTAAAAAGAATAGATTGTTCTTGTGCTGCAAACAAAGAGTAAAGAGGGATAGAGAGAGGGAGTGAGGGAGAGAGAGAGAGAGAAGAGAGAGAGAGAGAGAGAGAGAGAGGAGAGAGAGAGAGAGAGAGAGAGAGAGAGAGAGAGAGAGAGATGTCTGACACGATTTATGATAGGTGAGAGATGTGGGGAGACAGGAAACAGAGGGTGTTTGTGTGTGTGTGCGTGTGTGCGTGCGCACATGTTGGGGGAGATGGGAGTCCAACCAAGGAAGGGAGAACGGTCGGTGAGGCTACATCTGACATGAAAGAAAAATGTAAAAAAGAGGAATGTCAGGAGGGAACGTGCGAAAGCCGATGGAGAGGTTGTGACATCATCATTTGACCTCAAGTTGGGGGAGGGCAAAAGAAGAGGGTGGTGACGAAAACAAAGGTGGGTGTGACGGCGGTAACAGGGAAGTGGAGAAAAGAGGGATTGAATGTACTGCAAGGTAAATGAGAATTTGAATGAGTTTGACAGTAGAAAATGTTTTCAATTCATTTGTTGAGCTGTAATGAATAAAAGCTATGAGAGGTGTGAGAATTAAAGCTCAGAAAACTGCCAATGAGATTGGCATGGCCACTGCAGTAGTAGCAGTGCTCTATATTAAATGAAGACCAGGCTTTTTTTCAGTAGACAACGTGGTTTTGTTTGGTCCTTGTTCCTTATGCTTTGGCAATTTGCATTCAACATAACGGCACATAAGTTGCATATAACACAGCAGCAAACGCTGCTAATATCACGCAGCGACACATGCAATTAGTCCCCTTGAACGTGACAGATGGCTCACCTGAGATCACTTTCCAAGTTTTCTCATTCTTTGCCAATTGCTCCTCATGTATTTTCTATGAGATGGATACGTGAGATACTTGCTTGTTAATTTTGAAGTACCAGCGAGAGGAAAAAATATCTTCCCAGTAAACTGTAACTGGCTGGTGCTTTTCCAACCACCCACCAGGTATTGTTGTGTTCTTATCAGTGCCTGAAGGTGTGTTGACTTGTCAGTCAAAGAGTGATGGATGAGAAAGTAATAAGGCAGAAAACTGTCTGCAAGGAAAAGCTGCAAAGTGTGTGATGAGCAATTATGATCCCACTTCAGTCATGATGCGCAACAGCAGGTAGTGGCGCTCAAATTAAATTAAAGTGCCAACAATCCGAATGAAGCCTTATGTTACAGAATGTTAAGGAAAAATGCGTTTATTTCATCTTTTGTTAAAGCAAAGAAAAAAAAATCCCCTTGACATTCGCATATTGCATAAAAATGTAGGTAAAGTTATTAGAGAATAATTTTTGACATCCCATGTGCCAGCTGAATCAAAGTGCAACTTAATCTGTAAATTTGCCTCACAGTGACGATCAGCAACCTTGACCGAACAGCTCAGTTGACCACTTTCACAAAGATCAGACAGTTTACTTTACTAACTAGAAATTATCTCAAGCATTCCAAGTTTAATATAGTACAAATGTACAAGGCCAAGCTCATTCGAGCTACCTGAAAAAAACAGAATTAAATGTCGATGAAGAAAAGAAAAAGACATTTAAAAAATGTTTCTTTTAATCCTGAAAGTCGGTTTCTGTAAACATGACAATCAAAAGAAAAATGCAAACGAAAGCAGCGTTGCAGGCCAAAAAGAGAGCCAGGAAAAGAGAGCTTAAGAGTAACATAAATAAAATGAGAGTTAATTCATCTTAAATGTCCGGAATGTAAACAAACTAATTGGTTCAAGGCAAAGTCCGGCCATGTCAATTCATCTCATCTGGACACCTAAAATATTATGAAACTGCAAACACGTTTCAAATTATTGGGCCGCGGGGAAAGACTTTGATTTGAAGAAAACAAAACCAGACCCAAGAACAAAGACGAATATGAATCTCCGGATGATGACGGATTGAAACAAAAACCCGGTAAAAGGCATGAAGGGCGGGAAAATAACGACGAGGGAGAAAAGAGGCGGCAGAAACAGATCAGCGCTCAGATGGAGAGATAAAAGGAAGGAGGGAGACGGAAGATGAAAGATTTTACCTAAAGAGGGTTGACCCCTCGATCTACCCCACGTATTGACCGCACCAGGCTTTGATAAACTGCACTCTGTGTGTGTGTGTGTGTGTGTGCGTGGACATGCGTGCGAGTGTGTGCGCGCGAGCACTTGTGTGTGTGTGACCTCTGCACGTTACGAACTAAATCAATCTGTCAAACGTGTTAGTGAGTCTGTGCTTATTCACCACCATGCCTGTGTGTGTGTATGTGTGTGTGTGTGTGTGTGAGCGACCCTGACCGGCCATCAGTGCCAATGACGGAGTATTGATCAAGGCTCCGTCACCATAGAAACGGCCATTTGGGAGGACGGGGACGGGGCCGCGTGTGTCAAAGTGGGAAGACTTACTTCAAGGTTGCTCATCAGATCATCGGCTGCGTGCGTGTGTGCGCGCGGGTGTGTGTGTGTGTGTGCGTGCTTGCGTCCGCGAAAAATGTCAGCCTAATGTTTTCCATTCGCAGCAGGTTGTTGGTGTTCGAGGCCAATTAAAAGGTCACCGAAGAGAGAAAAAGAGGGAAAAAAAAACCGTCAGCGAAACACTCTGAATTCGCCCTGCGTGTCGTTTTAATCAGCGTCGATGAATCTTTTCCCCTTTAATTAGGAGACGTGAACACAATAACTGCCAACAAACGCCAGACAGACGCCGCGGTGGAGGACTTTGCACCTCGTCTGCACTGCAATTTCTTAAGAAACCTATCACACGCATTATCTTTTTATAACATCAACACTGTGAGCGACTCGGCGGTGACATAAAAGTGCTTGCAAAAGTGTTGGTCAACGGCGCCCGAATGATCTTGAGGAGCCTTGAACGCATGTGGCAACAAGTGAAAGCGAGCGCTTGCTGGAAGTTGTGTGTGGCGCTGGTAGTTGTGATGACGCGGCCCTTTTGGAACTTTGTATAGATGCTCTTTCATAGAAAACAGAATGTAGAATATCAACTTTTGTATCAAAAAAGACAAAATCAACGCGTACGTACTCATTCCAACCTCACGAGCAAAATGAATCCAAACCATAAGCAGTACGTCAAATATATATTTTAACGCCAATTTCAGTAGATCTACCATAAATTGGAGAAACATTTTTGGTTCTGTTTAGCGTTTTGTTGTTTGTTTTGTTATGTATTTCCTGCCAGTCAGTAAGCAAAGTCCATCCTTTGCTTCTTTTGCTGGTCCTTTTTTTTTTCACAAAGTTGAAAGTGGAAACACGCAGTTCTGCAAATGTGACTGACACAGCTGCCAGGACCGAGACAACAAAGCATCAGTTTTAGTTTCAGGAATCAAACACTAAGAAGTTTTTGGAAAGGCTGTTCACAGGAGGCTCAAAGTGTTTTTTTTACCAGAGAGATTCTATTGGATATATATTGGCGCAAGGATGGGACCTTTCGGGTGTGTGGAGTGAGGTCAGAGGTCAGCGGTCATGCCGTCCTACAGCGGTGTGATATCAGAGAGGTGTGTTCAACAAAAGCCTGCGGAGGACAACTGGACTTGTTTCTATTTAAGGGTTCAGATTCAGTCAAGGTTAAGAGTTAACAAATGGATTTGGGTCAGTGGACTGACAGCGAATGTGTGTGTGCGTGCGCACGTTTGGAGCCAGGCTTGCCAGTGTGTGACTGTGTGTGTGTGTGTGTGTACTTGTATGAAAATGGTGTTTTGTGTGTGACCTGCTCTTTGTTCCTGAGCTGGGTGCAGTAAGGAGAGTGGACCATTTGACGAGGATTAATGCCCAACATATGGCAACCCTACGGGACACACACACACACACACACACACACACACACACACACACACGAGAGACACACACTGCAGTCATTACTCTGAACAAAGAACTGTAAGGCTAATGAGAAGGCAATATCATGTGTCCGTTGCACACAGACACACACACACACACACACACACACACACACACCTTGGATTCACATGGATACACACTTTAATGCTACTTGTACATGGACGGATGCATATGAATGCGCGCTCTGTCTCTCTTTCTCTCTGTCCCTTTCTCCTCTCTCTGTCGCGCACACACACACCTGGTGCTGCAACATGTCTCTATTGTGTGTGTGTGCGCGTGTGTGTATGTGTGTTTTGTAGGACAGTTGAAAGGTAACAGAGGGTTTGTTGATGGAAAAGGTTTGAACATTTGAATGCAAACACCTGTGTGTGTGTGTGTGTGTGTGTGTGTGTGTGTGTGTGTGTGTGTGTGTGTGTGTGTGTGTGTGTGTGTGTGTGAGAGAGAGAGAGAGAGTGAGTGACAAGGAAAGAGGTTAAGCAGAGTTCAGAGGAAAAGTGAAGGTTCATGTTTTCATTTCTTCATGCTCCCCTGCTCTCTCTCTCTCTCTCTCTCTCTCTCTCTCTCTCTCTCTCTCTCCCTCTCCCTCTCTCTGTCTCTCTCTCTCCTGTCTGTGTGTGCTACTAATGTTGCTGGGACAAAAATCCATTTAGAGTCACATCGGGGAAATGAAAAAGTCCCACAATAAGAAAATCAAGTTTCTGGAAGAAGACTTGAGATTGGAGTTGAACAAGCAGAGGCTTAGATACATTAATGCAAGTCAATGTCATGTCCTCTGATGATGGAATGATGGAAACATAACCGTGTGTGTGTGTGTGTGTGTGCGCGCGCGTGTGTGTGTGTGTGTCTTTCTCAAGTACAAGCTCACACCCCAAATTTTCACATTCTCAGACCTTTTCTCCTTTTTACACATTTCCCTCCCTTCTGCCACCCTCAGTGGGATATGACCTCACAAGTTCCCGAAAAGCCAAACACACTCTTCTATTCTTTTCCATTCTATTCTATTCCAAATTGATTTAAAACCTAACTAGGAATCAGAATCTAATAAATAAAATTAAAAATCATTTACCATTCCCTTGAGTAAAAAAAAACCGAGTAAAACATGAAACATGTTTTCTTTATGTCTGTGTTTCATACCTTTTCCCACATTTTAGGTTTTACAAACAATAATATATGAGAAGCTTTGAGCCCATCAGTGTTTCGTTGCAGCGCTCACTTTTTAAACCACACCATGCTATTCATGTAGGATATCGTGGACACATTTGTTCCACAGTGAAGCTGTTAGAAAGGACCAACGTTTCCGCGCCTTATCAACTAATTACAACTTAATGTGGCTGCTCCTAAAAGCCTCAGTGTTTAGGCATCATTTTGTCCATTTTAACATAATTATCTTGGATATTTTCCTGGTCTATTTTCATCCGGTGGCACTGTCTTGTACAGGTTTCAGTTTCTGGTCTTTTCTCCCTCTCTCCTGTGCTCTCTCTCACTAGGTGTAAATGACTTTGGACGGCCATCTGTTACTTAGCCTCCCTGCAGAGAGTTGGCCTGCATGCACACCTCCTCTGTGTGTGTGTGTGTGTGTGTGCATGTTTGTGTATTTTCCTTTATGTTCAGTTGCATGCGTGCTGTTACTGTATTCTTGTGTTTGTGTGTTTATCTATGCGTGCATGCACATGCATAATACAGGAGCTAATGTGTGTGTGTGTGTGTGTGTGTATGTGTGTGTGTGTGTGTGTGTGTGTGTGTGTCAGGTACAAAGAGGGAGGGAAGTGTTGTAAATGTGTGTGTCCAGACCCGCTTGCACATGTAGAACATGGATTCAGTGCTTGTGTACAGGTGTGATCGAGTATTTTACATCGGTGAGAGCACATTTCACCTCAACTAACTCAATATGAATTTTGTGAGCGGTGGCTTTTTGGTCAATAATGTTTTCTGGGTGATTTGCTCTGAAGGCAGTACTATGTTTTGAGCAGGGTCAGGAATGCAACTAAAATATTGCTTTATTGTAGTGTAAGATTTGTACAAAATAATGAATGAATGAATGAATGAATGAATGAATGAATATCAGGGCAATTTAGCGTTCTAGTAAGTACTTCAATTAATCTCTTGAACAATTGATTGCTGGTTAAAATCCAATAAGTGCTGTGGCATTTAGCAGTAGGTCTAAAAGTTGATCTAAAATTTTCACACCCCAAATTACTAAATTGGAATTGTGACTTTTTTGATTTTTACCTCTGAACTTAATTCGGGTAACACAGGATTGTAAACTCAGCTGTGTCCTGAACCATTAGCTTTTTATTTTATTTTTTTTAAGAAAAGCAATTTGATCTTACAAATAGTCTAAAAAATAGAATTTGTAATATCTCTTGTCGAATTGAGATCAAAGTTCTTTGATAGTGACACCAATGTGTGATGAAAGCCACAGCAAATTTGTCTCCAATGCCACATTTCCATATCTTGCATCAGCATTGTTGTGGCGGCAGCTGAAGAGGTTGATAAAGATGGAGCGCCCTCCGTCTTAACCTCCCGCTGCTCTCACCCCCTCAAGGTGTCAAAATGTCACCGAGAAAAGGATCACTTCCCCCCAGAGACACTGACTGTAGGGCGCGGCCAATCAGATTCCACTGCAGCGCTGGTCGAGGTGTCCGGAAATCAGCCAATCAGACGTGACGTGGCTGGTCTCGGCGGGTGGAGGCGCTCTGTGTGCTGTCACTTTATGATTTGATTACTTCTGAGCAACCTGCTGTCC
Organism: Thamnaconus septentrionalis; assembly: GCA_009823395.1. Lineage (NCBI taxonomy): Eukaryota > Metazoa > Chordata > Actinopteri > Tetraodontiformes > Monacanthidae > Thamnaconus > Thamnaconus septentrionalis. The sequence goes on from CM020503.1 coordinate 8,658,484, forward strand.
CTGCTGGAACAGAAAGCTCGTCTTCTGACGCCGTGCTTGACCAACAACAGATACTTGATTATGTTTCTTGGTTGTTTTTTTTAACAATGTATATGGTGTGCTTTTTAAAACTTTGATATGAGTCAACTGGAAAAGTTGTTGCCGGATACACAAAAAAGTAAACGTGGAAGTCATTTCAAAGCACAACTATTTATTCTAAGTATTTAAAATTCCACTAAATGTGGGATTTTATTTCAAAAAACAAACCAACAAACAAAACAGCGGTGCTAAAACCTTGCGATGTAATACTCATTACATAAATGCTGCCGTACTTAACAAGCGTTGTGTTTCTGCATCGGTCGACATTATATTTTTGGTTGCTATTTTTACAATAGCTTTCCTCTACAGCACTTTTTAGATAAAATATGTGTAGCCTTGATATTTACAGCCCTAATAAATAGGATCACTGCTGCAAGAAAAGCTCTCTCTGTAAGAAATGTTTCCTCGTAAAAAAAACACATCCATGCAGAGCAGGGCGTTTCTCATTCACCACTTGAAATGAAAACAATATTGATGTTTCTCTTTATTTTATTACACAACAGATAGAAAAGTGAAGAACCCCCAGCCCCCCCCTTCCCAACCACCCCCATCTTCCTTCTCTCGAAGCCGTTAATCTAATTCTGTTTCCGCGTAGTGATCCATTTCTCTGTCTCTCCCCTCCAGCTCTCGCCCCGGCCGTCCTCCGAAGCGTTGCTCTGGTGCCGGGATCCAGGAAAGCCCCAGGCTGCTGCACCCGGGCCTCCCCGGCCTGCTGTCCCCCAACCTGCTGTCACACACTGGTAACACGAGAATACTTCTTCATTTACCATCGCTGTTCTACATTTTTATTTTCAATTCCTCAGCCTTCTGCTCCTACTTTGAATTATTTCCAACTAGGACAAGAAAGCTCGATATTTAAAACATAAAAAAAATCCCTTTCCAGGAACAAGTCCTTGTAGAAATCTCGTGTGAAACCAATGAATCATCAAGCTTAAGACATGGAATTTAGAAATGAGTTTATTTGTTGTTTGGGTATTTGTTGGTCTTTGCAGCTCCACTGTTGGTCACACGGGAATTAAAGAAACAGGTGTTTTCTCTTTCTTTTAACTTAAGCCGCATTCCTTTTTTTTCTTCCTTCTCACCACTTCTCCGACCTTTTCAACTTCTTCGTTCTTCCTTAAAATCGTATCCACCTTGAACCAACTGGTCAGTCTTCCTTTCGTCTTTCCTCATCTTCATCATTTCTTCCGCTTCTTGAAGGAAAGGACAGAAGAGAAGTAAAAGTAAAAATGGATGGAGAAAAAAGAGAGAGAGTGAGAGTGAGAGAGGTGGAGAGAGAATGGAGTGCAGAAAGGAGGAGTGTTGCCAGAGGAGATGAAGAAGCCTAAAAACAACAGCCAAACAGAAAGGCATCGGGATTCGCAGCGAAATAAAGCGAGCAGAAAAGAAAGGCAGATTATTATGAAGTTGATGGCAAATGAGTGGAAATCATCTTGAGGTCTCCCAGCAATGAAGGGATCTGGATACCAGATAAAGATGGATGGAGCGAAAAGAAATACCCTCAAAAAATGTCAGATTGGGAAGAGGAGGAGGAGGAGGAAGAGAAGAAGACCTGCAGGGAAAGAGAAAGAGAGTGCAGACTGCATGGTGGTGTGATGAATGACACGTCTCTGGGGTCCCACTCTTCCATCTGTCCATCCCTCCCTCCCTCGCTCCCTCCCTTCCCATTGCACTCTTTTCTTCCCTCCTTTCTTTTTTGCTTCTGTCTCCTCCCCTCAGTGTTTCCTTTTCCTCTCTTTTTCACGATTTCTCCCTTTTCCAGTTCTTTTCTTTTCTATCTCATCCTTTTCCTCTTGCCCCTTGTCTTTCACCTTCTTCCTTCTTCCCTCGTTTCACATCCACTGTTTCCCTTCCTTCCTTGCTCTCCTGAACTCATCTTCCCCATTCTTTGATGCCGTGCATTCTTCCGTTCCTTCATTTCCCCCTACTTGTTGCCCTTCTTTTTTTTTTTCACTCTGTGCTTTTTCAAATCTTCAAGCATCCAACAGCAGCTCTGTTTCTTTTCCACATTTCCCCAAACGTTTCCAACCTGTTTGTATTCCAGCTTTCCGCATATTGACATTTTGTCACGAGACCCCCCTCGCGTCTTCCCCAGACATGCAACGTGTCCTCGAGCGTCGCTCGTCCAGGTTGCTGCTGTGGCTCCTCGTACCGTCTCTGATTGAGAACCACACGCAACATATCATCGGCTGGAGTCGCCCCAAAGCCATGTACAAAAGGGCTTCATTGGCGTTACATTGCGGGTTAAACCTTTTGGCTGTCTGTAAAATGTCAATACCTAATGTGCTGAAGATGAGTGAGCCACTCTTTCCATTTCATTTCCTTTTTCAAACCCGTGTTAATCCCTCTTTCATCATGTGCCTTCATTGATCTTCCTGTATTCTTCCTTCTTTTTTCGCTTGTTTTCTCCCTTTACCTGTCTGTTCTCGGTTCATTTTCCCAATTCAATTCTTCCACCTCTGATTTTCTCTCATCTCGGGTTGCTGATCTTCCTGATGTTCAACTTTCTCCCTTTCAATCTTTTCTCACCCAACCGACCCTTCTCATCTCTACCCATCCTTCCTCTCCTCCTTTCCTCCCCAATTTCTTCATCTGACCAGTCTCCATCTCAACCTTGTCTTCTTCCTCGCACTTCACCTTTCACTGCAGACATTTTTCTGTCCTCCAGTTTTCCTCTCCTTCCTTCCCTCCTTCCTTCCTTCCCTCCATCCCCTTGACAGTGACTGCTGGCCTCCTCTCATTCTCTCCAGGATAAATAAAACATGGTTGTGTTTAGTGACATATGGACACGGCTCACTGTGGCATACTAATGACACACACAACACATGCACCACACATACACCTGGTGTGTGTGTGTGTGTGTGTGTGTGTGTGTTTGTCGAACATTAGTGAAACCCAGAGAAAACATTTGCTCACTTATGATCACTCATTAGCTCCCACACATGCAAACACACACGCACGCTCACGCACGACATGTATACAACACACAGACGCGCGCGTGCGCGCACGCACTCATGTGGAGTTGGTCGTCGTTGCGGCCCTGCGTCCATGGAGACGCCGCGTTGCCGGGGGAGACGGGCTGTTGTTTACGACCTCGCGGGCGCCACAGCAATGGGGGGCATCGGCCAATCACAGATGGACATTTATCACACTGTTAGAAAACACAGAGTGAGAGAGAGAGAGAGAGAGAGAGAGAGAGAGTTTGGATGAAATGTGAGAAGCGAGTAAAGGATGATAAACAGGAAAGGAGGGAGGGAAGAGGTGCAGAAGTCAGCGGCGATAAACATGGGAAGATGTGGGTGCAGACAGCAGGGACATGAGCAGGGAGGAGAGCAGGGATGTTTGAGAGAGGAAGGAAAAGGAGGGAAAACCAAAAAGAGGTGGTACAAGTAGGGGAAGTGAATATAAGAAAGGCTGATTAATCACTGGAGGAAAAAATTTTATTATTTATTAATCTATTTATTTGTAGTTGACTTGTATGTAATTGCTGTTGGGCTATTTTGTACTTTTTCTTCTTCTTTTTGCTGTGCCCCAGGGGACCCATATAAAATAAGTTATTGATCTCAGTGGGATTACCCCTGGTTAAATACCGGTGACAGAAAAAAAAAGGTAAAGGTCATAAGAAAACTTGAGTGTTGAAAGTCTGGAAATCCAGAGGGAAGAAAAATAAACAAAGTGTAAGTGAGAGAGAAAGAGGGATAGTAGAAAGAGATTTGACTCTCAAGACTTGAGTCTTGGAAGTCTTGAAATTCGGAGGGAAGAAAAACAAAGAGAGAGAGAAAGAGGGATAGTAGAAAGAGATAAGAGTAAGACAGGAAAAGAAGAAGCGATGAGATGGGAGCGAGTGTGGTAGAGGGAGAGGAAGCAGAGACTTGCCAGTATCGCAGGGAAGAAAGCTGAACAAATAAAAGAAAAAAGGAGAAAAATATAGAGAAGGGGAAAAGGGCAAGAGTGAACAAGAGAAGAAAGGGGGAAGAGAGAGAGAGAGGAAGGGAAGGTAAAACACTGGACAAGACGGAAAGAATGGACGGCCAGGGAGGAGGCACAAATGATAACGAGAGAGTGATATCACTTTAATTGGCCTCATCTTCCTTAACAAAGAAGCTGTGATGATAAGCGTGGGAGTGCGTGTCTGTGTGTATTTGCAACCTATGCAGCGTGCTGCAGCACTCATTTGACTTGTTAATTCACTTCAAAAGCAGCTCAATGGTTTGCCTTGTCTTCTAGCAAACGCACGCACACACACACACACACACACACACACACACACACACACACACACACACACACACACACACACATATGCACAAACACACACGCACACTCTGCTGCAAACACTTTAGGGACGGAGGCACAAAAAACAAACCTAAAAACATTTTTTAAGGACACGTTCAAACACATGCGCACTTCTCATGAAAAAAAAAGACGCAAACACACTTTTTACGCATACACAGTTCATTTTTATGCACACGCAAACGCGGACACACACACACGCAGGGACAGATCTCTGACTAGGTTACAGATGAAGTGCTTTCAATCTTTTCGTGGAAAAAAAAAATACACACATCTGAGGACTCTTCTGTGCACCTGCAGAGAGAGGGTGGTGGAGGGGGTGGAGGGGAGGGGGTGGGGGTGCACGTTTGAGATGAAGGAGGAGGACGGAGTGAAAGGGGCGGGAGCCTAAAGAGGACTCCAGTGACACTTTGTCATCCCTCCAAGTCTTCCTTTTTCCACCGACTTCCTCTCTGTTGCTAACGATCTGCCTTCTTCTCTGCGAGGACCGGACGCCACGGCAACGGCCAGCTAGCGCCTCCTGTGGCTGAATAGTGAAAATCAAGGCTAAAACCACAGACCAAAGAATTTTCTCGGCTTTTCTACCGGCTAAGTCAATGAAAACACAGTGATGCAGTTTCTGCGTAATTCAGTTGTTATGGTTAAAACACATGATGCACAAATGTTGCCCCAGGTTTGATTTCTGAAGGTAGCTGCAGCTGCACTCTAAACATGGTGACTAAACCATATTGTTTTGGACAGTTTGACAGCTCAATTCAAATAACATTGCGTTTGAGAGAAAGGAATCTTTGTTGTGCGTGGGAAAAAAATTATGCACTAAATTTTTACTCTGATTACCAATACAATTGTCTCTTTTTTTGTTCTTAATTTAAGCACTTTTTACATAAAATCCTTTATAATCATTTGGATACAAATATTTTGTGTTTCAGTATCCGACTTCCAACTTTTCTCTACTGAGCAAAAGCACAAAAATTAGATTAAAAAAAAAAACAGTGCAGAATGAGTCCGCCGAATAATAATAGCATTTTGACTTGCATGTATAGTAGCATCAACCCATTTCTGTGAACCCCATTTTTTTTTTATTAGTCTCTGGCTTTTGAGTTTGTATCTGAAATTTAATTATTTTGCCTTCTTCTTTATACATTTTTCCAAATAAAAACCATTACACATTTATTAAGCTGAGCCAAAATCTGAATTATTGATTTTTTACAATCATAAAATCACTTGAATCATATTTTATTTGAATCATTCAATCCTTTTTGTAAAAATTAAATGCAATCTTGTTTTGAAGTACAAGCTTTACTTCAGATTTTGACTTATTTTGAATAGTTCAAATAACAACATTCAACCGTCTAAACAATCTACAAGACTAGATAACATTGGTACTTCTGCTAAAAGTCAACACAAAATGGCTGCTGTAAAATAGTTCCAAGTGGGCTCTCTGGACTTCCACTGAAAGCTAAAGATGGTTGACCTAAGTGGCCATGTTTGGAGCTGAAATCTGAGTCAGCACAAGAGCAATCGACTGCATTTGTAAATTGGCACTCCAAGCGCTCGCAGGACGAACGGGAAAAAGAAAACACATAAAAACCTGCTGGGGGTGCGGGGGGTAGAAATGGCAGAACAGTGTGTTTCTATATTCAGAACACAAAGAGCAATTTCTCTGTTGTCCTGTTTGTTTTATTCAAAGTGTCACTCTGTCTCTGAGAGCGCGTTCAGAGCACTTCGTCAGAGATGTAGGTGCACTGGAATGAAATATTTACAACCGCGGCCAAATGGGGTGGGTTTCACGCGAGCTTCAGGACTCTCGAAGATCAGCCGCCGGCCTTCAGCTAAAAAGTCCAAGCTATTAAAGACCATCCCGACGCACCGTGCTGCGGAAGGACACTGTCAGATCTCATTTAGCATATTGCCCACCATATGGATGCTTTTACTGAAAAAGGCCTTACAGTAGCAGGAGGGGATGCGTGCTTTTTATGATGGGTGGAGGAGGGCGTTAATGACTTGGCCGTGAGTGTGCGGCTATGTAGGACAGTGTTGGACATGCGAGTGCTGACTGTCCAGCGTTCAGTTGCTTCTCAGTGAGCCAGGTTTGAACGTACACACACACTCACACATACAAAAATGAATGAGCGAATGGCTGCTGCCTAATGCTGTGTGTGAGCAGTGTCACATAACACGGCCACTATGACATGCATAAAAGAAGTAAAAAATAAAGAGGTTGCACGAAAATAGAAATGGAAAAAAGTCACAGAGGTAATGTGCAGTTTTATTTTGTTTTTGTTTTCTCCTTAAAACTTTTTTTTGAGTGTCATCAGTGAATGTATGTAGTGCCGCTGCCAGCCATGTTAAACCGTTAATTGTTTATAGTAGTTCAGTGTTTTTTATATTACAATTTAGTCAACATTCTCTTTGTGTGAACTAGAGCCATGACAAGTAAATAAAAACCTTTTTTTGCAAATTAAATATTCAGAATGCACAAAATGATTTTCCAGTGTCCTAAAGATCCAACAGATCATTTCCATTGTGTAGCACTATGAATTTCTGAGTGAAAATGACTTGAATTGTAATTGATTTGATTTTCACAGTTACAGCGTGAAACTCCAATTACAGAAACATTGTTTTCCAAACTAGTTGCATTTGACTCACAAAATCTTTGGTGAAGACACCACAGAAAACTGTCTGATTCTCCTGGAACTACCAGGTGCTGTGGTTAGCGCTGTGCCCTCACAGCAAGAAGGTTGTGTGGGTTTCCTGGGCACTTTCCTCCCACCAACAAACAGATGATTGACACCATAGGTTGGGTTGGCCCAAAGTGGTGGCCCACTTTGTCTGATCTCACTGCTTTGTTGGGCAATTTCTTGTATGATGAGAGTAAAGCAGCTTACCTTCACTCTAGCTGAAGAAAGGAGCTTTTCAAGATGGATTTGGGAGAATTCAGACTTGAAACGTCTTTGTAAGTTGGCTGCCAACATTAGCTCTGTTAGCATAACTTAAAGTAATGCTAATGCTAAATCTGATAATTAAATCCCTCATGGATGCTTGAGGTAAGGGCAACAAAGTATTGTGCAAACAGTTTTATTTTAGTTACCAAAAGCTTAGATTTTTTTTATGTGGCCCAAAGCTCTGGTTGTTCCGCCCATTTGGTGTTTTCCAAAAGCGTTGTGCATTCACTGACTTTGACTTCAGTCCTACTGATAAAAGTAGATTAAAGTCACGATCCTGAGCACTGAGGGGGGGCATTCCTCTTGATTCCTGATGCGTGGATCTCTCTGGCCGTGTTTGTCATGTTACGCTGATGACTCACTTCTCTCGGTCCTAATCCTGTTTGTCTTTACTTCCTCTTTCCGCTCCTCCTTCCCGTGTTCCCCACCTCAACTTTCTCTCTCCCGCGTCCTTTGGAAAGCATTAGGATTCACGTGAAGGAAAAAGATGGGTAAACATTGCAAGGATGGACATTCCACAAGGGAGCACTCCTCCTCTCTCTCTCTCTCTCTCTCTCTCTCTCTCTCTCTCTCTCTCTCTCTCTCTCTCTCTCTCTCTCTTTCTCACACACACACACACACACAAACACACAGTGGAACATATTTATTCCCTCTCACACACTGATTCCATATAATGCGCATGTCTTTGAAGCAGTCCGTCAATCAATCACACACTAATTCCCAAGGTTCCTTGGTCGCCATTAGCGACGAGGTCGATGCTCAGTAACCGTGGACACAGCGGACAGCCATCGATCTGATTGTGAGTGTGTGTGTGTGTGTGTGTGTGCGTGCGTGTGTGTTTGATAGTCATGATGGAGAAGAGTATTGTAGCTCTGCCCCGCTATTGATTGTCTTCTGGTTGCATTGAGGCGGAGCGGGCATTCTGACTCTGTGTCCGAGTGCGCGTGTGTGCTTGAGTGCATGAATAAGTGTGTTCACCTGTGTGTGTGTGTGTGTGTGTGTGTGTGTGTGAGTGCGCGCGTGCTTGTGCAGCATCTGACGATGCATCTTGGTGTGTCAAGGTGTTCCAGAGTAATCAATGTGACTACGTTTTCAATTTTTATTCCTTCATTTTTTTACTTATTCCTTTTCCCCCTTCACCTGCAGGTCGTATCCGTCTCCTATGTAAAACTGCACACACTCACAATAAAAACTAAAGGAGTCTGAAAATTTGGTCAGCATTTTGTTTGAAACAAGATTTGTTGTAGTGAATTGAACTTTTATAGCTGTGAATTTTCACTTCAATTCTTCAATTCTCTGTTCAGTAACCTCTACGGCATCTCAGGGTCCGGCTACATCTGTAGATGTTGATAGTTACTCTGAACTGAGACGAGTTTGTCGAACCCTCAACTACAAAGCTCCTTGTTTTGGTATCCTGCTCTGCTTCATACTGCGTTTTCTAATACTCCAACTATTCTATTTATTCTATTTCATATCAGATCTAACGTGCATGTTCACCTTTAATCCTTCCCCTCTTTTGTCACTCAGCCTTTTCAAACCCTTTCCACCATTTCCAGACCTATTTATCTCTCTCTACTCTTATCTCTGCTTTTAGTCTCTTCAAGTCACACCCACTCGACAAGTACACTGCTGTTCTGGCGGTTGCCCTCAGTGTTTAACCTTTCATGTAATATCAGTGAGGAAGTAAAACTTTCAGGTTAAAGACAGTTTGCCTTCAAGCTGCTATTTTCTTTAACATATTTAGTTGAAGACTATAGACAAGACTGCTGAATTGATAATATGAAACGTGTTTGATCAGAGCCGAACGCTGAGGTGAGAAACAGGCTGCCTTGAAAAGGTCTTGGTCACCTTTTCTAAACACTGTGAGAAGCATGCAGTTAGAATTATTGTATTCCCACTTTACAAACAAATTGACCAGCATATGACTTATATCCAACATATTCCTAATAACTGTTTTACATTTCTTGCTGGCGTGGAGTCTAATGAATAATCATTATGTAAATGTGGAATGTATTTATTTATTATTATTATAATTTTTTAGTATTTATTTATTATTATTATAATTTTTTAGTATTTATTTATTATTATTATAATTTTTTAGTATTTATTTATTATTATAATTTTTAGTATTTATTTATTATTATTATTTTGGTCAGGCCGATGATGTTAAGTACTTTTATGCTATATTGACTTTTATTCATTCATTTACTTTTTAGGAAATTCAAGTGAAGTTAGGTCAAGTGTCAACATGTATGTTGTGACTGTGCTGCCAGCAGCAGCTTTGTGGTCCACTTTGCATTTTTTTGGCCTCCTTTCCTCCATCATGCTTCTCCATTTCTTTGCTCCTCCTCTTCTCCCAGCAGGACAGCAGACAATACGTCTGGTCACTCTGCCTCGGGCTTTTGGACTGCAGCTCCGTCCCTTTTCTTTTCTTTTCTTTTCTTTTCTTCAGCCTTTCTTCAGCACAACAGTCTTTGTGAAATGTTGTGAATTTAACCGATGTATTACAAAATCACTCAGAATGGATTTGTTAGTAAATTGGGATCAATTGGCCAGGTTTAATTTGAATTCAAATCAGATACGTTTTGTGGGGGGTGGGGTGGGGGTCCTAATAAGGGGAACGTTAAGTAGATTGTAACTACTACTAGTCCTTGTACTATTTGTATTAATATTCACTAACATGAAGCCAAAAAAATTACTGAACTCTTAAGGACTTTTATGAATATAATAATGAGTATTCTTTGCACTTTATTTTATCAAATATATTTTATTCGATATTTGATCTTTGAATGTCAGATAAAATATTTTTGACAAATGAAAAAATGACTTAATTAAAAACACCAAACCCCCCATTGGCATTGCTCTGGATATTGACCTGTTTTCCAAATCTCAGTGCGGATCACTGATAATCCAATATCAGTTAATCACTCATCCTAAAATAAAGATTTACTATGCAACAAAAAAAAGTTACTAATTTTGTTTTTATAAGTTTAATCTTCCACTTTATGACATGCAGTCAAAAAAGCGGAACACCGCTCTTTATTCCTCTCTTCCATTCCTGCCACTCATCCATCCCGCCATCAGGCTTTAAATTAAATTTCCAACAACAGTCCCCCCCCCCCCCCCCCCCTCCTCCTCCCCCACCTCCTCCTTCTATCTTGTTTTCTTTATAGCTCGCAGACAACTGTACTGTGTGTGTAATGGACATTCCTCCAGAGCTGTCAACCGTGACCGGGCCAAAACCAACTGGACCCCCTCCCCCCTCACCTCCACACACCACACACACACACACACACACACACACACACACACACACACACACACACACACACACTTATACATGAAAGCAAACTCTACAAACTCAGCATGACGCAAAAGCTTACATGTACTAGCAAAACAAAACATGAACACACATACCCACGCACAGACCAATCTCACACACACACACACACACACACACACACACACACACACACACACACACACAGAGGGTCATTGCTCTCACTCTGCTGGTTGTTGTGTATAGAAGTCAGTTCCAGGTCAATGCACAGAGCCAGGGATCTTAGGCCCTACAAAGGAGTGTGTGCGCGTGCGAGCCACATAGTAGGGGTTGTGTTCCCTGTGTGTGTGTGTGTGTGTGTGTGTGTGTGTGAGTCCGTTTTGTTTTTCTGCATCTGTGCATCAGTGAATATACATCAGCCCGAAGGCGTCCGAAACGACTCTCACACCCTGAGACACTTGAACAAAACACTCACACTCAAAAGACATTTTGACTGTGACAGCCTTGTTTGTGGACTCAGTATCTGTGTCACAGCTGATAGCAAAGCATCATGGGTAAAGGCAGGCGGCACCACACCTGAGAAGGAAAAAGGTGCGGATAAAAAAAACAGATTAACAAAAAAAGTCAAGAAAAGTTTAGTCATTAGAAAATAATTGATTTCAGGTCTCAGTGAGGATAACAACAAAGTCTATGAAGTCTTCTCTGTGTGTGTGTGTGTGTGTGTGTGTGTGTGTTTGTGTGTGTAACAGGCCTGACAGCAGCAGCCATGGCTGAGCTTCAGAAGTTACAGAAGATGAAGATGATGATGAGCCTCCAGAATGGCAACGAGTCAGACAACGATGACATGCACTCAAATACAGGTACAGCAACACACACACACACACACACACACACACACACACACACACACACACACACACACACACACACACAGACTGAGTGAACTATTACTTTAACTTTTATGACAAGTTTAAGAAACATTAACAACAAATGCAGAAAATTTCCTGCCAGCTTTCTACACCAGTCATACCCACGCACAGACACACACACACACACACACACACACACACACACACACACACACACACACATACACACATAATCTCCGACACACTCACACACACACACTGAGTAGCATCATTCATTCAGTCATATGTATACTAGTGCAGTGCTCATGGTAATCACAACTGAACGATTTCAATGTCGTGATTTGAGTTTCGGACTTCACGGCCTCAAAGGTGTAGAAATGTGAGAAGGGGAAAGAAGAAGAAGAAAGAAGAAAACTAGAGCTAAAAATATTGACTTTTGCAATTAGCAGCTGAATGATAGAATACTGAATTCCAAAAGCAGCTTTTCTATTATTGAAGCAATCAATCGATTGAAAAAAAAAAAAAAAAATCCTTTATTAATGTAACCCAGAGGAAAACTGACAAAATGGAGCTTATTCATTTAATTTTCCAAAAACATGAAATTCATCATCTTGTTGAGTTGAATAAAACGAGAAAGTGTGTCTAACTTTGAATTAGAGTTTTCATTGTGATTGAAATACAGACCAAATACAGACTGATGATCCGGCTCCGGCTTTTAACATAATATCAAAATATGATTTGAAGAATGTAATTCGTAAACGACACACCAAATAGCAATTTCTTTAATTGAATTTTATGAAAGACAGTTCAGTAGGATGTATGAATGTACAAATGCTGAAAGGAACCTATATAACCTGACACACCCACTTATACAAACACACCTACTTACTTTCCGGCCCACTCCATCTCTGCTGTGTTTGCTTCCCTGAATTATTAAAAAGACAGAAAACAAAAAGCAGAGAGAAAAGAAAAGAGAGAGCATGCGATCCCTCCTTGTTTCTATTTTCCTTTCTCCTCCTCCATCTCTTCCTTTTCTTCAGCTGACCTGGCAAATGGGCTGATAGAGTTACTCTATTCTCCTGTTTTATTCTCCTCCGTCCTGTCGTTTTTTATTTATTCCCCCTGCGCTCCTCTCCTCCTTCCTCCTCCTTTTATTTCATTTGCAGTGTTTTTCAGTCGTAAAGCCGTCTTTTTGTCATCTGACCTTATTTCCTTTTGAGCAGTCACCTACACCGGCCTGGGAAACGTCGCTGGACAATAGGGCAGAGTGTGTGAATGAAAAAGAAAAAGAGAGGCAGGCAGATATGAGGAGAGGGGGAAAGTGTATCGTGATAATGAGAGGCAGGGAGATTTGGCCAGAGAGAATGCAGGTGGAGAAAAGAGGGATTTTTGATTGCGAATGGGTGAAAGTTGATCACGAGGCAAGCGAGACGTGCTGCTGTCCCTTTGCGGAAGTGAGAAAAACAGATTGGAGTCCAGGGGGAATGAGAGGAGTGGCAGAATAAAAAATACACCTAAATTCAATGCGGCCGCAAAATGCAGTACTTGACGTATTGATGGTGCTTGACTGCTGAACTTGTATTCATGTTGGTTTGATGGGAGAAGAGACTTGGGACCCTGAGACTGAGGTGCCATATCATGCAGAATTCACTTCATGTTTTCTAACATTAAATTTGTTTCTACCTGGTGCTCCTCCTGATGGACTTGCCAGGAACTGCTTCTTTTTCCCTTGTTCCACTTCTCAGAAAGTGTGTGCTAAACACGCGTCGAGGAAATCTGCCCTTTGTGAACAGCAACCACACAGATATACACCCAGATACCTTGTGGAAACCCCTTTCAACTACCTCTGTGTTGGCCTCACAGCCATCTTTTTCTTTTGCCCTTCAAGCGGCGGGACAACAATGCTTCTTTTTCAGCAGGAGGCTAAAAAGTCAGACTATAAACAGGGGCCTAAACATGACATCGTCTGCTTCCGGTATCAGTTATTCTGCAAAAAGTTTGGGTGGAGAAAAAGTGTGACAATTGCAAAAAAAAAAAAAAAAGAAAGGGGGAAAAGAAAGTGGCAGAGGAAAGGAAGGATGGAGAGAAGGAGAGGACAAGGCCAAAGGAAAATGAGGTGTGTGTGTGTGTGTGTGTGTGTGTGTGTGTGTGTGTGTGTGTGTGTGTGTGTGTGTGTGCGTGCGTGTGTGACAGAAAGAGAGAGAGATAGAGAGAGAGGGAGAGAGAGAGAACATCTGCCCATCTGTTTATACTTCTTTTCTTCCCTGGTGTAAATGGCAGAAGGGATGAGGCCCAGCTGTCACACACACACACACACACACACACACACACACACACACACACACACACAGGCACACGCACACGGCGGAGGGAATTCAGTGGGCAATAATAGAGAGAGACGGTTGCTAATTCAAACTAATGGAGGGAGATGAAGATGGATGAGAGAGGGAACAGGGGAGCAGGGAGGGAAATATGGAGGGTGAGAGAGGGAGAGGCAGCCTCACACAGGGTGGAGGGATGGGAGGGCTGTGCGATGAAGGTGTAAATAGGAAAAGTGATTAACACCGGATATTTTTCACCCATTATTGTGCTTTTATTTTTTATTGAGTTCTAATTCTTAAAAAGGAATACATTTAGTCTGTTTTACTGTTTTCAACCGCACCATGGATCCTTATTTATGGATGTTAATGAACAGATCCATTTGTGTTAAGTTTCTAACACACCTTTTATCAATTGCTGCTCAACATAGTAAATGTAATGTTTCTATATAATTTGCATTGAGGCGTTTTTACAGTCACATTTTTTGGTATTTTTATAAATACTGAAAAAATAAAATATAAAAGGAAGTGTTAAGCCTTTGCAGGTACGTATTGATTTAAACAGGGGATTCCCCCCAAAAAAAGCTTGCAGAGAGAAAACCTTCAAAGATCACTAAAATTAAACATTGAAAATACTGAAAATAAAATAGTCTTGTATCAGTCACAGGCTTGCTTTTAAAAACCTAAGTGAAGTGCTTGCAACATTTATATTCCAAATTTTAATTTATACAAAGTCGTCATTCCATTGTCATTTTTAAGACAAGTTAAAAAAAAAAGCCTCTAATGTCCAATCAGGATCAGGATTAGGAAAATCTCCACACACGAACATTCTGGTTTGTCCTTTTTTTTCGTCATTTTTTATTAACTACATTGTGAAACACATTTTTTTTTTTTTTTTTTTTGCCCTCAAAATAAAACAACATACAGAACATATCTCTTGTGTGTGTGCGTCTGTATTCAGGTGGCAGTGAGTGTTCCTGGGATAAGGAGCGTCTGACCAGTCCCCCTGCCGGAGTCCACAGCGGGGGTCCAGGAGGTGCTGCGGGAGCACTAGGAGGAGCAGTGGCCGGAGGAGGAGGTGGTGGAGGTGGTGGAGGTGCAGCAGGAGGAGGAGGAGGTGCAGGGAGAGGACCCCCCATCGCAGCTGTCAATCAGCAGCAGCTACAGCAGCAGCAGCAGCTACTGGCCAACAGTGAGTGCACACGCTCGTGTGTAATGATAGATATCTGCTAACACGCTACACACTTAAATGAAATTGCCGACACGCACACAAGCACTGCATGTGTGTGTGTGCATGTGTGTGCACGTGTGCGTGCGTGTTTAAAGCAGTGGCACTATTTGTTAATGTACACCATTTAATCTGTTTCCATCTCCTGTATTAACACTCTGCCGGGATTAATCAGCACACACTCTACTAAATGACTCAATTTATCAATATCACACACACACGCTCACACAGGCAAACAAACAGACGCAAATTCAAACAGCTTTTTTTTTTTTTTCCCCTTATTGCAGAAGCACCCAGCAGCCGGAGGTGACAAACACTCACATTGATTATTCTCTCACTTCAGTCGTCACAACACCAGCAATCAGTGTTATTGTTTCATTGGAATGAAAGCCGATGCTTCTGCTTCTGCTCGTGTGTGTGTATGTGTGTGTGTGTGTGTCACAGCTGAGGCGACCCATCTGAGGAGTTTACATCTTTGTGGGTTGCAAAATGGGGGCTATTTTGAGGTCAGGGAGGGATCCAGGCTCAGAGGTCAAGGTCACGCTTTTTAGGAGGTTCGGAGTCAAGAATGAATTTGAAGCTAATGGAACGTCCTGCCAAATGGAGTGTTGTGTGATTATTGCGGGTGTGCATCTGCGCTGGGATGGAGGGAGGGGAAAGAAAGGTGGAGTAAAATAATATAATAAAAGGAGTATGACAATTAAAAGATGGAGAAGAGGAGAAAAATGGGCCGGGCAGAGAGCAGGAATGAAGTTCTGTTCACGCCTTGCTGCCTGCTGCCTCGGTGCCCTCCAACTGGGAGCTGCGGACTCACTGACACATTTCATTTCTTTAGATGGTCCTATCAGAATAATAATAACGTGTTTCATTCATTGTGAGGCCATTTTCACAAAATGCTGTTCGGTTACGTATCAGATAAGTAGGTCGGGAAAACAGGCCGGTCCTCCACAATGCCATATCTTCAGCACAATTGTAGTATGGAGAACAAACATACAAACAAGATAAATAAAGAAAATGGAAATGGCAAAAATGGTAAAAATGTCAGAATGAGTCATCACAAATCAAAATAAAAAGAAATCCGTAAACAAAAAATGAACAAAAGTCTGTCAAGTGTGACTGCTTATTATTTTTTGAAAGAAATGGTCGAGAAAGCACCTGATTCACATACAAATCAATCAAAAAACAATTTAGACAAGTAATTCTTTCTTTTCTTAGAGATCATTATATTTTACTTTCAAGGAAACATTATATAAACCCTTTCATTCCTTGGGAAGTCTGTTCTTAGAAATTCATTACTGATGACCTGACGATACTTTTCACAGAATGAATCTTTTTCAAACTTAAAATCCTCTTTCAATCCCCAATACAAATCACCTGAGTCCATACTATGGAGTTCCAATGTACTCCAGAGCCTACATGGTGGAGCTGGAGTGCTGGTCTTGATTCGGGGTAGCATGTCAGTAGACTCGACAATGTTGCCTAATCAGAGAAGATGCCCTAAAGAAGGTGGCGCGCAGTCTGGAGGAGGGACTGCAGAGGAGGACGGCGGCTGCTGCTGCACCCCACTGGTATTCGCACCGGTGATGCACACATCCAGAGTTCACTCGCCAGCAGCATGAGACTGGTGGAGACTGGTCCAGAGGAACCAGGCTCTCAGCTCACCAGCATGGCAAAAGTCTCCTGCCTTTGGGAGCAAAACCTCTACAGCTCAAACGAAGAATCGTAAGGGGGTTCCAAATAAACAGACGGACCCGGGGCGGAGAAATGAGGTCAGGAGAAAGAGGCGAAAAAGGGAAAGAATGAAAAACTGACCCCATCTTTCTTCTGCTTTATCACCCTTTGACTCATTGACCTCCATATTTTCTCTGCCCCCCCTCCCCCCTCTGCTTTGTCAGCTTTTATTAGCGAGACGTTTGACACTCGGATGACACCCCTCCCTCTCTCTTTCCTCAAGGTTAAGTTCAACACGAGTTCACAGACACAATGCCAGCACCCCTCCACCCACCCACCAACCCCTCCACCACCACCACCCCACTCATTCTCACTCATCCTCACTCGATATCAATACTTCCTGTCAGAAGGTGTTGGCCGCTTGTTAACATGCGTTACACATAACGGCGACGGCCTGCACAGCAGTGCTTTCATGATAGCAGATGAGTTTATGCAAATCCAGATGATGGGCGCTTAGATGATCGATTGTTCATCAAGACTGACCACTTCAAGATTTAAAAAGAATTCAAAAGCCAGCAGAAGCTCCTGTTTTACATTTTGGCACACACACACACACACACACACACACACACACACACACACAATGCCAGTCAAAGGTACGTTGGACATTTTGACTGACATCTGAGTCCTGATGGAAGTGAGTGGGCTTCCATGTTAAGTGCTTCTACCTGTCAGTGGGACACATCCATCATTGCGATTCAGAAAAAAATACATCACTATTTTTTTGTAATGTCTTTATTCATCCTTGTACTGCAACTGCTTCTCCTGCACTCTTGGTCGCAGGAGGTGCTGGAGCCAATCCCAGCTGAATGTGGTTTCAATCTGTTTTGCAAAATCCGATTTCATGTGATTTGTGACTGTTCAGACTTCAAGAGAGGCATCCGGTTTCAATCTGGATAAGATAAAAATCGGATTTCGGCTGGCAGTGTGAATCCGACTTTAGAGTTCCAGATCTGCCTCACATGCATGTTTTAGACTGTTGGGGGAAGCTGGAGAACCTGGAGAGAACCCACACAGACACAGGGAGAACATGCAAACTCAACTCCACTTCACAAACAAACAACCTTCTTGCTGTGAGGTGACAGCGCTCCACCGTGTTGCCCCTTTTTGTCTTTATTTTTTCACATTTAAAGTTGAATCCCTTTGTGTCCCCTCCGCCTCCCGCTCAGGATTGGACCTGCCCTTCATGATGATGCCCCACCCGCTGCTGCCGATGGGGCTGCCTCCAGCCTCTGTAGCCATGGCGATGTCACAGATGAACCACCTCAACACCATCGCCAACATGGCTGCTGCCGCCCAGCAGATACACACTCATGTTCACCGGGCGCCTGTCATTAAGGTGACACTCTCGCTCAAAGTCAAGTGTTTACACAGACCAACACACTGAAAAAAACAGATAGTTCCCCTGAGTGCTTCCTATATTAAAAATACTTATTTTACTCTCCTATTAATGTTTCTTTTTAAAATTGCAATTCCTTTAGTGGACTGAGAACGAATGGTTTCCGTGCTGCAACTTTATAGAAGTTGGCTCTATTGCAGGCACAATGAATGCCCAATCATTCTGACGTGGTAGAAATTGGTACAAATTGTGTATGGTACAAAATTGTTTTTTTTTTAAGTTCACATCAATCAGTGTTAGCATGAACAAAAGAAAAATCACACAACGAAAATGCATGATCTATCTGTCATCAAGATCAGCACTAATAAACTTGAAATTTCCTTTTCCCATTCATTGTCCCTTTCCAGGAGAGGGTGTGTGACAGTCCATCCCTCTCTCCCTCTGTCGATGAGGCCAACACTCCTCTGCAGTCACAGCCCAGCAGCTCGGCCTCCAGCTCGCCTGATAGATTAGGATTAGGTACACACACACACACACACACACACACACACACACACACACACACAAAAGATGTGATGACCATGAAAAAGCTGCGCCGCAAGAATTAGTCAGAGATCCCCTTTTCAGGGGAGTTCACGTTGCTTCTCTCACAATAATGTGTCTCCATCCGTCACTGATCTTGGTGGAAAACAAAAAAAAGTTCATCTTTCACTTCTTTTGCGCGCTCTCTTTGGCGTGCTAGCATAAGATGCTGCAAAAAAAAGGCAACTTTGATATCACAAATGTTTGTTCTGATGGCAAAGACAGCCAGATAAGCGAATAAGGAAAACCCTGAAAATAAGCCAGTTTGTGGAAGATAGATACAAACTTGGTGTCCCTGCTTCCCAGCAGGCCTGGGCTCTGCTGATCCAGATGTTACACTGCCCAGCCCCGCTGCACCTATCAAGAAAATAACAAAGGACAAAGGTCAGACCACACACACACACACACACACATACGCAACATTTGTCCACACACAAACAGGGATTCTCCTAAATGCACATAAACACTTGTGCTTGTGAACAGCAGAAGTAAGTGACACCCATAAGTGGGGATAATCTATCATCCAGCTTAATCTAAACCTTTACCCATTTAGTTTGGACAACTGACAAATTGGTTCTCACTTAGGAGGGCCTTGGTTGTGTACTGTATTTACACACACACACACACACACACACACACACACACAGATTGAAACACTCTGGGAGACAAACGCGCAGACACACAAACAGAGAAACAGAAGCGTCAGGATGTTCGGCCCCCTCCCCTATTGATCACCTGTCTCGGAGCCATCAATCAGACGAATGAAGGAGGGTGAGATAGATGGAGAGAGGGCGGCTAAGTGAAGGAGGCACGGTTAAAAGGGGTCAGAGGGTCACACACTAAAAGCATGTGGGGCCTCTCCTCCCTCCATCACTCTGTATATTTTCCATTCTTGCAACACATTTGGTTTTCAACTAATCCTCTCCACCTCGTCCCGTTGGTTTTCCACTCCATTCGTACTCCTGCGGCTCCAGCGCGGACAGCAGCGAGAGCAGGGGAGGGGAGAATTTCTTTCAAATCAATAGGGGCCACAAAGAAAATCTGTCGCTGCTACTCAGAGCAGCTCGATCTTAAAAGAATAAAGAGGATATTCCAGGTTCTCTGACCGTGATAGTCCGAATGTCACTGACCTCCTCTTGAATTAGGGGGGTTCATTCATGTCGGGGTGTTTCTGCCTCACCCACTTTCTGTAGCAAGAGCACTAAGTGAATACGATGAAGATGTTGTGTTTTCATGTGTGCTAGTTGCTCTATTAAATTGTATCATTATTTTTAGATACCAGAAATGGCCAAGACTGACCAACTTTTTACTCTAATGTTTGGAAAGTATTACTAATGGCGTTTTAGCTTTATTACCAAAGACTATGGACCAGATCCACCGAGCGATTGTCTGGGTTTTGCAGCAGAAAACCTGCAAAAAGTAGGTAAAAAACCCCTGTGTCCCATCCACTGACGGAAAATGCGGAAAATGAGGCGCAGTAAGCAACAGTGCTACGTTTCAATTTTTTTTCTGGATCTGGCCCAATGTGTTTTAAATGTTTGAGGTTTGATTTCAAAGTTATTTTCAAACTTGACTGAAGAGTTTTTCTTTTCTTTTTTTGAAAAAAGAAAAAAAGCTGGCTGTTATGGAAAACGTGAAGGGCAGGGATTCATGAACAGACTTAGAAGTAGGAGGGAAAATGGAAGTATAGAAGTAAGAAGCATGGAAAGATGAAGATGAGGCAAATAAGTATAGAAAGGTAGAGCAGCAGGATCGAGACTCTGTGTGTGCGTGTGTGTGTGTGTGCGCGCACGCCTCTGTGTGCGCTCGTTTGTGCGTCCGTGTGTGTTAGTGTGCATCTTAATCAGTGTTAATTTCACAGCAGAGTTAACCCAGTTGTCAGTGTGTTAGGCATTAATGGCTGATCAGACACTGTGACGCAACGCAATGAACGCGCACAAACACACACTCGCACAAAATCAAGGATGTCTTTAATCCTTGCCAATTAGTACCCCACATGATCGTCTGAATACTAACAGCCTTAACCTGTGTGTATGTGTGTGTAATTGATTTCTCCGAAGCTGCTTCGTTGCCTTTTATACCTTCGTAAACATCAACATTTCATAAACTCCAGGCTCATCATAACATTGCTGATAGGGGGGCGCACACACAAACACACACACACACACACACACACACACACACACACACACACACACAATTCACTACTTATAAGACCAGGCATGAAGATGATGGCATAGCCTAAAGTAAATATGGGTAAAGAGAAAATCTCTTGGCAATTTAACTTCTGCTCTACTTTGATAGTTGCAGAAGAAGAAAAGTTGAAGAAGAAAATATTGATCATATATACAATACTGAAATCCACAAATGAAAAAGAAAAAAAACAGCATGCTAATCCTAAGTGTTAGTTCACTGCTATGAGGACGAAGGTGCTGGTGACATTTTGTAAGTTAATATTGTGCGTTTTGCTCTCCAGAGGATTCTCCTTTGGGACAAGCCCTGCCCCCAGGCTTCCCTGCTCCATTCCTGTTTGCTGATGGCCTGTCTTCAGTGGAGACTCTGCTTACCAACATACAGGTAGGACCCAATACATGCTGTCATAGATGAGAAAAAGCTGGTAAGGCTTGGGGTTAGAATCAATTTCAGTGTGAAAGCAAAAGGGTTTTTCTTCGTTTCTTGTCTCTGACCACATTTTTACCCCTTGTCTGATTCCAGGGCCTGCTGAAGGTGGCCGTGGAGAACGCCCGTGTGCAGGACAAACAGATCCAGGCCGAGAAGCGAGAGCTGAAGATGGAGCTCTACCGAGAAAGGGAAATGAGAGAGAGTCTGGAGCGGCAGCTCACTTCCGAACTACAGAGCAGAGGTCTGACTCACATCCACGGGCCTTTTAAAAGGCTCTCTTAAGCCGTAAGACAGGCGCAAAGCTTGTATTTTAAAACCATGTGGTCCTTATTCTGGCTCCTGGTCGACTGTTTCCTCAGCCTCCATCCAGAAGCGTCTGAAGAAGGAAAAGAAGGCCAAGAGGAAGCTGCAGGAGGCGCTGGAGTTTGAGTCAAAGAGGCGGGAGAGAGTGGAGGACGCCCTGAAAAACTCGTCCTCGTCCTCGCCTTCTCCTGAGCCGCTGCACGCTGCTAACAACAACATTATGAACGGTGGGAAAAAGGTTCCTGTCTGCACTGCCGTCATTTCGCCCCTCAGCCTTAAACATCCCGCGGCCACCTTTTTTTTAGCAGTTAACAGGAAAGGGAACTAACTGAAATTAGCAGAATGTTCAATCGCTTTTACCGCAAAGAGCTAATCAGTAGCTAAAGTAGCTCGTCATGACATGGCAGCAACTCAATGCATTGGCTTGAAGACAGTCTGCATACAGTGTTTGCTACATCGCAACTTGGTCAGGAAACACATCTCCATTTTCAATCTGGAGAGTCAGTCAGTCTTTTTGCATGAAAATCCTACCAATTGGCATAAAAATGATTTGGCGAACTACAAGTTTTCAGGTTTTGGCATTTCCATCACTGTCTCTTTAAGTTGATCTTTTGAAAGAGGAGACACTTAATGCAACTGAGTGTAATTCAATATGTGACTGAGCGGCTGGAAAAAAAAAGACTTGAGAAGAAGAAGAATTCAACAAAGTGCAAATCTGTAACAGGCTCATTTAATGTAAAATCATTTGAGGGGAGAAAAATATGTCAAACTGCTAATTATTAATGACTTAATAATTTGTAGTTGCAGCAAAGTGATCTCACTTTGATCTTCTTCCCAGGTTGTTTTCATTTATTTAGAAAATCTGTGATTGCTGATGACTTAAACAAGCTCTAACTATCACAAGTAATTTACCCCAAACAGCTCCCTTGACAAATTTAATTATCGTGAGAGCATTCATGTTTTTTGTTTGTTTTTGAAACAATAAGGGAAATGCTTTTAGAATTCAGACCAAATAAAACAAAATACTTTCCAAAAATGTAATTCTCCAGACAAATGGGTGCTTGCGGCTTTGCTTCCTTTGTAAATTCAGTTTGTTTTTGAGCTTCAAGGTGGTGCTGGGCTTTTTTCTTTTTTTATTGGCTTACCCACTGAGACTGTGTCCTGTCTTTGTGTTTCATACCAGACGCTGCTGTAGCCGAGGATAAACCTGAACTTAATGGAAACCAGCAAGACAACGGCGCTGTACAAGGTACCTGAACGTGCACACGCAAACAAACAATAAAAAAATATCACAAAACACACACAGTCAGACACACACTCAGCATGCAGAGTCATGCTGATCAGAGCCCACATGCCACAGATTAACAGGTATGAAAGTCTATACAAGTTGTGTTCAAAGACTTCAGATGCAAACACACACACGCACGCACGCACACACACAGACACACACACATGGTGAGCATATGTGTGTGTTGGGGCCCCAGCTAGATTAGTGGAGACATTAGGCAGAGAGACATTGTGGCCTCTCTTTGATGTGCACCTTAGCAGACACACATGTGAACATGTGTTTGGAAATTCTTCATTGAGTTTATGTCAGCATGTATAATTTGTGTGTGACACTTTTTTTGTATTTATAAGCCTCAACAATAGAATAATAAAAAAAAATCAGAATCAAAGCTTTACAAAGCTACAAAAATTCAAAATATATATTATATAGTATATTAATATTTCAAATATTTTGAAAACTAAAAAGCTTTTAGTATGGCCACTTTCTTTATTGCTTGTTTGTCTTTTGACAATTACTACTTTAGGAGATTTCTTTTTTTATAATAACAATGACAATTTATTGTTAATTTTCATGTAATCTCTTCATTCTGGTGTATTCAGAAAATGTTTCATGCAGTCTGGACAAATATATTACAGTGCCCTTTTATTTCTTAATTAAAAATGCACCAATGATATTAAGTGATATTTCAGTCATTTAAAAGACTTGAAAGCTCATTGTATGGCAAAATGGATCTACTTGCACTAAAATGAAAATAAAATACAAATTAGTATTTTTAATAATTGATTAAGTTACACAAATTTAAGTGACTGTTTTCATTCACTAATAAGAAGTAAACATTTTTATTTACATGAAGAGTGGGTTCATTTGTGAGGAGCTGATGATGCTCCACCATGTAACTACAGTGGCTCAGTGTGGATCTGCTGGGGGTTTCCTGACATCAGTGCAAGGTTTAGAGAGACGTGAGATCAACTGGGACGTTTCTGGGAGCGAGAAGAACATTTTTGTCTGAGGAGGAAAGCGAGGGGCTCCTCAATCTCTCCACTCCCAAAATAATTGAAGCATGTGGCAACAGTCTCAAAGTCTGATGAAGAAAAACAAAACCGCGCTTGTTCGTGTCCCAGATATATAGAGCTCTCCAGTTACCAAATGACTGCTGTAAAGCACAGTCACTGGAGTCCAACCATAGGAGTCTCTCTCATTAGCAACGACAGGAAGTCTGGTTTGTAATCACTAGTAATGGTCAGCCGGGTGCAGTTGGTCAACTATTTGTCTTAGCCAATTAAATGACAGAAAACAACCCAAACAAGTCAAAGTATTTAATACTGTCAAGTGGCAGAACTGTTGTATAAAAGCAACATCACGTTCTCAGAATGAATGATAGTGCTCAGTTTAACAGCAGTCCCATATTGCAGAATTCTGTTAACATAGTCTTGATCAGGAACGTTAAAAAGACGCAATATGATTACTTGCCATCCTAGGCAGATGGAACGAACAAGGAATACACTGTGCTGCAAACATGCAGCCAAATGCTCAAATCAGTGTGAACCGGAAGAACAACAGAATTGCACTTCCCAGTGAAAACACAAGTGGAAGAGATTTCCTCTTAGCCTCGGGGTGAAAAGTCTCTCAACCTGTGTAACGCACCTGAGGGTGAAGACTCAGAAGTAGCTGTAGGTTAGAGTTATGGACCTGGCAATGCATTATGCCAATGAGGATCCTCACAAGTACAGCGCCCACGATTGTGTGTGTGTGAGCGTGTGTGTTAGTATGCACGTGTTGTCGTCTTTGCACCAGCTGTGCTCAGTCCTCCCTGACATTGAAAACCTTCACTTGAAACTCTGCGTGTGTATAAATGAATATCTACAGGCGCAGCGTGCGCGTGTGTGTGTGTGCGCGCGCGTGTGCGTGCACGTGCGCTCTATACCTATGCTTGCTTGTGCATTGTAGTGTATGTGTGATCCACACTGTGGTGAGACAGGGAACTCTAATTAGCTCTCTCTCCTCTTTAGACCCCTTTTAGATCCCCGCTCTTCTGCAAGGCAAGCACTCCAACACACACACACACACACACACACACACACACGCACACCTGATTTCATTAATGTTGATTGGCCCAGTAGGACCCCTTTGCTGCCCTGCTCACACTGACAAACACACACACACTCATCCCGACTGCCATAAAAGCATTTTGCACCTACGGTGGTTTGCACACACACATGATCTCCCTCGCCTCCCTCACCTTCCACACTCTTAATTAACGAGTGTGGAGAAAACTGCTGAATACAAAGAAAGACATCGCATTACAATCAGAAAGAGAGGGATAGAGAGAACAGAGAGGCAGAAATGAGGAGCAGGGGAGAGAGCGAGGAACGAAGAGGGAGGGTTAAAAAGGTTTCTGTTGGTTGTTTAAGAACTAATTGGCTGTACAAAACAGTCAGGATGGGGATGCGCGAGGATGGCGGAAGGAGAGAGGGCATAAGAGGGGAGTGAAGAAAGGTAGAAGAAGTGTAGGAGGCATTTGGGGGAAGAGGGAAAGAAGGAGGGGAGCAATGGAAGACAATCCAATCCATTAATAAATAAACATCAGCGGGCGGGTGAGGAAGCAGGCAAGTAAGTAGGACAAAAGGAGGATATAAGAGAAGATGTGCAAAAGAGAACATGGAATAAAGGCAAGCAAAGGTCAAGTGAAACAAATGGACACGATGTAGGCAGGGAAATTGAATAGGGGATGAGCGGAAGAGGTGTAGAACAGAAAGGAGGGAAAGGGTACGGCTGTCTGGGAAGTAGAGCAAAGCGTGAGGAAAGAAGGTAGGAAGGCAGGAGAGAGCAGAGAGAGGGAGTAGGAAGTGAGGCAAAAGAGTGATGAGAGGGATACAAAGAAATTGGGGTGAGCTCAGCAGGGGAGGAGAAACAAGAAGAAGAGAAGACCAGTGTGGAAAAATGGTTGGGGAGAAGAGACTGTGTAATTAAGGGGTGAGGAAAGGAAAGAGATGGAAAAGGTGTGAAAGAAGGAAGGAATAGGGAGCCTCAAGAGCAAGTGGACAAGGAAGGAGGAAGTAAAAAAAAAAAAAAAAGAAAAAAGAGCGAGATGAGCAAAGGTGAAGACGGTGGATGTGGGAATGGGAGCGGGATTAGGAGATTCCTCAAGAGGAAGTTGAAGAATGTGACCCTGTTCCCAGACCTGGTGACATTTCCTGCACCCAGCTGATAGACTTCTAACGGCGGCAGGTCAGCATCATTTTTAAACCAAGAAACACACAAACACAATCTGGAGGTGTGTTTTATAGTGACGGATAGCGATGGGAGAGGCGAGGAAGCAGGGCTGCCAGGGAAACATTTTGACAGAAGAGAAGAGAAGAGAAGTGAAGAGAGAGAGAGAGGAGAGGAGAGGAGGAGAGGAGAGGAGGAAACACTAGGAAGGAAAATGATTCTCGTACAAATCTCTCATTAACAATAATGATTCTACTACTACTACTACTACTAATAATAATAATAATAATAATAATAATAAGAAGAAGAAGAAGAAGAAGAAGAAGAATAGATTTTATTTCTATTCATTCATAAATCCTTTCAGTTTTGCAGATTTAAATTTTAGCTTTCAATTTTTGTAGAATCACAAAGTCAAATTCCGTTGTGTGGCCATCATTATTATTTTAGGCCATGCAGATCTCAATTTAATGTAAAAATAAATAAATGAATAAATAAATAAATACATAAATAAACGGACCCAATGAAAAATGAAACGGGAAACCTGGAAAGTTAGGGTAGGAAGAGTTCAGAGGGAAGAATGGGTCGGGATGAAATATTATCAGATGAACAGGTAGAGGACAGGAGGGAGCAGAGGGGAGGAGGCGAGGAGGAAGGAGGATGCATGTAGAACAGAGGGATGAAAGAGGAGGAGAGGAGGGGGCTGGAGTGGATGGAGGAGTGATAAAAATAGGGAAGGGCAGGAGACGGGGGGATGAAAAGGAGGGAAGGCAGGGAATACGAAGGAGGAAACCACGGCTGAGCGCCAGATGAAAGAGAAAATTTAAGAAAGTTTTTTTAACCCACCCCCAACACACACACACACACACACACACACACACCCTCCATCCCAACACGGAGACCTGTTTCAGATCTTAAAAAAGAGCGGGCTAGAGGACAAAATGAGAGGGTGCGGCGGTGACAAAGTGGAGGACAAAAAGTGGTGGAGGGCGAGAGGGAGAGGAGCGCGGGATGAGAGCGGAGGAGCGAGGAGGGAGGCCGGCTTTATGGTTGCTGTTATGCAGAAATGTAAACACTTTGCAACGTTCGCAGAAAACAATGACACCGCAGGGAGAGGAAGGTGCGCGCGCCTGTGTGTTTCTGTTGTCTGCGAACTCCGCGTGCGTGCGTGCCTGCGTGCGTGCGTGCGTGCGGGAGCGCCAACAGCACCGCGGGGAGCGGAAGGAGAACGTCGGAGGTGAAATGAGAGGGGGAGAGAGAGGGAGAGAGATAGAGAGAGAGAGGGAGGGAGAGAGAGAGAGAGCAGACCGCGGCAAAATTGGAGAAATGAGATTTCTATCATAAAACGAATGCTGCGTTTTGAAGGGGAGCAACACTTTGAGCTCGAGTGCTGCGGCCCCGTTTAATAATCATGATCTTGGCACAGAGTGCACGCACAACACGCGAGGTCGCATTCAAATCGCACGTCACTGGCAGGTTGGTTGGTGGAAGCAGGCGAAAGAAAAATATACAGAGATGCTCAAATCAGCAACAACATTAAAACTAGGTGTTTTGACTTGTGGCAGATTCAAAGTGTTTGTTCAAATCCCGTCATGCCGCTCCAGTTTTTCAGCAAATGTGTTTTGGAGGTCAGTGTCTTTCCGTCGCAGGTTTTGTGTTGCAAAAAGCTCGAGGCTCTTTTGTTTTTCGACTGGTTTACTGGTTTTTATGTCCCCGTGTTGTCTCAAGCTGGTGGTAACAAGACGGAACATGTGGGACTCATTTAAAATAATGAGCTGCAACATTTCCACTACTGCTACCATGAGTCTGATCGCGCTTTAGCAGAACTTTGAGATCCCTAAAACATTCACCTTCCTGCTGAGAACGGCAAAACAACTGCAGCTTCTGCCCCGACAGATATCCATCAGTATTTGCCAGGTTCATTTCTTTCCCTTCACAACAAGCACCAATTGACAGTACTCCTACATTTGGTTGAGGGACTTCAGATCCCTAAATTTTAAATTACGGTGGCATTTGATCTGCAGGTTTGTAGCATTTTGTGGAAAATTAAAGCATATTTTTAAAAAATAAATATGTACATATAAAAATGCTTTTCTTTATACTTTAAATTAGTTACACGTCTCCTTGATGGCATTGTGTTTTAAGAGATTCAGTAATTGAAGGGAAATTATTATATTCCTATAATCAGTGCGTCGCAACCCCGAGCGCAGGAGGAAGTGGATATAGAAGATGGATGGATGAATATAATCGGTTAATGTTAACGTCAGTCCATGTTTTCAGAAGTCCCGCTTGATCTAACTCCAGCTGTCAGGTCGGACTGAAGTTCATGACCCAGAGTAGATCCACATTCAGGGAAGTTGTGGACAGGTAGAGGTGCAAAATGGCCACACATGGACCCACTCTTTATGTGAAATATAAAAGCTTCATATTAGTGTATATAAAGATATTTTTTGTGTTCATTTTCATTTAAGTGGATCATTTACAATGTTAAATGTTGGGCCTTTAAATCTCTTATTGGTTTGAAATCACGAGTCGTCAAATTAAAACTGTGATTTTAATTTGACAAAGCGCGTTAAAAATAGTATATAATCGTCATCATCATAAATATTGTTATTACTCTTATTATTATCATTATTATTATCATTATTATTATTATTATTATTATTATTATTATTATTAGATTATCATATTAACAAGATGTAGATTTCTTTATAATCTTGATTTTAGAAATTGAGTTCATGACATTTGTCATTTAAGCCGATTAATAACATACTTAATAACAGCAATAAAAGGTTTACATATAATGGATGGAACTACTGTAGGGACTTTGAAAACTGTTTTTCATTGTCCAAACCTTTATAAATTCTCTTTTCCATTTTCCCCCAGAATCCCGGGCATTCCTCAAGACTCCCATGATGTTCTAGACAGGACTCCGCCCCCAGGAAGCCACTCCCACTCCCTCCCACCTGCCCCTTGTCTCCTGCACAAAACTCCACCAGCCCCCCCTCCAGCAAGCTCCCCCGGCGGGACTCGATATTTACTACAAGAAAATTCAAAATTGTTTGAACTGTAAGACTTTTGGAAGCCACGCACCCTGATTTGGACTCACCAGGGTGGAGTTGTCTTGCAACTTCTTTATCCTCTTGCTTCTTTTGAGACGTTTGTTCCTCCTTTTCCTCTCTCCGCACCAGGTCTGCTGTCACACCCGTTTTTATTTGAAAAGCCTGAAAAGTAACAAACGTAAAAACATCATTCCGCGGAAAAGTCGGAGGGGGAAAGAGAGGTTCCACAAAGCAACAGCCGTTGGACAGTTGTTGAACCAGCAGCAGTAGGAATAGCAGGGGGGGTGAAGATATACAACAAATACTCTGAACATGGAACAGAATGACAGTTTGGTCTTGTTACATACAAATGGACTGATCAAAACCCTAAATGTTAATTGCTTTGGAAACTAAAGGGTTTCAGACAAAGCCTATTTGCGTTAGACGTGACTTCGGTCAACCTTGACTGGCTGGCTGCCATCGAACTCTGATTGGATGGTAATCAGCTAATCGGAGGAGCTCAGGACCGAAGGAAGAGGGACTTAGGGAGAAAAAAATAAAAGAAAAAATTACAGGAAAAGAGGAAAACTAAGGAAAACAACATTGGAGGCTATTTCTGTCTGCCATGTTTCATTCATTTTTGTTTTCCATACAAGGACTGAGAAAAAAAATGCATGGGAAAATTTTTCTTGTGTTTTCCTTTGGCTTATTTTATCTTGAACACTCCTTATCTCTCCTTCCTCCTATTTTACTATTCCTCTTTTTGGAATCATCCCTCTCCTTCCTATAAATCACTTCCTCTTGCTCCTTCCCCTCCCTCGCTCCTACACACACTTTACTTTACCTCCTGTATCTTTAAGACGCTATTTCTCTGAATAATGTTGAATGCAGCTTTTCAGTGTCTGAAGTATTTTCTATCATCATGATCTGTGAAACCAGTTTCTCAAATGATGTTAAAGTTGAAAAAAAAAACAACAACAACCCTTTTTTTATAACAACTGAGTGATTTTTAGACTCTATATTATATCCTAAAGGTACCTTGACTTCTCTCCATCATCTTTGGACCTTTTCACCTTTTGATCCTGCATTTGCATTAACAAGAAGTAGTGTAGATTCTGGAGCGTGTCGAAATAAAAAGAAAAAAGAAAAAAGGGAGCACTTAATTGAGCTGCTTCAATTAAGTTTGATTTCTTTCTGGACTTTCTAGCTGATTCTTGAAAGCAGCCCGTGATGTGACAACATCCATTGTAGAAACGGAGCACTCCTCTGCTCTGCTACGTCAAGAAGCGCTCGGCTCCCCTTCCTTTC
This sequence comes from Thamnaconus septentrionalis, assembly GCA_009823395.1. NCBI lineage: Eukaryota > Metazoa > Chordata > Actinopteri > Tetraodontiformes > Monacanthidae > Thamnaconus > Thamnaconus septentrionalis. Next base: position 8,688,916 of record CM020503.1, read on the forward strand.
AGAGCTACTCCGAGTGCAGACTGTTGTGTTGCAGTTTTGTTGATTCCACTGAGTGTTTTTATTTGTTTATTACTATTTGAAATGTCTATGAAAGTTTTTGACGGGGTGGGGCGGGGGTTGTTGGGTTTAAAGAGGTATTACATTGTAGATAGCGACATTGAGCGTTTACCTGTTTTTGTTTTACGATTCCTCCTGATGATCCCTCAGTCTGTCACTGTTCTCTGGATTTGAACTGACTGCAAATATACAGTATTATAATGACTGCTGTCTCATGGTCTGCACACACAAACACACACAAAGCCATTTGAGTGATCCTGTTCAAGCAGACTTGGCCTCAGAAATTGGACCATTCAAATTTGCAACAAAGCATTTCCTTTGTAGATAATTAAATATTTAGATTTTCAAGAACTATTTTTCTCCTGTCTGCAGATTCCATCTAATAACATACTATATTTCTATATAGAATTTCTATAATAATTCTATATTTATACCTCTAGCTAAACATACATGTATATATAGACACACATACACAGTGGTTTGTAAGGGGGCCCGTTCAAAGCGACCAAGATGTGGTCCTAGAGGGCAGAATGTTTCCCCACAAGACCACCCAGTGAGGCTCACTGTCGAGTGACCAGAGAGGATCACATACTACAGAGGCAGCTCCTCTAGAATCAGTGGATGCTGCTGCAGTGTCGTGTCCCTGACCCACATTTATCAACAGGTGAGTGTTAGTAGGATGACAGGCTAGAAACTAATATGGTGGACCACCTGGAAGAAACATACCAGAACCCCGTGACACATGACACAAGGAGGAATGGAGCCCGCGCTCTGAAGTTTGACTCGCATGAACCATCTGCAGGACTTTGACAGTCTTACCTGCTGCAGGTAACCAGAACAGGAGGGAGGGGGGAGAACCATTGGAAAGCTGGCAAAGAGAAACTTTCAGCGGCGGGTTTGCTGCAAAGGTTCTGCAGTAGGGACACTGAGTTTGTGAAATAAGTAACCGGCAAATGTTTAATTGCTATTCAATGTTGTGCGCCTCCTGTGCATGCTGATATGTATTTTAGCACACGCTTTCTGAAAGGTGGAGCTGGCAAAGCGATTGAAGGGTAGAGTTCAGTGACAGGCTAGGGACTCATAAGAATGACATTTGTATACCAGTTTTCATGCTTCTCAGTGCAGGAGTCTATCCCAGCTGAAGAGAAGAGGTGACAAGAGGCCTGCTTTATCGCAGGACCGCATGGAAAGACAAACAACCATCCGCAATCACACTCACACCTATGGCTACGGCTACTGTTTTTGGAGCGTCGGAGGAAACCGTAGAACCTGAAGTGAACCCAAACAGTCACAGGGTGAACAGGCTCCACAAAATGAGGCCTACTGCACCACAATGTCGGCCTGCATTGTGAATCTTAGAAACATTAGAAAACCCAAAGGCACATTTACATCATACATTTGGTTGATTTAAACTGCATTCAACTTTGAGCAACAGCAGTCCAATGCACTCGACCTGTCTGTCCTTACCTTACTGTTTGCCTTAAAATATATTTTTTTTTACACAAAGCTTTGGCTCCACCCCACCGAAAAATGCACTCACAGCCCAAATAAGGCATCTTTAAAATTTACTATATCTATCATTTAGCTACTAACGTGCTCTGATTTATTTTTATTTTTTTTATCCATGATGAAAAAATGATCCTAGAGCAAACAGAAAAAACATGTGCAAAAAAGTTATTTCAGATGCAATTTATAGCACACACACAAACACACAATACAGATGGGTATTCTGGGATATTCTTTCATGGACTCACTCCCACAGATGCCTGGAAGAAAACACGCACACATACATGCACACACGCTGTCTTTGTTCCATTTAGACTTATATTTACTCTGCATTACGGGGTTAATGAGGTGAAACTTTCCGTCTCTCTGTCTGTCTCTGTGATGGAGCTCTCCCTGACTCTCCCCACCTCGTACTTCCGTCTCCAATATTCTCACACCCCTGTCAGCTCTTCCTCCTCTTCTTGTTTTCTTTTCTTTCATTCACAATCATTCCCATTGTCACTCTTGCAGCCCCTGTCGGCCATTTTTCTGCAGTGGGTTTCATCTCCTCCGTGTCTCTCTCCCTCCATCTCTCTCCGTTTACCAAATAGCTGATGTCACTTTTTCCATTTCGCCCTAATGGAGGCAGAAACACAGAGCGATGGATGGAGGGGAAAAAATAGCCAGCGATGAAGAGGGATGGAAAGAGAGCTAAGGAAGAAACAAGGCAGGATGAAAAGGTGATGACGTGGGGAAAAGAGATTGAAGGATGGGTGAGAGTGGCACTTGGAAGAAAGGATGGTGAAAAGAGGAGGTGGAGATGATGGAGGGAGAGGAGAGGGAAAGAATGGCTAAATTAGTACAGACCAGCAAAATGGCCAGCTAGCACCAGTACTAGCTGGCTAACAATGTTTTCGTTACATTAACGCAGTCGTCGTTTGTGCATCTGGGTCCTTCTTCTCAAGTTCTCGCTGATATTTCATCACTATTAATCCAGAAAATGGGTATGAGAGTATGAGCATCTTTCTCCAAAAATGTAAGTTCCCATTCTGTGTGAATGAAGTGGAAGTGAAATAATAGCAACAGTATGGCAGAGGGACATGGTGAATTCTAAATATAGTTTCTATAATTTCAGTCAGTACAGTATTTATGTTCAATATACACAAAGATTCAACTGTTTTTCATTGACATGGAATGATAATTTGTTGAAGCATTAGATTTTTTTGAGGATGATGAGAGTCTCCAACCCTACATATTAATCTCACTCTCAGACTGGATTGTCAGGACCAGCTGCCTTATGGCGGAGTCAGATGGTGATTGCCTGTGAGCAAGACCCTTGTTATATGTATATATAAAAGAACAGTTATCTATTAATGAAACTAAACAGCTTTTATTTTAGGGTAATTATACACTTACACAGCTGGTCTGGCTTTGGAAACTTGAGGACGTTTCTTGACAAACCCTTTCGGATGAGAGGCGAAACATCTTCAAGCCATCAAAACCATTCCAGCTGCGTCAGTTTTAAATTTCAAGACAATGATGACCTGGATGACTGAGAACCTTACAGACGTACATGTCAACAGACATCTGTGATGCAACTAGCCTAACCGACAAACCACCAACTAAACTTAAAACCATAGCTGTTAAGATAAAGATGACTTTTTTCAGATATTATTTAAGCTGAAAACACAGTGTGATGATATAGTGTCCTGTAATTAATACAATTTTTGTTCAGAAACTATAAGGACAAACCACAGTTTGGTCTGTTTGGTAAAGAAAAATAAAATATTAGACAATGAAAGGGAGATATCTGGTAGCAAACTCTCCCTCCGAGTTTTCTATGCTATTGGAACAATGTCAAAGACTAAGAAACTGTTCAGGCGACTAATTTCTTCAGGAGTGTGATGCAGTGACGCCACTGTTCATTACAGCAGCTGAACCCATCGCACTAATGGCAGCAACACATCTGCTGTTTGGCTGAACAGCTATGTTCCAACTCTTGGCTGCGAAATGATGCAGATATCATAGTACACACCTACTGCAGCATTCTGGTGCTGTTACTTCATCAAAGTATCATAAATTAATAGCATTAGAAATAAACAGCATTATAAAAATCTTATTTTAAAACAAGCTAACAAAGAAAATGAACTTGGACTGAAAAACAAAAACTTTAAGACTAGTGTGAACGCCACAGGCAGTTTCCAAGTGATTTGTTTTCATATTTAGATATTAGCAATCTAAAAATGTATTAAAAATAAAAAGTACCCTCCCAACCCACATCTACAGACACACACTTCGAACTTCAAATTTAACGTTAGACCCCTTTTTGAAACACGTCAGTCTGTCCATCGCTTGATAGATAAAGTATGTCCGATACCTGCAGTGATTGTCACTTTTAAACTAAGTTATTTTATTTTCAGTTCATTTGAATTTCAAACAAAGAACTACTTCTTCCAGCGCAAGTTACCGTAAGAGTATGGTTTCTAGGTCTAACAATGCTACAGTCAAGCAAAAAGCTTCATTAATCGGCATGTGTAGTTTCACTACCCTAGCAGTGAAAATGTGCAGTGGTATGAGTCACAAGCCGTCTGCCTGGGGCTGCTTTCTGGAATGCAAAAAAAATATTGTTATATATATATTATTCTAGAAAACTGAAATGCAATGATTAATAGGAAAAATGATGGAGCCCTCAGGCATTAGAAGGACTTTGTTGACCAAGTGAGTTTAACGTAACGTAAAGTTGAATGTGTGTCTCAGGGGATTGGGATCCCTTTATTTTGAAATGACTAATATCTAAATACTAACGTGAGCAATTTAAAATTGTCTGTAGTGTTCACATGAGGGCAAGCTGACACAAAATTACTGGAAAAGTGTTTGAAAGTCAAATATCACTTAAATAAAAACATGAAAGAACAGATATGGGAATCGTGGGGGATGAAGAGGTGTGGATCGGCAGAATGGGACAATTTAGAGGAAGGAAGTGAGGAGAACAGAGACATTCCCAGACAGACATGCTGTTCTCACACACACACGCACGCACGCACGCACACGCCCACACACACACACACACACCGTACTCCGTCATTAGTCTTCATTAGGGTCTTTATGAGGAAAATTAGAAAGGGAGTTTCCTCCAAAACTGAGCCCTTGGGTCCTACCTGCTAGTGTGCGTGCGCGCCTGTGTGTGTGTCCGTGTGTGTGTGCCCGTGTGTGTGTGCGTGTGCATGTGGTGCATTTGTGTCTGTGTGCGTGTGTCTGTGTGAATATAATTAGGGACTGAGCCCCAGCAATAGACCAGCTCGAGAACAGAGCAGGTCATCGCCTGGGCAAAGACCTCAATTGAATTTGTAATGTTTATTATTAATCTGTGTGAAATAATCAACCCTGATCTATTTATATTCTTCAGAACCGCATCTTTTAGAGGATAACTGTTATGGTTTTCTTTTTAACACAGAAATGGCGCCGTTAGAAGTTCTCGTTTCCCAGATTTCAGAACGAAACTGATCGCGACTCTCCGCGATTGATTCACTCAATAAAATCTACCTCTGTCCTTTTATTAAATTAATACGTGGCCAACGTATGTCTGTGTGACTCAACCTTAATATGTTTAACAAGTTTATAGGTTCACCTTTCAGATGATAACTATATTTTTTTATTTTACTGAGAAAGGAACTTGTTAGAGGCGGCTATACAACACATTGGAAAAAACAGAATCCATGGTACTTGTCATATAGGCTGCTGTGGGAGTCCATGTTAGCTGGGCCAAGATCCTCACAGCAGGAAAATACAGATATTGGGGGAGACACATGGCACCTGCGGCTGTGGCAGCTGCCTCAAACTCACAGAAGAATGACATGAAAATCTAAAATATCATAGGATCGTCATTTTGGTGAGGTTTGAGCTGTTTAAAGATATGGGATTGAGGTTGAGGCTTGGGATGAGACTTGGGGTTAGGGTTGGAGTTAAAGTTAGGATTGGGGTTGTGGTTAGACTTTGTTTTCGTGTTGGTGTTGGGGTTGGGGTTAGAGTTAGGGTTGGGGTTAGGGTTACGCTAAAGGGTTAGGGTTAGGGTTAGGTGGTGAAAGGGGCGACAAACAAACAAAAAAAAATAACGGAACTGAAGGAGGGGGCCGATGGATGCTGGTTAAAGCAAAAACAGAATATAACATAAAGGATTCAATAAGCTACAATCTATAATTCCACGAAATAAAATGGCAAAGAACGGAAAGAGGAAACAAAAGGCTTTTCTATCCCTGTAATATACCACTTGCCACTTGCTTTTTCATCAGGAGCCCACAAGAAGTGCCCATGCCAAATTTGGGACTTCTAGGACTTGAGGAACCCAGAAACCCTAACCCTAACCCTAGTTTCAGGCCTATCGTTAACCCTAATTCAATGCAAGTCTATGGGGTGAAATTTCAACTTTGTCCTAGAGACATGGGGCCACTTGCTTTATCATCAGGAGCCCCCAAGAAGCGCCCATGCCAAATTTGGGACTTCTAGGACTTGAGGAACCCAGAAACCCTAACCCTAATTTCAGCTAACCCTAACCCTAACCCTAGTTTCAGGCTTATCGTTAACCCTAATTCAATGCAAGTCTATGGGGTGAAATTTCAACTTTGTCCTAGAGACATGGGGCACTTGCTTTTTTATTAGGAGCCCCCAAGAAGCGCACACGCCAAATTTGGGGCTTCTAGTACTTGAGGAACCCCGTAACCCTAACCCTAAATTCGGCTAACCATAACCCTAACATTAGTTTCAGGCTTATTGTTAACCCTAATTCAATGCAAGTCTATGGGGTGAAATTTCAACTTTGTCCTAGAGACATGGGACCACTTGCTTTTTCATCAGGAGCCCCCAAGAAGCGCCCAGGCCAGATTTGGGACTTCTAGAACTTGAGGAACCCAGAAACCCTAACCCTAATTTCAGCTAACCCTAACCCTAACCCTAGTTTCAGGCTTATCGTTAACCCTAATTCAATGCAAGTCTATGGGGTAAAATTTCAACTTTGTCCTAGAGACATGGGACCACTTGCTTTTTCATCAGGAGCCCCCAAGAAGCGCCCAGGCCAAATTTGGGACTTCTAGAGTTTGAGGAACCCCGAAACCCTAACCCTAATTTCAGCTAACCCTAACCCTAACCCTAGTTTCAGGCTTATCGTTAACCCTAATTCAATGCAAGTCTATGGGGTGAAATTTCAACTTTGTCCTAGAGACATGGGGCCACTTTTTTATTATTAGAGCCCCAAGAAGCGCACACGCCAAATTTGGGGCTTCTAGTACTTGAGGAACCCCGTAACCCTAACCCTAATTTCAGCTAACCATAACCCTAACATTAGTTTCAGGCTTATTGTTAACCCTAATTCAATGCAAGTCTATGGGGTGAAATTTCAACTTTGTCCTAGAGACATGGGACCACTTGCTTTTTCATCAGGAGCCCCCAAGAAGCGCCCAGGCCAAATTTGGGACTTCTAGAGTTTGAGGAACCCCGAAACCCTAACCCTAATTTCAGCTAACCCTAACCCTAACCCTAGTTTCAGGCTTATCGTTAACCCTAATTCAATGCAAGTCTATGGGGTGAAATTTCAACTTTGTCCTAGAGACATGGGGCCACTTGCTTTTTTATTAGGAGCCCCCAAGAAGCGCACACGCCAAATTTGGGGCTTCTAGTACTTGAGGAACCCCGTAACCCTAACCCTAATTTCAGCTAACCATAACCCTAACATTAGTTTCAGGCTTATTGTTAACCCTAATTCAATGCAAGTCTATGGGGTGAAATTTCAACTTTGTCCTAGAGACATGGGACCACTTGCTTTTTCATCAGGAGCCCCCAAGAAGCGCCCAGGCCAGATTTGGGACTTCTAGAACTTGAGGAACCCAGAAACCCTAACCCTAATTTCAGCTAACCCTAACCCTAACCCTAGTTTCAGACTTATCGTTAACCCTAATTCAATGCAAGTCTATGGGGTGAAATTTCAACTTTGTCCTAGAGACATGGGGCCACTTGATTTTTCATCAGGAGCCCCCAAGATGTGCCCATGCCAAATTTGGGACTTCTAGGACTTGAGGAACCCCGAAACCCTAACCCTAATTTCAGCTAACCCTAACCCTAACCCTAGTTTCAGGCTTATCGTTAACCCTAATTCAATGCAAGTCTATGGGGTGAAATTTCAACTTTGTCCTAGAGACATGGGGCCACTTGCTTTTTTATTAGGAGCCCCCAAGAAGCGCACACGCCAAATTTGGGACTTCTAGTACTTGAGGAACCCCGTAACCCTAACCCTAATTTCAGCTAACCATAACCCTAACATTAGTTTCAGGCTTATTGTTAACCCTAATTCAATGCAAGTCTATGGGGTGAAATTTCAACTTTGTCCTAGAGACATGGGGCCACTTGCTTTTTCATCAGGATCCCCCAAGAAGCGCCCAGGCCAAATTTGGGACTTCTAGAACTTGAGGAACCCAGAAACCCTCACCCTAATTTCAGCTAACCCTAACCCTAACCCTAGTTTCAGGCTTATCGTTAACCCTAATTCAATGCAAGTCTATGGGGTGAAATTTCAACTTTGTCCTAGAGACATGGGACCACTTGCTTTTTCATCAGGAGCCCCCAAGAAGCGCCCAGGCCAAATTTGGGACTTCTAGAGTTTGAGGAACCCCGAAACCCTAACCCTAATTTCAGCTAACCCTAACCCTAGTTTCAGGCTTATCGTTAACCCTAATTCAATGCAAGTCTATGGGGTGAAATTTCAACTTTGTCCTAGAGACATGGGGCCACTTGCTTTTTTATTAGGAGCCCCCAAGAAGCGCACACGCCAAATTTGGGGCTTCTAGTACTTGAGGAACCCCGTAACCCTAACCCTAATTTCAGCTAACCATAACCCTAACATTAGTTTCAGACTTATTGTTAACCCTAATTCAATGCAAGTCTATGGGGTGAAATTTCAACTTTGTCCTAGAGACATGGGACCACTTGCTTTTTCATCAGGAGCCCCCAAGAAGCGCCCAGGCCAAATTTGGGACTTCTAGAGCTTGAGGAACCCCGAAACCCTAACCCTAATTTCAGCTAAACCTAACCCTTGTTTCAGGCTTATCGTTAACCCTAATTCAATGCAAGTCTATGGGGTGAAATTTCAACTTTGTCCTAGAAACATGGGGCCACTTGCTTTTTTATTAGGAGCCCCCAAGAAGCGCACACGCCAAATTTGGGGCTTCTAGTACTTGAGGAACCCCGTAACCCTAACCCTAATTTCAGCTAACCCTAACCCTAACATTAGTTTCAGGCTTATTGTTAACCCTAATTCAATGCAAGTCTATGGGGTGAAATTTCAACTTTGTCCTAGAGACATGGGGCCACTTTCTTTTTTATTAGGAGCCCCCACGAAGCGCACACGCCAAATGTGGGGCTTCTAGTACTTGAGGAACCCCGTAACCCTAACCCTAATTTCAGCTAACCCTAACCCTAACATTAGTTTCAGGCTTATTGTTAACCCTAATTCAATGCAAGTCTATGGGGTGAAATTTCAACTTTGTCCTAGAGACATGGGGCCACTTGCTTTTTCATCAGGAGACCCCAAGACACACCCACCTTAAATCTGAGGCTTCTAGCGCATGAGGAACCCCGAAACCCTAACCCTAATTTCAGCCTTAAATGTAGCAGTCCTTCAAATTGTCTGACGGACATTCTTAAGTACTGACAAAATTTCACTGGGTGAAATTTGAGCTCCTGGATGACATCAACATCATTTTGATTGATCAGTGATCTAGTCTAGAAGCTAATTTTTCGCCTTTCAAATTCGCTCCCGTTGTGTAAGGTCAAGATTTAGGGTTAGTGATTGTATATTTTGAGATTCTGCATTCTGCTACTCCATCTCATGACACTGACTCATGTCGCTAAACAACAAACAATCAATAAACAACAGGCTGTTTAAAGTAAAAATGCGCAGTAGCATACCACTGAGTTACAGGGGAGCCTCTGATTATCAACAAACGCCCAAATAGTCTGAGCTGCTTTCTGTGTTGCATTAAAACACAAAATCATGGAAAATCAGTCAGCTGCAGCATGTTAGCTCACACTAACTACCAGCAAGTTAATAAAAGGCAGCTGAGGCCCTGGAGCTGGGCTCACAGTACACACACATACACACACATGAACTAAAACCCACCTGTGTGTCTGCACTGACACACAGTTACATATGTGGCAGGGATGAGTGGAATCCTCAGTCATTTTGGAATTATTCACTCTGCATATTCACTGAGGTTCCTGTGTGTGGCCACTTAGTGAAACAATCAACACAATAAACCCCATTCACACTTGCTTTGACCATCCTTTCCTTTCAAAGCTTAAACATGAATATAAAGTACATGCAGGAGCGTGCACACGCACATGCAGAAGCACACAAACACGTAGACACACACAAACAATAAACACTTGTCATTGGTCGGCATCAGTCGTTTATTCTTGCCAGAGCAAGGAGTTTGTTTTTGTTCTCCCTGTCATTCGCCCATTTGACTTGATGGATGGTGGGTGGTGACGCAAAACACCTGCTGCCACACGCACACACACACACACGCACACACACACACACGCGCGTAAGCACACGCACACACTGTTACCGCAAGTAACATAAAAACAAACTCAGAAACGCAAAATTTAGTTTAACGTAATAAATGTAGACAAAGTGCACAGACAACAACTGGTGATAAAGACTCATTAACAAAACGCATAATTCAACTCTCTCTTCTGGCGACGTGACAAAATCTTCAGTTCCTCCCCATGTTCTTTCCATTTCACGAGGGCCAAATGAAGAAACACAAAGTCACACCGACAATGTGACGGTTGGTTGGCTTCTAATGTGGCCTGCAGTGTAAACAACAGTTTATCTCCATAGAGGACAAATAGACGACAGCAGCAGCAGCACAGTCATCATGAGGGGCAGAGGAGGATGTGACCCCGAGGCTGCTGGTCAAACCCACTAAAGAGCTGGGAATTTGTGAATGCTACCTTTCCATAACCACCAAGCGAACCTCCAGAAAGTTCATTTCTAGAAGCCAGAGAGCAAAATATGCTTTTATCTGGGTTTACTCTTTCAACAAAAGGCGCCTTGGAGATGCCAGGCATGATGGTAACAAACCCACAATTCATGTAAACACTTACGTATCCATTGATATGTGAAGTACCACTAATTTTAGTGGGTGAAGCCTTTGACAAACTAATGGCTTGGTTTTTGTTTACTTCCACAATGGCCTAAGCTCCTGACCTGCAGTGGTGGTGCTTCTGCTGCCAGCTTTTACTTTGCATCCAATGGCCCAACATTTTGGACGGCCTGTCATATTGTTGCTGTTGTGTTGTTCAGACTTTTTTTTTGTCATGTTTCCCACAGTAGCAGCTGCCACTGCTCTGGTCAATTATAGTGTAATTGTCCATCAGAGGAAACAGCACATTTAAAATGATTTAATTCATTAAGTTGAATTTAAAGACATGAAGCCATATTCTTGTGCCATATAGTGCCATATTGTTCATATGGCACTATACGCTGATCTTAATTGTGGAAAATGGACACAGAAAAAAAATGTATTCATAGTCTGAAAAAAAAAACCTTTGTTGGTTAGGCGTTAGGACACGTGTGCTTTTAGCTTTAAGATTTTTTGGTAATTTCTTTTTTTACTTACTCTAGGTAAATAGAATAGTTACCCAGAGACACTGCCAAATAGTAGCTAGTAAAACATGTGGCGAGGATACAGATTCATTTACTGCTAATACAACATGATGGTCAAGGGCACATTTCTTTCAAATCCCACCCTTCAATAAAAACAATTTTAGAGACAAAATGAACAGCATGTGATTAACACAATGCCAAAAATAATAATGAGGCAGTCAATTTTAAACCATGGTGGGGAGAAAGGTCCAGATAAACACTGACACTGATGTAAACATGGACAACAGGATGTGAATGTCATCAGCCAAAATGTCAGAACAACTATTTCTGTCAGATTCTGGGGGTGGGGACGTGTGTGTGTGTGTGTGTGTGTGTGTGTGTGTGTGTGTGTGTGTGTGTGTGTGTGGCCCATATGGTGCCATGGGAATAGAAAGAGAGAGCCACATGCAGTCTCTCACACAGAGTGATGGCAAAACAGGACTCTTCAGTTTGATTCCAAATTAGAAACTTTTTTTGTTTTTTCCATGAATCGTTTGGCAGGCGGGATGGACACTGAGGGAGGGGGGGGGGGGGGGTAGGAAGAGGGTGAGAGAGATGGGACGTGAGAAAGGAAAGGAAAAAGGAGGGATGAGATTTTTTTTAAATGAAATAATTAAGATAAATGTACAAATGGAAGAACGAGGTGGTCATGGATGTATTCCGAAGTGTGTGTGTGTGTGTGTGTGTGTGTGTGTTGTTTTAGCTGGGCAGCCTTGAATTCCTTGCTGACCTTTACTAACAAAACAGCTGCTTGAGTCTTACAGCATTACAGCGAGATTGTCGCGTGTTGTGTTTCCGCCGCTGCAATCTGAAAAGCAGATGGACGGAGAAAGAGAGATGAGACCCTTCTGAACGAAAAAGGAACCGAGACAAATAGCAAGTGAACTGAGAGAAATTCAGTTGGCCAATATTTATTTTTATTTGTTCCAATAAGCCTTTTTATCCGAACAATGCTTTCACTTAGACTGGGAGAGTTGGCTGAGCTACTTTTTAAACATTCTTGCCAAGAAAGAGAGAATAGAAAAAAGCACTTTGAATCTAGTTGAAAGAATAACTTTCACTGAAAGTTACAGACCGTGGACACAAACATCTTATACTCATCTAATTAAAGAGAGGAGAGCAAAAAAAAAAATATTGTGGTGCCAGTTTCAGTGCAAACACAACTTAAAACAGGTGGAATGCAAATAAGGGAATGAGGTAAAATACTATCACCTTGGTTGAAATTAATAAAAAGTAAGCAATAAATGTTTCAACCAACGGTCCCAAGACTGGTATTATTAATAATAAGGCACTGCATTCACAATTTATATACTTATATATACTGATCCTATTCCAAAAGTGATAAAGCAGACAAGTATTGTCATAATTATTTAATATTAAAATGAGGAAAAGCACACGTGGAGGAGTTCATGATTAAATGTGCACACAGTTATTTGTTATCATTTGTTTCACTTACTACACTGTAACAATATTTAATAATTATAATAACTTACTAATAATAAAACTTAATATATTATATAATAACATAATATAACTTAACTTAAAAAAAAAACATAAAGATTTAGGTGTGCCAATACTTCAGTTAACATACTATCTAGTTCTTGGACCTTATTCAAGTCTTAAAGAAATTGATAAAATACAAGAAAATGACTTTAATGCCTCTCGTCCCCAGTGAAGTGGGTGGAGTGGATGCAAATTCAAAAAGTGTGTCCTGCTACACTGTTGTAGTGATGTCTACCGTTTATCCTCAGTTACATGGGAGATATGGTCAATTAACACTTTCATGCGTTTATACGTTACTATTTCTAATTAGATGCTGCTTGATGTAATATTGTTTATATCCCTCTATAATCATTCTATAGTGTCTCCTGCTTAATCTGTTTGGCATGTTTTGATTTTTGGTTGTTGATTGAATAATTGATTGATTAACTGGTTGAAGATGAGGCCATAATTAATAGCACAAACAAAGAAAATGCAGAAAAAGCTTCACAAAACCATAAAAAAATGAGAGAGATGTGTGAATCTGACCAGTGGAACATCCATCCATCCATCCATCCATCCATCCATCCATCCATTCATCCATCCATTCATCCATCCATTTTCAATACCTGCTTCTTCCTGCACTCAGGGTCACGAGGGTCAGCTGGAGCCTAGCCCAGCTGTCATAGGGTGAAGGCAGGGTGACACCCTGGACAAATCGCCAGTTCATCGCAGGGCCACATAGAGACAAACAACCATTCACACTCACACACACACCTACGGACAATTTAGAGTTTCCAATTCTCCTCATATGCATGTTTTTGGACTGTGGGAGGAAGCAGGAGAACCTAGAGAGAACCCAGGCAGACACAGGGAGAACATGCAAACTCCACACACAAAGGTCCTGGGCCTGGAATCAAACCCACAACCTTTTTGCTGTAAGGCGGCAGCACTAACCACTGCACCACCGTGTCATGGAACACTGCTATGAAAAATTATTTTTTGATCAATTTTGAACTTCATCTACGTATTATTATGGGTGTACCCATTATGGAAAACACAAGTTACGTGTATGAAACACAATTCACTGTTTTTTCCTGTGAATGGTGTAAGTTTTCTCTCCTGTGGATGGAGACTCTTGCATCCCTACGGAATTACAAATGAAGTAAAACTCACACAAACAAACACACTTGACGGGGGGAGGGAATGAGAGTGAGAAGGTGGGGTGACTCAGAGTGTGTGAGAAGTAAGAGAATGAGACGTGAAGCAAAGCGTGATGTCGTCCTCTGATCTGCTCCGCTATCATTTCACAGCCTAAACGTGCAAAGGTCAGCTGTTATTAACGGCAAGCCCTGAGGAGTGTGTGTGTGTGTGTGCGTGTGTCTTTGTGTGCGCATATGCAAATGTGTGTGTGACAGATAGACTGCAAGTGTGAATGCTTGCATGTCACACCTTTCTGCTCTAAATGCCATGTAGCCTGCCATTAGTGTCGTTGCTGGATCGTCTCCGAGGAGCTCCAGGCTGCGAGTGTGTGTGTAAATCTGACCTGACGTTCCTTCCATCTCACACACACACACACACACACACACACACACACACACACACACACACATTTATTTTTAATTTGCTTTATCCTCTGCTTTTAAAGTGTGAGAGAAAATTAAGAATTTTAGAATACCTACACTTCAGCGGAGACGACGCCTTCCACTAAATCTTGTGAAAGAGAAGTTTTCAACTTATTTTTCATGGTCAAGAGCCATTTACATTTATCTGACAGCAGCTACTGGAATTGTGTTTATAGATCATGTTGTTCTTTTATAGAAAAAAGTGACTTTTAATCTGTCTGGACAACAGGTTTTAGTTTGACTTTGTAAAATTCCAAATACCATATCAAATACACAATAAATTGCTGAATGTGTGTGAATGTCAGGCATTATGTGCTGCGGATGACATTGGGTTAATTGCAACCCATAGATGTTGAAAAAAAAAAATCTGAAAATATCATAGCAGTCAAACATGTCACACAAGGTATTTTTGGTGAGGGGTTGTTGGTCAGATCAGGGTTTGTGTGTGGACAGGCACACTCACATTAAACCTGTCTGGTTGTGTAATGTCATTGGTGAACCCCGAGTACCGTGGTCGGAACATAGCTGGAAACAAACATGAAAAGCAGGTAACTTCTTCACACTAAAGTGCTCCATTACATTGTAGTGCGGATCAGTTTTAGGGGACACAGGGAGAACAGACAGTGTTGAGACGGCGTAAAACAGCAGCGGACAGCAGGTTGCAATATGACGTGTCACAATGGTAAATGACTGTAGCTGAAACAGCCATCAATGCGCGCACAGCTCAGCTCAAAGCAAAGGAAAACAGATAGAAAAAAGGCTGCAGCGTTTTTTTCAAATTACTGCAAAACACTGCAGTTCCCCATACTTGCAGGTATAGGGAACCTGCAAGTGTCCCCATATCTCTAGGTCAAAGTTGACCTTTGACCCTCATAGACTTTGTGTATTGGCAGTTGATATAACTGCCAATACATATACAACCAACCCTGCCCTAAAAAATATATAAACAAATAAAACTGAACTAACAGCATATTTAGCCCTCTGCCCCACAGTCTGAAGAAACAATCTGTTTTGTCTTCTGCCAAAACTTACACTTGGATGGACCTTCCATGTGTTAATTTTTTTTTTTTTTTTGGGCAGGGGGGGGGACAACAGTGCACCCCCAGACAAAAAAGATGTAGCCAGAGGGGCAATCAGCAGGGCATCTGTGCCCTCCCTTTGCGACATCACATAGGGCTGTGCACTTAAGCACGTGCTTTCTGAGAAGTGAAGTCAACAATTGCTGAAATGATGGAATGTTGTCTGTGAAGGTTCTCAGGATGATGGGATGTTTTTTCATTTTCATTTTCGGTTTACACATTTTCAATGAGGTGGACGCTCCAGGGGGAACTGCCAATTAGTCTGACAAATTGCCCATTGGTCCAACCTCCCATCAGGGTTAGGACGAGAGTGTTGTGCCTGGTTAGGGTTAGGGTTATCTTTTGGGTAACGGTTAGGGTTAGAGTTACGCATAAGGCTGGAATCAGGGTTAGGGTTTTGGGTTCCTCATGCACTAGAAGCCCCAAATTTGACGTGGGTGTGTCATGAGGGATCCTAATGAAGCTGCAAGTGTCCCCATATCTCTAGGACAAAGTTGACCTTTGACCCTTATAGACTTGCATTGCATTAGGGTTACGCTTAAGGCTGGAATTGGAGATTTTGATCCTATTGGAGATAGGATTTGGGGTTAGGGTTAGGATTTAGGGGACGTCGAACCAATGGGCAATTTGTTGGACTACGGGAGGTCAGACCAATGCCATGCTCCCACTCCAGATGAAGTCACAGTATTGCTGTCTGGATATGTATGTGTTCCCTTTGTAGAAAAGAACTGTATCAAAATGGTCTATAAAATAATTTGAAAAATTAGAAATACGATAAGCTCTCCACAGGATACCGACATGCACTGCTTCACATGTAATGTGTAATTTGGATTCTATGATCTCAAGAGCCTCAAAATGTCACCCGGTTCCAGTCTCGTGCCCCCAACAAAAGGACAACAAATGCAGCATAAATGCAGAACAAATGACGTGTGAATGCACGCTGCGCTGCTGTTCCGCTCTACCTCCTGGATTTTGGGCCGCGGCCGTGTCCCAGTTGTAGCTCAGAGGGTTCTCAAGAGGCTGGTGCCTGCTGACAAAACGCCCATGGTGTGCAGCCCATCGGGTTTTGACCTTCCTCTAAATCCACGGTGACGAGGAGAAGAGAGATGAATTGCAGCAGCAAGGCCATCCACCAGCAGGAGAAGGAAGGAAGAGACCAACAGTTGGATAAATGGTGTTTGTCTCATTCTCCTTTCCTGTTTGCCTCCAGTGTCTTTTCATTTTGTCTGTACTTCTCTCAGTTTTTCTGCAGATGGAGTGTTTTGGGTCAAGATGAAGGTTTCTGGACAAACAGCTGAGTCATAACAGCCCAGTGACAAATACAAGAGAGGAAAATTGATTGCACTTACAGCAACACAAAGGAAGGTTTAGTCTTACTTGCAGCTTTGGCATAAATAAATATAAAAATACTGTTTTATATTGTGATATTTCACTGCAATATCGCAAGATAATCTTGACTTTTTGCTGCTCGAGTGGTTAAACAAACTGGTTTGTCCACAAGGTGGGGCTAATGCTGACTTCACCGGTGAGGTGCCTCAATTTTGAAAAGCCTGCAAAGCAAAGGAGTCTGGCAAGACTGGGGATGTTTAAAGAAAGAAAGAAAGAAAGAAAGAAAGAAATCATTCATATGTCATTGCATTATTATCTTACCTTTTATTTTTACTTTGTAGGTTTACATCAACATCAAACACAGCAGTCACAGCAAATTGTTTTTGCCAATGTTCCTGTAATGTCCCTCAGAAGCAATTTCACAAGTGTTTTTCATGAAAAGGGTACGCGGACAACATTTCTAGCGCCCGCCTGACCGCTCACTCTGCACCCATTCACACCATCAGCAGCCATATTCATTCACACGTGCACTCACACAGAAGAAAAAACACTCACTGGATGACCACTCTGCGACCCTAGTCAACAACATGTCTCAAGTGTCTCTGGATTTCGTCACCAGATTAGTTGTATTTTTTTGGAGTCTTACATCAACAGGATGGTTCACCTACAAATTGGAATTTCAACAATTTGCCACTATGTCCATGTAGAATTTGGCAACGTATTATTATTATTTTAAAAGAGAAGTCCTTCAGCCTAATATGGGTTACACACCTTTTGAACAATTTGTTCAATAAAAAATAACATTTGTAGTGAAATTGCATTGCTTTTTAATTGTGGAGAATACTGAGAGCCCCTGCTGACCTTTCTTGTAATGTGATTGTTGCTGTGTTCTAGTTCTACTGGACAGTCAATCACATTTTGCAACTGATAGACAAGAGGTGAGCTTGCCTTCTTTACACACACATGTGCACACACACACACTCCAGTGAGACATATAATGCCAGATGAAGAAATGTTAGGTAGAATCAATATTTCCATTGAAATGTCTGTTTCATTTTCAGCAGATTAGAGGAGACCACCCCTCTCTGTGTTCAGCACAAATAACACTCTTTGTGTTAGTGTATGGGTGTGTATTGAGAAGTCTTCATAGGTAACATGAAAGGTGTGTGTGTTTGTGTGTGTATGCGTGTGTGAACACTTGTCCGCACATTCAACATTCCATTTCAGCTGTCCAAATAAACTGTAAATCGTGGAATCGCTGATACAGACAGTGTGTGTGTGTGTGTGTGTGTGTGTGTGTGTGTGTGTGTGTGTGTGTGTGTGTGTGTGTGTGTGTGACAATATTTGCCCTGTGTTATTGGAGCTCTGAGGCCACTAAGTCCTCTATAAACATCCAGCTGTGGATTATTCAACAAATAAACACATGGAACCCGTCACACATAGACCACAGTCTACTTGTACTCACGCATACATGAAAATGAAAACACACAAACATTTAAAAAGCAACAAATAATTCTTAGCCATAACCAATCCTATACACAAATGTAGCATGATGTCATTTTGCTTTGAGGAAAAGGCAAATGAATTGGATTGATTTGGTGAAAATACACTCTCTCTCTCTCTCACACACACACACACACACACACACACACACACACACACACACACACACACACACACACACACACACGACATTTAATATAGCAGTAAATGCAATGAAGTAGACATTAGTGAAACACCAAAGCTTTTTTCTTTTTTCAATGATGTGGCGACATCTTTCGGATTGTTAGAGTATTGCATCAGTTTGGTCATCCGAGACTGGTAAATGCCCCATCGTCACATTAATGAAAATCAGAATTAAAAATGAGTTGATTTTGTAAATAATAAATTAAATTAAGGGCAGTACGATGGTCCAGCGGTTAGCAGTATTACCTGACAGCGAGGTTGCAGGTTTGATCCCGGGCCTAAGGCCTTTCTTTGTGGAGTTTGCATGGTTGTGTCTGCAGGTGTTCTTTCTGGGTACCAATCTTTGGACGGAGGCTTTCTTGTCTTGAAAAAGTCCAAGGTTTGAAAAGAAAACTCCTTAAAGATTGAGGTCTAGAAAAAAATGAAATCGGTTCATTTATGATGAAAGCACGGATACATGTTCTCTAATTGTCTCTATTAACGTATCCAATGTCGCATTAAAAAGTAAGCAATTGGATTGTCTCCCTCTAGTGGCCTACAGTCTACATTTCACCTTCCAAGGTAACGGTTTCAAATACAACGCTTCAGGTTAGTTGTTTTTTCACTACTTTATAACCTGATGTTGAAAAGGTAAGAAACCAGTCAGATAGGCTACACAACAGGGACGTTTTGTTAGTAGGTACCATTACCATTAGACCGTATAACAATAATAATAATAATAAAATACACCCTCAAGCAGACAGGGTATTTACAGTTTAAAAATCTCTTTATTGTTTCACTAATGTATCTGTTTATAACTTTAAAAAGCACACAGCCAGCATCATAGTTGCGATTAATAGCTGTAAAAATGCACACTAAAATGATCAGCTCTGCAGTCACACAACACACAACAGACATTCGGCTGAAATGAGGCAGTGTCAAAACAACGGAAACAGCACATTTTGAAAAATAAACCGACACACAAAACACAACACAAACTAACACAAAACAAACAAAGAAATTGCAGCCAATGCATTCACCGATTAAAGGGCAATTCATGTCTAGAAAGTCAGGCTCATAGGGTCGAACTGAGGAAACTCAACTGAATTGAAGGACAACTTATTCAAGTGCTCATTTTTCACACACAAAAATGCAACAACAAAGCCACATACAGGAAATATTAAAAAAAATAATAATAATGAGGAAAATTAATTTCCATTTCAGATCTGAGACTCTTTGCAGACTCACCCTGGAGGCGACTAGCAGGACATTTGGCTTAATTACCTTTTTAAAAATGAAACCAGAAAAAAAAAAATATTAAAAAGAGGAGAGGGAAAAGCAAGTGCCAGCAGTTTCATCAAACAGTCCAATATTGAATGAGGGCCAAGTGACTGTGACTCGGTCACCGTCATGTATAGACAATGTCAAACTGACACAAACCCTGTAACAAGCTCCTGTTAAGAAAACCCAGTGACTGTCACTCGTCTGGTGACTGTTGAAGATGGTGAAGACACTGCAGACCTTTTGTACCAACAGTTTCTTTTTTTTCTGGCCGAGCTGCTTGAAGACCCAGCGCTCACAGCTCAGTCTTGTGCCTGGGCAACGGCACCTGTGGCTGCACCTCCTCATCTGACGTCAACCCTCCGTCCGACTTCTGGACGGGGACTTTGCTCTTTTTCTTCTTCTTCACTTTCTTCTCATTCTTCTTTTTGGCTGCCTTCTCTCCCTCCGAGCCGCCGTCTCCTCTCCCCTCCTCCCCCTCTTCCATCTTGCCCTTTCCCTTCTTTGCTCCCTTCTTTTTCTTCTTCTTCTTCTTGTCCTCTGCAATAGCTGCAGGGTCTCCCTTTTTCTTCCTGTGGTCATACTTCTCTCCGAGGCAGGCTAAAGCAAAGAGACAAGTCGTGTGGGTAAACATGCGTCATGGGAGGTGGGGAAGAAGAAGAGAATCAGGGAATACAAAAATTTTGAAATTCTGAAAGTTGTTTATTTGTGCAATTTTATTATTTTAGAAATATCTCTTCCAATATCAACCTTTCAGGGTCAAACCAATGTGAATCTGAATAGGCGTTACCTGCGTCCTGTCCTTTAAGAACATGCTTCGCACACAGATATGTAGTCAGGTCCTCCTCTTGACTGCCTTTGTACCAGTCCTCAATCACCTCCTCATACTGCTCTATCAAAACATCACACTGACACACACACACACATGCAAACGACACGTGAGGTTTTGATCCTGGCAAAATGTCATGCAATTTCTCCGTCATGTTAGAGACTGTTGAAGCACTACCTGTTTTTTAAGGTCGGCCACTTCGGCTGACGTTTCATTCCAGAGCTCAAAGGGGATGTCCATCACCACGTTCACCCCCTTGTTAACCAAACCGTGGAGGGTGGAGAAGGTCTCTGACATGCCCTGCACGTACACAAGCAAGAGTGACGACACACCAGTAAACTAATGCAGCCAACGGTAGCAAGGTACCCTTCAGCAGGGGTGCCTAATATGTTGATCGCGATCTACCCGTTAATCGGAGAGAGAGAGAGGGGGGGTTACAGTAGATGATGTGGATCATTTTGACTTGGTGATTTTATAAGTAGCTCACATGTTGAGAAAGTGTGTGCACCCCTGCCCTACATTAACTCTATTTTGCACCATTGTACCTAATAATAACACTGCATTTTTGAACATGTCTTTAAATGAGCCCTCTTATGGTCATTTCCTGATTGAATGCATGTATTTTGGTGGTCTACGTAGAGCAATAAAAAGGGTTTGTTTGATTCAAAACCTCCCAGTTTGAGTTGTACAGGTCTTACAAAACAAGCCCTGGTCTCTCCACCCGCCTCCTCTGCCTGCTCTGTCCGTGGCCCTGCCTTGGAACAGCTCCTTCCCTTGTGACTGGCCATTTAGTAGGAAAGATGGCTACAGGCTCTTGTGAAGTGATGCCCCATCCACATTAAATAAAAAGTCTGCAGAGGAGTTACTATAATAATCAACTAGATAATCACAGTAGAAATGTGAAATGTGCAAGTTGTCATCTTTTGTGTGTTAGTTGGCATTCTAGTAATGTAGAAAGACGTGTTAAAGAGTGGAAAAAGGTCAGTTTTCCTTTACAGAAGCACTTTAAGGCAAAACAAAATTAAATGACGACAATTTCAGATCAGCAAGCCAACGTAGAAGCAGTTCAACATTGTGGCACAGAGAGTTAATCAAACACTTGACACAGTTGCTTGCTGCACTGTATTCTATTGACCATGGCGGGAACAGCGAGTTCACCGAAGGAATCTCATCAATCTCATCAAGACTTTTTAAAAAAAAGCATTCCTGGAAAATCACACATCCTCATTGGACATTACAAGTGAATACTAACGGAAGGTTGTGCCAAAACACACACACACACACACACACACACACACACACACACACACACACACACACACACACACACACACACACACACACACACACACACACTGACTGACCTTGGCAAAGCGGTTACTGCCTGATCTCTCCTTGTGGAGATTGTACTCCAGCAGCCTCTGACACACATTCTCAACAACTTCAATGAAGCGAAGGTCGCTGGGGAGAAAAGGCAGACAAATGTTTCAAAACACGCAGATTGTAAAACTGCCACACATTTTCTGATTAGACTATAAAGAGGCATCCTGTGTTTTATCTGAGAATAGCCTCACCTTGTCCAAGGATGCTCACTGAAAACTATGACACCATATCTAAAAAGGGTAATGTTGTTTTATATTGGTGTCCACACACACACACACACACACACACACACACACACACACACACACACACACACACACACACACACACACACACACACACACACACACACACACACACACACACACACACACACACAGAGACTTTTTTGCATTTACTGCATTTACATATTGACTTTTTTGATAACAGCAATAAGGTTGAAGTACAGTAGAACCAGTTTGGTCTCTTCATATAGTTTACAGTGCCGCCCACTTCAGGCATCAGTTCTTTAGCTTTTCTGTTCTATAATAAGCCTCTCCACAGGAACAGGAAGTGAGATCTGACCCAAGTTTCTGTCCCCCAGCTGCTGCTGTGTGACAAAGAAAGATCCAGAGTTCTCCCACGAGAGGCCAAGAAATTCTGTCCTTTCACAGACAGCCGGGTGTCATTTATATCACAGTCACTACCACAAAATTGAAGAAAAAACAAAACAAAACTAACAACCGAGCGCCTTGTTTCCACATGCACACAGACTTACGACTTGACATATTTGATAGGCGGAGCCCCCTTGTTGTCTATGAAGCCATAGTTCCTGCCGATGACTTCCTTGGTCTTCCCCGTCTCATCGAACGCCGACTTCATCTCAATACTGACAAACTTACAGACTGATGAGACAGAAAGAATGAAGAATGTGCTTGATATTACAAAGGACATTGTAAAAAAAATGGCATCAAATTCCACAGCTTATTTCTAAGACATTATTTTAAAAATAAGAAAAAATGATCATATATATTTCTACTCAGGACTTCCACAGTAAATTTATATAGATTTTGATACGAAAGCTTTAATAGAATGAAACACAAACGATAAACAACAAAACAACTGTTCAGTGATCGTAGTAATAAAAAATATATACAATTTCATAAATAAATTTCCCTGAATAAAGTAGCGCTGCTCGACCTCTACAAAACAATTCGATAATAGTCGATAATAAACCAATTTGCTCGTTTTATTTAGACATACATAGACGAATGGTGTTCTACTTTAGTGGCAAGCTAGCATTACGAGACGCTGTTCATAACTATGCTTGACGTAATGAATATTCGATGCAGGCAAATTTCAGTGTTTGCTCATTGCTAGCAGATGCATCAAAACCGCTGTCATATTCAACATTTTTCTATTCAGTCGTGGCTCTAAGCAGGGTGCGCGGTCCTGCTCTTGGAACGACACGCCGTTCAAAGACTCGTTTTTACCTTCACATTTGTTCGGAAGATGGACCCAATCATCGTCTCCTCCATCCTTAGCTGCTCCGACCGACAGAATAACACAAACAAAAGACAAAACCCCTGATAAAATCATATCGTCGGCTTTGACAAAATATTTACCAAGTCACAAAAATGTTTTGGAAGAAGGAAACCCGACGAAAGTATCGAAAATTTGCGGTTTTCACATGCTTGCCCTGTTTACTCGCAGCAGCAAAATCTGGAAGTAACAACTTCCGCCTTTGGAAACGCGAATGCTAGGCTACCGACCAATCGGAAAAGGAGTAGTGGCAGCACTTAACCAATTAGATTAGGAGGAGGGCCAGCAGGTTGAAAACCGTACATGATAACGTTGCACCTGTTTTAAGAAAAACAGGCCTCAAAAAGAAAAAGGAAAAAGGCTTGCTCGTTGTGGGTGACTTCATTATAATTTTAAAAACACACCCAACAAAATAGAGATGATATTTGTGGGAAGATGGAAAATGAATCACTTGATGTAGAATTTATGAATGTAAATGTCCAAATACGACCATGTTTATTGTACACATTGCATCTTCATCAAACATCAAAGTTTATGTGCAGTAACATTTGAGACGCAGTCATAATTTATTGCTTCAGACTGTGTAGTAGTTTAAGTAGAATACAGCGTTTGAGCTGTAGTTTGCCTTTTGCCAGCAGAGGGAGCCATGCACAAACAAAGCGCGTGTTGACTCAGGTTACACAACACCATTCGTCGTTAAGTGGATGCATGCACATGTGTATGATATGCTTTCGCGACAGCAGCAGGCATAGTTGTTCTATGTAAATGATGGAACTGTTGCCATGGCGACTCTTCTGCTGACATCTGATTGGTTTGCTACCAGTGAATATGATTACTCAGCCAAAAATCCGTGGCTAAGTGTGTGCAAAATGCAAAAAGCTGTGTGTGTGTGAGACAAAGACAGTGATTATCTGTGTGAACAGAAACCATGGGGACTCCGTGATACAAAGTAAGCGCTCTACCACACCGAGGAGGATCCCATTAAAGGGCCCATGTAATATGAAGATCACTAGTTTCTCAATGTTCTCTGATAGGGCGGCACTGTGTGTTACCTCTAGTGCCAGAACCTTTCTCTTTGGAGTTTGCATGTTCTCCCTGTGTCTGCTGGGTTCTCTCCAGGTGCTCCGGCTTCCTCCTGCTGTCCAAAGACATGCACATTAGACTTGACAACTCTACATTGTTGTTTTTGTCGCTGCGTTGGCCCCGCAGCAAATTAGAGACTTGTCCTGTATGCAACCCTTTCTTCACCCCCAGCAGCTGGCATAGACTCCAGCCCCCTTACACACTGAGTTCAGGATACTCAGTGATAAAAAATAAATGGAACATTCAATGAAAATAATGTTTATATCCTGTCGATAAAGTCCTCTGACTGAAGAAGTGCATCCTGTATTTTTGTTTTTACTTGCTTTGCCTTTCATAAAATATACACTGAAGCCAACATTTCTGAAAATGAGTCCTTTATGATGTCACAAAGGGTGTTGATATTTGTATGTACTCTTATGGTAGAAAAATTCTACATTGGAGGTACATCTGTAAGTGATACCGGTCCTCTTGCAAACATGACATGGTGTATACTACTACTCCTACTAATGATAATAATAATAATAATAATAATAATAATAATAATAATAATAATAATAATAATAATAATAATAATAATAATAATAATGATGAGAAGAAGAAGAAGAAGAAGAAGAAGAAGAAGAAGAAGAAGAATACTTCAATCCGTCACTGATAGAGGTCTTGAAAACACTTCTTGTACATTTCTTCTGCACGTTTCATCATTTGGAGGGCGTTCGTAATTTGGAATGCATTTCATGTATTACTGTACTAACGTAGTCTCTTCAAACAGAATGCAAACACCATTCTGTCAGAAAGGGACCTTCTTTTTTCAGATCAAAGGGGATTTTTATTTGGTTGTCACATCTTTTCATTTTTAGTGTGACTTCAATGTGACTAGTTAATGCTCTGTCTTCTCAGATAAGGGTCAGCCTTTGCACCTACCATTTAAAAGCGCCTGGAACTGGCTTCGCTTCTACAACCGCTTCTATGACTGCCTCCTTACATCCAAAACCCTCATTGTCTTGTTGAAGCATTTTTTGTTGGTCAGTTAACTTGTATTTCTGTCTCGAGTTTTGAGAACAAGTTTTTTCTAAACAGTTCTTCTTGGCGGCGACACGGTGGCGCAGTGGTTAGCGCTGTCACCTCACAGCAAGAAGGTTGTGGGTTCGATTCCGGGGCCCAGGCCTGGGACCTTTCTGTGTGGAGTTTGCATGTTCTCCCCGTGTCTGCGTGGGTTCTCTCCGGGTTCTCTGGCTTCCTCCCACACTCCAAAAACATGCATGTGAGCTCAATTGAATATTCTAAATTGTCCGTAGGTGTGCATGTGAGTGTGAATGGTTGTTTGTTTCTATGTGGCCCTGCGATGAACTGGGTCCAGGGTGTCACCCTGCCTTCGCCCTAAGACAGCTGGGATAGGCTCCAGCAGACCCCCGTGACCCTGAATTGGAATAAGCGGGTATAGAAGATGAATGAATGAGTTCTTCTTGGCAATACAGCTCATACTGTTGGAAAATCCTTTTTTTTCTTGTAAATGTTACCACATTTGTCAGTAAAATGCATTTGTGACATGAGCCGCAGAGCCGACCAATGGACCCATGAAAAATTTGCCAAATCTTCTCTGCCAGTGCTAGTTTATTCTGTAAATGACTCTTGTTTGGCAGATTAGACAATTCAAGTCGTATGAAACAAGACATTGGAAATTTAGCAATGTATTTACTTGGAGCCCAAGCAGTGTGTGGATGAACCACACACAGCCACAATAGCCTGGCAGGACCTCCTCATGTGGGTCACCACCCTGTTCAGACACGGTGGCAAAGCAACTCAGCATCTGTTGCTAGTCTGCCCTTGTGGTTGTGTTGACCAGGCTAATCCCACAAGTGTTGAATGGGTATCAGGGCTGCTAGGCTTTTCAATCAGTTCCACTGCCAATTTCAGGAGGTCTCTGATAAACCTGCTCTGAGCAAGTGTTGTTATCTTGGAAGATGGAGGTTGCTTCCGTAAGGTGGAGATATGGGATTGCTACTGGTTGCAGAATCTGATCTTGGCTTTGCTCTGCATTGACGTTTCCCCCAATGATAACAAGCTTTTCCAGCGAAGGAGATGCTGCCCCACACCATCACACTGCCTCCACTTGAAGCTGTTACTCCTTTTTGCAGCATTCAGCAGAGCATTCTCCACGTCCTCTTCACACTTGAACCTTATCATTCAACTGCTTTAGCTGGAATGTAATGCTCCAATAATAATTTCACTCAATCGGGCATCATAAAAGTCAAGAGCAACAGCTAAATAAGCTTTTTGGCAATCACAGAATGTTTTGTAAATTTTTCATGGGCCCAACCCACATACTCAGCTCTGCAGCACATCCCACAAAGCATGTTCCTTACAAATGTGGCACCATTTAAAATGGAAATAAACTGGATGGTATGAAATACATCTATGCATAGGTATGGGTATGAAATTTATTGCCAAGAAACATTATAACCAAAGAAGTTTCCTTATGTTTTGTCTCTTTTTGTCATCAGTGTGCAAAGTATTTAATAATTATTTAATGTTATTTTCAAGGCATTAAAATTTCTCAAGTTTTTTGGCTTTAAGAACTAACTGAAAAAAAAGTAACTGACACATTTACTGTGAACTTAATAGTTATTAACTGGAGTTATTCGGCAGAATTCTGCGATCCTGCTCTTCTGCAGTGCTTCATTTTTTATTTTTTTTTTGGTGGAGGAATTTATTTGAAGACATTTTCAGGGAGAACTAGGTCAGCATGGAATGACAGGGATTTTAGGGTGTTTGGGGTTTTTGCGGCTCGCCTCAATTAAAAATGTGTTAACATAAGCTGTTACTCGACTGAATCCCTGCCTGAGAACACAAGTTTCTGCAAAGTGCTTTCGGAAAGTCAGCGGTATCCAAATAGGTCTTAGTAGTTTTGTTTCTTAAAAAAAAATATATAGAAGGATTCTTGACAGGGTTTGCAGGGTTTTTACAGGTCATCCTCTGCACAGGAGAAGCACTATTTGCAAATGCATCCTACATTGTGTGTGTGAGCGTGTATGTGTGGAGAGAGAGAGAAAAACAGAGAGAGAGAGAGGGAGAGAGAGAGAGAGAGAGGAGAAAAAAGCCAATGTATTTCACGGTGAGATAAGAGTGTTCTTCAGTAGCTCAATAATAGTCCGGTTTCTCTGAGAGGTGCTTCAGTATACTGCTGCCTGCCAAAAGGACAGCCATTGCACAGCACATACACACACACAAAGCAACACACACGCGCAGATCACTGTGTGTCTCATAGCAGAACTTGACACTGAGTTGGTGGAGGGGAGGTTGATGTAGAGAAAGAGGGAGAGAGATGAAAGCAGGTTTTTATTCAGCACTGCAGCCCACACAACGGGCAGGCGAGGGCTTTGTTTAAAAAAAAAAAAAGAAAGAAAGAAAAGAAAAAACTCTCATCTCTATCTCTCATTTGCTGTCCTTTTAGCCATTCCTTGAGTGAAGTAATCACGGTAATACATGCAGATTATGGAGCAGGTTGCTGAAAGGCCCTCTCGCTCTCAGCACAGTTTGAAAAGAGGCATTTTGTCTGCTGGAACACCAGTGCAAACAAAGAGGAGAGTGGAATGAACCGGACCACTAACAGACAATCACAGGCTTTGTGGTCAGACAAAAATGTTTGATTAAAAAAAAAAGAAAATAGTTGCATAAAAAAAATTTGAACTTGCCACAGTCCAGGTTCATGAAAAGTTTTGAGTGACAAGTTTATTAAAAATCCCTGAGGTAAAATTTTAGAAAGAAGTAAAGGCGGTGGTCGTATCCAGCAATTCTCTGGTCCTCTAATGTTTCCAGATGATCTCTTTTGAAGTGGGTCTCTTGTAAAAATGACTTTTAGATATGATAATGGCTGTTATTCATTTTTTTATTATTATATTTTTTCTTAAATTCTAAAACTCCTGTTTCTGACATGAACAATCCTCATGGAACTGGCATTGGCCTGGTTCTGACTTTAATGAAATGAACACGCAGTCTATTGTGTTCCCACAAGTCACAAAGACAGTCGCACTTCTATCAAAATGTAAGCCGAGCAGCAGAGCAGCAGACAAAACAGACTGTCCAGCTTCCTGCGGGGGACTTTTTGCAGTCTTGTTTTCTTTTGACGGCTATCTTCTCTAATTTTTTTTTGTGATTTTCCCTGTGACCTACTTTTTAGACCGACTCTGCATACTTTGTCACAAAACATCAAAACATTTCATATGTAGTGTGTTTAAACCCCCCCAGCCATTGAAGTCATGATCAAAAGACTGGCAAGAACAGCAAAAAAAAATCCATTGGACACAAAGTGCTGTCTCAGCTGGTTTTTCAGGTATTAGTATAGTTCTGTCTCTGTATACTATACATACTTTTCACATAATTGAAATGTGAAATGCAACAAGAACAAGAGTAGCCAAGTGGTTCGGTGGGTGGGACAAGAACCTAGCTGGGTGTGCTGTTAACCCAGAGGAGGCATCATTATTATTAGAGCTGAAGGTTTTAGCACACCTTCCAGTCCAAGTAGAATTTGAATTCAGCTTTATTTGAATAGAGCCATATACTGTACAAGGGTTATCTTAGGGCACTTTACATGCTGAGGATGTCTGGTTCACACTCTTATAGCCCACTGTTCCCTTCGCAGGCAACCACTGAGGTGAGAGTGGCAAGAAAAAAAAAGAAGCCTGTTTCCATTATTCATTCACTCGTGCATTTTCCATTAGCACTTCTCGTGCACTCAGGGTTGTGGGGGTTCCGCAGCCTATCCCTGCTGTCTCCTGGCCAAAGGTGGGCTTACACCCTGGACATGTTGTTGGTTTACTGCAGGGCCACGCAGAAAGAAAAACAACCGTTCACACCCGAACTCAAGGACAAGTTAGAGTTTGCACTTCGTCTCATGATTGTGTTTCTGGGCTGTGCGAGGAAGCCAGAGAACCTGAAGAGAAGCCACGCACAACACGGGGAGAAAATACCAGCTCCACACAGGAAGGCCACACAGGCCTGGAATCCAAACCCCATCCTTCTTGCTGTGAGACAGCACATTCATCATTAAGTCAGTTATTATAAAAATTGACTTGCAGGTGAAGCTGCAAACTTCAAGACTCTGATCTCATTGTAGCAGAAGCAGGAAATTGACAAAGTGGAAGAAACAGTCTGAAAACGTGCTTTTTTTTTCTAAGGATGCATTTATTAAAGAGTCAACAACGTGCGCTAGCCTTCCGCTTCTAGAAAAATAACACAGTCATACATTCATCCATGTAGGAATCCCAAAAAAGAAAACAGAGAAAAAAAAGGTTGTTATTCTTAAAGCTCCTTTAGTAGTCGGGAGGGAGACCTGAATGTTGTTATATATGTGTGCATGTGTTTGTTTGTGTGATGAGTAGCGCAGCCAAACTATTTTGTAAGACCCGATGCAGAAGTGGGTGATTGACGCTCTGATCACGATGAGATTTCAACCAATTAGATGGTAGATTTTCAACATGGATGGAATGATTTCACAGTTAAAAAAAAAAATCACATATATATTCACACTGCCACTAAGCCAAACTAAATAGTCCAATCAGGTCATTTTTCCTTCGGTATAACAACATAAAATCAAAAATCAAGTGGGTTGGATATATTTCTCGTCCTCTGAACAGAGTCCTGACTGCACGACTGAAATCACTTTCATACAAGAGTATGAAATATGTGATGAGAGGCAGTCAGTAGACTGGGAAGTCAGTAGTCAGTAGGCTTCCCACTTTAACGAGGCGACACCTGTCCAGATTAATGTAGGTGTCTATGTCCACCATTCATCCATTATCCCAGTCAAACCTGCAGCAATACTGGTGCCTGCCACCTCTGACTGCGCTCGTCAACTAGCTCGTGCGGAGCAATGCTGCAATCACAGAACAGCTGCTCCCTTGACTTTGGGTGGCATTTTAACCTTGTCAAAATAAAAGCACACTTGGTTGGTCAAGAGCCAGCAGTTAAATTTCCTGTGCCTCCTCCTCCTCCACTGCATCTGTGTCGTTAATTCACAATGCTGTTGTCCTATTGCTCGTCAATGTGGGTGCATGTGTGAGCATGTGATATCAACCTTCTGTACTTCCTCACGCCAAACATGTTCACCCAATTTGTGTGTGTGTCTGTGCTAATGAGCGTGTGTTGTCCGATATGCCCTTTGCTTGACAGGACAGTTCCAGAGTGAGGTTTGATTTGTTTCTCTGTCACACACACGTCATTTGCATTTGTCAACTCAAAGCGCATCAATCAGCATTACGCAATTATGACTCTTGGCCAGATCAATAATCCCTTCAAGATCACACACACACACACACACACACACACAGGCACATGCAGGCGCACACACACACACACACACACACAGCAGTGGGTTAAAGGGCCAGACATTATTGATACTAATCCATCAAAGTGATAGAACAGTCACATGTTTCACCAACTTCCATTCCCTCCCGTGAGTGCATATATCTGGCAGTAACGGCCTGCACTATCAATTACCTGAACTGATCTGCCCATTCAAATAATCAATGATGCCTCTTCTCTGTGGTTGCCAAAGCGCTTCAAAAATAATAAACCTCTTGCTTTAATTTTGGCCGACAGTGCCCTTTACAATCTCACAGCTGTTGTCAGAGGAATTGAGAAAAGTGTGATTAATGATCAGATCCTGGGCCTTGCTGTCTGCACGGCTCTCAGTCCTTTGCTCTGTTTCATCTCCAGCTTCATTTACCATCGTTAAAGGGCTCAAACATATTTTCGAATCTTCATTTTTCATCGTAGGCGCCAACAGAGAAATCTAGTGCAGTTTTTAATCGCCTCGATAGCTCTCCAGAATACAGCATATTTAGCCTTGTGTTAACAGTTTACAAAATGCAGCGTTTAGCTTCTGGCTTTGTTGTAACTTCCTCACATTCGGGAAAAACAGAAAACTAAAAATAACAAAACCAAATACAAGGTGGTCTCAAAGGGCACAACTAACACCTGACTGGTAGAATTGTCCCTAGCTTTGGTGAGACATCAATTTGACATCACACAGGGCTGGTTTGAAGAATTCACGGTGCAAACCTGAAAAAAAAAACCTAATAGACAAAAGAAGTAAAGGATGGACTTTTCTCGAGATCAAGGACAGGTAAGAGCGCTAGAGAACATTGGCAGAGTGACTTTCCCATCACTTGCGACATTTAATGTTGGTTGTATACACTAAGAACTCTTGCTATATACAAGCTTTACAGAAATATATAAAATACAAACAATTGATAAACATCAGACTAAACTTAGACCTTTTCCCAGCTGTATATTTGTGAGAAACAGTTGGTCTTTCCTCCCCTCGAACGGTACATCGGTACATATTAAGGCTCTGCTCCATTTAGGTCAGAAAGAGACTCGACACTGATCTTGTGCTGAAGGCTCACCAAGATTCTCTCTGCCGCAGTAAAAGGAACAAGTCTCTAACACGCTCTATTACATGGAACCTGCATCTCTAAGCAACTTCCTGTCAGTAAGGTTGTGAAAAGGTCTACACCCATGCCCAGGTCTCCATTAAAAAATACTTTAGCAATGTGCACTGCTGTTGTATTAACAATGTTGATATATGGTGACTTACACGTAGACTTTAAAATGCATGCATATTAATTATAGATATATGTCTGTATATATATATATATATGTATATATGCCCTACTTGAACTACAGCGCTACGTCTTAAGGTAAAGTTGACTCAAGTGCATTTATATTGTTTCTATTATCTCACACAGCGCATTAACTTGGTGCAAAAAACAGGAGCAAGGCACTGTTAGGTTGTATATAGTCCCTTGGTTATGCATAGTTTTTTTTTTTCAATACTGAATGAGAAATAAACAGACGATTTCACTCTTGTTCACAGACATTTACAAGAGTTCAGGGTGATTTACCTTTATGATTGTGGCCTTGTATGAACACATACAGTGATCATGAGTGGGGCTGCTGTGGCTGTTTAATAGAGGTAAGTAGTTGCATTAAGGTCATTATTCTCATTAATGGTCCTGCTCATTAAAAATGCAGATGGATTGAATAATGAATAACAGTAAAAATAATTGCTTGTGATTGTATAATCTCTTCTACGTCCTGCAGAAATGTAATGCTTGGTTTTACTGCTTGAACGCTTAGTTAAAAATAAATAGATAAATAAAAACTGGATGTATATGTTTATCGTTGTAAAATATTAAACCCTCCTTCCACTTTTCAATCAGATTCTCTTTCAAACACACTTTTCCCCTGGATCACTTCTTTACCATTCAAACCATCACTTACTTATTTTAAAGTGTCATCATCCTCAGTTAGAATTGGCCAGTTATGCTGATTAAATGCTTAATGATTAAATGTTTGTGAAGACTAAGCCTGAATTAATCAATTAACTTTCCAAATCCCCCTTTGGGAGCTGTTTAACAGGTCGAACCATCGATTGATTAAACTGCATGGCCACTGAGTACACAACAATTTAAATGTTAACCCACACTTTGCTGACGTCCCCATGCAGAAATAATGACACATTTACAGCATTGATCATATTCCTGTATTGAGTATGAGTGGTCTTTTCATTTTTCATTTTCTGTTCATTTTAATTGGTGATTTATGTTTCAGTACATTTTTTCCAACAAAATAATGTTGC
This sequence comes from Thamnaconus septentrionalis, assembly GCA_009823395.1. Taxonomy (NCBI): domain Eukaryota; kingdom Metazoa; phylum Chordata; class Actinopteri; order Tetraodontiformes; family Monacanthidae; genus Thamnaconus; species Thamnaconus septentrionalis. Next base: position 8,722,070 of record CM020503.1, read on the forward strand.
TAAGATTTAAATCTATGTGTGAGTCTGTGTTTGCAGAGTGATGCATAATCACATGCAAGTAAGAGGTGGCTGCTCCTCTGAGGCCAGCATGAGAAATGCTGGCGGCTGAAGAGGTTTGCCCTTCTGGGTGTGACATTATGATGATAAGGATGCTCGGCAGGTCTCCATGGATGTACGCTGACATTTTGGGATGCAGCGGCAGGTTTCTGCCGCCGCCAACACAGCTGGTGGTGAGGTCACAACCAGAGGCCAGCGTGAGGATGTGCAAGCGTTGGCCAAGGGAAAGGGCGACAAATGAAGTATGTGAAAACACAGGAGGTAAAATGAGGCGGGACAGTTGACATTGACGTGGAATACACAGCAAAACGTTTTGGCTTGGAGCTACTCATCACATTCTGAGCGTGTGTGTGTGTGTGTGTGTGTATGTGCGAGTGTGTGTGGTAAGAAGTTGTTTTTTTTTTATCAAACATGCACAGTTTCTCTTCTTTTGTCTAATCGCTGACATTTGAATATTAACCAGAGATAAACAGCCTCTGCTCATGCCAACTTTTGAAAGTCGTCTTACTAAATTACTTACTAAATAACTGAATTAAAGCCATGGTGAAAATCCCCCTTAAAGCAGATTTTCAAATAAAAAGGCAGTCTTGTTCTGACGTCATATTTCCCCACCTTAAACATTTCCTTGACTCTTTCCCCCAACAGCAACTCTGACTTTTCTATTTTCTCCTTTTATCTTTACTCCTCTTTACATGTGTCTCCCCCTTCCTCTCTCCGTGTCACACGTCCATCCTTCCTTCTCGCGATAAATCTCACAGCACATTTTTTACGGTTATGTTAAAGTGTACTTATTAAGGAAGAGCAGAACGAGAAGCCAGGGTATTGTAGGCAACTCAAATAGAAGCAACGACAGTCTTAAGAAACCAGAATAGTCCTCATTACTGTTATTAGAAGTCTCTTATTATTATTATTAGCCTTATTATTACTAGTATAATGGTTATCAAGATAAAATAAAGTTCCTTGGCCCTTGTTGATGCAGAGAGAGAGAGAGAGGGTGCAGTCCCGTATCATTCCTGTTCATCCAAGAGATTGTTGTCGAGTAAAAAATCAAATAAAACAAAACAAAAAAAAATCCAGAGAACGATTTTCGATTTGTAGTTAAAAGAAGGATGATGGTATTGTGTTGTGACTGGAAATCCAAACCATGATTTTGGTACGATATGTTCTGTCCAAGCAGCCTCGTGTCCAGTCAGTAATGATTTATCTTGGCAGTCCCAGAGAAGGAAAAAAAAAAAGTACACTCTTCCTAAAAAGGCATCTAGAAGTTTGGCAAGGAAGAAATATCCATTGTTGTGGAGAATGAGGGTGAAGACCTGTGGACTGCAGGCAGCAACATATAGAGCACAACTCACTCTTATGTGGCAGTAAGGAAGAATCAAACTGTAATGGTGGTAATGAGTCAGAAATCACTCTGAGCGTTCTACCAACTCTATGACAAGGTCAAGTCAGGTGAGATTATTCAATTCAAGTGAGTTACCAGTGCAGCTTTAGTGTAGCTTTATCTGATTAGCTCATTCACTTGCTGGTTAGCTTGACACCTTGTTTGCTATTTTCTTACACTCTGGAGCTACCATGCTGACTGGGAAATGAGTGTCCTTGTATTATTCATAAATTGCAAAGGAAATTGCCCTTTGAATTTATGACACCTATTGAATTTAAAACTGATGAAGAGTTACTTACTTTTTATGAGGTGTAAAAGAAAATCATGAAGCAAGATGTTCCTTTGCTCCTCTGAGGTTTGTTCCAATTCATGTACCTCTGCTGGTATGCCTGACTCTCACTCAGTGGGAGGTGGACCAATACAAACAAGGGCACTGTTGCCCCCTGTTGTGCAGTTTGGCCTTTTGTTACTTAACAGTCCCTTCTTCTTCGTCACCTACTTCTTATTCAAAAGCAAACAGACGCCACAGACGTACATACATGTCATACAGGAACCAAACCACAATGTTAATGGCTGATGCGCCGCTGTAGCTCAGGTACGTAAGCGACTAAGGATAGCTAGCGCGCTACTGCGTTGCACTCTTAACTATGTCACCAGTCGGATATCTGGTGAGTGTGACAACGTTGCACCACACCATCACTCACTTGTTGGTGTGAATGCACTTTGCACGCCTATGTATTTGAAGCCTAAAGCAAATAGAATGGAGGTATGTGATTTGGGACACACCTGCTAAGTTCCAGACCTTACAAACAGAAGAAGAATCCACTGTGATGGGCTGAACAACCGATAGCGTCGTATCTGCGCCTGTCTGTGTCACCTCCCTCTCTCCGTCTGAATCTTCAGCCATTCGCAATCCAAAGGAAAGAAAAGGAAAAAAAGAGAGCGTGTTTATCTGTCTCTCCTATAGCTGCGTGGTGACAGAGTCCTCTATGACCTCGCAGCTGTCCTCTATGACATCATCGCAGGGTCCCACCCACCCTCCCATCACCATGATCCCCCGTCTCCCCCCTCCACCGCCACCGCCGCCGCTACCCTCGCCCGCTCGCCCAACGCCTCCGCCCTGGAAAACATCCTCGCTGGAGTCCAGGTCCAGGAGGCGCGAGCTGGACTCGGACATGTTGGAAGCACAGTGCAGGGATTGGCAGGGGCAGGGCGGCGGGAGGGGCAGAGTCAGGAGCGAGTCCCGCCCGTTTGTTCTCTGCGAGGAGAACGCCGGGCTGTCAATGTCGCCCAAGAGGCCCACCTCGTTCAAGTGAGTCTCGCTTCGGGTCACGTCACTGAGTCCAAAGTCGGAGTGGCTGTGGGTTGCCAGCGGGCGGAGCAGCCCGTCGGAGATGGTGTAGGAGGGCGGGGACTGCAGGGGGAGGGGCGTGGGCGGGGCTTTGCGCTTGGAGCGCGAGAACAGGTACGAGAGGCGCTTGAAGGAGTCCGTCTTGGTCGCCGGCGCCGAGAGGCGCTGGAGGTGGCTCCTGGTCCGAGCCAGCAGCGCCGAGGAGAGCGACGAGGACGGCAGCGGGAGGATGGTGGCGGAGGACGGAGTCATGACGGACGTCTTCAGCCCATTGCTCTTTGGTTTCCCATCTTCCTCCTCCTCCTCCTCACCGCCGCCGCCCCAGCCGATGCCCTCCTCCAGCTCTCCCTCATCGTCCTCGACGCCTTTCTCCACCCGGGTCATCCCAGAGATGGAGCGCACCAGCGCGGAAACCCCCAGCGTGGGCGCCGGCTTCAAGTTGTCCTCCAGCGGGGTCATGAAGGTCACGCCCTTGGACTTCTGCTGGCCCCCGCCGCCACAGCCGTCGCCCGATTCGCTGTCGTCCTCGGAGGCCATGGCGCCGTCCTCCTTGGCTGTCTCGCTGGACGAGGAGTAGTTTCGCCGAGGGGGACGCCGGTTCCCGAGGAGGTCCAGGACCTCGTAGCGGAAACTAGAGATGTCCTGCTTCAGCTCCTAAAAAGACAAGACAACTGTTAAAAATAGAAAATATTTAATGTTCTGCATTATGCAAAAGTACTCATGTACACATATCGCTAGCATGACCCCAAAACATCCAGAAAACCCATCCTTTAAAGGTACAGTGTGTAAAATTCTGCCATCTAATGGACAAACTTTAGATTGCAGCGCTCATTCGCTCACCCTCCCTCTCCCAAGCTTGCCAGTGAACTACGGTGGTCTCAACACAAGCCTGGATACCTGGTCTGGGTCTTTGTTGGTCTATTTGAGGACGTAAGCGTTCACCCTAATCACGAAAGATGTTGTCAGGTGGGCTGGACTACGCACAACAGATTCATTAATAATATATCATTGCAAGATGGAAGCTGACTGGTAGCAAGATTCTTGCTCTTTGTATACTCTTATAATTAATGAATAAGAACTGTTCAATAGGTAGGAAAAGCAAATTACATTTATTGTACTGCACTTAAACACTTTTATCAATATATTTACGGCAGTATATTAAGCTTTCAAAAATATAGTATCATAAATCACAAATTAGGCCAAATTTAGCACACTGTATCTTTAAATTTTTGTTTGCTCCACAATTCAGAAAAATTTGCTAAAAAAAACACATTTCTGGAAATTAGCCTGTTGAAATATCGCACTACACTACACACACACCCACTCATAGGTTTATAACAGCCCCGGCAATTATTTATTCTGCCTTGCGACCATCTCACCTTATTTTCAGAGAGCATCATTTTGTGAAGGAAGCTAAAAGTGAGGGATTTTGTGTGAGGCTTTAAACAGAGAGCTAATGTGATCTGTGGAGCTCTGTAGAGGCTTTTGGATACTTAATGGTAGGGAGCCTGAAAAGGCTCCAGGATGTAAAAACGCACACGCACGCACGCACACACACACACACACACACACACACACATGCCTGTTCAGAGAAAACACGAGGCAGAGGCTGGAAGAAGGATAAAGAAAATGAGGTCTGAGGAGGAGAGGCAGATAAGGTGCGCTGCCTGTATGAGGGAGGAGAGGTGGAACATCAATTTGAGAGGCCGAGGGTGTACAGAAGGGTAAGGACTTGGGAGAATGGAAGTGAAGAGGTGTGGATCAAGGTCAGTAGACAAATGAAAATCTGGATGCACGTTAGCAAACAAATGCCAATGGAAAGTGAAGGAGTGATTCAAATCACTCTAGGTGCACAAATTGCTTCTTCAAAGTCACTGCTGTTTTCCAGGTGTGCCCACTTCTATTTCCATCCATCCATCTCCTATACCCGCTTCCTCCTGAACTCAGTGTCACGGGGAGCCAATCCCAGCTGTCAATGGGGCGAAGGCAGGGTTACCGCCTGGACGAGTCACCGGTTCATCACAGGGCCATTAGAAAGGCAAACAACCACACCTACAAACAACTTCGAGTTTCAAACTCAGCTCACGGAGCGTGGGAGGTAGAGGTACCAGGAGAACCTGGAGAGAACCCTCGCAGACATGTCCGAACCAGGTCGGAATTGAACCAGCAACCCTCTTGCTGTGAGATGGCACTGCACCACTTTTTGCTTTCTTTTTTCTTACCTGGTTATGTTTCTAGGTGTCTCGACGATAAGTGCCATTTGCATCAGATTTAAAGTTTCCTATAAATAGGAATTACACAACATCTGAGATAAACTATCAGTCCGTCCACTGCAATAAAAAACCCTGCAGTGATAATGAGAATAATAGAAGCACTCCCTGAGGAATGAATTAGAGGACTTGAGTTCTTGATCTTTTTTCCAAAGAACAATTTTTTTGGCTCACCATATGTATGTACAGAAAACATAGCCAACGCGTCTCTCTTCTCCATCGAGTTAGAAAAGAGACACATTTACTTTAACGTGCACCTGATCCTTGCTATTTAAAACACACACTCACTGACTATGGTGAGCCCTGAAGCACACTCTGCCTGCGCACGTGGCTCCGTGTGCACCTGATGTTTTCTCAGCATTGAAACACCCAGAGGAGCTTGGAGCTTCAAAGCTCGGGCTGGGCTCCTGAGGTATCGTGGTTAACAGACTCTGGAGTTGAAACGCCTTGGAATAAATTACAGCTCACAGAATTTAGTCAAAGCAAAGGAATTCTCCTGAATGATCATCAACCGAGAAATGTCGGTGCCCTTCAGGTATGAAGAAGACAGGTGAGAGGAACGCGTGATAGCTGGCAGACTGGAATGAATATGCAATATGCCAAGTGTCTGTTTATATTGATTATACATGAACGAATGTCCATTGTTTTCCATGTTATGACGTTCGGCAACACATTTTGCTGTAAAACCTGATGACGATTTTCTCCCCTCAATTGATGTTAATTTACAGCTGTGACGACTCAATGGTGAAAGCACCCACCTTGAAGTTCTCCTCAGTCAGCCCCTCGTCCGTCTTGGCGCTGCGTATCATGGCTGCCACATATCTCTTCACCAGACTCCGAATCACTTCCTGTTTTGGACATGTAGCCAAAATTACTTTCACAGTGTTCATACTTTTCAAAACTGATGTTTGACTTAGTCTAACTTAGTCGATTCCTTTATACAGGAATATTGTTGTGGAATCATCTTTATCTGACAATCGGGCAAAGGCCATTAAAAAAGAGAAGGAGGCAATGTGGACAGACGTATTGGGACTGTGCTGAATACATGTGACAAATAGGGCAAACAGGGTGTCTGTGTATCTCTGTTGTCCAACATCAATGGCCACTTTGGAAATAAGTGTTGGCTAATGCTTTAAAGTGCTTCCCTCTGGATCAATACATTATTTAGCACTTCATGAATTCTGATCTTAAAAGTGAAAGATTAGACCTTAGGAAATAGCAGTTCAGGGCTCTGCCAGTAGTACTAGTGTGACAACTGCAGAACTTGATGACTTGCTCGTCACAGAATGCAAAACAATCCCACTGATTGATCAAAATTATTGTCTCATTAAATAATCGGCCAATGAGGCGGACGACCCTCATTGATTTAAAGAGCACAGACACATTTTGCCAGCATTTGGTGCTCTGTGGGTGGCAATTCAAACCCTGACACCCTGCTACAGCAGACACACACACACACACACACACACACACACACACGCTGCATCCTCCCACAGTCAACACCTGTCACTGCCAAACAGGACGGCCTGGCATGCTGTCACTCTCCGCCTCTGCCAACACACACACACACACACACACACACACACACACACACACACACACACACACACACACACACACACAAACAACACACACACACACACACACACATGTGAAGAGCAGATTCTGACAACAATCCTAAAAACGTGGAGGGATATCAAAGTAACAATCAGCGCTGCCAAATACAAAGTACTGGCATTTCTGCATCAGTTAAATCACTGCCAGCATCAAGGTGTCAAAGCAGCAGAGCCCAGTCTTCCTTGATTTGCTGCACTAATTTGCATAAAATTTATTTTACAAAAAAAAAGCTCCTGAAACTGCATGTCCATATTACAGCCACAGCTGCCAAAACACTGTCGCTGAAGAGCTACAAAGCACATCTTGTCAGTGTTACTTAAAGTGAATTATTTACTTGGTGAATATAGAATATAAAACTGTAAAACAAGAAAGGCATTTCTTCCCACACAGTAAGAGTAACAGCCAAATGAAGTCAACTTCTAAAAAGTGAGGGTTATATTGATGTCAGACAATCAATCAATCAATCAATCAATCTTTGAAACACCATGATTTATAAAAGTAAGCACCCAGTCAATTCCACAATGAACAAAAGCACCAACTTTTTTTCACCACCAGAGCCTCATGTGTGATGAATTGGGTCTGGCAGAGCAAAGTAATACCAATCACAGCAATACTTGTTTGTCCACCGACACGCAGACAGACTCTGACTAACACCAGACTAATATGATTTCATGTCAGCTAGGTCATCATAAGTTTGCCGTCTTTGCCGCTGAGACTATTTTTTTTTGTTGTTGTCCCAATGTCTCTCCTCTCGAGTGAGAGGCCAGGCATTTCACTTCATGCAAACTGTTTTCATGCAAAATAGAGTTTGTAATGCAATGAAGAGGCAAATGCGAAGCTGCGTGTACACACCTGGTAATGTTGATTCTGTATCAGGCTGTCAGCGTGGCGCTCCTGCAAATGGAGAAAGATTATATTAAATGTGACCTGAGGTCATCAGCCCATCGGGTCTGTAGGAATTCAGACTGTGCCCTAACACAAAGCATTTTTAATTGTGGTGTGACAAAATGGTCAAACTACTGATGTAAAACACATGTATTTTCTGGTTAAAAACTAACCAGTGGTGGAAATCATCATAGTTTTTAGATATTCTTTCTTTCTGGTATTGTTCTTATTTATCTCTACTTAATTCACACATCTTATTCTAAAACGAAAACATATTCACGGCATTACAACCAGGAGACAACAGCTATAAATGCCTTTTGGCTAACAGACTGCCAACACCTGTCAAGCCTGGAGTCTTTCCACTGGAGACTCCTGTTTAATCAACTGAGGTTAATCATTCCTCTCTTCTCACAATGATTAAACAGAACAAATGAGAGTTTTCACTGCTTTCACATCCTGAACCACAATCATGAAAGTGACAGTGATCTTCTCCTTAAGACCCTCTCACCTCATCAGAGGGTAAAACCGAATTATGTGTACAGGAGCAATTCATGTTTGGTTCAAAAATATGAAATTATTTAGTTTGTTTTCTTTTAAAGATAAAATGACATCCATTATCCCCAGTTCCTTCCATCTCTATTTCACTTCATCATGTTTCACACTTGTCTGACCCCGTCTATGTTTTTTTTTTCATTTTGCTATCACACACACACACACACACACACACACACACCTGCATTTGCTCTCAATCACAGTGCACACTCTTCAGCCACTGCTGCCTTGAGTATCTCTTACTGGTTTTTGCATAGATTGCCTATCACACACACACACACACACACACACACACACACACACACACACACACACACACACACACACACACCTTGATGAGATCTCTGCAGTATTGTGTGGCTCTGTGAACCTATGTGGGCTGGTGGGCTTATATAACTCAGCTGATTTCAGCTGAGGTGAACATAGCAGCTGCACTGTGAGTGTGAGTGTGAGTGTGAGTGTGAGTGAGTGTGAGTGTGTGTGTGTGTGAGGGAGAGAAAAAGCCTGAACACTGTGCACTGCTGGCTCACAACAGTCTCTCTCCAGATGACTGGGCTGCTGAATGTGTTTATCAGGACGTGTTTATCGACTGATGTCCCTTCTGTGCTCACTAACTCACAGCTGATGTCCATCCCTGTTCTGCAGGATAACCTGCATTTGCTTCCCTCCGCTAACTACACCTGCTTTCTGACTTTCCGTGGCTGATTGATTGCCGTCTCCGGAGTCGCCGCGCTGCGCCTCTGGCGTGTTGCTCGTACGCTACGCTTATCAGAAAGCTACAGTTGTCCTGGCAGATGTTGTTTATATTTTTCACCGTTTCATGTCTTGCACCTCCCACCATGCAACTCTCATGACGCTGTCCACCAGATGTCCTCAAATTATTTCTCGCATAGACCAGTGATGTGAGTTTTACATCAACCTATCAAATAAGTTAAATACATTAGCCCAAGCTAAGATTCAGGCATTTGATTATATTGATTGCATTGAATTTATTTGGTTATTAAAAGCTTCCAAACAAGTCAAGGAGACAAATATTGGATTTTTCTTACATGTTTCTCCTCCCCATATTCATCTTATTTGGTTTGTTTCATTGGTACATTTCTGCTGATTTCTTCGCCCCTAAGCCGCTTTAAATGAAAGATTCATATGAACTTTGAATCTCCTTAAGGGGTTTGTTTACATGGCCATAATCATATGGCCTGTTGGCCCTACCAAGGTTTGACCAGATTGTTCTTATGACTGATCACTGACCACCATATGGTCACACTAGCATAGCACACGAGAACGTACGACACACTTGCAACTTTGTTCGTCTCTGAACTTTGCCTCTGCAGCAAGGAGGCAGCAGCAGACAGAGCTGCAAGGTTCACGGAGCGGCCAGCGACGAGAAGGTGAGTTAATGAAAACGGAGTTGGCCGCGTTGAGGAACTCCTCCTACCGTGAATTCTCGGAGGTTCTCACACTTGTGCACGTCGTCCCCAGGCGGCTGGCCTCTCCTGCACAGCTTGTTGTGGAGCCACATGAGCAGGTACCAGACGGACTTGGGGCTGGGGATGATGTTGAACGGCGGCGGCAGAGTGCCGCCCTCGTCAAAATAACTCATCCACAGCTTGGTGCGGGCAAACTTCCACTCGATGTCGGCGTGGTCCTGCGGGACACAAAGAGGTGTTGTGTAATGGAAAACAAAACAAAACACAGAAATACACTAAATAGAAAGCAATTACATATGTTCTTATATTTATTAATGTCATAAGACACCAGTACTTAGGACAGCTCCTCAGCTGAAATTATTTTTGTTATTTGTGAATTTACTGTTTTACTCTCTGTGTTTCTGTAGCACAAGACGCCGATGAGGCACAAATCAACTGACAAAACAAATTTGACAGAAGCCTATATTGCAAAACAGCTTCTGTCCATGTTCATGAGTTTGATAACATGAACGCATTCACTGCGACTTACAGCAATTAGCTGGTAGGAGTTGTTCATCATGGCGATGAGCATGTTGAGCAGGACCACCAGAGATATGACGTTATATGTGCCGAACATGGTCGCCCCGATGTACTCTGTGAACTCGTGGCGGGCCTTGACGTTGGTTACGTACAGGTTCAACAGCCCGAATATGGACCAGAAGAGAGACTGAAGCGTCTCAAATAACCTGAGAACGAAACCAGAAAGAGATATCAGAACTTTTACAGAATAAATAAAAAAATCTGAAGAACATTTTTTTTTTATACCACTAAACTTTTCAATATTGAGTCAGCTCATACCAAAAGAGAAGCAGTGAAAAACAATTATAAGTCAGTTAATATGCAGTAAACTATTTTTGATGCATGCAAAATGACCTCAACTACATGCTGATGTGTAGATTTTAATTTTGGAAAGGGAACAGAACAAATCAAGCAGCGACTGGAACCTTGTGTAGACTGAACCTGCCCAGCAGTATCTAACAGCTCAGGAAAGAACTTAAGAGATACAATCAACTTTAGTTAAGTGAGTGTAAAGTAAATGCACCTTGAAACTGAAAAAATAGGGTTGTTTTCTTAATTAAACAGGCCAGTTTTAAAGAGTCTTTAAAACCAAACACAATTTCTAGCCAAGATGAGCGTCTTTCATTTTGGACACAATGCTGATCTGATTCTATTGCTACTGACTGTCCAGACATTCAGCGTTTGCAACTAACACCATTGTCTTTGATAAAATATTAAAGGATGATGTAAATGATGGTGAAGAAAGTGTGATCAGATTTGAAGGTGTTCAAATCAGTCCATGGTGGTGGCAGCTTAGTGACCTGCTGAAATCTACACTGGAAACCTTGCCCAGCTTGATGCTATTATGCCAGACTGACTCTTTACTGATCACGCTTTCATCCTTTCAGGCATTAACATTTTCCCACGTTAAACAGATGAGGGCCTCTATCTTACTCTGCCTGCTCGGCTCTTTGTGTCATCTCTCTCTCTCTCGCTCTCTGTGTGTTTGTTCAGGCTTCTTTCTGTCTGTGTGACAGACACAGCTACGGCAGGGGCCACTGAATTTTTGATGAGGCAACAATTGGCAGAACCCGGCGTCACAACACGAAAAGGGGAGCGTTTTTTGTCTGAAGGGTATTTATATGTATGCTGCAAAAACTGAGTTATTCCTCCTCGCACTGTGTAGCTGGAGCGTGCACGTCGTATGGCTGCGAAAGATCCCTGTATCAGTCAGTGCAAGCAAGTGTGCGAGGAGATGAAATGAGAGTGGGTGCATTTGTGTGTGGGTTGGCAGAATGACATCATTGTGTAAATGAAGAAAGGGAATTTAATCAGCGATGAATGAAGTGGGACAGTGCGTTGTTAGCACAAAGGAAAAAGAGCTAAAAGAGGGAAAAAAATTCAATGCGTAGCAGCGAATAAGAAAATGACTAAATCCACATAACAGTGTTTGAAAACCAACCCTCAAGAACTCATTTTAGGATGTAAAATACTGTGTGCTATATGTTGGTTCAGAAGGTTAAATATAATTAACCTGAAAAAAGCAATAATCGCCCAGTCCACTGTGCATCAGCTTCATCATGAGTTTGCATGTGCAGGCATGTTTGCATACATTTTTACAGACACTAACCTTTAGGAAATGAGGCCCTTGTTGCAGATGAGGACATTTTTAAATGTTTAACATTTGAACTTTTTTCTAGCATTGCAGCACAAGTCACATATTATATATATTTGAGATGATTGCTTTTCATCCAATACAAAAAAGAAACTTATAATAAATATTGTCTAACCAACAAAGCCCCAAAGAGACCCCTAATAACCTTAGCCTTAGGCTAACCTCAGAGCATGATCGCTGCCCCTTGTGACATCACAGAGGGATGATTTCCAGAACTGTCTGTGTTAGCAACACATTTAGCATTTACACGGCGAGAGGTGCATGCTAGTAAAAAAAAATCTCTCTCTTTAGTCTTCAAGTCTTTCTCACTCTTCCCAGCACCTCGGCTTCCCATGTTTCCCATCTCCCACTCCACTGGATCCAGTCATAAACTCATCTGCGCAGTTACGCAGTTATTCATACAGCTGAATTGGAGAGGAGCAAAGGTGGGGAGAGATTGAGGCTGCCCATCTGTGAGTGTGAGTGTGTGTGTGTGTGTGTGTGTGTGTGTGTGCCTACATCATCTCACCCTGGCGTTCTCTCTCATCAGTGTCTGCTGTTGGACTTCCTTCTTCCATTAGCTTCTTCATCATTACAGTAGTGGGGACAAAGGTTTTCACAACCTTAAATATGATTTCATATTTCAATATTAAATGTTTTTTACAATCTCTACAATATTATTGTGAAATATTTTTGGGAAATTTGCATTTGTGTTTCAAAAGGTGTGGCTCCACCAGACAGACGGTAACCAATCCACATGACTTAAAAAGAACTAACGAAAATAAACTAAATAGAAATAACCACTAGCATTTTGAATTTTGGATTCTTCACCCAGGATCTGATTGCAGCAAGTCCTGCAGCAAGAGAGGACCTGCTGCTGTTGCACAAAGGTTTAAAAAGAAAAACAAAACAGACACAGCAAATCAAAATCTGATGTTGGAGAGGAAGTGATGGGGCAAAGAACACACACTGACTGTGGATTTACCACCGGAAGGGTGAACTGTAGAGCCAGAGTCATGACCACTGCTCCACCTGTCAGTTGATTTAATGTTGTTGCTGATCAGAGGAGCTGTTAATCAATAACTCATCTGGTGAATCAGTAGCTCTCATGCTGAGAGGGGGATGGAAGATGCACAAAGAACCAGAGAGACAGTGGGAAAAGGTACTGACGTCTGTAAAGAAGTATTTTTTCAGTCATTTATGTAGAAGGCCCAGTGTATGTCATTATGATTATCTCTTAAAATATGACACAGATATATATTCTTTTGTACTGCAATGCTAGCATGTTAGCCATGTTTGTGTTACTGTTTGATTACAGTCAGAAATTTATCAGGAACAAAGATGCCGATTCCCATTAAATGGGAACTTTCAGCCGTGCAATGTTTCAGCAGCAAGCATTAGGTTGCAGCACTGTCACTGGCGTCGAGGCTCGTCGAAGCAACGGAGCCTGAGATGTACACAATGATGCACAGTGAAGCGTTCTTACCGCACTAATGCTGATAAGTGAGTGTGAAGCATGGCGAAGTCGAGAGGAGACGGGAAATGATGCCAAAACGACTCATGAATGCCAACGATGCGCGAGTGTGTGTGTGTGTATCAGCGAGCAAGTAAAGGGGATCGAAAACCCAGACGCACAGGCGGGCGAATGCAAACACAATGGGAGCATAAACTCATGAATGCTGATGCAGCCCTGCAGGGACGGCGTTGCTCTGTTTTCATAATGCATCAACTCAGGCGTCGCCGTGGCAATCTGCTCGCTCATTTAGTTTGGGCATGTTGCTGAGAGTCTAAGCCAGCAGCAGCAGCAGCACCACCACCACCACCACCAGCAGCAGCTGCAGTGGAGCGTCAGGCGTCAATGTGTAGCTCAGAAATTGTAACAACAACAACAACATTTTGCAAGCGTTCATTTAAACCAGACTTCTCTGGTGGTGTTGGTCTTTCTTTTTGCACAGGTTGGTGAAGGTGTGTTAAAACATGACTCGCTGCCATTATTAGAGTGCTGGTGCATGGACGTTCAACAATACTTAAAGGGGCAATGCGTGGTTTTCATCACTGTCGGACATCAGGTAATAAAGAAATTGCTGTGTGCAGCTCTAGAGGTGTCATTTCTTCAAGGGTCACATCGCACACACTCTCTGTTGACATGGAGCCTTCCTGTCCTCTGGTTTGCAAAGTCTGACCGGCCCCCACGTGCACATTAGTGCATGTGAATCTCTGCCTCCTCGTGGCGAACCTGTCCTACCATTGTTATTAATGGCGAGAAGTAACCGCTTCTCCGGCGGGCAAATCCAATCAGCTGATTGATTTTGCGTGTCTGTCACGTCGTCAGACAAACATTAGTGGAGAAAACCTTCAGAAGAGAAAAGCTCATTCAAAAAGAACGTTTTAAGACGATTAGATGAACCTTCTGTCCAAATGGACCGATTTGATTTTATTTTACTGCCAGTTAAGACAGGCATCAACAGCTGGAGGCTGCCGATTTCTACGAAGAGCAACATCAAACATGAGCTATTGTCCCTTAACAGCTGCAGTGAGTCACAGTGTTAACTAAACTCTTGCCAAAAAAGTTGGTAGTTGAAGATTTTTTTAATTTTTTTTTTAAACTTGTCCTTTGCTGTTTGGTAAGGCAACCTGCAGTGTTTGTTTCCTGTTTTGGTCACAGACTTAAGGGTTCAGACTGGATTATCATTAATATTTGTGTCAAATGTGAATTTTCCATATTTTATGGAACTGGTGCAGTTCAAAGTTGCATCAGTTCCATAATAAAGCCAGTTGCTTTTTCTTTAGTGCAACTTGCTGTCTTCTGCCACCCTACACTGGTCCTTTAACATAATGAAATCAACTACAAATCAATAGAGCTATTCTCTAAAACAAAAACCACATGTTTGATCAATATTTGGCTCACACTTTGCCTCCCTCAGGAAAACAAAACAAAACAGTGGATCTAAACTCAGAGCTGCCATGAGAGCCATAATTCAGACTCGGCTTCTCAATCAGCTCAGCCTCCCTCGCTGTTTGGGTCTTGTCAACTAAGAGAAGAGAACTTACCACCAGATGGAAAATATACACAGACAGACACTGAACTGAAGTGCCGCGTTTGTGTGAATGATATTCACACAATATTACATTGAAATATTTCCGCACTGGTTCTGACAACATCTGTCAACATGCTCAACAAGCATTTTATTTTGGGTTAGGAATTAAAAAAACATGACAAAGCTATGCAAAATCAACCTACACGTCACATGCATTTTGTTTTGAAGGGGTCTTGGAATTACAGTGATAAATGATGCCGAGGGAATTCTCACCTGCAGGTGGCACTCAAGGAGAATTCTTAGTAATCACAAGCCTTAAAGCACAGGAAAGGTCGCACTCACGTTGAGAAAGCGTTGTTTTGCCTCTCACAGCGGATGCCCTTGCAGTTGTTGTGTTCCTCTGATGCTTGGGTCTCGTAGTAGAAATACAGCTGGTTCAGCCCATTTGCGAATGCAAATAGAACCTAGAGTGCACAAAACAAAAACATCATTTTATTTGCGTGAGACATAACAATAGGAACAACAACTTTGTTTTGTTTTTAATCTAGTTATTTATTTGACAGATTTCCCTTCTACAAGGACATCAACAATGGGTTGTTACGTAAAGCTCCTGGGCCTTACAGGGGGAGAGTTTAGGACATCAGGGACTAAAGGGTTCTCACTGGGATTGTGTAGTAGATTAGAAATTCCGCTGGGAGGGTGTTAATGAGTTCTGAATGTAATGAAGTAGGCCGTTGATGCCCTTCTGCCATGAGTGAAGGATACAGGGAGCTGAGGATTAGCACACTTTATCATAAGCCGTAAAATAGATCTGAAGTTTTGAAAGGGAACAGTTGGTAAGTACTTTCAACGTAGTGCTCTGGCTGCTCCACAGTGACATTGGCTATATTCATAACGTGCTGTTATAAAATTTGATGACGTTGCACTCTAATGAAAGATTCTGAAAGGAATGCAAGTTCAGCAATGCCTGCATTGGTCAATTGGCTAAAATATTGATTTTTAATGTTAATTACATATAAAATATAAAAATATATATATATATATATATATATATATATATATATATATATATATATATATATATATATATATATACATATACATTTCTAACATATATAAAAAATAACATACAATAACACAGTTTGTGTCACATGTAATGGGATGTAAGGCATTACAAAGCAGTAGTCAATGAATCCTTTTAATATCATGTGAATCATGTGAAGACGAGGGCAACACACGAGGTTCAAACTCTCCCTCTTTTAGCTTCTGCAGCTACCCGACAATATCACACAACAATCCTGCTTCCTAAGTGGCCCACATCCTGCAATGTCTCACCAGTGCTCCCAGACATACGGTCATTTTTGTATTTGTACAATTACTTTGCTCAGTTTAGGATGATAAGGTTTATAATATACACGGCCTATTATGCCTCGTTATTGAAGCAGATGGTCTTGAACCACCTCAGAATGCAATTTGGGTTCATAAGATAATTTTGTTTTTTTGTTTTTTTCAAGCCTCAACTTTTCCTTTCTGGGAACACAGAGTCTCACCAAGCAGTAAATGAAGAGAAACTTGAGGATGTCCAGCAGCATCCTCCCCAGTGAGATCTGCAGGGGCCCCAGGTGGGAGTTGGCAGTGAAGAGGGAGATGAGTCTCAGCGAGCTGAAGATGTTGGCGATGGCAAACAGCGCCTCGGCAATCAGGGTCGGGTGCCACATCTCCCACTCCTCCCTTGGCCGGGATGAGTTATACTGTAGGATGGAGAGGGCGAGTGGAAGAGAAAGGCTGCATGGTTACAAACGGCATTGCAAGGAAGCGTAGAGATCTTCTTACAGCAGTCCAGAGGTCATTAAGTCAAGTAAGTTTCTGAAGTTACCTTCAGCTCCTCTTCATCAAGGTTCAAACAAGCCCTCATCTGCATTAGAGCATCTTCTATTATCCAGGTATTACTGTGATTCGTTCTGTCGCTCCACAGCTGGTTCTTCCGTTACACCGCGTCCTACTTCTACCCAGAATCCTCCGTTTCTGTGACTTGCTTTGCTTTATTCATGCGTGTCTCCCCCTCCGTTCCGTTCCCACGATCTCACCCCACATCTCTCCGGCTTGTCTCATGCTCGGCTTCCTCCTCATTCTAAATTCAGCCATTAGACTTCCACAGGACGTCAGTCTTGTTAACTCAGCCTCTATTAGCATTCACCGCGCATACACACGGCGCAGACACGCGCACACACGAGTGGGACGGGGCAGAGGGAGCAACATGCACATGCACACTCATTAATTTATAGATCCCCTTGCACCTTTTTTCCTGATGCTTACTCTCTGTTGCATGGGCGCGCACACACACACACACACACACACACACAACCACAGTGAAACAGCAAGTTTGCATCACAGTGAGCTCCGAGAGAAATTTAGAGGTTGACTAAAATACTAAGAGCTAAAATATACTGTGAATACTTATATACATTAATGTTTTATGCATTATGTACTGCGTGTGTGTGTGTGTATGTGTGTGTGTTGGACCTGAGTGGGAGCACTATCTGCCACCGTCAGTGACTCACAGCTGCTGCAGATGGCCCAGCCGTCTGGCGTGTGTGTGTGTGGTGTGTGTGTGTGTGTCTGCGTTTCTGATGTGATTTCAAGATCGATCCTATATGCATACAGAGCTAAGCAAACTATAAAAGCTTTTATTGAAAGACAGTTATTCTTGGATGTAATCAACCTGTTGCATCTGCAAATTACAGTGGATTACAGCCGACTTCATCCAGTGACTTAGACAAGTCTGTGATCGTTTAAAAAGAACTTTAATGTTAAAATTAAATAGAACAAAACCTTTGGCAAAGATTTGAAGTGTTAAATGTGTGCACCGGCCACCTGAAGTTGCAACAGAATACCTACCAGACCCAGCACACAATAAGGTTGTAGTGCATACGAGATATCATCGCACCCACGCGCACGCAAAGCTTCTCACCTTGACGTAGGCCACTATCTTCAGCGATATGGTGGCCAGGTAGAGCGAGTTCATGGCGAAGTCCATCAGGTTCCACCAGTCGTGGATGTACTCTGTGAATCCCCCGTCCCACATCTCCTTAATCTCTGCCCAGATGAAGCCTGGAACAAAGGATATTTACATAAGAACCCCCTGTCCGGCATGAGCGTGAGCACACTAATGTCACCCATGAGTGGCTGCTGTTTGCCTGACAGGCTGTTTAAATGTTTTCGTTTGCTGCGGAGAGCCCATGCATTTGTTACCTACTTTGGACGGGTTTTAGCCTAAATAATTCATGTGTCTTTTTTCATTTTATGTGCTCTTCCTGGAATATCTGATCACTTGTGACTATTGTTTGGATGCATGATTCGGTCGGGGAGGGAATATTGCCTCAATAATCAAAGCAATGTCCTGAATGAAGCATTATTTGTTTCCTCATACTCAATAATGCAGCAGAAATTCAGTGGGATTTATGTATGTAAGACGTGTTGTTTCAGCAAGAATACACACCACATGTATTTATTATTGAAACACTGCCACCATGCAGTAAATAAGCCAGGGGTTGTGATTCACATTCAGTTCTATATTTCAAGTGCCCATCTGGAAAACATCCCACAGACAGTGTTTGGAAAGTGGAGGAACAAAAAAACAAACAACTCAAAGATAATTGAATTAACATTTTGCCTGTTATTCAAAATACAATTCAATCTTTGTTAGTTTGTAACAAACAAGGAGCTTGCTATTGGTAGCTTCGTTGCTGTGAGTAAGACCTGCTGGTCGCTACCACTACTTTATCATCAACAGAGGCCGATTGGTCGTGTCCACTATAGATGATTCCGATGGGAAGTTTTCAATATGGCAATCATCCACCTTTCAATATTGCCAAACGACGTTTCAGTAACACAGGCACTTGGCTCTACTGATACTATCTACGATATCAGTAGAGGGTATTAAGTGTCAACCTATCAGTCTGACAGGTTTCTTTAGCTGCTTTAAATGAGGAAAGAAACAACACTGCACTCAATAAATTACATTTGTTTAAAAAAAAAAAATCAACACAATTTACACCAACAAATCACAACAGCAATCAGTATAAAATGTCATTTTCGTTTGCACATACCAAGCACCCATGGGAGAATCATCCACTCCACGATAGTGGGCGGGGGTCCCTGCATGTGCAGGTTGGTGCGGGCGATGTGCTGTGAGGCCAGCAGCAGGAGGAAGAGGAAGGTCAGGTAGGATGCCGTGTGGCAGATAAACTTGATGAAGGGCTTCTTGATGAAGTTTCCCAGAGCGCTCTTGGGAGCCAGCAGGTAGATCTGAGTGAAGAGGGTAAAAATATCGTATCAACACAGAGGACAGTAGGGAAAGACAGAAATAATACAAAAAATAGATACAAAGGGATCACTCGTCTTTAACCGACCCATGAAAACATCTTTTGTAGTCTAAAAAGAGGGTGGTGGTGGGGGGGCGAAAAATTGGGATATTATGCAACTGCATTGAACAATAAGTTCTTTATTTGGTTGAAAGACAGTGACAGACACTATTCTTATCTTTGTTATATAATCTTTTCATCTCTCTTGTGCACTCAAGTTTTTTAGTTTTTTTTTTAAACTTGGGTAATTATGAAGAGGATAAACGGAAGCAAGCTGGGAATCAGCGATGATCGTTTTTTAGCCTGCTGCCACCGCAGGTTGCTGGAGCAGTTACTGTCGTTGCTATTAAAATGCCTCATGCTCATCTATTTCTCAGCCAACACTGAATCCATCCAGTGTTGTTTCTACACTGACATTTATAATGCTCAAGGTAAACACAGGTGTGTCAGAAGTACTAAAAGCTGATGACTTATCATTGTCCTTTCTTCATCATTCTTTCTTGGCTGCTGTGGATTCTACTTCTGCAGTCCCTTCATTCATACCAGTGAGAAGACGGGAAACAGGAGGCCGATGACCAAGCAGGTGACCAGTTTGACTGCCCAGTGTCGTCTCCTCCAGCCTGGGAAGCCGTCGTACCACAGCGTGGCCAGCAGCTGCTGGCAGTTCGGCTGGGCCACAAACTGGGGATGAAGAGAAGCAGGAATACACAGACATGAAGCCTGGCATCAGTTCATGCAGGACAAGGAAGTCATCAGCCAAGCTGACAGTCAGCTGATCAGTCTTTAGCCAATCCAAAACCCCCTGTCACTCTTCTAGTGTGAGTCAAAACGACCCTTGAGACAGCTGGATAGTGTTGATTCTGTAGTTAGTAATACATATTTTTGACACTCATTGCACGTCTACACGTTCTAGAGAGAAGAATCCCTCCCTGCTTCTGTTCTCTGTTAGGATTTTAACGTTTTTCTTTACCCAGTTTGTGGCTTTAATGGTAGACGGTGTTGTGTCTGATAAATGTAAACCAAATTATAATTGCAAACCTGACTGACTGATTGATTGATGATTGCTTGATTGATTGATTGATTGATTGATTGATTGATTGATTGATCGATCCGGCTCTCGGGTTCTGGAGCGTCATAGCATGGCATGCTAGTCAGAGCAAAGCCCACAGAAGTAATCCTAACTGTATACCATTTATTGCACTAAATGGTCAACAATGTCAAGTGATCCTGAATGAATTCTGATGAAGATATTCACACACACACACACACACACACAGTTTTTTTTGTTGTTGTTTTTTTTTACAAATTTACAATAGAAATTGACCAATCAGAAACGTCAATGTGTGCAGCTTCTCTCCTGTCCAGGATGGTGGCCACTCACCTTTATCATTCACTCATCGCATGTACCAAGACAACCTCCAGCAGGTGACCCTGTGCTACATGTTACTCGCTGCGCTGCGGCAAACAAACCCGAGTTCCCGCCGCGGCCTCGCCTTGACTGGACTGAGGCTCTCCTCTTGAGCAGGTTGCTTCCATTTCCATCTAATTTCAGCTCCTCCACTGATGCTGTTGGCTTTGCACCAAAGGCCATTTGTCCCCGTCAACCCTCCAGCCATCCTCTGAGTCACCAAGAAGCAGATGGGTCCTCAGTTCTTTTCATTCTCTCTTCTCCCCTGTTTTCTCATTCCATTGTCTTTTCTTCCCTTCTCTCCTCTCTCTCTCTCTCTCTCTCTCTCTCTCTTTGCTCCTTTACTGCCATTTTGCGAGGTTTGTCTTAGCTTGCATCTTTCTTTTCAGTTTCACTGCCACGGCTCAGTATTTGGTTGATTAACATGGTCCCATCGAGACAAGATTTATACTCAAAGACTTGGAAGACAGGACGATATCTATCACATCAGCTTTATTCTTTCCTTTTAAACAAACCACCTATGTAATAAATGGACTATGGAAATCCGTCCAACTCCATTACACTTTCACAGAGTGACGCACAACCACTGACACTTCAGGCAAAAGCTACGTCTCCGACCCCTGACTGCCGCATAGAGCTGCAGTGTCCCCAGAAGATGCTGCAAGAGGGATGCAACGCGGTGTGAAGGATACACACAAGATGATGCGTTGTGAGAAGTAATGGGTGGTATTAATGATGCTCAGCCTCTGGAGGGCAGACAGGAGCAGTGGTCTGGGGGCTTTGGCTTCCATGCAGGTGTCAGCCAGAGAGATCGTCAAATGTTCTGCAGTGCTCCCTCTATATCACGTGTGCACTGCAGCAGATTAGTTCAGATCAGGGAAGGATAATATGGCGCTCAGATTCCTGTCATGAGTCACCGCATCCAACTATGACTGGAACGGATGACTAAGTCAAACTTTACAGACCTTCAGCATTTTCTTGAACCCGAGCTGTGTGAAAAGTAAATGTCAACAGTGTTGTTTTTTAAAGAACAAAACTGCACAAAGCATTCCATTTGTGTTGACGAAAAGCAAAGGTCTTGCTGTGGCCTTTTTAAAAAATGCATGGTTTCCTTTATAATGGATCGCACATTTCAGACTTGTGTGACTTTATTTACAACACCATGATGGATTAAGTGCCATTAAACATTCAAACCACGTACAGTCAAACTTTTGGATGGAATTCCAGATGGCAAATTTCCTAAATTCTTCCATCCGCCTAAAGAGCCCATTGGGAGCGTTTGGAAATTAGGAGGAAGAAGGAAAACTTGCATGGTGGTGAGGCACATTCCAGTGGACCCATCAAATTTGTTGCACGGCATTAACCCCACGTAACTGTCCTGCAACTAGCTGAACTGCAATAGGAGTGGGGGGTTTCACTGAAACTCTTACCAAAGCCTGTTAAGTGTCAAGCAAAAAAAGTGCTGTCTAATGAGAAAAGCCTGTAGTGCTGTTGTGATGCTCCTCATGCATTTATATGTGGGGATGTGGTCCATCTCCAAACTGCCAATATACATGCTGCAATCTTTAAACAGCAGTAACCATTCTTAAACTGGTAGTAACTTCTTCCCCTGGTCTGTTTCTGTGGTTTTACACAGCAGCTTTACTTCTTTATAAGCGCAGGGAGCCCATCGGTTGCGTAATACATGAAAAATGGAGATGAAGAGAGGAGACTGCCCACTTGAGGTTGTTACACATACAGCGTTTCATCTTTTTAGGAGGGGGAGATTTGTCTGCTCCCAATTTAATTAACCGCAAGTTAGTGTGTGTCTAATAACAAACACGCTTCAAGAGTTAGATTACATGTGACCTTGACGCGCGCGCATACGCACGCACGTAGGCACGCACGCACACATACACACGTTTCGGGCGCAGACCAAGTTGTTCAACCTCTTATCTGCTTCTGACTTGTGTGTGAGTGCGTGCAATGGCAATGCTGTGTGTATGTCTGTCTATCTCTGTGTGAGAGAGGATAAGAGGAGAACAAGAGGATTTAATTATAGAGATGAAATGATAGAAGGGGAAAAAACGGCGGATAGGACAAAGATAACATGTTAAAAGTCGAACAAAGGAGGTTGCTCCCTTCTCCTCCTCTTCCTCCTCCTCAAGTCCTCGCTCTTTGCCTTTCTTTTTATTTAACCTTTGTCTTCCCCTCCTCCTTTTCAGCCACTCATTTTTGTTCTTCTCAGCTTCCCTATTCTCCCTTCTTCTTTCTAATGCTTCTAATCCCTCTTTTCTAATTCTCCTCTGCCTCTTTTTGTCTCCATTTACCCTTTCTCTGACCTACTCCTTCCTGTCTTCCTATATTTTTGTGCCTTTCATTTCATTACGTCGTCTTCTTAGCATTCTGTCTTTCCTTTCTCATCTTGTTTCCTTTGATCCAGGCTTTTTTTCGCTCTCTTTTTTTTTTAATCCTTTACCATTCCATCTCTAAACTCTCCTCTGAAACCCTCAGTTTTATTCTGCTTGTTCATTCTGTCCAACCATACAGCAACCGTGCTCCTCAAACCTATTTTACTTTCTGTCTTCCTTGAGCCATTCCTGCCATCACCTTTCCATATTTTCTCTCATTCCTCTCCTCCATCCAACCTCCTCAGTTTGGTTTGCTGTTGCCATAGCAGCAGTATGCTAATTGGGTAGTTGATCTTTGGGCTTCTCTAAACTCTGCCAGTCTGCTCCTCCTTTTTTTTTTTTTTTATCTGTCTCAGTCTTGAGCTTGAGTTTGCAAACATCCTCATCAAAGCTGATTTTCACAAGAATTTGAAAAAACAAACAAAAAAAACAACAACCCAGATAAAAACTTTATTCAAAGTGCTGCTTAAGCATGCAGAGAGGAGTTGAAGAGGGGGAAGGAAAGGACACAGCCCCAGAATGAACTGGTCCCAGGGATGCTACCATGATTTTGTGGACTGCGATCCCATAATGTAGTCCTTGATGTGATGTAAATGGATTCTTAAAATGAGCTCATTTTAAACCGACAGCACATTAGTGAGGGATGGAGCAGCAGGTAGCCAGTCATCAGGCAGCAGCATCGCAATAACCATAATCAATGTGCAGAAGGCAATTTTTTCCCTCTCAGTGGCGTAAAAGATTATTTTCACGCCTGGACAAGAACACAGAGACCCCTGGTTCTAATATAGCATAGGCGTGATAGTGTGACTCAAAATTGGATCATTTACATTGGTTGTTTGTGTTTATTGATATGCAAAAGATATCTTGATGATGTCTTTCTTCAGCAATAAAGAGCTTTTTAAGACACATGGACACAAGAACATGGACCAGGACGCATGTTAATAGCTCCTCTGCTCAAAGCTCATGAACTGATTCAGGAAATCAGTTCTGTGTGACGTCACAAAATGCTTTAACATGCCACAAATAGTTCATCACTGTTAGAGGATGTAAAAATGAGTGTGAGATGAAAAATAAATTTGTGCATATACTATGGGACCATTAATTATTGGAGCATTCTCCAAAGCATCATTAGCTTTTTTCTGATCTGTGCCGAGTTTTTAGGTCTCCAGCCATTCAATTCTAATCCTTTCCCTCAGTTGAAATCATTTCCCCCGCTTAAAATGCTAAAGTAGGACACTGTAAAAAAGATTTTCTAGCCTGCCTTTAATTGATTAAATGAGTTTGTCTGTCTCTTCCACCACAGTAAGTCAGTGAAGTGAAAACCCCAAAATCTATCAGTGCGTTGGGAGCAGAAGCTACCCTCTCCTAAAGCTAATCCCACAAGCACCTGTACCAGACACACGCATGCATACGCCAACCGAAAACATAAGGTTTGTGTGTGCATGTCTCTGCTCTAGAAGTTACCAGGACCAAACACAAAGCAGACAAATAAATAAAGACAAGACTACTTTATTTTGACAAGGCTTCTTAATACTAAGTTGCAACAGGAAAACATATATACATATATATATATATATATATATATATATATATATATATATATATGTACATATACATAGGTCAACAGCTTTTAGGCAAGTGAGCTTTCTTGAGGAGGTTTTAGTTTGGTTATAAAACAGTAGAGACAGCTAGAAATGGCACCCACGCAGCCAAACATGCCCCCACGTTAACAACAACTAGAGCAAGATACAGTATATCTGTACTGCAGCCAGTCCACTGGGTTTCAAGTGACATTTAAAAATCAATTCCCAAACATACAGAGATGAATCATGCAGCATTAGCTATGCAATACAGCTGAAAGGAGGAGAAGCATAGCTGCCTGTTGATGGAGGCACAATAATAACGTGCGCCGCACAGAACTCTTCTGGAGAAATTTTTTTCTGTGTTCAGTGAGTTGCAGGGATGTGCGGCTCATGTATTTTTAATCTCTCTCCCTCTGCTTCAGAAAAAAAAGAATCTCTGGGGAGCTGCCACAGACAAGGAAATTAGTCAGCTAGAAAGGATGACTCCTTAAAAAGACCCTCAACCCCTTTTGTTAAAATCCACAAGGAGAGCAGTGCTGATGACTCATGTTAACCTACAGGATGAAAAAGAAGCACAACTACGTCTTTGCCTAGTTTGATTCTTTTAGTGTCACTGAATGAGACAGACATGGGATTTGTGTTGAAGGACCAAAGCTTGTAACAAGTCACTTTATCTTTATAGGTTTTCCTATAAAAAAACGTTTCATCATTTGGTTCCTGGACCACACTCGTAATGTTAACCACCTTCCAACAGACACAGATCATTATGACCTGATTCTCTACACCTGTCTCTGGATACATTGAGGACTCACAGCTCACATGCTTCTGGAATTTCTCATTCAATCCACTGATGATGATTGTTATGCTTATTTGAAACTATTGCAAGTCTGTTTGTTTTGATCCCTCCTCTGTGGTTCCCTCTGAGAGCTTTCTTCTTTTTTCCTCTGTACGGGTATTTGTTTTGTTTTTCCCTCACCCAGTTTCGAGGTACTAAGGTTGAGATGTAATGTAAAACTCTTTGAGGCAAAATGAATTTGTAACCTGCAAAGGGCGCACAAATAAAATTTCGTTGACTGATTGATTGATTGATGCCTCAGTCTCTAAAATCCTCCAAAATCCGCTGTGGAAAAGAGTAGTTTGGAAGTAGAAAAACTGAATGTTGGATTTTATGCTGTCACTGTCACTGTCAGTAAGAAGCTCTCAGGTTTGTTCATCCAGCCGTGCAGGCCTCTCTGTGTGGACTTCAAGTTCTTTATGTATCTGTGTGAGGTTTTTTTTTTTCCCAAGTACTCCAGCTTCCTCACACAGTACTAAGATTGGTTGGCAACTGCAACTCTAAATTGTCCTAAATTGTTCTCTCAGCGTTGGCCCAGTGATTAACCAGAACCCTAAGACAGCTGGCACCCCAGAACCCTGGTAACCCTGAATGCAACTGAGATGGTTATAGAAAATGAGTGGGTGAGACACCAAAATGAAGCTTGATAACGAGAGCACAAGACAACTCAGAGAGGGATACTATATGTTACTATGCAGCTCTGGCTTCAGAAACAAATTTGAGGAAGAAAATACATTTTTTCAGCAGCATGAACAGTGGCTCTGTGGCTACTACAGTGCTGAGAAATAATTTTTCTCTCACTAAAAAAGAGGCAGCCCAAAATCTAAAAAAAGAGAGAAAAGAAACCAAAAATAGTACTGTAGTGACTATTTATTCAACAACTCCAACAGCAATTGGGGGCTGCAGTGTACGGAGACCACCATAACACCAGCAACATACAGCTTCACTTCCATTAAGAACAAGGTTCAACCACTTTGAGTAGAGTGGCAGGCAGCATGGGTGCACTGTGTGAAAACACAGCACTTGTCCTTCCTCTTATTCCTAAATGTCTGAGTCAAGTCCTTCTCAGAAGTCAAACTGCATGGCGCTTGTTCCTGTTAGCGCCATCACTTGTACATGTTTTTTGAAAAATTTCCGGATATGATTGTTACCTACTGCACTCTGCCGGTGGCCATGAAGGTCTGACTCTGCCCAGTGACCTGACCCTCTCTATTTGTAATTGGCTTCATTCATTTGCCGGCTGGATTGGTTGACTTGTAGGAAAGACAAATTGATGTAGAAATAATAGAAGATGGCTCTGACAAAAAAAAAAAAAACTAACAAAAAATGAAAAACAAAAACCTATCCACAATAAAATAGAGATCTGTGACTCACAGCTTTACCCCATAGCTTTAATAGTAACAGAGACAGCCATATATTCTTGAGTTGTTCACGGCTGTTTTAGATCATCTCAGTTGAATTACATTTTGGAATCCCATTAAGATTGGATGGAATCACTCACCCTAATGGATTGCGGTGCAGCTACATTCTACACTCTAATCACTGAAAGGGTGACGCTTGATTAAACATATGCCTTAGTACACATTGTTTGATGTTTTAATAATAGCGATATTGTGACAAAGTACTACCTTGGTGTGATGCATTGGCTGAGAGCCTCGACTGATCTGCATCCTTTATTGCAGCCTGCTGCAAATGTAAACATCCTTCTTACACTTGAACTTACTGTTTAACTGCGGCCATTACGTTAAAATACATCACTAAGTTGGTGGTTTGGACTTCTCTCAAGCCACATGCTTTACAAGAATTACACTAAGTGGAGTAACATGCTCAGATTGCTCCATTTTATTCAGCCTCAAACATTAAAAGTATGATCTGCTAACCGAAGATTCTCTCCAGCTAATTAAATTTCTGGGCCCTCTGCCTTGACTGCTAAACTAAGAAATATGCTAACAGCTGCTGAGTAGTGCCAGATAATTCAATTTCTCAGCGGTCTGATGTAATCCACTCATAGAAGGCATTTATGATGGCCCACAGATATTCTAATGCTTCACTTAATCTGCGAACACGCTTAATGATTTATATGCAAATATGGCAATGCTAATGCACACCCCTCGTTGAAATCTTATTCATAACTGATCATTTCCTCATTCAACCTTTCTGATGATCCATCTGCAGTTAATGTAAACACATACTTCTGAAACACTTTGCTGATTTACCCAATTTCCCCTCCTCTCCAATTCTTCTCACGGACACAGATTTAATTTCCCTCAGCAGACTAACCCACGCTGGCATGATAGGAATAAAGACACTTAGCAAAGCCAAGGGAATAAAAAACTATTTGTAACATGAGACCACAAAGCCATACAATTTGTAATTGTGCTATATCGTAGCACATTAACCCCCACATGAACTTGCATAGCCAGTATAAAGTAGCTCCTCCTTTACTAGTTCCGCTCATCCTGCATACACATGCCTTGATTTATCAAAGCAAAGAAAACCAGCACAGATTTAGGAGTGGAACTCATTTTACAGCGGACTCTGTGTGTGACTAATGAAATGCGTGATTCTGGCCAATTCCTGTGCCTACCAATGAGTGTGCAATGGTAAATGTGGTAGCTGAAAACAATCATTATTTAAAGCCCATCCCCCCATTTATTCGTGGTTCATCCTAGCGCACAGAGAGAGCTATTTGTCATGGAGAGACAGTAAGACACTAAGACAATAACGATGAGACACTTTTCTGAGCTGAGAAATGATGAGCGGATGAGAAATCAAAAAGAATGAAACTGTGTTTGTCAACAAGGATATTATTACTGCAGTTATCAATGGTTTGGTCAAATGGTCCCCAGACTACCTTGGTTGCAACTATGGATTGCTACCAAGAGAACCACAGTGGGTGCCACTCCTGTAAGCTAACTGAGGCTACAATTTGCACAGTCTCTTAACGTGGACAGTAAAGATTGGAAAAATGGTGTTCTGAAGAGTTATTTCTTCTGTAACATACATACATAGCATAATGTGACTGTTGAGAGTCTAAGTGGCAAGAAACTGAAATCTCCTCATCAACTTAGACATGCACAGAGACACAAACACTGAGCCAATAAATAAAAGTTGCCCAGACAAAAAGGTCAGAGATAAACTACACACACAAATCCCTCAACATATACAAGTCTATCAGAATCCCCGCTGCACTTACATGACAAACCATCTGCTCGGTTCTCTATTCCTACTCTGCAGCGTATAGGTCAACTTGCTTGCTATTTTAAGGCTACTTGTGTCTCCACACGGTGTCTGCGAGAGCTGACATTGATATTTTTCACATCTTTTTTTGATGCAAGTGAAGCGTCCTTGGTATGAAGTGATGGCATTTTTTTCTTGTTTGATGTCATTGCCATGGCAGTAGTCAACATATGTGTGACATAATCACACAGTTTACAACCCACAAGTGCCTCCTTAAAAAGAGCGAGTTTTCTGATGTGCTACATCAGCTACGTCGGATGGAGTGCTTGGATGGGTGACGATGACACGGTGCAAAAAAGAAGAGTTGATCAAGAAAATAGTTCTCAAAGACGAATGCGCAGAAGTTGTAGAAGTATGTGTTGGTTTTTTGTTTGTTTCTCAAACTCTATACTGCAAACAAAAGAGTGCAAAACAAAAAGAACTTTAAGGAACGTGTTTAAATGTGAAGGACAATCATTCCCCGCCCCCCCCAAAAAAAAAAAAAAATTGGTTGTGAGTGAAAATCATGTTTATTTAAAACATTTTTCTTGTGGGTCACTGTTCTGGATTTTTGATGTTAACGAATGTCTATTGATCTGAGCATGAAAATGAGCGGTCGGTCATTATTTTGGTGTGTGTTTGATAAATGATGGCCAGTGAGCAGAACAGTGAAATACTAATCAAGCTGTACACATTTATATCAGTCACAGGGGATAACACCTGAATAGAAACTAAAAAATAGCCACGCAATCATGAAAAAATACTTTATCCTTGACAAAGGGGCATGAGATTGATATTTTCATATGTAAGTGGACTGCAATTAGCATGCAAGCTCCAGGCCTATCTGTGCATTAACAGATTACCACAGATCACCAA
This sequence comes from Thamnaconus septentrionalis, assembly GCA_009823395.1. NCBI lineage: Eukaryota > Metazoa > Chordata > Actinopteri > Tetraodontiformes > Monacanthidae > Thamnaconus > Thamnaconus septentrionalis. Next base: position 8,751,517 of record CM020503.1, read on the forward strand.
TAGATAAATGAAGAGGATTTTTTTTAGTGATGTTTTTAGTCATGTTTTTTAGTAATGCCCAGCTTTACAGTGAACACATGAGACATATCGATCTACATATTGAAACCTAAACGACTGATAATCTCAAAACAACACTGATTTAGAGGACTGGTTCACTGGAATAATGTTTAGCCATGAATTCCTGCCAAGAATACAAAGGGTTTTGTTTTTTTTAGATTGCACAGAACACAATGTGCTTCCACAGCATGACTCACTCTCTTCTATGTCCCTTCTACCTCACACAATTTTTGAGTGCGTGTGTATTTGTATATGTGTGCGCGTGCAGGCTTGTGTGTATGTGCGCATTAACCTCGCTAATTGAGAACAGGAGGTGATATATTTGTTAAAGCAATAATTAATTTTGTATGCAGTGAATAAGCCACAAACGAGTAGTGACACTCCTCAGTCGAAGGCTCCAAACACACAAACACACAACACATTTATTATTGAGGGTACTGTTAATGTATAATTCAGCAGGAGTGTAGGTATCACAGGACAGCCGGCCATTTCAATTATTTAGGCACACACACAAATACACACAGCGTCTTCTCCTGAAGCACACATATCAATGATTCAGAAGTTTCGTTGTGGGTTAAATGCAAGTTAAAGTACAGAGACTAAGCAGAAGCTTCTGAGCTAAACGTCCACTTTAAATATGAGGGTCACCAAGGGAGAACATGTTGAGCGAATGAAAAGCTGGACAAGGAAACCGGATTTATAATAATAATAATAACAAAAATTATAATAATGATGACGATGATGATGATGATGATGATGATGATGATGGTGATGGTGATGATGATAAATCCCAGCTGCTGTGCTAAAAGCAGCTTGGAACTGACTGACTTGAGGGAGAGAATTCTTTTGGCCTTAAAATAAGGAACATAAGTGTACATAACTGTACATATTATAGTGGGGTACATTGGAAATATTCTGTTTAAAAGAATCTAAGTGGAAAAATGTAGTTTGGTAAATCATGTAAAGCTTAATTTTTATGATCCTTTACACAATAATAGACTTTTGACACCATAAGTGAGCACTAATGGGATTCATTTATTTATCTTTTAAATGTCAGCTGGAGCTTTACCAAAAATCTACTTCAGATAATGTACAAAAAAACAAGTACTTTTCATCCTACCAGTGATTATGTGCCTGTCTACTAGGCCTACAACATGGACAATGTTAGTGGGCAAGGGAGAGACAATGAGATAAGGCTTGATTAGCTTCTCAGGTGCTGGAAGAAAATGTTATTTTTGGACAGGGACAGCAGTGTCCCCCGTTTCAGGCCTATTTTTGGTGGCTGACTGCTGGTGGTTGCCTCGTATTTCATGCAGCGACCAAAGACTGTGTTTGATCTTCTTATCTTGCAAAAAATCTGTGCAAAAAATAATCAAATCAAAAAAATAAAATAAAAAATACTGAATCCCCTGCAGTACTTTATATAATGTTGCGTCTTCTATTATGAGCCATTTTATACATACTCTGAAGGAGAACACTTTGAAACAGTGAATACATTAATTCATCAATTCCTTTTCTAATCATTCTAAGCTAATTATAAGCGCACCCACTGCTTTATTTCCAGCTTCTGCAGACGTCCCGCCTCTTTTTGATTGCTGTCATTTATCAAAATGTCAATTGCATTTTTCCTTCTCCAGAGTTTCTGTTCGGAAGTTTTCTTCCTCATCCTTAACTTTACTTCAGTAACTCTTTTTGAAAGAGCACACACTCCATTAATAAACTCTTAAATCGACTACTTTTCACTGAATCTTCTTCAACTGTTTAAACAGGCTCCTATTTTGAAAAACAAACCTTTTCAGCTCTAACAAACATCTAACCAGCCTTCTCCAAAAACCCTGTTCTATTTAGTTAGATAAACCTGTTGCTTTGTTGGACCTGCCACATAACACAAAGTACCAATAATAAAATGGTGGACGAGTGAGCAAAGAGTCAACACCTGGGTCAACATGATGCCAACTGCCTTGGAGAGGGTATCACTGGCTGTCTGACATCACAAAGGGACAACTTGAGAAACCAGCGTCTTAGCCAAAACTGAAGAAAAAAAAAGATGCACTTTGGTCAAATCTAGAAGTTGAGTTACAGGTAGGTTTGTGGTTTTGAGGCAAATCTGCATAGCACGGTGCCTAGAAGAGGAAGATGGGGCATCAAGCTAAGTAGGAAAATACACATGTTCCACAGGCTGATGTGGGTGAGTCACTTGTGCTTTTTGCACTCAGTCTATTTCTGAGTTGATTTCCGCTGGTCCACCTCCCCACCTCACTCCGCTTTTGTTTCTCTTTGTTTTTTTTTTATTCCACTGTTCATGCATCTTTGCTTGTAGCTGGCATGTTAGCTAATCCTCCCTCTCTTTTCATGCTCACCTGCTGCCCTCTCCTACAACTCCTCTGTCAGCTCCTGTCTGTTTCACGCTGTGTTCCTCCAATCTTTGTCAGTATTTAAATAGTAGAAGAATAGGCTTCAGTAATGCTCCCATCAGCATACAAAGGAGAGTTTTATATCAGATTTGGCGCCTGTCTTTGTGGTCAAATCAAACAAATAAATCAGCTTCAGTTTAACTTTTTTTTTTTTTTTTTTTTTCAGTATTGAAAACAAATTAATCTTGTCTGTTCAGAGCTACAACCAGTTTCCTGCTCTTCTAATGTTAACCAGTCACAATCTTCTCTCCAGCTAATCAGTAGCTGAATTTCCATTCCATTATTTTTTGAAAAATAAAAGCTATATTTCATAAATTTGGATAAAGTAGAAATGCGTTTACTTGTTTCCATTGAGGGCTGTTTTGGGCACGAGCTTCACAATTCTCATGAAGATGAATGCTCAAAAGCTTTAGTTACATGTTGGCACGCTTCTCATAGCATCGACTGCGGTTGCCATGACAATATTGAATGAAAGACAAAGGCAACGGATGAGAGTTGATCGACAAAGTCGGTGTGTGTGGCAAAGGCCACATATGAGGGGACTCTGGGAGACCATTTTGACCGAGGGATTCAACAGATTTCAGATTTAGATTGACCAAGTGCAACACTTAATGATCTGTGAGATGCCATTGCGCCTCTTTTTGCACCCAACTCTCTACGGACGTTTGCGAGACGTAGGTTAAAATGTCTGTAATCCCTCTTTAAAAAGGCGTAAAAAGGTTTTTTTGGAGTATTTGAGAGGTTTCTTCGAAATCCAGGTGTTTCCATTGTCAGTTTTTACTGCGCTATTTAGGTTTCGCGCATTTCTAAGGACAATGGAAACTCAGCTACCATCTGCTGTGACTGCAATTCACCTGCCAGCTGCCAATGCTGCCTCTGCAACTCAACCTCAAACTTAGAGGATGTTGGCTGTCCTCTCGTCCTATACAGAAGTTTTATTACCAGGACGGATCTCAACTTCAAGAATCATTCTATAAATCACCATCAGTGGTTATTAAAACTTTATCTCATGTATATTTCATAGTCATATCAATATATCCAAGCCAGAACTCCATTTTTATAAGCCCAATTTGAATCACAAAAAACTACAAATGTTTATAAATTCCTAATGTGTAGACAGTTGTTTAAAACCACTTGTGAGTTATTGAGGCTTGACTGGACCATTTCCCTTCATTATTAATTGTAAGTGCCAAATTTGATACGGTCATTTTAGGATCGCTGACTTTGACGACTGGTTGAACATGTTGTATTATGTATATTATTGTATCCTAATAATAATGCAGTAATAAGCAATGTATTTCTCAAGTATTTCCAATTATTTTCAAAGCCAAGAGCATGTAGGATGCAATTATAAAAACACATTCAAACATCCATTAGGCAAAGGAAATGCTTCTGAAAGCAATCTTTCGTAAAAAAAAAAAAAAACAAAACAATGACATTCACTGCCTTGAAAGCCAAAGAGTGTTTTTGCCTTGTCGCCAAACTGAGTCATTGTCTCTCCCTGATCCTGGCGGCTCTTTTCATTTCTGACAGATCCTTTTCAATCTTTTTTTTTTCAAAGTGACAGTGACATATGACTCCATCATTAAAGTGAGGGTTGACACTTAACTCCCACCAGATGATGTCATTTTTAAGTATATTTGAAACCTCATGCTCTGCCTATCTCTCTCTGTTTGTCTGCAGCAGTGGAGGAGAGAGTGAATAATTTGTGTTGGTTTGAAGACCCTCTGAGCCTCCCTCCTCTCTCAGCAATGTTGGCTGCATTATCACACATGAATACACACACGTACACACAGCCACAGGCGCACACTTAACTGTGCCGTACAGAACACGGAGATAAAAACTGAGGCACTATTCTCTCTACATTTTTTTAGCCATCCATCTTTTAGTGCTCTGCTGCCATTACTTCTTCATCAACTCTGACCTTTAATGCTCCCTCCTCCACTTCCTCCTCCTGCTCTCTCACAGGTTTCAATACAGCTGATCATTAAAGTATAAGACCCCAGGGCACTTTTGAAGCAGTGTGTGTGTGTGTGTGTGTGTGTGTGTGTGTGTGCGTGGATTTTAAAACCAGCCCACTGTTTACATCCTGGGGTCAGTTTCGCCCAATAAAACAAGAGTGAAAACATGATTATGTCTGGGAGCACCGTTGATCTTTTCAGCACATCCCTTACCTCAAGTGCTGAGTTTAATTAACAAACAAGTTGTGCGATTTCAAATACAACCACAACAGCAAATTTGTTTCCATTAACCCTATAAACTTATTTTCAAAACGGAGGACTGGAACCAAATACTTCAAGAGCAAAGATCTGCAACTAAAGACCTGACGCTAAGCAGCAATGATGACCAGAATATGGCCTCAGAGAATTCTTTAACATTCATTTGGGTCCTTAACCTGCTCTGCTCCATTTCTCTTTCAGCACTGAACACTCACAATGTGTTAAAATATGAACAAAACAAAACAAAACAAAACAAAACAAAATAAATAAATAAATAAATAATAAAAAAAAAAATATATATATATATATATACATATATATATATATATATATATATATATATATATATATACATATATGTAATAATGACAGACCAGTATTCCACTTTCCTTTGGGCTGTTCCCTTCAGGGGTCATCACCTGTCTCCGTCTCACCCTGTCCTCTGCATCCTCCTCTCTTACATCTGACTTCATGCCCTCAATCACCGCAACCATAAATCACACGTGTTCTTCCTTCTTGCCTTCTGCCAGGCACTTCCAACCTCAGCGTCTTGACTTGCAAATGATCATATTGCCAACAACATCAAAATTGTCACTAACATATAGAGAAAAACAAAGAGCAGTAACTTTTTTTACACAACAATGTAATAAATGCAAGCGCATGTGGAAGTCAGTAGTATTTCTATGTCATTTGCTATTCGCCACCTTTTCCCCACATCCTTCCTCTCTGTTTTCCTCTCCTCCTCCTCGTCATCATCTCCAGTCACTTCACACCTCTTTGCTCTTCGTCGTTCAGCCTTTCACACTTTCTCTGGTACCACTTATTTGTCAGAACAAACCCAGAATGCACTGCAGAGGTGTTGTGAAAGGTATCTGCCACTTCCCCAACACCTCCTTGCCCACCAGCTGGACACACTTCATTACTTCCAGCATGTTCTACAGTCAATCAGTGAGTTGATTTCACAGTTTAAGGTCCTTGGCATAATGGGTAATGCTGGCTGTGTGCGTGTGCGCGCACCAGAGCTCGGCCATTAACTTAGAGTCGAAACTAAATGGTATTTTGCACTTATGTAACTCTCCAGACTTCAAAACCCAGAGTCACTCCTCCTCTCCCCATTTTCTCGCCCCACTCTTCCTCCATGATCACATTTAGAGCGAGGAGAAGTGGGGGCAGGAGCAGTAGGGAGTGGAGAAAGCAGGAGAGAAAAGACGTGGAAAATGAGAGCAAAAGAAAAGCTTTAAAGAAGGAAATGAAAGTGTATAAAAAGCAAAGGGAGAAGACACAAAATACAGGAGAGGAAATGAGTGGAGAGAATGTGATGGAGAGGAGTAGATACAACATAAGGAGAGGAAATAAAAAGAAAAACACATTAAATTAAGTTTGTGGAGGGAGGTGATGCAGCAAAACGAGTCATAAAGAAAAATTGCAAACAAATCCAAGAAGGAACATGGGGAGGCACAGAGAGCCGAAGGGAAAACACAGCAAATATGAGACAAGAGCGGAGAAACAATACGAGGACGCAAAGAGAGAGAGAGGAAGAGGAGAACAAAGAGGGCAATGGAGGAATTAAAGAATGGGGACAAGTTGGTGGGATGACCTGGTTTCCCCAGAGACACATGCAAGGTTAAAAAGACAAGATGGACAGAGCGCAAGTGTGTGGAATGCTGAGGCGAAACAATGGTGTGTGTGTGTGTGTGGTCGTGCGTGTATGTATGTGTGTGTTGTCCTGATCCCGCAGGGGCAAGGAGACTATATTGGAGATGTAATTTGCATTGATCACACAGGAGACCAGCCACTGCAATGTGCTTACGGTCCCAGAAACACACACTAAGATTTTTGCACACGCACGCACGCACGCACGCTATTGTTAGGTGATGTAACACCCAAAAGGCGGCCATCTTGTGTCTCAAAACAATAACAAGTGTAAACACTGGAGCTGATTGCTGTGTAACCGGTTGCGTAATTACCTGCCAGCTTGGTTTAATGTATACTGAGCAATTAACAGCAAATGGCTAAAAGTCTGAAACTCTCTTGGTGCTTTTATGTATCATGATTTTACACATTGGCAGATTTTAGGTCTGCCACTTCCTTGGTGTATCTAGATACAGAAACTCCAAAAAACAGACACATTTGTCTTTTCTTTGACCAAATTTTGTAAATTTACAAAACATTTTTTAAAAGGCCACAATGCGTTTTGTATCAGTCAAAATAATGTGAACACTGACTTAATCACACATCACACTGCATGCGTATCTTTGTGTGCAAATGCACATTCTATGTCATGTTTATGTCGGACTTTCTGTAACATTCTGTAGAAGTCCAGTGTAAAATACAAAGGCGGTACTAAGTGTGTGAGACACCTCGACCCAAACAAGAGACGTTGAATAAAATAACAAAGCAGAGCGCGAAAAGACGACTGAGAAAAAAAACCACAACAAACCAACAGGCATGAGAAGAGAAAGCTGATCTGAATGGAGCCATAAATGAGAAATATGATGAGAGGGAGGAGGATTTTCTCAGTATTATATTAAAACGGACAGAATGGAAGGAAAGGAGGGGCACGTATTTGGGCTGCCACAGGGAAAGAGAGAGAGAGAGAGAGAGAGAGAGAGAGAGAGAGAGAGAGAGAAAGAGAGAAAGAGAGAGAGAGAGAGCAGTGCAGGGAGGTCTTACATAAGTGTCCTGAGTGCGTTCGTATTGTGTCTCCTGAGATGGGCTGACACACACAAAGGCAAATTAAAATGTATTAAATTAAGAAATAATATTTCAAGGGGAAAAAAACTTAAGAAAGTTGCAACAGCCGGTACCACAGTAGCCAATTACCGTAGATTACCACACCTGCTTATCAAAACACGAAGGCCACACGAGCCGGAGTTCAACACGAAGGAGGCAGCAAGTACGGCTAAGTCTGAAAGTTGAATTATTCTGAATATTCTGAAAATTGAATTAATTAACTTTTTTTTTTTTTTTTGCAAGGGATTTTTTTACAATAACGTATTTCCAGCCTGGCAGTGGACTTCACAGAAATGAGAAGTCCATGTTTTACTTCTTCTGCTTGTTCGACTTCGCAGCAGGTGTGTAGTAAAACACACTGTTCTCGAAGTCACCCCAACCCAGAACTGGAAATGATGCAGGCTGACGCCTCTTTGATTCCTCTTCCAGGTCAGGTAACAACCCCCCCGAGCCTGGTGTTTGTTCTTCCCTCTCGGAGTTGCTTTGTACTCTTGCCCTTTGACAATGTAGCTTGAGCAAAAGGAAATATTCGAAAGGTACAACAGAGAGTGAAAACTACTGTGTTTAGACAGTAGGAGGCTGTAAACGGAGGGATGAATAGCCTTTTTAATGGATATCTGTAGCAGTTCTTATTTTCATTCTCTCATTAAGAAAAAGTCCCATCTGGTTAGCGTCCAGTCTAAAGGACTTCAATTTAAAAAAAAAAAAGTATTTCTATCAAATAGACAACATCAGCAGAGCTTAACTGAAATTAGAAATGATGTAAAGTGTTGGAAAAAAAGAAAGTAATTTCTTCTGGTTCAGTTGCTTTCATGCAAGGTGCACTACTTCAGCCTGCGTGATTATCTTAATACCAGACTGAAAAAGAAATCTTTGGCAGATTTTCCAAATTCTTTGTTGCAACAGTATAGGAAAAAAACAAACAAATTTCCATACTTTCTGTCCTGTGTTTAGTCACAACTGAGCAGTGGAGCTTTTTTCTAAGAGTTGATGTAGGTGTTATTTAAAACCTTTAAAAGCTTACAAAGTTCTGAGCTCTTCTGTTCTCTGAATCAGCTGTATTTGTAAAAGAAAGCACTGCTGTCTCTGGAGAGCACAGCAAAATAACGCACAAAATGGAGGTCTGAAATATTGCTTGATATTAAGACACAATCTGTTCTCCACGCTTTAACTACATTTCAGAGTATGATGGATAGTTGACGTCAGCACTTTTTCTTTTCTTCCATTTCATTGTTTTTACTTTCTCTCCTCTATTTCATTTCGTTTTCAATAAATCTCAGCCAAACAAGATTCCTATTTGTCGCAGCGTCTGTAGTCTACAGACAATTTGTCTGTAGACTACAGTCAGTCTGTCTGCATGCACATGAAAGAGGGGGAGAAAAACTTTATTCACAGCTTTAAATGTACACTAGAGACAAATTCTGGTCCAGCTATAAATTTTTACAATTTAACCAAATAAGGGACGATAATATGAACATGATTAAAAATCCTATTTTTTTCTTCTTTTTTTCCCAGCCTCTGGTGCCTGGACATTTTGCTTAGCTTGCCTCTAATGGCCAAAGCATATTTTCCTCTTCATGGCTAACCATGGAAACCTGCTGTGTCCTCTGCTATTAACCACTGACAGCTCCCTGTCTTCTTATCTGCTTCCCTTTCAGCAGTTGCCTGAATCTTCAAATCTCATCATCGCCTGCTTATTCCCTCCTCTTCACTCTAAATGAGAGAAAATGTCTTGTTTTTCGCAGGTTGAGAGAAGCCTACTGTTCTTGCTGGAAAACGGGGGGGATGTTTTGCGAAGTAAGACTTGCTATTTCCTGCCTGCCTCTTGCTCAAAGGGCCGCTCCGCCAGCGCTGCAGCCAATTATACCTCCCAGGTGTAGAAGCTGCTTACCCGTTTGAGTGCAGGGATGCAGCAGAGGAGCAGGCTGCAGTCAAAGTCCTCCAAGTTAATGTCAGTCATGCTGCAAAGAAGGACGCACCGTTGAAATATTTCTATCTTGGGTGCAAAATGCTGAAGCGATTTCTTTGTTGGAACTGATCAAAAGATTGGGGGCTCAAATGGTCTCTCAAGATAATGCAATACTTGCTTTACCAGTTATGTTGAAAAAAAAAATTGCCAGCTGAACCATGAAAGAAACAGGAGCAACATGAGTTGATTTACTGCTGCAGTATTATGCAACATGGAATTTTTTGAAAGAGATATTGCAGATTGTAAAGATCAGTCATTGAGTAGAGATTTTGGAGTCAGTTGAATGTTGTAACCTCACCTAAGATTTCTAACTTTTGACGAGATTGAAAAACAATGAATCGCCTTTTTTAACCTTCCGAGTTGCTTCCTATTTACTTCCTGCTATTGTCACTTTCTGCCAACAGGACTTGCAACATGAAATCAAGCCTCAGCGTTTTCAAAATTTCTTCTCAAGGCTTGCTGGAACATGGCTCATTAGCATAAATCCTATATCTGAACCTTGCCCTGGAGCTGCACGTGGCTAAAATAATGAACTTTGGTTTGCATTTTCTACCATTTATACAAATATGTGCTGTCACTTCAGACCAGCTGTGCCCTCCAAACTGTTGCATTTTCTCCATTTACGAGTCCTGTCCTAAAAAAGATGTGTCCAGTTCAATGCTGAATTACATTTACCACAACCTTAAATGTTTAAAAGTGTGATATCCATAAGAGAAGCTTTAACCCTTTTCAGAGACACCAGTATTTAATCTCTGCACAGAACTTAACAGTAGCAATGATAGAAAATCTGTACAATGAGGGGATGATGATGAAACGGCACACTGAATCACTCATGAAAATGTTTTTTTTGTTTTTTTTTTTACTTCTTTAGTCCTCAATTTATATGCTAATGTCCTTTATCAACTCTGCTGTCTCAGTAAAGCCTGTGTTATATATTAAATCATCACCTCTGTCACTAGAATGTTAGGGCAAGTGAGCACGTTTTAGCTGTTCGTTTATCTCTGTCTTAGCTGCACATTTCAGCTATTTGACACAGACACCTTGATAACTACGTGACTTTCAATGCTGTCTCAAAGCAGAACATTAGAAAACAAAATGCTGCATTTTCTGTCGTTCTGACAAGTTCTTTGAAGTTCTTACCCCTGGAAAATCACTTTGTGTTAAATCCAAAACTAACACAGTTGAGCACACTGTATTTCTAACAGGGCTCAAGGATGATGCTTAAAACAACAGGAACTTTCATAATGTGGTCTAAGTATCTTGAGTTGTCATCACACCTTCTTCTCCTTCTCTCTCACTGTCCTGTCATCCCAGAAAGAATGACAGCAATAAGTAGGTAACAGTAACTGTAGTTGAGCTATCTTCAAGTTTTAAACACCATGCACAAAAACTGTGAAGTTAAAAAGAATATTGATCGGGTGAATGTAATGTCTGGAAAACAACTGAAACCGAGTAGAGTCGAGTGGAAGAGAGGTGAGGAGCGCTAAGAGGAGTGGGGTTATTAATACAACAGTGTCACACAAAGCTGAGCTGAACCATATTGTTCCTTATTCCAAACAGTTGCTAAGTGCCTGGTGTCGAGATGTTCAGAACATATCAACATGTCTTGCAACGAATCATGGGGCATTTTTGTTCCTCCTGGAAACCAACAACTCCAGGACTTGAAGAGAGAAGAGCTGAGTCCGCCTCCTCTAGGCCTGCCTGCGTGTTGGCACATGTCACACTGAACCGAGCGCCCACTTGTGTTGAAATCCCCCAATCGATGGAGGTTCTCAAGCACGGTCAAATGCGATTCCTGCGGTTTCCTCCGGCGAGGTGCGTGCCACAGGTCCGCCCACGTCCTATCGCATCCGCCTCCATCCCTCAGAACTTACCTGTGTCACCTCCCCTCTTCAAGAGAGACAAAGCTGCTCACTTCCTGCTCTCGTCTCTCCGTCTACCTCCATCCATCTACATATCAGCCCATGGCTGCCGTCATCCTGGCTCCGCTCACCTCACCGTGCCCTCTCAGATGCGTCTGGCAGGATCCCTCTGTCGCAGGGAGCTCAAACAACAGGGAGCAGGCAGGCAGACGGACAGACAGAGGCGGAGATTGCCTCGGGGTTGTCTAACTCTATGTCCTCCTCTCACGCAGTCGCTCCTTTAATCTCCATCTCTCTCTCACTCATTTCTTCTCTCTTTCAGCCCTATTAAATCCCTCTTTCCTGTTTGCATATCCTCTCGCAGTTGCTTCAGCTCATTAACTTGCTCGTTCTCACTCACTCATCTCGCTTCCCTGTTGTTCGTCTTTTTTTCATCCCACTAATTCTTCAGCATACGTGCTCGGCCTTGGTTTTCTACTTTTTTTCTGTTTCCACCACACACACACACACACATTATGTTCCATTTCTGCTGACATACCCCATGAGGGAAGCAACAAAGTCCCATCAAGACTCAGGAATCCTGTACTGCAGGATTTTGTGGGCAAGTGTGTGTGTTTCCAAAAATAAAAAATAAAAAGAATCAGAATACTGTTTGTGCAATGTTGTATTGCACTGCACTCAAACAGCCTTAAACAGGGATACTATTATGAGATACATTTCCTATTATCCTGTATTGTGTTGATTGAAATGTTTACAACATTCAGCACAACATGTATCGCTAACCCAAATGAGAGACTTGTGTTAAACTACTTACATGTTAGTCAAATATGAAGAAGATTAATTAAATTATGAATTAGAATTCAATTCAAATATATCTGTAATTTAAACTTAAGTACAAAACCAACTTCGTGAAGCTTTTAGATAGCTTTCAAAAATTCCATTTGGTTTGTTTTAGGCTTAACCTTTTTTGGACACAACCACAGTTGCCCGCAAAATGACATATGACTGGAGACACCATACAGGTGGAGTTCCTACCTCTTTTTGATGGTATTTGATGGCCAGTTTTAGCTTGGCCAGGTCATGGCACTGTTTCGGGTCCAGTTCTTCACTCTGGTCGTTGTCTCTGTGGTTCAGGATGGTCTCCAGCTCTCTGGAACTTCTGGCTTGGTCCAGGAGGTCTTTAGCAAAGCGTTTACACTGCTGTGAAAGCTCCTCGTACTCCTGTCGGAACTCATTCTCCACCTGAAAGGGATATGTTTCGTAAAAGAAGCATTTGAGTGGATGCTGAATTTATACATTCAAGCCTGGCCTCCTACCGAGGTCACTTTTTGTTTAAGTTGTTTAAGAATTGAGCAAAAACCTTTCTCCAAGAAACAGTGCAAACATGTTCTACTGCAGGCAGAGCTTTTCTCCGCTGGCAGTGAACACAATTAGAGGAAATCTATAACTACACCAACCTTACTGAGCTCTTTGAGTTCCCAGCCAAGTCGAAAGGCTGTGAGGATGGGATCTTCGCTGGACAATGCAATGAGTGATGGTGAGGCCAAAGCCTTGTAGATATTGAGGCGAGACCGCGAATGTCGAAGACTGTCAACCTTTGAGAGCAAAGAGATTAACAAGAGACTAAACAATCAAGAAGAGTCCCTTTATTTTTTAACCCCTTTTTCCTCCCAACAATCCCATTGAAAACGCATTGTATTTGTTTTTTTTGAAATCTTTCTAAGAATAATATAGGCCATGCACAGGTCTATAGGTACATTAGACCTGAGAGGTACATTTTTTTCACTATCGAATATATCCATTCAATATAATCAGACGTGACCCTGAACAGGACACACACACAGATATATGAATATATATATATATATATATATATATATATATATATATATATATATAGACATATATATATATATATGTATAAGCTAAACTTACCTCTCATTAATGCATTAGTAAATTTTGGCAGTATCTAGGTATGCATATTTTTTTAAAATAGTACAGTGTTCATAATAAAATACCATTGTTTTTCTTTATAGCAAAAAAATTGTATATAATTGATTTAATTTGCTGTATATTTTGGTGACAAAATGACACTGACCTCTGAACTGGATACACACTCCACACAGTCACATCTTATTTGGTGCGGTCTGGGAATGGTGACCTATGACAAAACAAGTATAAATGATCATAACTACTCAATTTATCTGAATCACACAGTTGCTGTAAAGGAACCAGTTGCATATAACATCCCATAATGGTAATCCTTCCCTGACATCGTGAAGGTGTACAGCTGGATTTAGATCTGGTGGCTGCAGAGGCCGTTTCAGGAGTTTTGAGATGCTTTATGCTTTGTGTTGTGACATTGCTGCTCTGAATGTGCTCATGTTTTTTTTTAATGTTGTTTACACTAAACTTTAACATTGCCATTCAAATGTCACAGCAGACACCAAGACTTTTCACACCAGGGGATTTTTTTCCAATCTTCTGTTGGCTAGTCTCAGTGAGCCTGTGTGAACTGCAGCCTCATGTTTCCTGTTCTTAGGAGAGAGGAGTGACACCCCAGAGTGGTCCAGTGCTGCTGTAGTCCACTAGGAGGACTACTCCTAGGAGCACTAGGAGGTGGACTATCAGCACTCTGTGCAGTTGAATAGGTGGACCACAGAAAGTGGCCAGATAGTGTTTTACCAAAAAAAATAAATAAATACAGTTTTATCTGGTAATAATGACCTTTGATAGAGAGAAACATGCACAACAAATACCTTCCGCTGAACGAGAAGCTTGATTATCTCATAGTTGTTGGTGTGAGCAGCGAGCATGATGGGAGTTATGTCTGGGGTGAATTCTGAAAACTGACTGTCCATCATCAGCGAGGGAACCTGCAGTGGCAAAGAGTCATTAATGAAATGCTGCAGGGAAAAACCATCTTATTAAAAGTCCCAGGTGCTGTGATACTGCTGGCTAAATGGTGACTGTCGGACTGGCTGCTCAGAGAGAGAGAGAGAGAAAACGAACAAAACAGACATTTTAAATTAGCTTTTATTGTAAAACCAAAAGACCTGAATCAAATTAAAGACACTTGAAATAGATTAAGCAAATTAAATTAGGGTTTTCAACACAAGAACTCAACAATGTTGAGGAGGTACATTTATTTAAAGCCACAACCCCTCCAAAACTCATTACATCCCTCATTGACCCGCCAGTGAGCAGCTTCTCTTAGAGGGAAACTACAGTGTAAAAGAGAGTTTTAATACAACTGACAGCCAGGCGGGCAGTCATTAAAGGCACAAAGAGGATGATAGTTTGGTCTTCCAGGTATTTTACGCAACTATTTATTCAAGCCTCTTATGAAGAATCTTTCACAACTTGATGAATTAAAAAAAAAAAAAAATGAAAGCCACTCCGCTCTCCAATGATGAAGAAATAATGATACTGATAATATAAAAAACTTGCTAAGATTTGAGGAGATTTGATTGGTGATGAAATGTAAGAGAAAGTAAAATATTGGGATGCTTGGTATTATGATGATGTATGGAGAAAAAGCAGTCGTGTGTTGTGCTTGTTGCTGTTTTTTTTAAAAATAGGATTTTTATTGATTCCTTGCACTTATTCAACAAGGGAGCCACACGGTGACTTTCAGAGTAAATATTCAAAACATACTTTCGACTGTTAGAATATTGAATTTGGGGAGTATATTTTCAGCTATAATTTGCAAAGAAAATTTTAAAAGTCTAATGTAGAATACAAAGCTTCCATTTTAGCTTAGGCTCAGTTTAGCAATTCTTCCAGAACAAGCAGAACAATTTGCTCTTTTCCAATCAAACTTTGAAAAGCTTGCAAGACATATGCGCTGTAATTCAGGAGGATCTCCTCCCGAGGAGATCATATCTGTCTCAGTTGTCAACAGTTTGGAGACTAAACAAGAGCAAAGCCAAGACAAACGCAGCTGCTCCCGACTGCAATCCTGCACACAAGATCCGAAACCTCATTAAGTATTTAATCATGCTGAGAAACGACTTTGCTCCACAGAAACTTCTCATCCAAGTCTTATTATTGCTAAAGCAAAGTGTTTGTGGATTGGATAGAGATTAAAAATTCAACATTAAACTGTCTGTGGCTTCTGAAAACATAAGGCACCCGAGTCCTGACCACAGCAACACACCCTCTCTCCCTCCGAAACATCAGACACAGTGTGAAGAGCAGTCTGGAGGAAATGGAGGCTGAGGAGCAGCGAACACACGTGGACTCTTTCATGTCTCGGAGGGGAAAGGAAGACGAGTGCTTTGCTCAGTCTCCCACATTCCGTACCCCCCTCCTCCCCTTCACCTATTTTCCCACCTCGGTATCTCCAAAATTTCTCTATTCCTCCATCCTCACTTGCCACGTTTGTCACATCTCACTTTCCACGGCTCTTGTCTTACTCAGAACTTTACACATTTGTTCCCAATAAGATTTCTTATTTTATTTCCCTTCATTTACATTTTTAAGAGTCCAAGATTATTTTTTTACATTTACAATTCTGAGCATAACTGGACAGGGAAGGAAAACACAACCTGGGCAGGCATAATATGAACAAACCCTACATGACTGATTTTTGCAAATCCAGAGTTTTACATCTGGAATAATCAGCAAAGGTGCTTTTATTTGATCAGTATTCAGAGCACGACTATCCTGAGGAAAGTCTCCCTTGACTCTCCTAAGTCGCTACTATTCTGAGTTGTTTTTCTGAGCCTGGTTTGGGTAAAAGGCTTAGTGATGATCCTTTTATCAGGGACAAGTGAAGGGGGTTTAAACAGCTCAAAACAGGAGGATGTTCTAAATACAGAGGAGAGCGCTCATCTTTCAGTGAATCACAAATACTCCATTTCCATTTTTTGCCTTTTTTTTCCACCAGTCACAGTGCATAGGCAGATATACGGTCTCTTTAGGTCAAAAGCAGATATGCTATTATTTTCCAAAATGTCACAATGTGACAGCTATGTAATGTCTTCCTTATTTATAAAACAGCTGAACACACAAAATAAGAAGCTACAAAATCATGACAAGACAATGCTGCAAATTTTTTTGGTGACATGATTAATTATTTCTTTCCTATTTGGTGGTTTCAAAGAACTAACTAAAAACCAAAACTGACTAGTAACATTTATGCACAGATGTGCTGATAAAAGTGCACCCACGCACTGCAGATCAAAACGACCTCCCCAAAAATATTATCTCTGGCTCCGGCAACACAAACAAACACGCACACACTTAATCTCCTCACACACACACACACACACTTCACACTTCAAAGAGAAAGTGCGAGAGGGAGCCGCAGAAACCTCTCCTCATCTGCATGACTCCATCTCCTCTTCTCTAACAATCTTTCCACTTCTTCTCTCTGCCTCTCCCCATTTCTCATTCCTTCGAAATGTCTCCTGCCTTCTCCTCCTCTTTCTCTTTTCAGCTGCACATTTGTGCAACTATGTTTTTTCCCCCCCTGCTTACACTCAGAGAAAGACCTTCCGATTTCATTCTCCTTTCCGTGCATTATTGGTCCCCGCAGCCTCATTCCTACCATTTCTAGTGAGCTGTTGATGGAGAAAACTGCATTTTGTCTGCCATTAATCAGGTAGCAGAGGAGGACGGTGGAGAAGAAGGGTGAAAAAAGGAGTGAAGGGGAGGATGAACGGAGTGAGGCAGAGAGGTAATAAAAGAGAGAGGGGGAGTCAGAGTAAGTCAGATGGAGAGGTACGGCACAAAGGTCGACAGTTTTGCTCGCCAGGAGAAAAAGGCATCAACTTTAGCTGTCGGTGGAGAAGAGAGGAGATCACACACACTGAAGTTCTTATTATAGGCACCGCTTGGACACTCACATTCCCCCTGGGCTTATGATTTAAAAGAAAATGGAAAAAAATTCTAGCCTACTAGACTTTTTTTAGACTCTTTTTTTTCATCACTCAATTATTGCAATTTTTTGCATAACATCTTCACAAAATTTGGTCATTCAGTTCCTCCATCTTGAATGTACACAACACTCAGTTCTGGAAAAACGGTTCGTTAAAAGGACCTTTTTTGCTCTGTGTCACATGGCAAAAACAAATGAAAATAATCTCAATTGATATGGTTTAGCATATATTTACCATTCTATTCAGAGCCACCTTAAAATGAAACACAAAAAAGAAATAAAACTGGAGACAGGTAAAGAAAATCACTGAAATAAACATAATAAGCACCATCAGGTTTTGGCCTGAATCTTCCATGACGGAGTCATTGAAGGGGTATCTAAAATATGCACTACATAGAAACAAGTGCCGAATTTAACGATTGCTCATGCTAACGTCTCATTTCTGTTTGTTAAAAGAACATAGATGATGCTTCAGAATATTGATTGTGAAGAAGATAAGACCTCCAACTGAGGGACAACCAAAACTTTAAGGTTTGCTTGCCAGGATGTAACACAGCAGTTCACCACTCTTCATCTTCCTTTCGCTCTCTCTCCCTCTCATCTTGTCTTTCCCTCTAGTGTTTCTCACTCACTACCTCGTCATGGAAACACATCATTTTAAATCTCTTGTTATTTCACTTCCTTTCTCTGGAACTCTACTCCTCAGATACCCCCAACACACACAAACATGCACACTTCAGCATGCAAATTCATTGTTTTTCTTCAAATCCAATTCTACAGTCTCTCTAAAATGACTTCATTAAATGCCCCTCCTTTCAACAGAATGTGGCATCGAGCATTATACTGTGATGGCTGTCATAGCCATTATCTCTCTCTCTGCTCTCTCTTTCTCTCTCTCTCTCTCTGTCTCTCTCACTCTCTCCCTCACATGCTAATACAAAACATAGACCAATTTGCACGGGTGAGTAAAAGCAAACACATTCAGCATGAACTCAGATTACCTTAGCATATTTAATTCTTTCTCTCCAAAACACACACACACACACACACAACCATATGTTGACACACACCTGCTTCTCGCCACTGGGCCTCCTGTGCGACAGCAGCAGCTCCACGGCACCCACCACCTCTTTCCTGATGGCGTAGAGCAGGGCGTCGCCGGTGTGGATGCCGTGGTCGAGCAGGAGCTCCATGATCTCCAGGTTCTCGTTTTCAATGGCAATGAGGAGCGCGCTGCGGCCCAGTGGGTCCAGGCAGTTCACGTCCATGTTGTAGTAGACCTCAGCTTCACGGAGGGCATGTTTGACGCCTGCATAGTCACCTGAGGAGGGAGAGAGAGGAAGGATGTCACCCTGGCACCAGTGTTTGGGTTTTTCTTGAGGCTAGAAGCACAGATTTATTTGTGTTTTGCTAATGTGTTTTCTGCTGTGTTGTTTCTGCCGATAATAATAATAATAATAATCATCATAATAACAATAATAATAATAATAATAATACTATTATTATTATCATTATTATTATTTCAAGTAAACCCAGAATTCTTGAATTATAAACTGTGTTTCCTGGCTTGTTCTTTGTGTTTACATTCTAATGTCCTGAAGTTATTTTTTCGGTAGCTCTTCTTTTCTTTTCTTTTTTTTCCCACTAATACGGCACTGCTTGCATCTTTCCGCAAAGACAGGAGGAAGAGAAAGGTAAGCTTCCTATGAACTAGAACTATGACCTGGTTCCTAAAATGAACTAGATCATTGTTCTTTTTTTAATTTATATATATGTAATATGTTTTGTAAGTTACTATTTTTCAAAATTACTGCCACAGCCTATTTTTTCCAATCAGATTTAACACTGAAACTATGCATCAGATTTCATCTTTGTATCCAATTCTAAATCCTTTTAAATTTATCATCATTATTAGCGTTAGTATTGATGGGACAACCCTCAGAATACTGGCACTTCCCCACTATGTTGCTGCCTTTTCAGTGCTCATTAATAGCCAGCTGCAGCATTCACCCCAAGTTTATTCTTAAACACATAAGGATCATGTTGCTACTTCAACAGTCTTTTTATCAGTAATTATTAAAACACAAACAGGAGAGTAGTAGTGGTAGTAGTAGTAGTAGTAATAGATTTTCCCACCTGGATCATCACTGACCTTTTCATACAAATATTTTAAGTAATCATATGAAGACGTGTTAACGGTGGACGTAGTAGCATCTAAACTAGGGCTGCTGCCTTAATTTGTTTTTGGCTCCGTGCTTGTTCGCAGTTTGATGACGCATTCGGTGGTGCGACTGCAATGGTCGATGTTGCCAGATTGAGTGTTTTTCTCCGCTAGACATGATCGCCTGTTTGCGGTGCGTTTTAGCGGGGTTTTCTATGAAAATCTGGCACACGGTTGAACGAAGTTACACTGTGAGCGAGCCTCGTTCACAAACGCCAGAATGAATGCTTTGGCAACAACGTTCATGAAGCAGAAATACAGCGTGTTCAGTTTACGTTTGCCCAAAATATAATAAGATAAAATAAAATAAGTTCTTGAACATGTCCACGCACAACACTGGGCAAGGCTCCCTTTATTCTCTGTCGAAAACTGCCTCGCAACAGTGTTGCAGTGCAAGGTTTATCGTGAACGTGCTCTTACTTAGTTCGTTGTCATCTAAAATAAAATAAATGTAAAAAAAAAAATGGAATGTGCTTCGAAAATGTTCTCATGCTCGGTAAAGACGTTTCTGTGACTTCTCGCAGGAAGCAATGATGAGATATCATTCTGCTGGATCACGTCACCGGGCTGTTACACAAATGACACCAGTGACCTGGTGACTGCAGGAAACGAGGGGGGGGGGATGAAGATTTAATGCTGCTACCTTTCTCCACAGCTGTGAGGTAGGCCCTCTCTTCAGCAGACAATTCGACCTCAGCACGCACTATCTGCAGGGGGATGCGATCGCGGTACGGCGAGTACGTTGCCTAAAACACAGAACAAATACAAATATTTTAACAGCATAAAGTACACGTGGGATCCTGTTAAGAGGTTCTCACAAGTAGCGCTTGACTCACTTTCTTGTAGTACAGCTGAGTCATGGGATTCATCTTGACAGTCTGAAAGAAAGACGGGTGTTTGAGTTACTTTGAAGGAGAACATCAAAACACACGGAAGTCATCAGATCGAAGAAAAACATATAACAAAAAGAGATCTTCTGCCTCTGATTTGATGAAGGACAGAAGGGTATCGAGCAAAGGAGAAAGATTTAAACAAGTGACTGAAACATGGCATTGGTATTTGTGCGTAACATGCATGAATTGTGCATGACTTATTTAAAAGTGTGACGACAATCCCAACAGTAAACATCTCAAAATCACAGCAAACCAAATGTCTACCATTTGTGACTATGTACTGCCCCTCTGCTTTTTTTAAACATCCCTCATATATTGTATTTTAAGAGCCAAATCTCAGCTATAGTCTATATTCAATTCAGTACATCCATGCCAAAGTTTCATACTTAGAAAATAATGATATGCCACCAGGTTGTTTTCTCTGTCTCTATCTGCTGAGAGGCAGTTTGGCTTGGTCAAAATTCTCAATCATTGCAGCACCATATAGTCCATCAGTTACTCAAAGCTGGGCTGAAAATTTGAAACTGACAAAGTCATATGTGACTTAATTGAGAGAAGACTTGGTCCTTCTTATTTTTGGAAGGGCAGAAAGCATGAGCAGAGTATCTGACACTGTAAGGACAGTGACAGGATGTGATGGGCAGGCGAACAGCCGAAGCGGTGGAGATTAGTGCCACCACATACAACAAATGGCAGACAGACCAAGCATAAGCCTCATCCGGCTGCCTTAGTCATCTTGTAATCCCCACAAACCACTGCCTGCTGAATAATATGCTCAAACTCTATTCCCCACTTGTATTATTGTTATTATATTTTTATCATGTTGACTTATTGCACCGTAATTGCCCCTCATTTGTTGATTTTAGAAACAATCATCAGGCTGACAGATGATGCACTAAGATTGTTCTGCAATTCTCCATGTGAGATTAATTTCCCAGCAGCGGGGAGCCATCAAAATGAACCCGGGGAGGCTAAACATTGGCGTGTGTGTGTGTGTGTATGTAAGAAGAAACGCATTATAAAACCTTGATGTTTGATTAGCATGTCTTCTGAAATAGTTAACTTTTTTAAAATACTGGAGTGTACAAGAAGCAAGAAGAAAAAAAAAACATAGGTTAATCTAAAACACGATCTAATGAGATGTAATCTAAACCCAGGAGATTCTTTAAAATATAAAAGGGGGAAATGTGCTGGGAGCAAGTAATTAAAAAAGTTGCAGAAACAAACAGTTACGGGAGCATAAAATGACATTGCATGTGTTTGGCAAGTACAACACAAGGCTTGTAGGAGGCTTCAGGCTGTACAGAAACATCCAGCGGGTTCTCACACAATATCAAATATTAAAAACTGAGGCTGTAGATTTTAGCTCATTCACCCAACAAACAATTAAAAATAAATTATACTTCAGTACGATTAGAGACAAGGATGGGATTGCATGGACAAGGCTGACAGAATGCTGCTGAGCTTCGGAACGATTTACAACCGTTGTCTCATGAGGAGGAAGACTCACTCTTAAGCAATGAAACAGTAATTGATTGATTCCTCTCTTGAAGCTTCTAGAAAGAATCTTAAATGTCCAGCATGCAACAGAGTTTTCAGATTCGCTTTAATATGGTGTTGTATCGCAATGATTCGTAAAAGCAACAGCGGGGGGAAATTTCAAATGACATCCTTTTTGGTGAAAAGTGAAAACAGGGTTTAACGTGTCACACACACGCTGCAACGAAAGGAGGCAGTGAATCCAAAGCTGTTTATGGGTTCAATGAATTCAGCTGTGAAGCAGAGATCCTTTCAATGACCGGTTGTCACTTTATTTCTGCCAGTAAAGGAAACGACTTGAAGGGTGTTGAACCTTTTGCTGGCCAAACATCGCCCTCTTTTAAGTGTTGCGCTGGCAAGAAAAGAAAAGGGATGCCTCTTCTGTCAGTGGCCCCTTTATCAGCAGCTGAGCTGAGAGATAGACGAATGCCTCCACTTAGCGCCATTGTCAAGGGAGACCAAAAACTCCGAGTCAGCCGAGAAAGGCAGTTTCCATGGTGCTACAGAGTATATTGTTGGGAGTTATTTACAGTCTCTGAGAGTGTGACACTTGCAGCCAAGAGCTGAAAAAAGAAGTTTTTTTCATTCATCGTCATGCAGCTGATTTATCTCCTCAATAATGCGTCTGATTAAACTCTGAGCCTCTGCGGGACGGCCAGCAGAAGACGCGGCGACCTCGGCATCTTGTGCGTGTCTGACCTTTTTCAGCAACGTGCCGTGCTTTTCCATTTTAATTTGGCTCATTCATTTTGCAGTGAATGAAGTCATGTCTGAGAGGAAGCTCCGGTGATCACGGCTGATGTGGGGGGTCACGTGAACCACATTGAGCCAGACAGTCGACGGATCCATCTGCAGTCCGACTCTCTATTAGTCTGTTGGTGTGTCACCGGACCAATCAGCATCCTTTGAGGGGAAAGAGTGACTAGCTTTTCTAACCATGGACATGAAAATTGTGAATTGTAATATTATTAGTGTTATGTAATTTTATTGTCAGAACAAATAAATAAATTGAATGAAATTAAATGAATGAAATGGGCCGTCTGGTTAGGTTTTCACACTTGATAATGACAGCGACATGCATCCTCTAATTCTTCCTGGGACTGTTGCATTTTCAGAGAGCGGGCAGCTTTATTGTGGCCTCAGAGTGCGACTGTCCAGCTGTTGAATGGGAGGTGAACAATATGATGAGACTCCGTTGAGACCTGAATCATGTTGCAAACGATAAATTGTGCGCATGAGATTAGTCCCGCAGTGGTGCACATGCAGCCAGGAATGCAGATGTGTTAAGGATCTGCATAGTGAGTGGGAATTTATGCTGACGGCTTTACAGCGCTCCACCGTCGGTGGTACGCCAATGCAGATAAAACCGCAGCTCGCCCCCCATCTCACTCCATCGCTTGCTCGCTCCCTCCGACGAGTTTCCTCATCGCTCACCAGGAGTTTTGTCTTATCTCTTCGCCCGCGTCCGTCACTCATTTATTACCCATAATTACCTGCACTTTTAACTTTCATGTGCTTCTTCTCTTGCATCTGTTCTTCCCACTCTGGCTATTTGCAAACCTGTATCTTCTACATGAGGTATTTCTTAAATGAGAATTTTATTTTTTTTTTTTCATCCTGGGGAGATAAAGTGAAAAAGTCTATACGGCTTCTCCTCATAATCTTCCTTCTCGTTCCGTCTCATTGCCCTCTCCTGCTGTTACCATCTTGTTTCGCCCGTTGGCTCAAACAATTCCTCGAAACTCTTTACATCTATCTCACTCTCATTCTGTTTTCTCATCTTTAAAAGCAAAAAGTGCTCTGTGGCCAACGAGCCTCAGGATATCATTCATCATTCTGCTGCTTTTTTTAAAAAAAAGGAATATTCACCTTTAAAATCCTACACTGTGATACCATCAGGATTTTACAGTTAAGGGCCATGCGATTTTATTTCAATGATATTCAACGTGCAGTCATCGTGTTGACGATTGTTTGCTGACAGTCATGGATTGACACACTGAAACAAGCTCGGCACGTGCGCAGGTGGAGCATCAATCTGCTAGAAAGCAGAATGTAAAACAAATGCGTTCAAACAACAGCAGCACAGCAGGATGCTATTCCCTTTGAAATTAAGTCCTCACACAGCAATTAAGCCATGTTCAGACTGCCGGCCAAAATCCGATTTTCATCCCATCCAGATAGAAGAGAGCGACATTCCAGGTGCGGAGCTGTAACGTGATGGAGCAGACAGAAGGAGTAGAAAACAGCAGTCTCTGGACAGTGGAGGAAACTCATTGGCTCATCAGTCTGTGGGGAGATACAGTGGCTCCATTCAAGCCAAGCTTCAGGGCAGGTATCGCAACAAGACCATTTAGTTTTTGCCGTTGTCGCGATGATATGACGTCACTACACGCGCTGGACGACGCCTCCGCTCCGACGTCGTTGTTACAGCAACCTGTCAGATGGGTCAATAATGTGGCCCAGTCTGAACAGAGCCAGATCCCATTTGGACACTTGCTAAAAACAGTGTGGACAGTCAGCCCAAAAAATTGGATTTGAGAAGGAATCTGATTTGAATCAGATTCGCCTGCAGTCTGAACGCAGCCATAAGGTCTCTGTCCAGGTTCCCTGCAGCAACTGCTGATGACTCTCATAAGTGTGATGAGTATTTTCAACTCACTGTTTCAACCTGATCATACAAAATTAAAATATAAGTTGAGAAAATGAAGAAGAAAACACAAAGCAGACATAGGCGCAAAACAGACTGTTTTGGCAGTCTAGTATTGAAAAAGGAGTATGAACATATGAGACAGAAAAACTGAAGCTTATTTATCAGCTTAATGTTTCTTGAGCCTGTTGATGAAGATAAAGACGTTGGTACCTACTGTTGATAAATACTTTGATGGATTTTGGCTCAGAGCGCGTGACTTCCTGCCAAACTGCCATCTCAAAGCTGCAGGCTGAGTCAAGGGGGAGAAGGTTTTCACACTGTGTGTGCCAATTGCGGATTTTAGAAGTACTTGTGTACTCACAGCTGCACCCAAACATTTGGAAAGTTTTCACCTCTTTAATGAACATGCGTTACAGCGGCAGCCATCAGAGATACATGAGGACAGACAGCAGTAGAAAAGAGCCGAATAAGCACAAAGTGCAGAGCTGTCTTCAGCCACTCAGCAATAAAGCTGCAGGTCTAATGAGTAAAAGTGCTGTGATCAGAACTTAAGAGCCAAGCGTTTAATGTGTTGTATTATGCGTGGGTGGTTCTCTGCACTTCTTCATTCTAATGTTTCCCTCCAGGCTTTCCACACCCTGTTCTCCTTCACACCACTCCTCCACACTCCATCATGTCTTCTCTCTCTCTTCACTGCTTTTCCCACCTTCTATGTCTGCTCTGACCTTTCCGTCTATCATTTCCCTTTCCCCTACATGTACTTAAAATTGCGTAGGCCAAAGTATGTAACACATACATGAAACTTGTTTGTTTGTCACTGATCAAA
Organism: Thamnaconus septentrionalis; assembly: GCA_009823395.1. NCBI lineage: Eukaryota > Metazoa > Chordata > Actinopteri > Tetraodontiformes > Monacanthidae > Thamnaconus > Thamnaconus septentrionalis. The sequence goes on from CM020503.1 coordinate 8,776,784, forward strand.
AAATGTTAACATCTTATTAAAACTGTCAGTCAAAATGAAAGCCCTTGCAATAAGTGCCAGTTTTCTCAAACAGACTTCTTTCCACGGACACTAACTTTCTGTGCTGTGGCAAATGTTTTTTACAAGAACATGACTGCACGCAAGAATCTGATGCTGAACACGACTGGTTTAAATCAATTGTATGTCCTACTCTGATCTTAGATTCCAATATGGTTGTGTGGTAGTACTCGAGATTAATCTTGAGACCGGTCTCAAGACCACTTTTTAAGGGTCTCGGTCTCGTCTCGGACTCTGAAGACACTGAGAGATACTGTATTTCATACTACAAGTCTATTAAAAGTGGCCTTTTCCCACAAACAGAACAATCTTTCTTTCTCTTCATTTTATATTTTCCTTCGTCTGCTCTTCTCATATTGCCCTCGCATAATCTACTTTTGTTTTAAAGCCTTGAAAGGCCTTACCCCACCCTACCTCTCTGAGCAGTTGCTCTCCTGCATTCCCTGCCAGTCTCTCAGGGTGGCTGACCAGCTGCTCCTGACAGTGCTGAAAGCAACGCTTATGCTCAGAGGGGATTGAGTGTTTGCTGTTGCAGCTCCGCAACTTTGGAATGAATAACCGCTGCGCATTAGACAGGCCTCCTCACTCCTTTGCTTTTGACACCATGCAGGTTGCTGGATTTATGTGTATTTATTCATGTTTTTTGTATCACCTGTACAGACACTGCATTGTATTGTGTTATTCATCTTTAATCAGTCTTTAATCTTTCATCAGCAATTTGGAAAACCTTTAGTTTGTTATAATTGTGTTACAAATAAAGTTAATTGGAATGGAGTGGATGATTTCTAGCCTTTCTTTCCCTTAAAAATCAGCTGTCAACTCGTCTTTCTGTAACCATTGCTTGAGCTGCCAGCTTGTTTTCTATCCTTTTGTGCATCGTGCTGTTCCTCCAGCTCCTCTTCTTCCACAGGGTTTGCACTCCTTCTCTTCATTCACTCTTGCAATATTCCCCAGTTACTTTAGTCATTTATCTTGCCCCCTCTAACTCCACTCCCTCACTCCTATTGCTCTCCTGCTCTTTTTTTTCCTCTACTGCCGTCCCTCTCCATACTTTCTGCACTCCATCAAACTCCTTCCCAATGTTTTTCTCCCTCTGCCCTTGTGAAATCTAGGGAGCAATCATATATACCAATGTTGCAGCAACGTTTTGGTGCTCTTAAAAAGTCTATTTTAGATGATAAATGTTGACTTGACTTTGAACTTAGTCCAGTCATATTGCAAACCAAAAATAAAAACAAAAAAATATTAATGCTGTAATTATATTTGAAGCATACAGCTATCGGTGCTTATCTTACTCAGTTCTAAGTACAGGCAACATTATTTGGGGGGGGGGGGCCATAACATTGTCACTCACCTGGGTTAAAAAATGCCCTTTAAAAATAATTGTCATTGTAATCAATACAAAAAAGTGTAAATGGATGTTGTTTGCTTGTACACCTTGTGGCTCTGCACGTGCAAATCTACTACAGTAGTGAGGTCTTGAAATTTCCTAGTGATGTCCAGATGCCTGATGATTTTGCAATAACAAAATATCCCTAACACTGGCATTTTGGGCAACATCTCCTGACAATAATATATGCCGACTACGGGCACTGCACTTGTTCACCTAGGACAGATTGATCACAATCCAAAAATCCATTTTTGCTAGAAATGTTGAATTTTTTTTTTTCCAACAACCATCTTTGCGATGAAGAAGAAACCATTGAAGGTGTAAGGAGTGTGACATGTGAAAACCAACAGAAAAAAGTTAGGAACATTGTCATCTAAAACATGGTAGAAACAAACCTGTAGCAAGTGAGCAGAGAGGAGAGAGGCCGGAGTTCCTACAGTGGGATCTGAATGACCTTGCTAACTTCATGGGGGATAACCCAGGAAGGAAGAACCTTGCTTTCTTATGTTGTGTTTGAGGACCATTAGTGTCTCAAAGGGCAAAAGGGGGCGAGAGGCAGGGACTAAAGGGGATCTTAATTAGAATCTTAATTAGTCCCCAGACAACTACAACAACCATGAAACTATGACCCAAAGAATTTGAATTTGCTCCAGTGCGAGTGCGGAGCGGCAGCGTTGATGAAGGATGGAGGAGGAACTGTGAGTGCAGCCCTGCAGGGGTTGCCTCCTGTTCAGGGTGTCGTTTAAGGTGTCAGCTGCTGCCTGCAGGGAATCAGTATGCAGACAGGAAAAGTGATTGTTAATGCACGGCTGAGCAAATTTAGCCAACCAGTGAGGTATTCATCAAAAAAGGAGAGACAAGGATGGGTTCACATTAAGAACCTAGGCAAGGTTCTGCGTACAATTGGACCCCGAGGTCTGCTTGATCAGTGCAGTGTTCACTTGTAAGGGTGGTCCTGAGCATGATTCATGCAGGAGCTATGAACACAACTGAGGAAATGGGCCACCACAAAAAGCCTTTCCCCAATGTCAGCATTCTCCTCAAACTGCATATGAACAACACAGGATCGTCCTTTTCCACTCAGTTATACCCTGCAGTGCTCGCCACATAAAAGTGATTCACAAGCTTAGTCGCAAACTCAAAACGACAACTCCGAAAAGAAAGACAGTCAAAGGCCTCAACCTCATCACACTGTCACCTTCCCCCTGTTCACATTACCCAAAATATGCAAATCCCAAATTGGCCTCCACAGCCATCTCAAGACCCACAAGTAGAGAACAGTCCCACTCGTTTTTCGAGTGACAGCTAATAATAAACACATCAAAATCATAAATTCTTAAAATATGTTCAAACATTTAAGTTGTGGCATACACTCTACAAGGATCTTGATGTGGAATGCTTTATCGGCACATAGAGTACACATCATTACTTTGCATTAAGCAGAAGATTTAATTAGAGACAAACCCCTCATTTACAACCTGGGCCTGGCACCGCATAGGAACAAAAGGAGACAACAGAAGAAACCAAAAGCATTGGCAAGCACATTGGCAAATGATGCAATCTTTTTGTTGTGTAACGCTCTAAAAATAGAACCAAAACGCATTGGGTATTTGGGGAGACAAGGCCGTGAGCTTGAACTGAAAATACCTCCTCTCAAGCGTTACCCAGGGGGAGCCTCTGCCCATGTCTCCCCCACTCTCCAACCTCCATCCCCTCTTCTTCATCTCTCCATCCATTGTGTCCTTCCTGTGGCTTCCCTCCACCATGACTAATTCAACCCTGCGTCATAACACCTTCTGCCAACCTGCATCCAGTTCATCTCATGTTCCTGCAAACCATGGATGGTTCATCTTTCCTCTTCTCTCCCCCGGACTTTCTACATCTCATCCTTTTTGATTTCCAGACTTTTATACACCCTCTCTCTCCGGCCCTATCCATCTTCACCTCTGCCCACTTTATCCTGCAAGCCACCACCTCCTCTCCCCTCTACTCAACCTCTCTGCCCTCCCATTTATCTGTGACATCCTCCCCACTCTCCATCCTTCATCCCTCCCACTGCCCTCGTATCCTACCTTCCGACATTTATCTTCATGTTCACTCCATAATAAATGAGCTCCCTTTCCCCTTATTTTAACATTTTTAGAATTTTTCCCTAAAACTTGTGATCATCTTTCCCCAATTCGTCGTATCCCCCTTTCCACCACTTTGATATCATTGTTCACCCTACTGTTTCCTATTTGCAAATTTGCTGAGTTCTTTGTAAACAACAAACAACACAACATCTCTCTCTGGTGTAGTTTAAAGTCCTCACGGATTGAAGGCAGAGTGGTAGTTAAACTCTAAAGTTAACTTGTTTTCTGCACAGTAACACAAGGGACACATACTGCACTCTTCCTCCTGCACCTGTACATTGACTTTCAGATTCAGATGTTTTAATTTATTTGTTTGTTTTCAAAGAATGTAACTGATTAAACAACTCCCCAAATAACTGAATGTGACGCAAGCATCAACCAGATGGACGCCTGGGAAAGCCAGTTGAATCAAGAGATACACAAAGAAAGATACAAATTCTCATAACAAGTTACGTGTGTGTGTGTGTGTGTGTGTGTGTGTGTGTGTGTGTGTGTGTGTGTGTGTGTTCACATTATATACTATATATATCTTAATGTATACTTTATTCTGTTACAGGCACTTGCCAAAATAATTTTAAAACTGGGGAAAATGTTTACAGCAGATCTTAATTTGGAAAAGAGAATTAATGTTAAGATATTTCACTTAACCTTTAACCTTGTTCCCTCCTCCCTTTATTGTGATTTATGTAATTATACAATGAGGTATAATTGAATTTGTTGCACTACATTGCTCTCCTTAATTGGCTTGTGTGTGTGTGTGTGTGAGAGAGAGAGAGAGAGAGAAGCTAGGAGCACTGCAGTATCAGTAGGTCGCCATCGTGTTTGACTTTCTAATCACACAGAGAAACACACATACTCACTGATGCACACGTTCATTTTGCTAAACAGTGATAAATTGAGCTATTATCACATGTACGTGAGATAACAAGATGTGTTGTGTGTGTGTAAGTGTGTGTTAGAATAGGTGCAGTAACACTTTGAGATTCTTAGCACGTTCAGTGTGTGTATGTGTGTGTGTGGTGGTGGTGGTGGTGGGGGAGGGGTGTCTAGATGGTGTTATTCTACCAAAAGAGAGTCAAAATGAAACCACTCAGGCATTTTGCATGTCTCACTTCAATAGAGTAAACCTCTGCTAAAGCAACGGGCTTTTCCAAATTAGTCAAATGAATACTGAAAAATCCTTTATAAAACGTATGGGGCTGGACTGTTTAATCACGATTAAAATACAAAGATCAACATAATCATTTTAAATGTTCTGCAGACACTCCACAAAAACAACCTGACCCAACTCTACTTTGCCTAATGTGTTGCGTTATTATTTTAAGACAGAGCGGGACTGTATACAGGAAGTCTTATCTGCCTGCTGCCATCAAGTTTCTTAACGCTCAATAATGTGCGAAACAACAATTTTATTCCATGATGTGTAATCTCAATGTCAACTTTTTTTTTTTTTTTTTTTCACACAGGTGCCTTTTCATTCATTTCCTAGAGCTTGTCCATTTTCAGCCTTTTGTGATTAGGCAAACTGGTTTTTGGAACTGTTTTCTATTCATAACAGCAATGATATTTGCTGACATTTAAAAACCTATGAAAACCATGAGTACATGTGGACCTGGAGTTTTGCCATGCAATTGACCAAACTATTACTTAACCTCATCATCTTGGAAGGGAAGGACAGTCGTGCTGTACATCTCTTGAAATGACCACTGAAAAAACTGATATGCAGGTTTGTAGCTCACAATGGCTAAATACAAAGTATAATAGAGCTTTGCAATTATATTCAAAATGCTTTCAAGAACATTGATTGTTTGCATTAAGTTTAAACTGATTTAATTTTGGTTGTCAGCCATTGAACTTACATTTGTAAGTGGGGAAAAGGGTTTGCAAGCAGCCTTGTTTACACAAAGTGTACACACGCATGCGCACAGAAGTGTGAGTGTGTGTGCGTTTGTGGCGGATGGGTTAATTAGTGAGGAAGACAGCAGGCAGACATTATAACCTCCTTTGATCTGACATCACACTTCCCGTATGCACACTGCAGTCGTCTTATGACATTATTTCCCACGATGGCACAATACAAAAGTGTGCAAATGAAGAAATTTGTTATTTTTTGGAGAGGATTTCTTTTTTTAATTGCTCTCTCTCTCATTTTACTTCCATCAGAAAGTCCGACATAGATGGAGACGATAGGTGACGCACAATTAAATAACAAACCCTTTTCCAACATGTTTTTTTTTTCATCGACATTCTATCAGACATCTTTCACCATCAGTGATTCTGAGTCCAATCTCATTTCCTGACCCGATGTTCAGCGGTCTCGCAAATTCTGAGAACCTGAATTTAAATGTATTGAAGGGATTAAAAACAGGGGGAAGATCAGACGGAGGGCAGACTGAACACCAGGCTGGGACAGCGGTTCAGTGACAGCATGATACGAAATTTTGCATGATAGGAGGTCTGGCCAGAGAGAATACGGCCATTAAATTGGTGCCCTCTACGTGTATTTAATATGACTGGCTGGTGCCCTCAATTTTTGAACATTAAAGTTAAGACAGCTGCTTGGTTACAGATACATCCATGAGAACAGACACGAAGATATGTAATTAAAGTAAATTTAAATTCTTCCCGTGAGGGAGATGCTGTCCCACACCATCATGCTGCCTCCACCTAAAGATGTTGTCTTTAGGGAGGATTTTCACACACGGCTCTACATAGTGTTCTTCACATAAATTCCTCAACCAGGCACCTTGCTGCCAGCACCTGAGAAGCACCACAAGCCCAGAGAAAAAGTCAGTAGCAAGAGCAGAACAAGTCTTTTGGCATTTGCACAGAAGATTTGGCAAATATTTTCATGGGCACCAGCCACATTTCTCAGCTTTGCCGTTTTTTTGGGGGTTTTTTTGTCTAAAGTGAAGCTATCTGTTTTTTTCTGGCTGGCAAGAAGACTTGTAAGGATTAGCCCAGTGGAACTGGCAAGCAAACCAAAAAAGCATCAATCTCTAATAGTAAAAAACCACAGAGGACGTGGATGTCAAACGTAATAGGACAGCAAGGGCAGAGGACAGTTGTCAAACTGAAATAAAGTTGCTCCACTTGGACTGAAACGTTAGGACAGCTCTCACAGAGATGCCACTGTATTGACTGGCAGCTTTGAAATCACATCTGTAAAGGGAAGGGCTAATTGAAGTCACGTTCCGCATAAGATAATGAATATGGTTTAAAATAATAGGGTTCAGTAGTCTATGTGAGACCCCTTTGATTACTGTTTGGAAAAGTGAACCTTTGATCAGGAGCTCAGCAGCAGACTTTCTCTTCCAAAAAGGAACTAAAGCAATGAATATACACCCATATTAAATATACTGACTCAAAGTGGTTAGATTAGTGGCCCTGTGATCTCCTAGGAACCTAAAGCTAAAGTTAGTGAAAAAACAGAGATTTAATGAACACACACACATGAACTGCAATATTGCAGATTCTATCTAAAGAACTTTCAAGTCCAGGTGTTGGTAAATAAAACTGATTTTGGCCCTGACACAAGTGGAGACCAACAAACAATTTTCACAAAGCCTCCATTCTCTGTTGTCAGAGGTTAAGACGCGCTGTGGAGAGAAGGACACAATGAAATGATGAGAGGAAATAATTGGGAGTTAAATGAGAGTACAATTAGAAGAAGTGGGGGGCAGGGGACAGTGAGGACGAGCAGGAGGATGTGATGTGTGACAGTGCTTCCTGTCCTCAGGGTCCTGATGCTGCGGCTGTCATGGTTACCGGCATGGCTGTCCTGACAACAAGCGTGACACGTCGTACAGTGCAAAGCAGTCTGGGGACAAGCCATCGGAGCATAACAGACACACACAGTACATACATAGACACACACACACACACACACACACACACACACACAAAACTCGACTGCTTAGGGAGACATGAGTGGCAACATGCACAGAAACTCTGGAACTAGGCCCAAACTCTGGCATAGTCACAGTAAACAATACAAAAAGACACAAGAACTTATTAGCATAAATACAAGCTCTCTCTCTCTCTCTCTCTCTCACACACACACACACACACACAGTGCTATGTTCCTGTGCTGTGCAGCCAGATGGTAAAGCGAGCAGAAATCTCACACACATTTGTGAACACACACAGTTCGCACGCAAGGAGAGGACAAACGCTCATAAGTGTTCCACATGTGTACACACAGTAATGTGCACCGCAGCCGGCAAATGTCACGTCCCCTGTGTGTTCCTTTTGATCTCATACTCACCCAGTGGAACTGTGTGTGTGTGTGTGTGTGTGTGTGTGTGTGTGTGTGTATTGACACTAGACACATAAAGGCATTAATATTAAAACGTGGAGACAAGTCTCCCTATCTTGCTCTCTGTGTGGCTGTGTGGTCATGTGATCTAATCAGAGCTAATGTGGTGCTGCTGAAGCAGCCTCAGAGGGCCGTCTGTCACTTTAGACAGAACCATTAAAGACACCATGGATCTTTCCCTAAATGGGCTGCAGTAGTGTGCTACACGTATGTACACATTTGGGCACATGCACATGCACTTTTTTTTTTTAAACTTCTTGGTGATGTAAGAACAAACTAGAGAAATAACGAAAATGAAAATGATAAATGTCAGATAGATATCAGTTTAATCTCTCTGTTAATTAATTGTGACATATGGTTCATTAATGAGAAGAACAGCAGTGCTTATGCTTTACTCACAACATTTCAGGATGAAATATTAATTTGATATTTACCTTAATCTTATTGTGTCACAATGGCACTTCCAATTAGATAATTTACTTAGAGCTGTGAAAGATATTTTAATTTTATGAATGCGTTTTTCTTATGCTTTAAGTTTTCTTATGTGTGCACATTTAGCAAAACATTTTCTCTTGTTGTTTTTCTATATTTTCTTTCTTTGTGGAGTGGCACAATTAGCATTTCAAATTATGAGCTTAAGGCCTATTCAGAGACACTACAGTCAAGCTGTAGTGTCTCATATATGAAGCTTAAAATCTGCCCAAACAGATAATTGTGAAATTGGACACCAACATTAAAAACATTGTGATTCAGTTTTAATAGTAAAGTTCAACAAGTCTTATCTGATTTTTCAGCGATGTTTCCCTTGCCCTGTACGTGTTCAGAATGTATAAAGAGAACAGTTTATCCTTCAGACTTCTGAGTAACTTTTTTATTACTAGTTTGCATGACAAGACAGCGAGGACAACAGTCAGTTTCAATAGCAGACGCTATAACTATATAGAGACACTACTAGTGTAGTCCTCGTAGATCCAAGCACTAAAGTTTATCACCCTCAAGTTTATTTTATTGTGGTTGAGCATTTCAGCCAGGCGTCAGACATAAAAGTGGTGTGCATAATGAATCATGCCTTTAAAAGAATTGTATCAACTCAATATTTAGAGCAACTAGAGAACTGCCTGCTCTAAATGGTCACTAAAAGAGTGCTTAAGCACACAGTAAACGATACTCATTAATAAATGATGTGAGGATTGTTAGTTATGTACAAGCTACTACAAGGGCAGCACATCAATCTCACTCAATATTAATCAAAGCACTCGTGAATTCAATAATCAGCAGGTTATCTCATCCCAAATTGATGAAGAGCAGGCTTCATCTAATCATGAACCACTACATGTGTTAAAGAAGCAGTCAGAATTCAGAAGAAATACTCCAAGTAAAGTTCTGATTTGTGTGATTAAAGTGGTTCAAATTCACTAGCAAATTTAACTTTTCTTTCTTTTTTATTTTCTATTTGACTGATTACTGACTTAATGCGCATTGGTAAATAACTCGCCATGTCTGTGCAGAGAAGTAGGCATCATTTTTGTCTCGGTCCAGTAGCAGCAAAACTTTGCAAATGAAACAAAACGGCTGTCTTTCTGCCTTGTCTATCTCAAGACAATGCAGCTTTTTCAAGTGAACTGGTTTCCCTCCTCTTTGTCTTCATGTTTTGTATATCAATTCTGATTACAACAGGAATGAAAGTGTTGCACCTCGTTTCATTTTCTCCTTTAATCAACTGATAGCCCAGCAGCATGCTGAGCATTTTCCTGAAAGGGGACAAAAAGAAATTGCTTGACCTTTTTGTTCCCTTTAAATGTTCCCCCTGAGGCCTAGCTAAATATAATCTGTCAGAGGCAGAGAATCCATCGCCGCCTTTTGACTTATCCATGCACTCTGCAGCTCAAGAGTTAATGTTCATGTTTTTGAATTTGCAACAGCCATGCCTAAAAGTGATTTTCTCACAGGTGTGAAAAGAAAATTAATCACGATGTAAGAAAAAAAAAATTGCATTATTAGATATAAGATGTATGATGTATTAGATATTAAATGCATGATTATGATGGATGTACCACAAAAAACAAACAGAAAAAAAACATCTTTATCCAGCAAGTTGGACTAGGTGACTGCTGTTCCTGCTTTTACAAAATGTACATCTCAAAAACTACACACGCACACGCACAAACAGACAGACAGACAGACAGACAGACACACACACACACACACACAATGACCTGGAGATCATCCCATTTGTGTCTCCCTAGACGTGTCTGTGTTCTTCAACCAAAATCAATGTATGGATTGATCTGCAGCACTCGGCTGAACCTTTACATAAGTTTGGGGCTTTAGGCTGGCTGACCAGCAATAAACCAAGGGACACCAACCAACAGTCATGTTTATGGGCCATGAACAGCAGTAATATGCGGAGTGGAACACCGACGTCAATAGAGCGCAATCAGAGCAGGAAATGAACAGCAGCTCCTTACATTTTACCTTCCTTTTTTAAATGCAAATGCATGGTCATGGTTTTCTTCTTAATTCTGATGTAAAACTAGCGATAACAGCATAAGATCAATTGCCAAATACAGCGTGGTTTGGGGGACATGGCTCTACGTAAGGAGTTACATTTTGTTTTTAGCTAGTTTCTAACCAGAGCTGCCAAAACATGACATCTGCTTAAAAGGCAACCAACAGTTAAAATGTAATAGTGGGAATAGGATCACTAGAGGACCTTCCTGTGCATCGTACCCATCATTTTAGAATTTGTCAGGATATAAAAAGGGAGAGAAATCAAATATTTAGAATATGAAGCACTGTTGCCTCCTTATCTTAATCTTATCTTAATCCTCTCTGTCCTCATTCAGACATAAGGCTTCAAAGATCTGCTTCTACTGGGACCTATCTTGTGCTGCATGTTGTACCCCTTCCCATTTAAGGTTCATGTCTTTCAGCCCAGCTGTCACGGTTCATCACCAGGTTGTTTTGGGACTTCTTTTCCCAGCTGGGGTCCATCTCATTGTGATCTTTCGGATTGCAGAAGTCAACAAGGCATTCAACGTATCTGTGCCTCCACATTGCCCAGAGTCATCACCATTGCTCCACAACCAAAGCCACTCCATTGGTGTTTTCTAATTACCAGAATGTTCAGCCTGTATCTCTTCATTTCACCAATCATCTGTTTTGGTGTTTTCGAAGTAACAAACATGGCGCGGACATTTAAATCCATTCTATGCAACTAGGGTGAGTGGGCTAGTACTAGTAGTCTACTCTACCAGTCTTTCCCTCTCCCGACTTCCTGCTTTAGGTTTTTATCAGGAGAGTTCAGTTGCATCCTCCTGCCAACTGCTGGCTACAAATATGGTTTCAAGACAAAATTATGTAAATAACAAACTATTTTATAATACAAATCAATAACCAAATCGTAAACAATACATCACAATTGTTTGAAATCAATGAGTAGATAAGACCAAAGTTATGTTCACAAACCTTTATATATTCAATTGTAAAAGAGTTGAGGAGGCCTTTTATGTTATATTGATTTTTCCTGATGCTTAAATTAAATGTCAGATCTCTCTGTGGCTTGCTGTGATAAATTGCGCTGAGCTGCCTCCAACTAAAGCACTCTTTAAAGGGCGAGATGTCATAAAAATTGAACTCAGCGTGTGATCAAAGCTGCTGCAGTTTCAAAGACAGCCTGCGCTGTTACTCTCTGCACATTAGCACATTGTTTTCCCTTGATGTCTTCCAAGCTAAGTGATGAAATCCATAACAGACAGGTTTGAGAGCCTAAAGTGCTCAGGATGGGGAAGATGGTATATTGGATTAACTGGCCTTTGGCTGGCCCTGTTAAAAAATAAAGGAAACCATTGCACAATCTGGGGATCTGGTAAAAGACAAGATTCAACAAAGCACAAGACTTCTTGGTGCATTTAGTGTTGAAAAAGAACCAAGTTAAAACAGTGCAAAAATCCAAAAAGAAAACCACACAAATAAGAACAAAGAACAAGTATCTCCGGCAAAGTCTTTCACTTGAAAAATCAGTTCATTAAAACCCACTACGAATCATAATAGTAGTAGACAATCTGCAAAGGTGTCCTTTTGTCCCAGTGAAACTTCATTTTAATGTTATTCTTAAGTTGAACTTATTTAGGTAAACAGAATTTGAAGTATCCGAACAATTGCTATAACAGTTTTTTAAAGCATGAAAACAAGTTCTAACTACGATGAGGAAGGTGAAAGGATGAAACACTATCATATAAGTGTTGCTAAATAGAGGCTATAGCTCCCGTGGTATATAAAATCAAATTTTGTTATCAAGGAAAACTAGTGGTTAGATTGGTGGACTGGTTTGTGAAGGTAGCAAATCAGTTGCTTCAATTTAACCCATCTACATGAAGATGACCTGGACGACTGAGAACCTTCACAGACATAGTCATTCCAAAATGCCATGGGAGCAAATCTTCGCTCTCTCCCTCCCTTCAAAACCGCTGGCCTTGTCACACACCTGAAAAACAAGAAAAAGGGGACCAGCCAACGTTTTCAACGTTTTGCCTCCGACCTTATTACATGCACCTGTGATGTTTGACCCTGACAGTGTGGAATCATTATACCTTCAAAAACAGCAACAGTTTATTCTTTGTGAAGTGGTTAAAGACGCGTTTTTATCTGAGCAGTCACTCTTCAAAAGCCAACGAGTGTGCAAGGTCCTTGAATAGCAAGCCGGCAACAAGCTGCTCATTCAGTGAGCTCCGAGTCAGAGAATCAGCTACTTACAACGCAATGATCCACATCAGTGCATCTCCACGGCACACGTCCAGCTCTTGACACTGACTCCGCAGTAATTCTTTTCTATTGAGTGATTCCAATCTGCTGTAGCTGCCTCAGGATATTCCGAATAATTTTTCCATTAATCCTTAATTGGCCTCCCTGTCGATTAAAGGCTAAAAACAATGTAAATCAATATTATGTCCCTATTTCTGCTGGGTAAATGACTACTGGAAACTGAAATGGCCTGGGAAAGTGCAGAACAATGTGATGAAGTCAGCATGGCCATTGATACGAGATGGGCCTGCTCTCCCATCAGCATGTACAAAGACTTAGAAACACTAACCTACATATCCAACCAGCACAGCTTTTACCAACAGACTGACGCCAGATTGCAGCCAGTTTGACTACCACCAACATGTCACCAAGGTGGTTTCTCTGAACAGATAACACTTAATATAAAGATGCAATGGAACAAATCCAAAACGCTCTTGTGGACAAAATGTGACCTGCACATTCACCAGATTAAGTAATAATAACAATGTATATGTTACATTATGACACTTGAAGCAAATGCTCAAAACGACTTTCTTGAGAAAACTACAGAGAGAAAGGACAGACAGTGTCCAGGTTCTGGGTTGCGTTTTTCTCTGGAGTATCCCAAGATCGGCCTGCATGCCATCTCCAGAGACGTCAGCGCTTACCCAGAGGAGCACCTGTACGTCATGGTCAATGGCAAACTCACAGATGAAAATGAGGCGAGGATGAAAGTTACTAACCAAGTTACTAACTTGGTTTTTGGTTCAAATACATACGATTCTGGGTGTTTGTTAAGTAAATAAATCATCATCACCATCTACCACAAAGTCCACCATGATCACATACGGGTTTCTTCTCAACAGTTAGTTTATTTAGGAGTAGACTTAAGACTTTCCTTTTTCTTAAAGCTTTTAGTTAGATTCCATCCACTGTCAGTTAAGCTGCTATAGGCTTGCGCCGTGGAGGGAGATCTTTCGCTCCCGCTACAGGGATCGTTGCTCTGTGCAGGCGGAGCGTCTATCACTCTCCTCACCCAATCAATCTTTGACTCTTTTGACTCTATCTACTCTGTCCAAACTAGCTCTCATTATGCTTTGTACAGTATACTCGATATGCATGATACTGCCGCAGTCTCTGTGTCCCCGGCAGGTGATGACCACTGCGCCAGGAGCTGGATTGTGCTGTCCTGGGGGTCTTGGTGTCATCGCTTGTCCCACCACCACGCCTAGGACCTGGACTTGTCCTATCGGCAGATTGTCCATCGGGATAGGCTCTTGCCTTCCAAAGCATGGACACTTACAGCCCACACGGACAGCAGCCTTGAATTATTTCCTATTCTTTGTGTTTATATCCGTTTTGTGAATGCCTGGTTGGTGTATCTGTTTTTCACTCTGTCCTGTCTGCCACCCTGGCTCACTCTACTACTTTCTCTCTTTCTCTGTCTCTCCTCTATTTTTGTATTTCACCCCAACTACTCATAGGCAGATGATGGCCCTCTGGAGTCTGGTTCTGCCCTAGGTTTCTTCCCACAGGGGAGTTTTTCCCAGCCACTGTCGCATTTTGCTTGCTCCGGGGGCCCAGTTGGTTCTCTCTGATTGTATAAAGCGCTTTGAGACGCCATTGGTTGTGATTCAGCGCTGTACAAATAAAAGTTTATTATTATTATTATTATTGTTTTGATAAGAGTAACTGCACTAAACATGCACTTTTGAAATCACTCTGCCTGCTGGTATCTGGAGAGTACAGTAGTTGCATTTGCTGTGAAAACAACATGTATCAATGTAGCATTATTATTTTTTGGCGTGATGAATGTACAGGTCACACCTTGTCCAAGAAAGCATTTTGGAGTTTTTAGGTTGTGTATTGGGTATTGTATTGATGAGAAGAGAGGATCTGATCTGTGTTCACCTCCACTTATTTTGCTGAGCAGTTCCATCTCTACCCTCAGATCTCAAAACAACAGCACTGACAACTAAAGGGAGTGGACCTACTCATATGGCTATACCCAAACACATGTGTGTGCCACCCAGTCAGTCTCTTTAATTCTTTACATAACGAAGGAGAACAAAATAAGTTCATCTTTTTAAGTAAACATCCACAAAAGGTCCATTACTAGTGAGTCATAGCACTTTGCATGTTTGCAACTTTGCAACAACCACAACCACAGCTACACCTCTCTTTTTCATTAAATTACATAAAACATTATTGATCCTCTGGGAATAAGTGGATTGCTGTGGGAGACCCAGTAACAAGATTTAGGAAGACAAAAAAAACAACACTCAAACCAAATATAAAACAATCAATAAGGAGGTCAGAGACATTTCACTGCTGTCTGGTGCTGAAAAAAAGTATAGTGAAGAATTTCATATCAGGTGATGAATCAAAGTGATCATGTTCAAAATGGTTCTTACGATATTGTAGTTAAAAACATCAATGCAGCTCACCAGGATGAAGTTACTGCCCTGTTTGGACCATTGATGGAGTAGGAAGACTGTAGCGTAAAAAAGAAATCAAATTTCAGCCATGAAAAGGGAGTTCTTAATCTCCTATCACCTAATCTACCTCGACAAAACCAAAATTAAAATCATTTTGAAAAAAAACATTTTAATTTCAAAGGACGTTTCCTGTAAATCTTATTTTCTTTTACATTTCCAGATTCTTTTCAGAAAGAATTCATTTTAGTATAACACGAGAGTTATTTTGCTCAATCAACGCCAGGTCAATTCAAGACCAGGAAGTAGACTGAACACAGTCTGTTCTCTAATATAAAATATACAGTACAAGACCACTTGGTGAACTTGCTCATTAGCATAACACAATAAGGAAAAAAAATGTTTTTCTAAACCTTTGATTTCCCCATCCTTGATTTCTCGCACTTCAAGTTGCATGGACTAGTGAGTCAGCTGAGAGACTTAAATGTAAAGCTGAGCCATGCGGATGTAGCAATTGTGTGAACACCCTGTCTGTCTGCAAGCGTCCCTGCTGTGCTGACTTCTCTCTGAAGCTTGGCTCGGGCGCCTCTGGCAACGCTAAAATCACTGCTGTTTCACACTCAAGCCTGCAGGACTCGCTGTTAAACACCTCCATCACAAACTCTCCTCACAAAACGACAAGGTGAAAATAAGGTTGTTGCTCGTCAGAGAAGGTAAAGACATAAAACAGAGTGACAGCCACGCGGCTGAAGTCACATTTAATAAATGGCAACGGTGACATTGTAAAGCCTACATGCAGCAACCTGTTCCATGCTTTTGTCAGGTGGGATCTACTCCTGTAGATGCATGTCTGAAAGGAATTGGGAAATGAAAAGTGATGTGTGTGACAGTTGAGCACTGTGGTGAGCACATATATGTACGAGGAGGTGACATTTAATGCACTGGTAAGGTGCACTCCGACGTCAGGCAACACTAAACATGTTATCAACAATTTTGTCAACCTTCCACAGTTACATTTTTGAAGAGGTGCTGACTGACTGATAAGTTGAGCAAGTTTGGTTATTTAAAAGGAGCCAATGTGAAAATGTAAAATGTTTGTCATACTAGTGCTATTTTGACCAAATGAGGGTGAACATGGAAAGCAACCCATTTTTTTTTGTTCCCCCTACTTTAAAATGGCAGATTCAATTTCTTTCTTTCTTTCTTTTTTTTTTTAATGATTTGTTGAGTTAATAGTGGCGACTTGTCCAGGGTATCACCCTGCCTTTGCCCTGTGACAGCTAAGATGGGTTCCAGCTGACCCCCGTGACCCTGAGCTGGGGAAGAAGCGGGTATGGAAAATGGATAGATTGATGGATGGATGGATGGATGGAGTTAATGCCATCGCCTTGTGAGAACCCTATTGGTTGTTCAGCAACACGTCATACATATTGATGCCTATGACCTTATAACATGTACCTGAGATGTTTGTAATGACTGATGTTCCAAAAAGAGCAATGGAAATGTTGTCAGAAGAGACAAGAAAGAAAGAAACAGAGGCAAGCTGAGCGAAGGGACCAGACAGACATGTTCTCATGAGAGGGTGCTGGACAGGCGACCAAAGTTACATAGTCCTACACCAAGGCAGCTTTGTGCACTATGTCAATGTCAGGGATGCTGTGTCCCCATTACAAGGAATTAAATTGCAAACATGAATTTCAATCTAACATTGTAGAGCATATAGAAATATTTTAAGTTGTATACATGGCACTTCTGTGCTATAAGACCTGGCGTACCATGCATACATATTAAATGACATTAAGGATCAGTCACTAAACTAAAAGGTTATTTTATCATTAAAACCAATACATTTTCCAGGATGGATTAACTAAAAAAACAAAATAATGATATGTTGACACAGGTAGGAAAAGAAATGCGAATGAAAGTTCATGAACTCACAACAAAACTTTTTCATAAAAAAAAATAAAGATAAAATGCCCCAGTCCAATAAAATCAGGCTGTGTTGCAACAGACAGCCATTAAATGTGATAAACAATGACTGCAGCAGCCCTTCCTCCCCCACCTTTTTTCTACCACACACACACATCCACACACGCAGACACACATAGACACACAGTGTAAATTTTTAATCCTATTTGCAGGCAGCAGACGGCCAGGAGGAAACAGAAGAGGGAGAGAGGGAGGAGACAGATATATTGGAAGAGAGGAGAAATTATGATATGGGGCCATGTTGAGACAAACAGACATACATACACATTCACTGTTCTGAGGTGAGAAGTAAAAGAAACAATGCGTCCAGCGGAGGAGGTGAAAGTGGAGAGACGGAGCCACACTGAAAACCTCTCCTGGAAAGACGCCTCTGAAATTCAGCAATCCCTGCACACCAGAATTAGAGCGTAGCTGGCACATCTGTGTGTGTGTGTGTGTGTGTGTGTGTGTGTGTGTGTGTGTGTGTGTGTGTTGGAGAGAAAGAATTAAATATGCAGGTAATGAAGGTAATCTGAATTCAGAATTTTAATCCAATTCAATTTTCAATTTTTTCCTTTTCTCCACCCATTTTCTTTTTTTGCCGTTGTCGTTCAGAAAAAATAAAGTGTGACGATGGTAAAGTGGTAGGGCGTCACCTTGAGACTGGGAGTCTCGGATTTATTTCTCAGCCAGGTCGCACCAAAATGTCATGAGTTTTTTTTTTTTGTTTTTTTTAATGAATATACAATCAAAATAAATAAATGTAAAAAAAAAAAAAAAAAAAAAAACATTTTTTGAATATAAAATAGATTATTAATTATTGTATTTTTTCTGGGTTGAGTATCAGGTCATTTCCTCATCACCACACAGACAATGCCTGAATCTCATCCCTGTATGCCACCTCATTTTATTAGTTATGAGCAGTACAATCATTGTATCATCTGCAAATTTAATGCAGTGATAGGCCAATAGGGAGTAGAGGATCGGGCTGAGGACACAGCCCTGGGGAATGCTGGAGCTGAAGGTTGCTGAGGGAGAAGTGCGAGGGGCCAGTCTGGGCATAGAATGTGTTAAGTTGGTCCAGGGGGACAGATCAGTTGAGGTTAGTGAATATAGGTAATACAGAAATATAATAGTATGTACATCAAAATTTGACCACTAACTTAAAAAATATACTTGATAAAGTGACAGGGCGTATGTCTTCAGACAGAGGAAAATTATTTTACATGGAAAAGGGCAACCGGAATTGTTGATTGTCCTAATAAGACACATCGCTATATTATATTTGCCTACTAATTTTGGAAAAAAACAAATTAGATGATAGCATGCAAGTCTAGTTTGAGCAGAATAAAGGAAGTTGTTTTGAAACGGTATCTAAATGAATTCTTGTCTGTAAACTATCAATCCACTCTGTGATTGCATTTTTAAAACCTGAAGTGGCACAGCTGTCCAAAAAATAATGTATTCACTATATACAACAGAAAACCAAGAGGTAAACATCACTTTATGGGCAATTGCAAAAATATGGGGTAACTACAAGGTCATTAAGTATTTAGCTACTAGAGCTGAAAGAAGGAATCTAATAGGCACTACATTGTAGTTGATGGGAGCTTTACAACCTCTGCCAGTGAATTTTCCTTTGGGAAGCCCTTGTTGCTGCATTGTTAACAGCTCTGCATTCACTGAGACACATTATTCACAGGTCACATTCAAAGCAAGAGAAAATAATGCATCGGAATCGAGGAACAATACATAAACCTAAGTAGGATGGCTTCATCTCAAAAAAGTGTTAACTACTTTGGGTTTATAGGCCACTAACTGAAGAGAATGGCATCACCAATACCTACGATTCTCTTTGCTCAAGACTTAAATCATCACATCAAAGACACATGAGGAAGAAGACAGGTGTGGAGCCAAAAACTAGTCAAAAAACAAAACAAAAAATAAATAAAATCATGTTGTGTGGTTAAAAAAAAAAATCAGCTACTCCTCAAAGAATGCTATGAGCAGTATCCTCTGCTTCTTAGGGTTGTTTTTTTTGTGTGTGTTCTTTATATACGTATATAAAGTCACTACCAGACGGACAATGGCAGAAGGAAGTGCAGAGGTTTAGATGTTCCAGTGATAAACCCCGCTCACAAACCTGAGGACTAAGCTAAATTAAATGCCACCACTCTGGCTTATTGATTTCACCGCTTCGTGAGACACACTGCAGTGGAGATACTGCTGCCATATTCTAATGAGAGTCATTCTTCAATCTGGGTTCTAAACCAACATTATCGCATGGAATGCCAATTAGCTCAGGCAGGAAGAGCTCTTCACATTCCTCACATTTACAGCACTGCACACATCACGTGTGCGAGGCTGCCACACTGTGGGACATTTTTTGTTGTTGTATATATTTTTTAAAAATATTTCTGAAAAAAGCCCACAATGAATGAAGGAAACTAGCTGTTAAAACAAATTCCAAAGCGGCTTGATGTCAGCATCAGAAAGGATGGAGAATGAGACATTATTGATGTGCTAAAAAAGTTTGTGAAAAATCCAACCATATAAACATTTTTTTTCCTTAATTGTAAACAGTACGGTAACAAAGTCCCTAAAAATACACATACCACATCAGTATCAGGCTGCCCGTGTTGTCTCTGTTGTCACTGATTTCTTATTGTTCAACGAGTGGCCTAATTCTCTACCTGGGAAATATGAAATATCTAAAGGAAATTTCACTTAGCACTCAGTCCTGTTACTCCACTGCCAACCACTTCCTCTGCCAACCCTCCTTACACCTGCAATCAAAGTGCATCTCGAAGCTGAGGACAAATCACATTTGACAGTTTAGTGAGCCGCAGCCAGTGGTGATAAGCTGCCTCTTTTTTGCAAGTACTTCTGAATGCTGGCTATATTTTAAGACCTTTGAATTACAGAGAGTTATGGAAGCTGGGGGATACAAGAGAAGACTGAAAATATATTGTCCATGAAGTATGATTCATACAAGAGGCCTGGTCTTAGCCCCAGTATATCACTGCTGGAATTTGGGAGGGAACAAAGCATGTTCAAGGGAGTCTTTACTTCCCAGAGATTTTTTTTTTTTCATGATTGGCAAAATTCATTATTTAAAAACATGTTAACATGTATAAAAAGTCTAAATTGAAATTGAATCAAAAATGATTTAGGGATGTTAACAATCAATTATTGATTAATTGCTATTAAGAATTTACCTGATGACATTAAACTATTAACAATTAATTGCCCTGTGATGAACTGGCGACTTGTCCAGGGTGTCACCCTGCCTTCGCCCTAAGACAGCTGGGATAGGCTCCAGACCCCCGTGACCCTGAATAGGAATAAGCGGGTATAGAAGATGAATGAATGAACGAATGAATGAATAATTAATTGAAAATCCAGGGGTGCTTCTGTGTTGTGTCAGTGGAAGCTTAACCATGAAGGTCTCCATGTCCTGCTCCATGACCTTAAGCAAGGAGGCGGAGTTTTGGCGTCGTCAAAGCAGGAGTCGGAAATTTTGCTGCGTCTCATGACGGCTATTAAAATGCCAGTCTGGATTAACAGTGTCCCAGTAATTTGTCTACCTTCTCTTCACATGGGGCACAACATTACACAAAAAGCTCCACTGACAT
Source organism: Thamnaconus septentrionalis (assembly GCA_009823395.1). Lineage (NCBI taxonomy): Eukaryota > Metazoa > Chordata > Actinopteri > Tetraodontiformes > Monacanthidae > Thamnaconus > Thamnaconus septentrionalis. The sequence continues at coordinate 8,797,501 of CM020503.1, forward strand.
CTGGAAAGCAATTAAAAATGACCAGGATATAATCTGAGTTCTCAGGTGAAACTCGCGCTCTCTCTTGACAAGTTCTTTGTCACTGCTGGAGATCGTGGACGACTCCAACACCATGATAGCTAGCAGCATCCCATTATTTTTGCACCGTCGCAGAAGAATATAAATATCACCACAGAAGTTTCAGATCATGTCACCAAGTTTAAGCTAAGTTTTGTGTTTTAAAAAACACAAGTTTTTGTGTTTTACCCAGTCTAAGAATACTATAACCAATCAATCAATTCATTTTGCAATTTCTTTCTAAAGGCTGTTTGCAGTGCAGATTAATTTGCAAAATAAATTCCAACGCAGTCAGAAAGGTTTCCACCTGGCAACCCAGGTTAAAGTTACACCTTGACACATTTTCTTTTAAATAATAGAAATTCCTGTCTTCTTGTCACACAGCTTACGCTAGTGCTGCATCAATACATACAGAAGAGAACATGAAACACACTGCACTAATAGATAGAGACACACGCTGGGAGTGGGTGACACACAGACAGAAAGCATTACTATGCTGCAGCTCTCCTCCGCACATGAGAAACAAAAGTCAGGCCATTATCTTCAAAAGTAATTGCTGTGTTTTTGTAATGGCTCCACGCTCATTGTTCATCAAATCATGGCCGGCTGCCTTTCCTGCCCATTAAGACTTAAGATAAATTGCATCGTTTAACGCCAAGACATTGACTGTCCTTCAGCTGGTTTGGGTCTGTCAAATAATGACTTAGGGTCACGAATGAGGTTTAAACATGTCAGATGTTAATCAATAGAGGCCTCTGCACTGGGCAGCAGGTAACTGTTGCCTCAATTCTCACTGCAAATGCGTATTTACCCCTGCATACGAGGTCTTACTGCAGATAGGCTCACATATTTTCACCGAGGGGAATGAGGTCCCAGCCCGGCCTGATGAAACATTTCAGAAAATTGCTCACTATGCATCTTCTAATTAGGAATGTAATTTACACCTCGCTGCAATTGCCTTCCAAAACTATTCTGTTCATCACACAATGTAAAATCTAAATTTTTTTGCTCTTGTGTTTTTTGATGTGCCAACAGCTGAGTTAATTTCCTTGAGATAATTACTGCGTTAATATAAAAAAATAATGGATGGTCAATTTAATTTCCAGTTATGCCAGTATTTCTAAGCAATCAACTAAAACATACATGAAATTCAAAGGATCCTGATTCACATAGTCGGATGTTTGAACGTCACCTTTTCAGTTCTTATGTATGTTCATGTAGGTACTGTTTATTAAGAGTTTGACTATTTGTTGTTTTTGTGTACTGGTAATATGGAATGAGGTCATTTTCAATTTCTTGCAGGCGCTGCAGCTGCTACAGCGTGCAGAACCATGCATTATGGGTATTAATATTCTTGCATTTAGTATTTGCTCCTTAAAGTGCTTTCGAGGCTGCCATTTTTACCTTTGTGTGACATACGTCCTAAATGACTGTTGCAATTTCTTGGAGATGAAATGTTGTACCAAGCAAAACAAATCAAAAAACATCATTCAAGCAGAAAAAAAGAATGTGAGCAGGGACACTGGCAGCATCTCTGTCTGAAGTGCTCCAGACCACTGAAAATCCAACAGTTTAATTTGTAAATGCCAGGAGCATAAAACACAATGTACAGCACGACAGAGACCTCTGTTTTATAGCCCTGGCTTCCTTTTGTAATTAATGTAATGGAAAGGGATTTCTTAAATCCATAAGTAACATTAAGTAACATAAGTTATGCCCTGCTGCATACTACTCGACTGTCTGTAATCTTGAAGGATACAGTGACCTGCCGGAATATAATTTATAGCCATCTTTTTTTTCACCCCTCTGCGACCTCAGATTGTCTCATTTTGTGCAGGCTGCCCTTTTCACTTCTTTCATTACATCCACTGAAGTCTGATAGGATCAATACTTTGGATATCACAGACCATTTTATTGCTAGTTTCAGAGTAGATGGGGGAAGGAAGTTATGCAGACTTTTTAGTCCTCACAAATCAAGATAAGCACAAAAAGGAGAATTACAAACTGACCAAGGAAATGTGCTTCACATAACCAGCATGCAAGTTCAAAACCATTCCGATTAAGATAATCTCTCACCAGTTCAAGAGAATTATCAGGCAGCACAACAAGTGGGTTGGAAGAGCAAAGATAAAAAAGTAAGGGCAGTCGGTAGAAATTGCTGACCCTTTTTCACTGATCTACACACACAACAGCCTCTGAGGCCTTGACTAATCTGCCGAGGTCAAAGGCGATGAAGGCCATGTATCAAATGTATAGACAGCAGCACTCTCCAAACACTTTGACAGTTCTTGCCCTGACTGTTGTTATTGCACTGTGTGTGTGTGTGTGTGTGTGTGTGTGTGTGTGTGTGTGTGTGTGTGTGTGTGTGTGTGTGTGCGCGTGCGTGGTGGAGGCGGGGGTGGCAACAGGAAGTAGAGGAGGGAGAAAGTGTTTTCTATGTGAGGCAGAGATTGATTTGTCTGTTTCCGACCAGTTGCCTCTGTTTTGTGATGTAACTGGAAGATGCCAACAGATTCTAAACTGTTCGCCTTCTCCCTCTAAAAAAATATCAGCATCACATAGATGACACCACTCACCTGGGACTGGGGTTCAACTCCCACTGTGGAGTGCCAGTTTCACAACCATAAAATGACAGTTTGGCTCTGGTTGGAGTCACGCTGGCAAATAAATAAATAAATAAATAAATAAAAAATATATAAAGATTTACAAGTGAAAAATGATTGACCTCAGTCTTTCAGCCATCTGTTGTTTCTTAGCAGACTTTTGAAGTTTGGACGTTGTATAAATGCTTCTGCTAACAAAGTTTAAATTGTAGTTCTTTCCACTTCTTTCCATAATCCAAATGTGATTGTGTCTTTCTTTTTGAAGCCACAAAAAATGTTGAAAACACAGCCCATATCATTGTCCCAAGTAGCCCATGTATAACAACATTTTCTGAAGTGAGTTTGACTACTTAAAATACTTTACGTAATGTTACGTAACGTCAGTAATCAATATTCAGGATTATGGGAAACCATTAGTTTATTAACTGCCGGTGCAGAAACTTCCTGTCCAGCTGTTCTCTCTGGAACACTGCTGCAGTTGGCTGCTGGGCGCTGGACTGATTTGTGTCTTAATCAACAGGCAGCACATACAGAGAATGGCAGAATTTCAGACAAAAGAATGTGCTTCCTGAATTTTGATTTGGTTTTGGCACAGTATTTAGACCACAATAAGACACTTAACGGTAGCTTAAGTTGGCATTATTTTATGTGGCGTTATGTTGTATCATCAGTTTCTATTGGTAATGCTGTGCTTTATAGCAATTTTATTGTTCGTTTTGGTCCACCGTCCCATGCTATCTTCCAGTTAAATGCCATCACAGCAATAAATTCTGCTTGCTAAAAGATGTGGAAATTATACTAGTGTTCTTGCTTCCCAGTTTAATTAACTAATGTTTTTGTACTGCATCAATAATGTTGGTCTAAATCACAGTAGGCCAATGGGAATGAGATAAAAAAATAAAAAAATTACTGTCTGCCTTGTAAAAAAAAAAAAAAAAAAGTATATATTCCCAATGGGTGAAACTTATCTATACCTCATCTATAGGCTGACAAGCTGTTTCAACAGGAAGCAAAAGGTGATGTGCCACCATCCCTGTTAGAAAGGGCCGTAGAACAAGGTGAGTCAAACAACACTTGGCTGTAGGTGTTGGCACCAACCTGAGAGGTATCAGTGCTTTTTGTGACATCACAATGGGATGATTTTGTTAACTGTAGAGCAAGTAAATTTGCACTATAGAGGATACTTAACAAACAAGGACCACGATTTTATCTGTTCCCAAACAAATGAGTTGTTCACTGTGACAGGATTTTCAACTTATTTCTATTTGCTCCATTACTGTCTGGTAAAAGGTGAACCAACCTTGGCCTTATTAATAGAAAATGTTCATCACTGAGAAGATGCTGGTGCCTCAAGAGTCAAAGACGAAAGGTCAAAAAAGTAAGAAGCAAGGAAGAAAAGGAAGCAAGGGAGGTGCAAGCAAGAGAGGCAAAAGGTGAGAGAAAGGCAAAGAAGGAATAAAGACAGAGGACAGGTGTGAGAGACAAGGAGGTTAAGGAGAGAGAAAGAGAGGAAAGACGATGAGGGGAGAAGCACAGAAGAATGAAAGAGAGAGAAAGGCAGAGATTAGCAGCGACGAGAAAGAGGTGTGCAAAATAGGCAGGATCAAAGTGTGAGAAGAAACATGAAAGGAGGGGTAAGGGCAGTTTAATCAGAACAGAAAAAAATCAAGCAAGGAGCTGACTGAGAAAGATGAGACAGAATGGAGTGGTGCTAAAAGTGTAGAGAGGGGAGCGGAAGAGAAGTTAATGGAGGGAGAGCAAAAATAAGAAAAAAGAAGGTTTTGTCAAAGATAACAAAACTGAAATTACACAGTAAAAGAGAAGAGAGAAGGCACCGGGAAAAAAAGATCATCAATGAGTGATGAGGGAGGAGAAACAGAAAAGATGGAGGCAAATGAAGAGCGGAGCGTCCATGGTGGAATGAAGGGCGCTGACTGCGTTTCACTCTGCTGCACAAAGCAATCACAAGCTACGCAGCTCTCTCACCATCCATCTATGTGAAAAACATGAGTGGAGGAGGAAGAAAGAGGGAGAGGCATGGAGAAGTGTTGGGAAGAGAGAGATAGAGAAAGAGAGAGAGAGAGGCTTGTGGTAGTTTAAAGTGCAGTGCTCGCCCACACAGGTCAGAGCCCAGCAAAATCGCAACCCAAAAAAAGACAACAAGGACTTGAAAGTTTCTCTGCATCCTCCTCACAAGCTGAATCTGCAGCAGCTCCCGACCAGATAATAATGATCCTTGGAAAATTGGAGCGAGTGCAAATGAATGATTCATTGTTTCTACAAATGTATCCCACTTTAATGTCTGACTATTTTTTTTTTTTGAAGACAGCTGTTTTAAAATGCTGGTTGTTTCGCTCTGATACCGAAGTGATGAATTAGTTCCATTAGTTGGCAGCAAAGAGTTACGTGACTTCCTTTGCACTTGACTGTTCCAGCCATGCTTTTGTAGAGAAAACGTGTGCTGAAGAGGTGACTGCATGTGATCCAAGCGAAAGGCCACAGCGATAAAACAGAGACGACATGAACAACATGACAACAACTAAAAATGGACCAAAAGAAGTAGATGATTCTGCAGGATGTGGAGCATGTAACCATCAGATGACATGGCCACTGCTCCTGGGCTCCAGGTGCTTCTGATTCACCTCCCCATGCATCAGAGAGTCAGCGAAGCTGTGGCCATCTGCTGACAGCAATCCAAGTGAGCGGTGATCTGCTGACAGCAATCCAAGTGAGCGGTGATCTCTCTCTCTCTCTCTCTCTCTCTCTCTCTCTCTCTCTCTCTCTCTCTCTCTCTCTCTCTCTCTCTCTCTCTCTCTCTCTCAACTCCTTCAACACTGTCCTGACATTTTCCATTCTGAGATGCAAACTGATTCTGAAGCCCCTTCAAACGGTTCGCTTTGAAGGAGACACTCACGTCTGACACATGGAGCAACAGCTCAAGCAGGCCCCAGCTTTGTTACTCCAATCCCAACATCCTTCCTCTGCATTCCCCAGCTAAGCTGTTCAATCCCTGCTTTTGACCAAGTCAAGCGTTTCACTTAAAACTGTTTCGCAAAAAGTGATTTTATTTAGCTAGATTCCTCACTTTTTCCTTCTGCGCACTCTCAACCTTTGCTATCCTCGGCCGCTTGTTGTGAAATTATGAAGGAATATTGTTATGTTCTGCTTTATCAGTTTTCTGCCTAACATGCCACAACTTTGTGGCATCAATGGATCAAATCAATGAATCTTGATTTTTTTTTTTTTTTTTTTGAAAGACTGTAAGTCTCACTTGTCATAAATTCATGCATGAAAGCGCTAATACAATTCCCTTTTGGTTCAGTATGGCTACAGAATGGCCCAGAGTGTATACACAGGACACATTTACCATAAAAGTGTTGCTAAGCAACCATCACCAAAAATATCAGCAGGCATATTAGAAAAACAACATCTGACACTCATGGAAAAACCATGACACGACACTTTTGGTAGACAAGTTTTCAATCAGACAAAGCCAACAGTGTTCAGGAACAATGACTCACTCATCACTCTCTCATTCATTGCTGAGTCAAGTATGGCTTTTATCTATTAACCTGATGCAGATTTAAACAAACTTGGGAACACTGTTCCACCAGCTAGCTTACAACCTGTGCGGTGAGAAGTAAGTTCACATCCTCATTATTAGTGGAGGCTTTAATACAAATTTTCAACACAATGTCCCAAAAGCTGTACAGACGAGCGTGTGTGTGAGAGTTTGTGTACTGCGGCGGCAGCGACTTCATGTTTCTGATATTTAAAAAGCGAGGCTGTGTCGCCCTCCACGGTGATCGAGGGGGGGGGCTTCAGCCGTCTTTGGAACTCAGAGGGAAAAAGAAAGAAAAAAACCTCTGGGCCTGAACACACGCATACACAAAACCACAAACGGCTTCCGTCACACTCACGCGCACAAACTCTACGGCTTTGCGGAGAGCACTTCCACATCTTCCTCTCTTTGCACCCCGAGGTGTGTGTTTACAGGGACACGCGCAAAGCACGCGCACAAACTGCACCAACTCCATCTCAAGCTCGCACAGAACGCAGAAGCCCAAAGGAGACTCGCACAAACTCTGCAGCCCGCCTCTCTCTCTCCCTCTCTCTCAGACACACACATGCGCACACACACACGTACAAGCTTGCACGCGCTTTCTCTGCATGCACCCCCCACCACCACCCTCACCCCCCACCTCTCTCTCCTAGCAGCATTAGTCAATAGAGTCAGGATACATAAACCACCCACCAGTCACCCAAAGCATCTCCCAGCCAAAAGCTCTCTCGCTCTCTCTCTCTCTCTCTCTCTCTCTCTCTCTCTCGCACACACACGCACACACACACACACACACACACACACATTAAACGTCTATTTCGCTCTTCCTATGCCTGCACCACAGCACAAACTGCAGCAGCTACAAAATGCTCTCTCTCTCTCTCTCTCTCTCTCTCTCTCTCTCTCTCTCTCTCTCTCTCTCTCTCTCTCTCTCTCTCTCTCTCTCTCTCTCTCTCTCTCTCTCTCTCTCTCTCTCTCTCTCTCTCTCTCTCTCACACACACACACACACACACACACACACACGCTGTGTTTCTCCTTCTCTGGAAAAAAAAATAACATAATTGACCACGGACAATGATAAACGTGGAGTTTAAACAGAATTGTCACGCACACGCAGCACAACAGCGTTTTCAAAAGCGCTCTACTAAAACCAAGGCGGGCGCCACAGCCAAGGTGCACAATTACACTGAGGACACGCGCGACTGATGGTCTCATCATAACATCGAGAAGTGAGACGCAAATTCAAGCGGGGACTTCTATCTAGAAGCCAGATGGGGGGAAAGTCATACACAGTGTAATTGTGAGCGTCAGGCATCAGGCTTCATTCGCCTGCTTCCTCACCGCAAAACACACCTCTCGTCCCGCTCTGGTGATGTTAAGGCCGGCAGGGATTGATTCTTCTTATTTCTTCCTTTCTATTTTTTTGATTTTGTGTTGTTTTTTTTGTTTTGTTTTTTCGCTCAACTAACTAGTCGCAGCCTTGTGCCTTGCTCGTCACACGGTCGCACTAATCAATTATGGACGCACACAGGTGTTAATTCGCTCTATTTCACCCGGATTTCAGAAGGCGGGCTGACAGAAAACCGGCTGTGTGGCGTTTCTTACCTTTTGCCGGAGACTTTCTTCTCCGTTGGCATCAGAAAAGGCGAAATATTCGTCGTTTTCTCCTAAATTAGTCCCCCTCTCCCCGCGTGGGTCTCACGCACCTCACGTGCGACGCTTCTCTCTCTCTCGCCCCTCTCTCTCTCTCTCTCTCTCTCTCTGCGTCTCCCTCGCTCTTTGCGCGTTTCTCTGTCTCTCTCCTCTTCTTTTTTTTTCTCGCGGGATTTCCTCCTCCGCCTCCTTCTCTTGTCTTCTGCTCCTTCCTCAGCCCTTTCTGCCTCTCTCCTCGCGCTCCTTTGGATCAGCTAGTTATTTGCGCCACGCGGACGAAGACGTAGCTGTCCGTGGTGCTGACATCGCTCCATCGCGCGGTTCATTCTAATGGCAGCAGCAGCAGCAGCAGAGGTGGTGAATGGTTGGTTCCGCTTCAGTCCTGAAGCCACAGGTGATGGAGATCCAGTGCTGACTGCGCTCTCTGCGGTTCACCTCATCGTCGCTCCCTGCAGAGGTTCCAGTCGGTCACTGCAGCCTGCCCTGTGAAATTAAAAGCAAACTATTCATTTATTTATTTATTTATTTATTTATTTATTTATCTGGCTGATCTCAAGCCAATACAAGCCTACAGGCCTTGTGATTACAATTAAGAATTATATTTTTCATTTAAAAATATATAATTTTTTTCATCAAATTTTTATCTTGGGCAGGTGAAACAAAGCACATAATTTACTTGTAAAAAAAGAGAGAGAGAGAGAGAGAGAGAGAGAAGGCAACAAAAGTGACAGTTTTGAATTGATACACAGTGCAAAAAACACCTTTTACCAAGTCCTGGCATCCAACTAAGAAATACATAGAGTGACTGGTTGACTGGAGGTCACAGAGTAAAGAACTATCTCATCTTTGTATTATTATTGTGAATATCCATCGATTCATTTTCTAACACCACCGCTCTGCTATATATGTACGTATAAATGTGTGCGCGTGCGTGTGTATACACACACACACACACACACATATATACACATATAAGCTCCATGATATCGAGAATGTTAACATTCATATGGGCATCTTTTCGACATAATGAGGAACTACGATGTTCACAGTCTGCTTATTTCAGAGTGCCTTCACTTCAAGGAGAAAAGGGAACTTTTTACACACTTCCCAAAATGAAAGACAATCATTCATAACTAACCAACATCATGTCATCACAGTTCAGTGTAGCAATGTTGTGAACAGAAGGCAGTTTAACTGAAAGGATCAAAGCAGCAACTCCACAGACACCAGCTGGCTTCCAGTTTCCAAGAGCCAAACATGCTAAATAAGGAGATGAATTCAAATTTTTAGGTCTGCTCTGAACACTTGGATTTTGTGCACAAGCAGAAAAAGAAGCCCTCTGTTTTGCCGACAGCTACAGTACTTTGAAGTACATTCACTTACAGTCTAGTGGTGCGGAACACTTTTTTTGATCAGATATTCCCGTCTCTCTGACCATATGTACAGAAGGATGAGTGCGTTTGAAAGGCTGGCTTGACAGACATGTTACTCAATTCACCTGTTTGAGTTTTTTGTCCCTATATTTGTGTAGTATAGGCAAGTGAAAATAGAATCAAACTGACTGGCCCAGTTGATGTGGGTTGGAGCATTCTGCTACCTTTATGGTATCATAATCTGTTAAACAGAAAGAAAGAAAGAAAATACTATACGCAATACTAATACTTGTTTGTGTGCCTTTCTCCAGCTGTAGTTTTGCTAATGGAAGCAGCGGCTGCATGTCAGTGAGTTCAGTGTTTTGTTGCAAGCCAAAACATCAGAATACCTATTCACCATCTCTCATAGGAGTTCTGTTAAAAGAGTTGGACAATAATACCACCCACGACTGTGCAAGTCTAATGAGCCAAAATACGTCATTGTGCAATGAACAAACTACATCTAATCTGTCTGGTGCTGAATGTTCCGATCAGACTAAACAGTGTGTGTGTGTGTGTGTGTGTTATTGTGAGGGAGCGAGGGAGGAAAAGAGAGTGAGAGAGGAGACAGAGAGAGAGAGAGAGAGAGAGAGAGAGAGAGAGAGAGAGAGAGAGGTAATGTAGGAACACGAATAATCCATCATAACTAAGACACCTGCTGCCTGTGCCTGTGGTCTGGACAGTGTATGGGTTTGTTCTGCCCAGCCTGTGGGAGCCCTGCCCACGGGACACTTAATTCAATTACAGAATCATCATGATGAGATGAATGGAAGAGGCAGAAAAGGTGGGATAAGGTGAGAGTGGTAAAGGGAGCAGAAAAGGAATAAGGGAAGAAACAATTCAAAGAAGGGAGCGATGGGATAGAAAGTATACAAGACAGATAGAAGAGTAAGACAAGGGGGGATAGAAAATTAGAATTGAATAGAAATGGAAAGTTGTGTAAAATGTATCCACTCAAGTGCTTCACTTTAATGAACATTTTAGATCTTTATTAATTAATATTTAAATGTTAGCAAGAAATATTTGCAAAAGTATGTTTTGCTTTTAAAATGTGCAGCTATAGGACCTAAAGAACTGCAAATTATTATAATAATTTGTTTAGTTTTTTAATAAGAAATAAATGACCAAACTAAATTCTTGTGCTTGCCCTGGATGTGTGGGAAAGCGCTTTACTGAAACCCCAGTTTTGACCTTGACAGAAGAGTGCGCAGAAGGTCGAGTATGTTGTGGGTGACTGTAAAAGAAAGACTTTAAGACTGAAGATTCTATGCAATACATAACAAATGTAACGGAGAGCTCCAAAAAACATTTTCAATTACTGTCCTTTATTGTTGAAGAAAATCTTCTTAAAATAACTGTAAATAATTAATTATCAATCATTTTAGAATTGTTTTTGCATGTCTCGTCCAGTCATGAACTGGCTGAGCTGATCTTTTACCGCCCTCTGCTGGATAAGTTTTGCTCTACTAGAAGAAAGATTTTTAATAAAAAAAAAATAATAATTATGATAATTAATAACGGCTGGCCTTTAAAAAAAAAAAAGAAGGATTAAATACATGATTGTTGTATGATTGCAGGTTATTTGATGTTGCCTAGTGTTAATGTATTCTCCAAGATGTTTTCTGTGTGGTGTGAATCCAAGTCACAGACCACCACCCGGCCACTTTGGCCGTTCGATTCCCAGTTATGGAAACTGGCAAGACAGAATGTCACCTCTGTGGTGGCGGAAGAGCAGGAGGAAGTTGTGCAGTACAGCATCACCTCACACCTCCGCTTCGTCTTTGGAACCCAAGTCCTTGAGAGTGGTTGAACTCTCTTCTACGCTAGAGTTGCTTATGGGGAGTGTTTTGACGGGAGGGTGTGTGTGCGCCTTCTGATAGGCTCTCAACTCTCTACCTGTATGTCACTGCTCTAATGAGTGAGTCGGGGTTAGATTCCTGATGGTCTGACTTGCATAGATACACCAAACAGCATTGCAGAGTACCCACCCTTGGGACAGCCTGGGGACTACATGCTGCTGGGGGACTTGAACAGCCCCATGGGCATTGACCCTATGACCTGGAGGGGCGTGACCGGGAGGTATGGCCTGCCTGACATTCACAGGAGGCAATATGGGAAAAGTGTCTTGCACAAGCACAACATGATGTAGAGACTGTGATGGGATTCAAACTGCCAACCCTTCAGTTATTGGACAACCCACTCAACCTCCTGAGGTACTCCCCCTCTCCCTCCTACACACACACACACGCGCACACACACACACACACACACACACACACAAATGCTTTGGAAGACACAAAAATACACATGTCATTTGCATACAAATAAACGGAAAATGAATGGCATCACCAGGATGAAGCCTATGTCAACCAGGAGCTGGAGGCTGGACGATTGAACACATTCATTTTTGTTCATATAGTGGAGGAAACAGGTACGATAATCTGGCCAAGCAGTGTGCTATTATGATTTAGGTATGTTCTCCTTACTGCCAACACTTTTATACTTTAAACTTTCCTGCAAATGAAGATTTTTTTTTTTTTAACTACATGTTCTCTCTTTTTCAGACACTTTTTTCAGGGATATGAAATGTGCATGTTGGATGAATTGTTTTCTTTGTATATAGATTGATTGTGTAATATTCACTTGATCAGTTGAGAACTCCAGACCAACATGTTTTTTATGTTCATACGGTTCTCTTTAGACTGAATTTGATGTTATTACAACTTAATATTTTCACTTCATTATTTTTTTCCTCTTAAAAGAGCAAACTCAGTTGCTAAAAATAACCAATAATTGTAATGCTGTGTGGTCTGGGTATTGTGGTTGTTTGGCACCATCTTATGGAGACTAACAAATACAGGCTTTTGAGGGAAGTGTTTTAGTTTAATTTATATTTATTTATATTATTTTATTTCCTACCTGCCTCAAATCTATGACAAGACTGACATTTTAACTTCAATTTAATCCAAGCAAAAATATATCATTACTTTCACTTGGTTGTCATTCATCCTTCTATTTCAGATATGTCTGGGAACCTGTCTTCCATAGTAAGTGACAACCTTAATCAGATCAAATCAAGTGATTTTCATTGCTTTATGGTCATGCCTGCCTCTGTCATCTACATAGCATTCTTTTCGTCAAACTTACTTATCCTGCTCCCACTGTGCATTTTCATAATTTACCTGGGAGTGCGGCATTGGCAGCAGCAACGCTCATCAGTGATGACGATCAGTCCCTTAGACTGCATTGCCTACCAAGTGGTCACCATGGAGCTGTTTGGGCTCCTTGGGGGAGTCATTTGTTCGTTTGGTATATACAAAAAAAACATGGACACAGTATCTGTAGGTTGGGGCATGTGGTGCATCTCTTGGTACGGAGAGACATTCTTCAACAGCCTGACCTGTTTGGAACACTACCTGGCTGTCGTTCACCCAATCACCTATTTGAGACTGAAAAGAGGAAAAGGGCACAAAATCCGAAATGTCACCTATTGTTGTGGTTGGTTGTTCTGTCTTGGAATGTCAAGTTTGATACTCAATCCAAAGCTCTTCTTGATTTTTGATGTATGTATCTTGATTTCCTCTGTTATTATGTTGTCTTTCTGTTGTGTAAGTGTTCTTTGTTACCTGATTCGTCCTAGACCTGGGGAACAAGGAGGAAAAAAAGACAGACTTGATCAGTCAAAACGAAGGGCTTTTTTCGCCATCACAGTCATACTGGCGACTCTGCTGATGAAATGCATCTTGAATCTGGTTTGGACCGCCAGTGTTCTCCATGGTGGACAGAGTGTCTGTGCTACATTGGCCGCTGAAACTTGGTGTAATGTCCCTGGTAGTCTTGTGTTACCTTTGCTGTTTATTTACAGGGGGGGAATGTTCACGTGTCGGAAAACTGAGAAAAACAAAAAGAATCAAATTGCAATGAAGTTGACTGAAGATAATATCAATCAAAAGTGATAGTAAAAAAGCAAAAGCAAAGTCTCTCTCTCTGTCCATATATATTGATGATATTGTTATGTTTAGTTGTGGGTATTAGTATTTGTAGTTTAGATGTTTGTGTTGATTAATATAATTAGTTTAGATGTTTGTTTGTAATAATATGATTATTGATATAGAACTGTTTAAATCATTTGGCTGATGTACTCATAGGAAAAAGGCATTGTTGCAGGAGTCACACAAAGAGCTCAAGAAATAACAATGGGAAGCACATTCCTCCCAAACTGGTGACCCTGGGTGACCAGAGGGTGACCCTGGGGGACCAGAGGATGGACAGAGAGCTAACTGACTTTGCGACCACCATAATACTTTAGAACCCGTTCATTTACAGGGGGGAGAACTTACGATCCATCTGAGGCACGGGGGAGAGGAACCTGTGACCTCAGGCATGTCTTGCACTGTATTATTTCAACAGGTCACACTGGAACCAATGATGGATCGTTTGGCTCCCTGCCAAATAAGGACTTGTTTCATCTTGCAATCAGTAATCAGAGACTTGGAACAAAGGCTGCCTCAGCATCCAATGAGGCTGGGGTCCGGAGACCAGGCAGCCAGTCAGAGGAGGACAACATCTGGGAGCGTCTGCATGTTTTCTTTTGTATAAAAGGACTGGGTCAAGGGACAGATAGGAGTCAGACTTCATGCCCTGACAATACATTGTTGTTGCTAGGGTTTTGAACTCGGCCCAGAGCTCTGTATATTTGTATCCTGAATTGATTATTTACTAAAAACATATTTAAATTGGCATTCTTCTCCTGAGACTCTTCATTCAACGAACGCGCGGCCCAGCAGCACGGCACAAGGAAATTGGTCTGATCCAACAATATGTAGATTGAAGGTAGACAAGTTAATATATGTCTGCAAAGGTTCTCCTTCCTATTGTCATTATTATTTGTACTTGTATTTTTTTTTTTTTTAGGTATGAACACATTTTATTTCCTGTTTTGAGTTAATTCATTTCATGGAAATATAAATGAATAAAATGCTTTACATCATAAACTTGGTCTCATTGGTGGTTATGTTATTGCAGCTGGTTCGACGTATCTGAAGAAAAAAAAAGAGATTTCAATAGTTCAATAGAGTTCAATAATAATTTCTCAAAGACCAGATGTGTAGGAATTAGTTGCATCTAATGGGAAGACATCATATGGCAAATAACGTTCATGTTTCCAAATTTCTGTTTTTTGATGACAACAAAACAAGACGCTGCAATGTCTGGATAAAAATCACAAGATATCACGAATGTTCTAGGCTACTGTATCATTCATAATGTAAACATGAATTCTTATCTATATGTATTGCTTGTTTAGTAAATAAATATACAATAGTTAAGGGAAAAGTAGTTGAAGAAAACTGGGAGATCAGAGTGCTAGTCAATCCAATAAAGGCGCCGCCAGATTTAGGCCTTTTCGTGACCTGATGTGCACCTGATGTGTGTAGAGAACAAACTAACAGCGTTCAGAAAACCACTTTCTGGTTAATATAAAGAGACACATTCACATAACTAAACATCCTCTCCAGATAGATGTGTAAGATTCTCCTTTACTTAGCTCTAGTTGGACGCGGTTGTCTGATTGGTCTGGTTTGTTGAGAACATTCCGCAACAATCAGAAGTATAGATTTGGGCTAGGATCTCAGGGAGGTCGCTAATATGTTGGCATCCCAACAGAGAAACCAAAAACCAAGAAAAGTGGCTAACTTAATATGTTTGCTATGTCTGTAACTTGATAATGATGTGAGTTCAAAAATTGAACTCTCATCAGAGGGCACAGAAAGCCATTATAGACTGGAGAATGGCTGTGCAAATGGTGTGGGTATTCAAAAGAAGATATGCAGACTGAACACGTTTGACTATGCAAAGTTTAGGCTGGTCAAAAGTTTAATGGGCTGCAATAAACATTTGCTGTAATATTATTCATTCATTCATCTTCTATACCCGCTTATTCCAATTCAGGGTCACGGGGGTCTGCTGGAGCCTATCCCAGCTGTCTTAGGGCGAAGGCAGGGTACACCCTGGACAAATCGCCAGTTCATCGCAGGGCCACATAGAAACAAACAACCATTCACACCTACGGACAATTTAGAGTGTTCAATTGACCTCACATGCATGTTTTTGGACTGTGGGAGGAAGCCGGAGAACCCGGAGAGAACCCACGCAGACACAGGGAGAACATGCAAACTCCACACAGAAAGGTCCCAGGCCCGGGCCCCGGAATCGAACCCACGACCTTCTTGCTGTGAGGCGGCAGCGCTAACCACTGCGCCACCGTGTCGCCCCTCTGTAATATTATGAAACACCTTATTTTTCTTAACAATTAAATTGGTTTGAGGTTAATTCAGATTCATTGGCATTCATCTGCATACAAAATTGTATTTGTATGGATATGAGGCTTGCTGACTTTTATTGCCTTTCAATACATTCATTTCGTATTGGTTTTAGTTTGCTGGTTTTCAGTAGCAGATAGGTAGAATTGGACTGGGGAAAATCCTGAATCCACATTGAGAAACACAACATCTGTGATAATATTGTGCTATAAGTAAAATGTTAAAAAATAATAATAATAATTAAAAATCATACATTTAAAAACCATATGTTCTTCCCTTGCTTTTTATTTATTTATTCATTAAAATCATAAAAAGGAGGTGTGCCCAGTATCAGACATCATGAAGGAGCACATGAATACAATGCAAATTACAGTTCTGAGATGGCGAACATGACGAACACAACTTTTAGATGAGAGTGTGTGAAAAATACAAAGGTTGAATCGGCAGGAGATCACAGGAAAGACTAGTAGGCTGAGTCTTTGTTTTTTTACATTCTTTTTTGCTTTACGATATTTTGTGTGATTGTAAGTAATTTATATGAAATGTTAAATTTGGTTTGTTTTGTTTTGGAATATTCAACCCTGAGTGCAGGAAGAAGAGGGTATTGAAAATGGATGAATGGATGATGGATGGATGGGTGGATGGATGGATAGATGTAATATTTCTATATGCAGATACTCAGATTCATATTGACTGTTGGCAGTAGTTTTCTTGTTTCAGTACTGAAGCATTACAGGATAGATGTACTTGGTTTATTTTTATTACTTTTATTAAAATTAAGTTGTTTTTTTTGGTCCTTGTGTCTTCATGATACCTTTAAATGTCAACATTTTACAGTGACCAAAAAAAGGTTGGGCGGAAGCTAAAAGCTTATTTATGTATAAATTGAATTAATACCAATAAAACAAGGCAATAACTAAAAAAAAAGAAAAAAAAAGTAAACATAACCAAAATAAATATACTTGTATGATATATTATGTATTTTATTATATAATTATCATAGCTACTATAATTTAGACACAGGTAACAGGTAATTTTATTTCATAAACAGATTTTGACTTTTGAAGAGAAAATTAATCATGTAGATGTGCTGCGTTTATATTTAACATTTCATTCTGTTTGCACCAGACTTGTACTGGTGTTAGTCATGCAGAAGTTACTGTTGTAACTAACCGGCAAAACTCTTGAAGCAATAAATGAAAAGCTACATGAATCAATCTCATTCTTTCTGTCAAATACATTTTAACTTGTTGTAGCTTTTAAGCACAGTGGATCATGCCAATGTCCAGATCTTCACATGACAATTTCTTTTAGATGACTGTAAACCTAGATACTGAACTGATCTGTATGTTTTGTTCTCATTAACTAAAGCCCACCAAAATGTATTCTCCAGATAGTGGACACCGCTGTGCTTCAAGTGTAGATAACATGTTCTTTTCTTTGTCAGATGTCAGTCACTCAAGACTCCATTCATCAACACAACCTTTCCTCCAAACTCTCTTATGATATGTCCTGTATGGTGACCAGAACTGGCTCCATCGTCTACACACTCTTCTTCATCACAAACAGCCTCCTCCTGCTCCCCTCCTGCATCCTCATCTTCAATCTGAGTCTCCAGCAATGGTGGCGATGGCACACCACCTCACCTGCATCAGCAGTGCAAAGTCCAAGGGACGTTTTTAATAGCTACTATGCTTTGATTGAACTGTTGACCATTTTAGCACAGATCACGTGCTGTTGCGGTATCCACACTAATGATGTAGTTTTACAGTTGGGATATTATCTTTGGTGCTTTGCCTGGTTTGGAGAAATATCTTTCCATGTTCTGGCGTGTCTGGAGCGCTACATGGCTGTTGTTCACCCAGTCACCTTCATGAGACTGAGAGGAAAGAGAGGCTTCAGGATCAGAAATATTATCATGAGCTGTGTTTGGCTGCTTTGTGTTGGAGCAACGGCTTTGGTCTCCCTGGAAGATGCTTTTTCAAATATTACTTTGTCATTTGTTCTTATCATCTTCATTGTTCTCACCTTCTTTAGTCTTTCTGTCCTCTGCACTCTCATTCGTCCTGGGCCAGGGCAACAGGGAGGGAAGAGGGAGAAGGTTGACCTATCAAAGCAAATGGCTTTCTATACCATCATAGCCATACTGGGATCAGAATTACTAAAAATTTTAAGCAACATCCTCTGGAGTATTTTCAGTTCATCATCTGATCATGCAAGGTGTCTAGTTATGATGATGGGACTTTGGTTTACTATCCCCTCTGCTCAGGTGTTACCTTTTCTGATTCTGCAAAAAGCAGGAACAATTACATGTTGTAAGCACAGCAAGTAACATATGTTTACATGTTTTAAGATTATTGAAGGAAATGTAGTGCACTTTTGGGATACAAACTATAGTTCTTAAATATACTTCATGGACAGCAAAGAACTGCTGACTTGTCCAGGTTGTAACCTGCCTCCCACATGACACCTAGGAGCTCCACGACCCTGAATGCAGGAGTAAGCAGGTATAAAAGACAAATGGAAACATACTTTACATTTCTGAACAAATTAAATGATTTGAAAATGCATCATTCTTATTGTTTTCAAGAATTAAAATAATCAATTTCATTGTAGTTTTCTTGCATCAATGCTGAAGGAAAAGTTTGAGTTATTGCAACTGAACAATACAACACGGATGCACTTGGTTTAGTTAGTTAGTTGGGGTTTTTTTTCATTTTTTTTTAAATTTCGGTCTCTGTGTCCACGAGATCCATTTAAATGTTAACATTATACATTGACCAAAATGGCATAGGTGGAAGCTAAAACTGTACTTATGTATAAATTGAATTGATCCAATCAGGCATGGGAATAACAGAAACAGTAAACAAAAGCAAAATAAATGTCAAAGAGCACATTAACATAATATACTTGAATAATATATCATGTATGTTTTAAATATAATTATTATTAACTAGTGTAATTTACATACAGGTAACAGGTCTGTGGAGGTAGCTACAATTGTCTGTATATCATTAATCAAGTTTGTATTCATCCAAAATAATCTGCTTGTACTTGTAGAATAATTTCAGTATTAACCCCCACAGACTGAGATACGCACTCCTCGGAATTGTGTTTAGATTAAGTTGTTTAAAATTCAGCTCTCCTCCCAGGTCTTACCTCATCTCCCTTACCTTCAACATGCTCTGTGTATTGCCAGGTAGTAATTTGTTCCTTGCTTCATTATTTTGGCCAATTTTGAACTCCATAAAATCAAAAGTAGTCAGTATTGCCAAATTTGATGGTAAAAACTCATCTTTAAAACTCGTCACGCTTGTCTCTTCTTTTATGCTTATGATTGAGCTCATTTAAAGCAGCTTTCATTTCTGAATAATTGTCAAGCAAATAATTGTGTTCTATATTTTTCTTATTCTCAGTTTTACCCAGTGTTTTTTTTAAAGCACTTTACATTTTTGATTGATGTCTTTTCTAATTTCTAAATGATGTAAAGCATGCTGAATTACCCTGTTTACGAATGTGTGATATGAAAATAAAACCCTTGTCTTGTCTTTTCCATCAGGACGAAGCTGAACTCTGCCAAATGAATATTTGTGGTAAAATAGCAGTCAATAAATAATATTTATTCTTCGGTCTAAATGTGCATCACATGCGTGTTTGTATATATGAGAGTGAGAGAGTGCAAGAGAGAGAGAGGGAGAGAGAGAGAGAGAAGGAAATACAGGCGGCATGGAGCTTCAGTCCTGTGCATTTTCCAGAACTGAAGGTGCTGCAGCATATGGGAGGTTTGGATTGAAGAAAACTGAAATCAAAGGTTTGAGCGCAAACGATGAGGAAACAATCAGAAAGAATCAAGGAAAAAAAAAAACTTTTGTGAAGGTGTTTCCACTTATGCTGTTGCCGTCTCTGTGGCCAGACCAGAAATACTGATGACATTAGAACTGCAGATGTTTGTCAAAGGTTGGATGCTCTCATAATTTGATCTGTTTGCTCTTTCAGATGTTCGTGGACTTTCGCTTCTCCAGTGATTACGCGTCTCCTAATAGCACAATTCCATCCATCATCTCCAGTCACTCTGCGCTGGATTGCTTTTTGGGCAGGACAAGCTGTATAAACTACTGCATGTTTTTCACCACAAGCAGTGTCCTCCTCCTCCCCATCTACGCCTGTGTCCTCTACCGGGGTCTCCAAAGGTGGTGGCAGAAGCGCTCTTCCTCCACAGCAGTGATGACAAGTCCTTCAGGCAGCTTTGCCTACCATGTCTCCCTCATGGGTGTGTTAAGTGTCACAGGGTACCTTGCTGTCTGCTGTGGTATCATTCAGGGTCAGGTCGACTTAATAGATATCAGTTTAAAAGTGTGTTCGTTTTCTTGGTACGGAGAGACTTGCTTTCACCTCCTAACTAGTCTGGAGCACTACATGGCCGTCATCCATCCCATAACCTACCTAAGGCTGAGGAACGAGAAAGGGGACACAGTTGGAAGCATTAGCATTGGCTGTGTTTGGTTGCTCTGTGGTGGAAAACTAATTTTCTTTGCATCACCACACAAGGAGATAACTGTGGACCTTCTACTAGTGATAATGAGTTTCACAATAGTCTTCTTTTGCAGCTTTACCGTTCTCTCTGCTTTGATCCGTCCTGGGCCTGGGGATGGGAGGAGACCGCGTATAGATAAATCAAAGTTGAGAGCTTTTTATACCATCGCGACCATACTGGCAACACTAATTCTCAGATTGCTTTGGAATACTTGCGCTGCCTATACTTGGGCAGTCCAAAGAGAAAAGATTGACTGTGCGCTGGTTCTGTCTGGATGCTGGGTTAATCTTCCAAGCAGTTTTGTGTTGCCTTTGCTTTTCCTGCATAGATTGAGGGCAAAAGCTGAAAGAGTACAAAACATAAAACAAATTGACTGGAAATTCTAGGGTGATTATATGTGTACTTTTGCTGCATCTTGTCCCTCTCTAGTATGTTAATTTGTATCAGTAAATTTATTTTTCATTTCATGTTTCCTTTGTGGTGTCTGATTGGTCTCCTACTTCAAGATATATGCTTTATTTTTGTTTGGTATATGGTTTAATAGTGAAGGGTTTGTAAACAACCGACCTACATATACCAGAATACTGGAAGAGTTGTCCACATTAGCTACGAGGCCTCCCTCAGGTGGACCGGTGCCTGATCAATGCAAGACTTTGTTTTGAATAAACTTACCCCTATCAAGTCTGTGTCAGTGAGGATTCTTTCATCATCTACAAATCAACTGCCTGACAAACCACCACACCTTCTTTTCTTCTTCATCTGTCTTTCTTTGGTATTCCATTCTTGAAAAGGCAGTTTTCCAGAAAAAGGAAAATGGTGATGTATATGGACAATTTATGAAAAACAAAGACATGAGAATATTTTTCTGTGTCTCTGGTCCATTTCACTGTCAAAAAGAGTTGTGTTTGTAACAGCTACAACTGGCTGGGAGTGGCTGACTTGCAAGTTAGTGTTGAATATGAGTGTATTTGTAAATGTAAGACATATCAATGTCAAAGAAGTTCTGGTCCTTTTAGGACACATACTCAATAAAAACAATACAATTCTGATGCGCTGTTCTCATATATGTTTTTTATTTGGTAATTACTCCCCTATCCCTGGTAAGTCTAATATGGGATATAAACAGCAGCCTCACCTCTTGCTTCTAAACATACTGCACTTTGAATAACCAAATCTATTTTCTCTTTAAACAAACTGATGCCAAGCCAAAACACTTGCATTATCATTCTTGTGCTGTAGGACATGGAAATCCTGTTGTCACCTATGAAAAAAAGAACAACAAAAAAAACATACTTATCAAGTTGAGAAATTCCGATTGCACAAAATACATAAACATTGCATTGTTTTTAATCTGCCCAAAGAGGACCACAACTTGTATGATAAGGAACTGTCTGACATTCACAAATGCCTTCAACGTTCATATTAAATATATTCCCACCCTAAACTGTGTAATAGCTCTTCTCAAGACTAATTTGAAGCAAAACAGAATAACCAAATCTTCTATCCAGCAAACTGTCCCTTACTGTACACCACCAATAAAAATTTGAGTACTTTCATAGAAAGGTCTGACTTCAACTGAGTAGATACTACACAGATTGATTTATTATTTAGAGAATATGTGCAAAAAATGAAAGCCAGGAAACGTGATTAAATCAAACAAGAAAAGCATTTTGACATTTTAACATGGGGGCATTTTAAATATGAAATCAAACCTGTTGTTTACTTGGTACTGTGCTTGCAACATTTAATTATTCCTGCTTTCTGCAATATCAAAAGAGGTAACACCTGATGGGAGGGGATGGTCAACCACACTTCCAACATTACAACAATACAAATATCCTGACCAAGGAATGCACCAAAACTAAACCAAAACACATAACTAAAAAGCTTCAGTGACTGTGAACCCAATATGGCTAAGATGGTATAGAAAGCCATTTGCTTTGATTAGTCAACCTTCTCCCGCTTCTGTCCTGGCTCACCTGGCCCGGAATGAATAAGAGCATGAAGGACACGAAGACTGCAGAAGGCCTCAACAATAAAGGAGAACGCCACATAAAAAACACAAATGTAACTGAAAACAGCTTCATTGGCAACGAATGAAATTGTTACAGCACAAAGCAGCCAGAAACTGAGCAGGATAGTATTTCTGATTCTAAAGCCAGTCTTCCCTCTCAGTCTCATAAAGATGAGTGGGTGAACCACAGCCAGGTAGCGTTCCAGACATACCAGAATTTGAAAGGATGTCTCTCCTATCCAGCAAGTGCCCAAAACATAATAACTTAATTGTAAAATGACATCATAAGTGTAGATACCACAAAAACAGCCAAGTTGTGATAAGATGATGAACAGTTCAATTAAAGCGTAGTGGTTGTTGAAAATGTCCAATGGACTTTTCATTGCAGACACAGGTGAGGTGGTGCGTTGTTGCCGCCATCGCTGGATACCCAGATTAAAGATGAGGATGCAGGAAGGGAGCAGGAGGAGGCTGTTTGTGATGAAGAACATTGAGAAGACAATGGAGCCATGTTTGGTCTTCATACAAGCCAAACCCAAAGGGAGTTGAACTTGATAGGATGAAAGGTTGTGATGGAGAAGAAAGTCATTGGAGAAGTTTGTCGACATCTGAGAAGAAAAGGATTTAGCAGTGAATCAATATGGAGACGTTTTTGGAATTTGTGATTATAATCAGAGTTGTGCTTCCTCTCCTACCTGAGGAACTTTACACGCTTGTAGATTGCCACATATTTAATTTTTTTGTATTTTCTTTTAAAAATATGTGAACAAAAGCTCAAACTGAATTAAATGAATTGTTGTGTATTTAGTGAAATATAGACATTAAAAAAACAGCCATTACAGACAACAACTTGGGGTTTATAATTACTATGTGTATCAAGATGCAAAAAAAATCCTGAAAGACGTGACACAGAAACATTTTTAATCATATTAATTAAAACGCTCACATTTTTGTCTATTTCTTTCATATGACATGATGTAAATAAAAAATACAGGGAGAAATACTGAAAAAAAAAAAAATGAGACCCACCCCTGTGGTCTTTCTGGTCCTTGCTTTCCTTTGTGTCTCGCCTCTGTGTACTCAGGATCAGTCGTCACTCTCGCTGGTCTGTCCGTGTTACACCCGCTGATGACAGCATATGTATATCCTGTGCTGCAGGTATTCCTCCACCCTACTTCATGTAACCTCGCTACAGGTGTATGCATTCACCAGCCTTGTCATAAGCCACTTACTTAAAACTTAGTCAAATATTATCATCAAATTTTATCATTAACCAACTTTGTGATAAACATTACTGATAAGCATATTAACACGCAGGACAATTAACCCTGAATGTTTAACTTGATATCTAAACTGAAAGTCATGAAATCTTAAATTTTTTTCTACAAGTCAGCT
Source organism: Thamnaconus septentrionalis (assembly GCA_009823395.1). Classification (NCBI taxonomy): domain Eukaryota; kingdom Metazoa; phylum Chordata; class Actinopteri; order Tetraodontiformes; family Monacanthidae; genus Thamnaconus; species Thamnaconus septentrionalis. The sequence goes on from CM020503.1 coordinate 8,821,052, forward strand.
GTGTTCATTATGTGAATGTATGTGTGCAAGTATTATATTTATGAGAGATTCTTCGACATGATGTCTGTGTGATTGTTTTTTACATTCCACCATGCTTATTTTCTCTGTCCATGTGTCAGCAACACTTAGTTTTCTACTCCAATGTCAGGGTTGAATAAATTCAGAAATATCAACCATGGTTGTGATTGGTAGACCGGCAGTAACATTGGGACTCAATGTTGGGGTTTATTTCTACCTTTCGACCTTACCTTGTCTCTTCCTTAGCTTTGTTACCTAATTATGAGATGAAGGGGGCAGCATATGAATTACGTCATGCTCCCAAACAAAAGCAAGTGTTCTGTGTCACAGCATGTGCTTGGCTCACATGGTTCATGTTGTGGAAGAGGTTGATATTCAACCAAACAAAACAAGATTTGTGCAGAGGCTAGCATTTAACCCGATATTTCGAATGCCATATGTCTGCTTTTTTAGCTGCACTGCCTTAGCTTGAATACAAGAAATAATGGTGGTTTCCATTTTGAGGGTGTGGGTCTAAATCAGACAATCATTCATCATTCATGCCAGTAACCATGATGCTTTAAACATTGAAAGGCCTTATTTGTTTGAAGGACATGCATGTTTACACAGTAAATGCAAATAAAACAATTTAGTCAATTTAAATGTATTTCAAAATGTATTGCCATTACATTTGAATGTAAGCTGTTCATGTTGTTCAGTGAGAATGTCAATGGGAATGTTTTGCTTTATTTAGAAATAGAAATGTGTTTATGTAAAATGATTAAAGTTAGTAACTTGTGTGCTATGTTTGTTAATAGTATAATTCAGAATTTCACACTTTTTTTTTAAAAACAAAACTAACCTAGCATCAGTGCAATAAAAACATCAGCACCAGTCTCAGCGCTGTCTCAAAACAGCCAACTATCACTGGTGCTCACTGACTTATCAACCTTCTTTTATGCGTTTGTCTGCAATAACAGCCTTTGATTTGGATGTCCTCTTTGTTCACAGTAGTATCATATCTTAGTACTTTCCCTCTAGTTCCCTTATATTTCACAACTATTTATCCAGAAATTGCATTTTGTATAGGTAAAAGATCTATGCTAACGGTAGAAAAACCAAAGTATTTTTTATGATAACACACAAACCCAGTTATGGGTAATATATTAAGCTTTTGCCAATATATCATGCAAACATTTTACATATTGCACCTTTAAGTAAAGAGGTATTAGAATGTAAATTTCTATAATATCAATTGATCTGAATGGCAGAGTTGCTGTCCAGTAGCACGACATTTTAACTGTCAATGGTCATTTTGTCAATAAGTTGACTGATAAAAAGGAAAGAGGTGAATGGATATATCAATTTCTTGTTACTATCCATAAAGATAAACTATATCACTACAACACAAAAATCTTGAGTGAAGTTGTCACAGTTCAACCATCCTTGTGCAAACCTTTCTTCATCTCTTCCATTGTGTCCATTTATCCTGGGCAAGGTTCACAAGATATCACAGAAATCACATTTATCAAATGTAAGGTAAACTTAGGTGTCATCTGCATAGCAGGAAATCAAAAGATTTAAATAACTGACAACGTGGTTGTGTTTTTGCAAAGTCCTTCTAGGCAAGTCTTGCCCCTCCACAGTCATCTTGGTCAACAAAATGTCCAAGGAAACAAGCTTGATCTAAATTAATGGGATCATTTGGGATTAGGGGATTTTAAGGTACTGAGAGCCTGGCAAAGTTTAAATGTGTGTGTGTGTGTGTGTGTGTGTGTTTACATATGTATGCATGTGTATACAGTACATATGAATGTAAACTTGTTGAATATTCAGTTTGTTTGCACGTCTGCCAACTTAAATTCTAAGCAATACCTCTGCCTCTTTTGAACAGCCAGTACTCTGAGGCTCTTTCTATTATGAAACATATATAGGATGCCTCAGAGCCCTACCTACCTATAGGGACCCCCCCACCCCACACTGTGTGTTCATATTTCAAAATTCTGTATTATGAACAGAACTACTTCATTTTCAGTTTTGTGAACTGAACTACGAACTACATAATGTAGTAAGTGAACTTTCCCCAACACGGATGGGCCAATCCAAAAAAAAGTAAAAGTTCAATTGCATCTCTTTTAGAGAGAAACAGATTTCATAATTGTTACTACTTCCATGATGTTTGTTTTACTATTTGATACAAGGTTTTGTTGTATAAATTGATTGGCTGGAGAAAAGGTCAGAAAAAGGGGGGATGGGCACTGTGGACAGTCAGTTGATGGTACATAAGGACACTCATGTAACAGGAGAGGCCAGACAACTGGACTAAGACCAAGGTCTATGCTCTTATATCCGATAATAGAAAAGAATTGTGTGACAATTTGAAGAAGAAAACATTTCACAAACAGGTAATGTTGCATAAATATTTGGACAATTTTTAAAATATAATTTCTTATTTAAAAAAAAAAAAATTGCTAAAAACTTTTACTTAATGATCCGTAATAAGGTGGAGTTTTTTTGTGCATTTTCATAGCTGACAATGCAGACTTTTTAAAAAAAGAGTATTTAAAAAACCAACCCCTGAAATAATCTTTGAGCATTTTTTTAATTGTGTTGCAGTTGCCAACTAAGAATTTCTGGAAGAAAGAGATGGCACATCTCACTTTATAAAAAGCGGCTTATGTAAGATTACTGTAATAGTGGTGTAATAGCAATTCCTGAGGATGTTTTGAAATATCAGACCAAACTCCTGGAGGTCTTTGCTCCCACAAAATATCAAAGTAAAAAAAATGTCTCTGAGAGCTGTCACTTGAAACATTTCATTTTCACATCGCATCACATTTCATGTTCATGTTTTTCTTCTACAGATATGACAACACTGTCTGACAATGGCACATCTCTGTGTACTCACATCTTGTGTTGCTACCTTTCAAAAGAGGGTATGATCATCTTCACTGTTTTTGCAATGACAAAGTGTGTCCTGAGTTTTCCTCCTTGCATCTACGTCCTCTATGTGGCTTTCCAAAGATGGTGGCAGCAACGTTCTTCATCCACGGCAGCTGTGACGAGTCCTGCTGACGTCTTGACATACCACATTGTTGTCATGACTCTGTTTGGTGTCTTTGGGAGCCTTGCAGTCTGTTGTGGGATCCATGTCATCAATTCCTTTGCAATTTTTTGGGGTTTCCACAGTTGGATATTTGCATGGCATGGAGAAATTGCCTTCCATATCCTGACCTGTCTGGAGCGCTACTTTGCAATTGTCCATCCCATCAACAATATGAAGCTGAAACGTGGAAGAGGGATCTTCATCAGAAATATCAGCATTGTGTGTGCTTGGCTTCTTTGCATTTTAAAAATAGTTATGATCGAATTAGAATTACATTCCATAATTGTAACTGCTCTTGACCACATTTCTGTCCTGGCCATTGCTTCCTTTTGCAGCCTGTCTGTTTTCTGCATTCTGATTCGCCCCATTCCAGGTATACACAGAAGGGATGGAAATGACCGTACAAAGCAAAGGGCTTTCATCATCATCATGACTTCTCTATGGATATTGTTTTTGAGAATTGGCTGGAATTCGATTTTGTTAATTTTAATTATAAACCCTGAACTTTTGAATTGTTCAACAGTATATCCAGGAATATGGCTTACTTCTCTGAGTTCATTGGTCACACCTTTGCTGTTTCTACACAGAGCTGAGAAATTAGCATGTTGTAAGAAAGCAAACTGATAAAGATAAAATTCATGTTGGTTGTCTCCCACCGACAAGGTCACTGGTTGGATCAGGTCTGGGGTCTTTCTGTGTAGAGTTTGCTTGTTCACCCTGTGTCGGCGTGGCTTCTTTCTGGGTACTATAGCTTCCCACCGCAGTCCAAAATATGCACTTGAGAGGAATTTGGAACTATAAATCACCAGCAGGTGTGACTGTGAATGGTTGTTTGTCTTTGTATGCTTCATGACTATAGCCTGGCAAATTGTAAATAAAAATGGTAAATTGACTGCTCTTTCATAGTGTTTTTTTGGCTTTTTTTCTTATCATTTTCATGCTACACCAAAGGGCCTTGCACATATGCCAATGTGTGACAGCTGCAGGCCCATTTGGAGCAATTTAGACTTTGGTGTCACAGTTGGAACAGTGAACAGTTGGAGCTGGGAATCAAAATGCTGATCTCTTCCTCTGGCATTGAATGACCTCGATCATCATCATGAGCGAAGTTCAGCCTAACTTTTGTAGCAGTGTGCAAATACTATAATGATTACCAATGCTCCAATGTTAGGTGATTTTTGGGCGGTTTAAAGTCAGGATAGTGGTCAATCAACAACATACCATAGGACTCAATTAAGATCCAATTATAGAGGCATGGGCAAATTGTATATTTTCGTGTATATTATAAATTACATTGCAAAAAACAATCTGTAAAAACTTTTTTTTTCTTTTAAAACCCAGAGCCACTTGTGTTGACAATAGAGATAGGTAGTTGCTGAACTACGAAAACCACTGTACACAGCTTACAAGTTTGCCTGAACTTCCATTTGATTTAATTGTCTTAAAATGTGACAGCTGGAATGGCCAAAGAGTGGATTTTGTTTGCAAAGTATGTAAAAAACCACAATTTGCAAATTAAACATGACCGTGCACAGAGAAAAGCCACTATAAGGGTCAAACCGGTTGCGTCAGATTATTTGAATGTCAGCTGTTTAATGACTCATTTACAAGTGACTGAAATGGAAATATTTTTTTTGCTTGTTTTACTTTGTTCTTTGTTGATTGTTATTTAGCTGAAAATTAGACTTTAACTCTATGTCTACTGGCAATGAAACAACATATCTGTGTGTTTGGGTGAAAGAAATAATTTCAATTGGATTCTCTTCTTTTTGAGGGCAGAGTGAGATGTTAAATTCCCAAATGATAAAATTCTATCAAAGCTTCTAGTTTTTTTATTTTGGAGCTACACCAGATTATGCATTTCTGTTATTTAAATGCTTTCTGTTTCTTACATCGTCATTTATAACTTAGAATGTCATTTACATTTATATACAATATTAAAATTTATGTCTATCTATCTATCTATCTATCTATCTATCTATCTATTGATCTTTCTAGAATTGACACAATTTTACACGCTGTACCTTTATGAAAGCACATAAGGCAAGAAAAGGGACTATCAACAATAAAAGAATCATGACTTGATATGACCTGAGCTCAGAAGATCAAAAATTATTTGACTGTGACATGGACGGATACTGGTGCGCTTCGGGGGAGGGGGGTCAGGGGGAGGATACATTTTGTCTAATAAGGTGAAAGCAGTATAATTTTTGGTTTGACAAATTTCCAAAGCCTCTTCACATCTCTAATTGAGAATCCAAAATAAATTTAATAAACTTGTATACCGGATTTTTATTTCATTAATCTTTAGTGCAGATTTTTAATTGAACCTCCATTTCATTCGAATAAGCACTTTTACTGTCTTCTTGTATTTCAAAGTCAAATTATTATTGTGAAGCCATGGGGAGACTCCATGACAGAGGGAGACTCACGTGCATCAGGGGGAGGGGCCAGGCGAATGGGAGCACAGACTCGAAGGTTTGTGCTCTTACATATGATCACAATAGAGTAATAATTTGAAGAAGAAAACATTTTGTCTATCATTCACATTCAAAGATCATCTTGCAGAGGTATTTGGACATATTTTTTGTTATTTAAACTGCATACACTGCAAACTGCATACATTCGTCCTTTCTGATGTATAGAATAGAGGCATTTTTGTGCTTTTAATAGCTTCTTCTAATCCTTGGGTAGTTTTTCTTCTTCGTTAAGTGTTGTTGCAGTTAACTAAAATTCAAGAATATCTTAGGTCAAAAGAAAAATTTCTTTGTTAAAAACATGCACAACCCAGCATAAATTTATTTCAATTATAAAGAGATGGTGCATCTATCATAAAACATTGGTGATGTAAAGTTAAAATTACATGAACTGTGTACATTTACTTTAACAGTGTAATTATTTCTGAAGTTATTTTGAAATCTCATGCTTGGAGATCTTTGCTTCCACTGAATATTCAAAAACAAAATCCAAAAACAGAAACTAATATGTCTTTTTAATCTGTGATAGCTGCGATGAACTGGCGACTTGTCCAGGGTGTCACCCTGCCTTCGCCCTAAGACAGCTGGGATAGGCTCCAGCAGACCCCGTGACCCTGAATAGGAATAAGCGGGTATAGAAGATGAATGAATGAATGAATCTGTGATAGTATGTTTTGTTTGACATAAATATACTCCAGTTACAGTAATACAGTTATTATAATTTCTGTCTTCCATGATTTGCCCTAATTGGCCTTCATGTTTATTATCTTCTGCAGATATGACGGCACAGGTTCTCCTGTCTTACAATGGCACACCTGAGTGTTTTAGCATCCTTTGTTGCTACTTATCAAAAGAAGGTACTATCTTTTTTACCGCTTTTGCACTGACATATTTTCTCCTGAGTTTTCCTCTTTGCCTCTATGTCCTCAACCTGGTCTTCCAAAGATGGTGGCAGCAACGTTCTTCCTCCACGACAGCAGTGATGAGTTCTGCTGACGTCTTTACCCTCCACATAGCTGCTGTCACTCAGATAGGTGTCTTTGGGTGTCTTGTTGTCTCTTGTGGGTTACATGGGAGCAATTACTTTGTAATTATTGGGGGTTTGACATGCTGGTTATTTTCATGGTATGGAGAAACGATCTTTCATGTCCTGACCTGTCTGGAGCGCTACCTTGCTGTTGTCCATCCCATCACGTATCTCGAGCTGAGAAGTGAGAGAGGCATCTTCATCAGAAACATCAGCTTTGTGTGTGTTTGGCTTCTTTGCCTTGTAAGAACTTTTATAGTGACATCTAACAGAATTAACATAATTTTAGATGTAATTGGCCAGATATTTTCCCTGATCATAGCCATCTTTTGCAACTTCAACGTTTTCTACATTCTCATTCGTCCAACTCCAGGTAAACAGGGCAGGGATGGAATTGACCGGACAAAGCTAAGGGCTTTAATCATCATCATGGCCATTGTAGGGACACTGTTTTTGAGATTTACTTCAAATCTGGTTATATATAGTTATTATTTTTTTTACAGCACAGAAAAGCATAATTGTATTATTGTTTGTTTAGGAATTTGGTCTAATATTCCAAGCAGTGTGGTTATACCTTTGCTGTTTCTGCACAGAGCTTGGAAATAAGCATGTTGAAAGTAACCAAATGGATATATATGACATTCTTATTGGACTGAGCAGTTTATTAAAAAGAAAAATCAGCACAAAAAAATACCAAGCATGATATTTCACTACAGTAACAACAACAGCAACAGCAACAACAACAAATAAATAACATTATTTTTAAAGACTTTTATAAGAGACACGGTGGCGCAGTGGTTAGCGCTGCCGCCTCACAGCAAGAAGGTCGTGGGTTCGATTCCGGGGCCCGGACCTGTGACCTTTCTGTGTGGAGTTTGCATGTTGTCCCCGTGTCTGCGTGGGTTCTCTCCGGGTTCTCCGGCTTCCTCCCACAGTCCAAAAACATGCATGTGAGCTCAATTGAATGTTCTAAATTGTCCGCATGTGAGTGTGAATGGTTGTCTGTTTCTATGTGGCCCTGCGATGAACTGGCGACTTGTCCTGGGTGTCACCCTGCCTTCGCCCTAAGACAGCTGGGATAGGCTCCAGCAGACCCCCGTGACCCTGAATTGGAATAAGCGGGTATAGAAGATGAATGAATGAATGACTTTTATAAGACAACTGGTGGCATGGTTAGACAATCAGGCATTTGCAGTCATGAGAAATGTAGGAATGTTATGCTATGTTATTTGTTTATTTTTGAGTAACTAGACTGTACATCTTTTGAACAGGAGATTGGAGTCTTTTGAATTTGACAGTGCTGTTTGGGTTGTGATGGTCATATAGTCGTGTCGGTAAGATGAAGGAGCCAGGTGTTTTTTGTGTGAGTGTTGATGAGAGTGGCTCTGGGACATCTGAGGTCATTGTCTCGCCTCCTGGAGGTATCGTGGAACCAACTACGAGATGAAACACTGATAATAGGAGGTTCCCATTTAAAAGTTGTGTGTGTTCATCCATGTTTCTATTTTTATGACATATTAATTTGTGTATTGTATACATATGAGCTTGTGTTTCTGACTCTCAATTACTCAAAACTACATTACACAAACTTGGAAAAAAGTTTGAAAAAAGCCAGAGAAAGTTTTTATTTTCTCATTGTGTAGATTAATGTCGAGGCAAGGACAAATAGTATATTGTTGTGTATAAATGATTTCATATTTTTTTTGTTTGTCTTTCTGCCTTACATTTATAGTTTTACCAAGTGTTTCTAAGCTGTTTAGACAACCTAGATTTGTATTTGTTGAACTGCATAAACTGCTGTACATAGCTTGTCAAAACTTTCATTTTGACTGTGATGGCTATAGTCAAAGCATGGAAAAGATGTTATTTGTTGGAGAAATATGTAAAAATCGCTGTATGCAAATGAAAACATGACCAAGCAGAGTGAAATACCACTATTAGGGTCAATATGATTTGACTAGAGGCCAGATTGTGAGTCAGAATATTTGAATGTCGGCTGTTTGCTTGTCGGAAAAATTAGAAATCATGCAAGACATTATAACTGGACAAAAGAGCCACCAGAATGATGGATGTGCTGCAGGACAGAGTGCTTCAAAAGAGGATTTGTCCAAGAACAAACCCTGCTGGCTTTTAAACCTGCACGCACTCAGTGCACTTATGCACCTGTGTTTTCATGTTACATGTTTTAGTCCTTCTTTTTTTCTTTGGTCTGTGTATTTATTGATTATCAATTTCCCTGTTTAGATTAGTAAAGTTTATATTTATTGATCTATCGATAAAAACGGCTATCAATAAATGGTTGAATGTGTTGTGGTCAAGAAGTGCAATAAATGATAACTGCTGTGTGCTAAACTGTTTCTGTTAAAACTGTTGTATATATCTTATTTAATTCAATACTTATTTTATTTAATTCAAAACATTCACTCTTAGTTGTGCGACGCACTCATCAGCATATATTAACTTGTGTTTTGTTTTAAAAACTTTTCATTCCTTGACTAAATATTTAAGAAATATGACAGACTGTTTCTTAAGTGTTTTTATTGCAATACACAACACATACAGTAGTAGTAATAATGATAGATCATTATTTCACTTTCTATGTACTTAATACAGCTTGCTTCATAACAAATAGCAGATGTTTTCATTTCATGAGATGAAAGAAATAGAAAAGGGCTCTTCATTATGGAATCACATACGACATGCATGTTAGATAATACAGTACACCATTTTCTTTATACATTGTCTTTTGTCTGTGAAAAAACAGCAGGTATTCAGGTATTTTTTAATGAAATTGCAATTATAACGGCGCCATGCTTGCTGAGAACTATTTGCTGCTCACATGCAGTGGCAGTAAGAGGTTATCCAAACTTTACCAAGTACAAGTTGTGTAGCTTTTTCCTTTTGTTCAGCACATGTTGCCATAAACATGCCTTTGCAACGAATATAATCCACTGAAATATATATTGACTAGATACAAAAATAAGGACAAAACATTATAAGTGTATTTCATTAAGTCAAGTTTGCAATGTTTATCAATTTCAGTTAGTTGTGCGACTCAATCAGCCTCAGAGCTGTATTTGAAACACACAATCTTTTCTGCACGGTGAAGAAACAGCAGAGGCAGCACGTAACTGCTGGGCAGACAAAACCAAATTCCCATGGCCCGCACCACGCAGCCCACAGTATAGCTGAGTAAAGATGAGGCGGCCAGCGCCAAGCAAACCAAATTTCCCGAAAACCTCATCAGCAGCACTGCCATGATGGCTGTGATGGTGACAAAAGCCCTTTGCTTCATTTTGTCAACCTTCCCCGCGTTGCTTCCTTTCTCCGCTGGTCCGAGACGAAGCAGCACGCGGAGAACCGAGATGCTGCAAAAGGAGCTGACGACCAAAGACAAAACCAAGTTGCAGAAAAACAGAATAACGATGAAATTTTGAGTGATCAGAATTTTTAAAGCAACCAGCCCGGCACATATTAGCCAGACACAACCAATGCTGATGTTCCTCATAGTTATGCCTCCATCTTTGCTCAGACTCATGTAGGTGATGGGGTGGACGACGGCCACGTAGCGTTCCACACATGTGAGGACATGAAAGAACATCTTTATGCAGGAGATGATGGCAAACATGTTGCACCCCACCCACAGCATCATCGGGTGATCGAGGAAGGCGCCGCAGCTGCAGACAATGGACCCGGAGATACCGAAAAGCTCCATGGCGACCATGTGGTAGGTGAAAACATCTGTGGGATTCATGGGCTCGCTGCTGCCATCCTTCCGCCAGCGCTGAAAGCCAGTGTGGAGGATATAGATGGAGAGCGGGAGGAGGAGCAAGATGTTGGTGATGGTGAAGGTTGTGAAGATGCTGGAGCTGGGCGCGGTGTTAAAGCAGCTGTTGAGGAAGAGCCCTTGTGACGAGTTTGCGGAAGATTCGTGAGGACGGGAAAGGGAGATGTTTGGAGGGTTGCGGTAAGACAGCTCCATGTGCTTGAAAGAGGAACACGAAACAAAAAGGAGAGACAATCACAGAAGAGTTTTGAAAATTTGAAATGAAAGCTAACCAAAGCAAAGAGCATTGCTTCTATTCGCAGTGAAGTCACAAGAAACATGTCCAAACCAATACAATCATGCCATAAGTTGTTCTTTCTTTTTTTGGTGTCTTAGATGATTTTGACTTTTGACCATAAATAAATAATTTTTTTTTTTCTATTTACTTGCTGACTGACACAGTTTACCCAAGAGGATTCCCACCAAAAATTACAATTTTTTACAATACTAAAGTAGGACCTTAATTTTAAAAGCAAAATAAACAGGCGTCATGATACATACTGGTACTACCCGAAAAATTAGAATATCAAGTAAAAGTTGTTTTATTTTGGCAATTTAACATAAAAGATGAAACCAACAAATTATATTGAGCCATTACACGCAAATTGACATATCTCAAGCAGTTCCTTGTTGTAACTTTGCTGATTAAGATTTTCATAAAGATTTGACTTATGTAACATTCTATTTTTCTGAATTTTTGAATTTGAGTTTTTTGTTTTTTAAGCTGCAAGACCTGGTCAGCAAAATCCAAAGAAATAAAAACTTGAAATATATTGATTTGCATATTATTCGTTTATATAATATGTCACATTCACCTTTTAAGTTGAATTGCTGAAATACTACAACCTTTTCAGAATATTCTAATTTTCTGGGTAGTACTGTATATTACAATAGTGTAAAATATATGTGCACCAACCTTCTATTATCTTCGTCTAAGTATATCTTCAAGAGGAGTGTCTTCTTGAGGCTGGTGTCCTTTCCTTTATTACACTCATACATGTCCTTTATATGGGACGTTGAAGTAGGACTTTGGTTTTTTGCATGTTCAGAAAAAAAAGATATGACATTTCATCCGTATGGATTTAGAAGGCAAATGTTACTTGAGTTGAAGATTACACGGCCCTGCTGGAGTTGTACTAGAGGAGCCCTGTTACTAGAGCTCTCTTTTTTTGTTTTTTTAATACTCAGGTTCAGGTTCAGGTTTATTTTTTAAAAATATTTAAAAATTCAAAATAAAATACAAAAAAAAACACAAAATGCAAAAGGAAAAACAAATCTATTCTGTCGCCCTTTTATAAAAGTCCCTGAACTTTGTTGTTTGCATGTCTGAAATATTCAAGATATGAAAATGTAATTCACTGTAGACTCTAAAACAGCATTTTTTTTATTTATTTTTTTCAAACATACAGTGTTATGTCTCACTTATGTTAACTCAAGTGAAGGTGCAATAAGCCATCTATTTGCTGGATATGTAAAGAATATTGAATATTTACACATGCTGTCCGACTTGAGGTTGAGAGAGATTTTTTGGCATATTGGCAGCAGCTTTTCTCTCCATGCTATTTTACTACAGATTGAATCTCTCCATCATGCATATTTGTGTTGCCTCACCATTGCCGTCATTGTGGTACAAAACCTAAAGGAAAATTTTGAAATAAGAAATAGATTATTTTTTCTAATTAAAAAAAAAAAAAAAAAAATCTCACTCATGTGTTGCTATTTTGTTGTTCCCAAATCTTGCCAGTTTTTCAGCAGTAGTGACACCAGATTGCTATTCAGACCAAACCAGAAACTTAGTTCAGTGGCCACTCAGATTAGATTTTGGCTACTGCCATTGGATGAAAAGTGTGTACTGCAAACAGAGTCCCTGTCAACCTAAACTATGTAATACAATAAGAGGTCCCATAATGGCCATAATGTAGTTGAATGCCCTTAGCTTTATCAACCTTCTGTCTGAGCACACTTCCATCCAAGGACAGTGGATACAGAGAAACAGTAATCTCATGAAAGCAGGTGATGTTTTATTTGTCAGCCAGAAAAAATCCATTAATGAGAATATTGATTTTGACCTAATTCCGCAGATTTGTCCTAACCTCTCTGTTCACCTACTACTAATGTTCAAAACGTTACCTGGTTTTGAACACCAGCCAAGTAGCGCCCTCCACAGGTCAGACTGTTTATGGGGAGCTGTCAACAACAAGGAAAGGAGGAGGATCTTTCCAGCAGTCTTCAAATATAAATATGTACGTACATACATATGTAACCGGTGGTTATTGTCTTTGCGTTGTGTTGAGTTTGAATGACCCACACCGTGTTCAGCTCTGGAGGCTATATCCGTTTATTCTGACAACAGAAAGTGCAACACGAAATCCTCCGTCAACTGCCAATATCTGGAGCCCCCTCTCCCATGGAGTACACAGAACAAAAGGGCACAACATACCTGACAACAGAAAGTGCAACACGAAATCCTCCGTCAACTGCCAATATCTGGAGCCCCCTACACAAATCAATCGACATCAATGTACATAATCAAACCGTGAAATCAAAACTTCACTGTGGCTCACCTCTCCCATGGAGTACACAGAACAAAAGGGAAGAGGTGAGGCGGAAAAATTTTATATAGGGGTGTGCCCCAACAGGTGTCCATAGGAGACTGAAACTTGGGGACAAACGTTCCACATTAAACAAAGGAGGCTTGTCAGGTGTTACGACTCAATTTTGTGAAATTATAAACTAATATTATTAAGGCATAAATTATCCCGTTACACATACATACATACATACATACATACATACATACATACATACATACATACATACATACATACATACATACATACATATAATATTTTTTTCCTCTAAGATAACAGTAAAGAGTGGTCAGCAGAGACGCCTGTAAATGTTGTTTTATAAATGTTTTATATTAGGCATGGTTTGGTTACATAAATGGGTTTGATAATTTCATTCAACAATAAATGAATAATTGTAAAGTAAAAATAGAATTGCAGGATAAGGTTGATTAATTTCTTGTTGAAATACAAAGGGGAACCAAAGTTCGTTCTTTGTTGTTGCATGGGGAAAACCCTTTAGACGTGCATTTTTTCTTGAAACCGCATGGTGGCCTTATCGACAGCAGCAAGTGTCTTTTGTTTTTATTTTTGATATAACTGTTCCTCCAAAGCATACTTACAGCCTCTATTCATAACTTGCAGCCCAACGAGGTAATATGTTTGTATATGCAGTGTTGATGTTGACGCCTTGCACTATTTTGTGTTTTATTTTCTTGATGTGCATTATGTTTTAATTTGTTATATTTCAGTTCTCACGGCGTGAACGTGCTGATCCGTCAAGAGTATAAATAAACGCCCGTTTTAAAAGAATCGTCCTGCGTCAGCGTTATGAAGAGAGCTACAACGCCTGTACTGTACAGTTGTGCATCGTAAACCAGAAATACGGTACATTTATGAATTTCTATAATTTACGGTAAACAGCAGGGATGTCTGCAATATACTGTAGTTTTACAGTATTTATACCCAAGGTCTACACATGTCAATCCAAAAGCAGCAACAGTATTTCAATTCTCAATAATGTGTACAGTTCAGCAGCAGAAAAAGCATCTTTAGGAGCATCCCATCATTTTCCATGACCATTTCACTGTTCATTATGTATGTATGAATGCAAATTATATCTAATCAAATCAAATTTTAATCCATACAATTAAAATTCATCTTAGTGTGCTTGACAACATTTTAAAACAATGCCAAACAGAAGAACAAGAGCACAAAAAAAAAACCATCCCTCCAACTCCCCATATATACAAGCAACCACACAAACCACACTACATTGGAATACATGGCAGAGCAACGAGGATCAATGAAAATGCCACTTATGGGCTGTCGTGTTTTGTTATATTTTTTTCACATGTGGATTAAAGTTCAACTACTCAGAGATCACACCCATATTTTTTCCGGCATTTTTTTTTAAAAAAAACGTACTTTAGTAAAACTTTTTCTCTTTGGCTTTCAGGACCTACAGTATAACTAAAATCTCTGTTTTGTCCCAGTCGAGCTGTATGAAGTGTCCTGCGACCCATGACATGATGTCGGAAATACAGTCAAAGACGGCATCTATCGGCCCTGTGTCATCAGGAGACACGGCAATGTACATATGCATAGGACATGCACGTGCCGTCAGTGATCTGGATGTCTTCAAATGTGATGCCTGTGTGTGAGACAGGCGTAAACCAGGAAGCTGCAGGTTTTGCATGTTTTCAAAACTGATGCCGACTTTGTGAAGATTCTGATACGGTCGATTTATGCAGGCAAATGTAGGCCCTCAGCACTCAGATTTCTCAAAAACCAAATCACAAGACGAACCAAATGTGGACCTAAAATTCATTTGTTTAGACTTCAAATACTCATTTCATAATATTTCTTCTAATTATATATTAATTCATCCTCTGTGCGGATCACGGGGGTTTTCCTGAAGGTTATTCCAGCTGCCCTTGGACGACAGCAGGGTACATCCTGGACAAAGCATGGGCCGGTGTTGCACCGCACATTGCTGTTAGCATAGTTGTTCCATTCAAACAACATTGGTATGGCACTTGCAGTCAAAAACTGTGTACCCTTAGCAGTGAGTGTAGATTTCAAAATGTGTACGTGCTACATGCTACATGCTACACACCTTTGTATGTTGGGTAACTACAGACCCCTTCCTTCATATCTTTACTGGTCAATGTGCGAGAAACACAGGTCTTTTGGAAAACGATGGAAGCTACGTCCTCTAAATTTCATCCATACCAAAATTTCTTTTTGTTGTCCTTATTGTTTGCTGTCTGTGCAACATGGTAGTTTTCCAGCTCTGTGAAGAAAGAGTAAAGGCAGCACAAGGCCACTGGGCAGGCTGAACCACAATCCTGACAACAGGATCCCACACGTAGTCATCTCAGCCAGCTGTGATGATGATATATACACGGAAGTTACTATAACATATCCTCCAAGTCTAGATAACAGTGCTACCATTATAAACATGACGGTGTAGCAAGCCCTCTGCTTTGATTTATCTACATGCTCTATTCTGCCAGACCTGTCTCCTGGTCTTGAATGAATCAGAACACTGATGACAGACATACTACAGAAGAAGACAATGGCAGTGACTAAAACTAGGACACAAATTACACATATGGAAGTGACAATACTTTTCTCCTGAAACACGAGAATGTTGATTCCAAAAGAAGTTAGCCAAGCATAGCAGAGTAAGACGTTCCTGGTTCGAATCCATCGTCTCTTTTTGAGTTTCAAGTAGGCGATGGGGTGAACAACAGCCAGGTAGCGCTCAATGCAAGCCAGGAGGTGAAAATTCATCTGCATACCGAATGTGGTGAGGTAAAGCCCCGCTTTCATCATGTCCTCAAGATGGGTGTAAAAACCACAAAAGCAAATGATCCACCCAATAATGCCTAACAGCTCAGTGGCCAGCTGGTGGTACGTGATGAGGTCAGACGGGCTGTTTGTCATGCTGGAGGTTTGCTGTCGCCATCGTTGGAAACCAAGAAAGAAGACAAAGAGGCAGAGAGGGAGGAGGATGAGGCAGTTGATGGCGCTGAACGAGAGAAACATTACTACAACAGAGGAGTTCATACAGTTCAGAATATGTTGATACATGCTGGTAGATGAAGATGAGGAAAAAGAGGGAAGAGAGGAATTAGAGGATAGAGAGGAGTTGGTTGACATCTCTGTGGAAAACAGGAACATAAAAAGTTCCTGTTAAAAGTTTAAATGCATCTTGAGTTACTACTGACATTAAACATACAGTATTTGAGTTAACATGTCTGTGAGTTTGACTTTAGTTAAAATCAGGTTTGGATGGTCAACTTCTTGGATTGGACTGTGTTTGACATGTGTTTATCAGGTTTGCAAGCTTTCACACAGAATATTGAAGTACCCTTCCCTCCTTCTTGGAGACATTACAGAGCAACAAGACAGAAAAGCAACCGCTAAGCTCTCTTTCCTCCCAACATCCGATCTAAACAAAATTGTGCAACACTTGAGAGTTTTAGTGGCACCTTTTTCTTTTAGCCTTAAAAGGGCTGTGATTTGTGAGGTCACTCTTATATAAATTGTTTTACCTAATCTTTTGTATCATATCTGTCTTTATGATTCTGATGATTTGGTTTGATCTCTACCTTTTTATCACCCTTGACTCTAATATTTTTATGCTAAGAATTGTCACTTTTTTACTTATGCTTTTTGTTCTTGTTATATCTCTATTGCTTTGTCTACTTACACATACAGTACAAGCCCCATGCAATGACACCCGGATTCTAATGGAATATTAAGATACATGCGGAAATACTAGCAGTTGCAATGCAAACATGCTGTTAGCTTCTCTTGAACTGTGAACTGATGTCCTAGACAAATTTCCCTCCAATGACAATCATTTTATCAATTCCGCTGCACAACTACAAGACATGATTAAAGTGAGACAAGACCGAAATCACTTTGGCTACGTGGAGTCATCTTTAAATGGAAGACATAGTTGTAGGGAGCTATGGCGATATCACAATTACATTTTATGTGTTCATTTTTTAAAAGTAAAGAAGGCAGTTTAAGTGAGATAATGAAAATATGAACATTCATTTTGTTATGGTTATAATACAATATAGTTAAATTAAACTCACATTATTGAACTAAACATGGACATCACAGAGGACACCCACCTGTCAGCAGTGACCTTCCTTGTGCTGTCTTCAAATGTGATCTGTGCGTAAGAAAGGTGAAAAGCTGGACTGTACAGGTTTTGCATGTTTTCAAAATTATCTTCACGGTGTGACAATTCTGGCATGGTCTGTTTATACAGGCAAATGTACTCCTATAGCACTTTCTTGAAAACCACATCACTGGATGCTGAAAATGTGGATTGTAAAATTAGTTTTTACAGACTTGACTTTTTTTTAATTAACCTTAATGTAATATTAAACTTTGAAAAACAAACAGGTCTATTTTTTTTTTTTTTTTTTTTAGAGTCATTGTGTCATTGATTTTCAACCAAATTTTTGTTAGTCAATAGCACAATGTTATTTGCCTCCTCAAGAGGGCAATGCTACAACAATGCGTCTGACCACACCCCTAACTTAAAGACTGACACGCCTGATGGGTGCAAGTGCCATTGCTGTTTTAACAATGTAGGCAGTAGAAGGGAAAATGACAACTTCGTCAGTCTTAAAATAGCAGTTACACTTCACACTTGGCGAGCTTTGAGCCAGGCTTAAGATGGAGTCCAAAGTCTGTGATCCACCTGCTGGTGCAACCAGTTATTTCAGCTGGGAAATGTTGTCCTAAAGCAGAGCTGGGATGACTGTGCGCATTGACTCAAGTGACTTTAGCTAATGTGCAACATTATTTACATTATAAATTGCAGATTATCAGAATTTATAGCCATTGGGAGCTATGAACATCCAGGTTTATAGAGTTATATTAAGGCCAAAAAGTTTGTACTTGAAAAAATAAAATTTGAAACTAAAATGCAAATTTTGATCTTGAATGTTGAAGTGAAAGTTGAGTTGAAAGAGTTTTTTTCTTAAGGTGAAACATAATTTTCATGCACCTAAATAATTATTTTGCATACATTATTTATTTTCAATTTTCATTTTCATATATATTTTGATATTTCAGCTTTTATTTTTTTCAGCTGCATTTTTTTAACCAGAGATTCCTGAGATTTTTCCCAGATTCTGATCTTATTTTTTGCAGTTTCAAATCTCATTTTTTCATTTTGTTTTTTTCCCCCTTTTAACTCTTTTTTTCCACTCTTGGATTTTTTTTTTTAGTCACATCCTTTTGGCCCTGACGTGGCGTGGGGGCGTGGCCTCAACTGAGAAAAGCATGGACTCATGACTGAGGACATAACCTCAGCTGTCCCTTTTCATAATGACCTCAGTTCAGCGTGAATGTGCCCCATGACATTGGGGATTGACAGACAGTGAACTGGTCTGGAACCTCGAGGCTCCAGACATGGCAGGAAACACACAAGGGAACTGCAAGTTGCCAGACACATGAGGGAACAGTTTTTCCAAAATAAAACAGGAAGCCACAACACAATTAAAAGAAACTAAACTAACACACAAAACTTGACAACCAGAATGTGGTGTGACAGTTCTTTATTTTAACCACCAAGCACAATTTGTATTAATAATGAATGTATATTGCCACATAATAAAAAAAGATAAGAAATTGGCTGTCATAAACATTTCAATATAAACAAAGCTTTAGGGAACCACGGAAAAAAAATAAACACAACACCGCACAAGACACATATATCCATAAAAGCATGAGAGACATTGTTTGCTGTCCTTAAATCTAACTGTCACGAACCACTTAGTGTCTTGGGGAAATGGTTAGTAACAAAATTGGGACCACCAAACAAGTTCCAGGAGCAGTGTACAAACTTAGGATGTTTTTAATGGTTTAACAAAAAATTAATTACAACAATCAACAGCAACAACAGAGAACGGGCAGCGGGTGGCGCCAAATCAATAACTTAATATAAACAAATTAGTCTCTGATTGAGACCGACACAACCGTCCCCAAAAAGGGACGCCACCCATAAACCTAAACAAAAGGCTACATAAAAACAAGAGGAAAACTAAACCCCAAAGAAAACCAAAAACTAAACCTAAGAGCCCAATAATTCCCCAACAAACAAATATATAAACACGAAAGTCAAACAGGGTACGAGTGCTGCACATAGATAGCACAAACACGAGAGTCAAACAAACAGGGTACGAGTGCTGCACATATAAACACAAAGCATAAACACGAAATTAAAACAAAGTACGAGGGCTAACAGCCACAATCAGACTGCCCCTGCGTTCAGGATCGTGGCAGCTTTTATGGCTTTGGGGATTCCGTCTCACGCTGTTGCGCAGGTGGCGGCGATCAGCGATTCACGGTGGGCGGAGGCAGGAACTCCCCCCAGTTGATGACGATGATGCAGCTGATGATGTATGTTTGACTCTTGCCCATCTTTTAGCCAGCTGCTGATACACTTGCTTGTCTGTCCAGTCTGTCTTTGATTTTGTATATTGGATTTTACATTCATTTTCATTCATCTTCTATACCCACTTATTCCAATTCAGGGTCACGGGGGTCTGCTGGAGCCTATCCCAGCTGTCTTAGGGCGAAGGCAGGGTGACACCCTGGACAAGACGCCAGTTCATCGCAGGGCCACATAGAGACAAACAACCATTCACACTCACATGCACACCTACGGACAATTTAGTATATTCAATTGACCTCACACGCATGTTTTTGGAGTGTGGGAGGAAGCCGGAGAAGCCGGAGAGAACCCACGCAGACACGGGGAGAACATGCAAACTCCACACAGAAAGGTCCCAGGCCCGGGCCCCGGAATCGAACCCACGACCTTCTTGCTGTGAGGCGGCAGCGCTAACCACTGCGCCACCGTGTCGCCGTATACAGTCTTTTCTGTTTTTTTTGTTCACGTGCAATAAAATTTAAAAAAATAAAAAAACGGAAAGCTGCAAACTGGAGGATTGCTCGACATGCATTGCCAGTGTGCTAAAGCGTTAATAACATTAACATCAACAAACATAGTTTTTATACAACAGTGTCTCTAAAGATAAATGTCATGGAAATTTCCTTGAAAGTCAACAACATTGTCAGTTTTAAGTATAGTTACAGTTCCCTTTAGTGTCCATCTAAGTTTTTCAAAACGCAATTCACAACACAAAGGTTTGCCCTCTTCAGATAAAGCACAGGTAGTAACAGTGCGTTTGGCATACTCATCCATAATGCAGACATCCACAAATTACACTTTATACTGTCCTCCAACAGATTGGTAGCGTACAGACAAATACCAACAGTGTAGACAATGAGTTTGACCAACATAACTGCCAGGATTGCAAATATAGTTTTGAATGCCCTAAGTCTTGATTGGTCAACCTGTTGTCTGCATCCACCCACTTTGGCTGGTCTGGGACGAAATAGAACACAGAGTACAGAAATGCTGCAGAAACAGATGGCAACAAAGCTGATGATTGTAGAAAAAAATAAGATGAAAAAAGTGATGAAGGCATTGTCACTATAATGCAGACCCAAGGCTGGAAAGCACAGCAGACCACTGCAGCCAATGGCGATGTTCCTTATTCTGATGCCTTTTGCATTCTTAAGGCCCTGGTAGAAGATGGGGTGGACAACAGCAAGGTAGTGCTCAA
This sequence comes from Thamnaconus septentrionalis, assembly GCA_009823395.1. Taxonomy (NCBI): domain Eukaryota; kingdom Metazoa; phylum Chordata; class Actinopteri; order Tetraodontiformes; family Monacanthidae; genus Thamnaconus; species Thamnaconus septentrionalis. The sequence continues at coordinate 8,841,722 of CM020503.1, forward strand.
GGCAGATGAGAATGTGACATGTCATCTGGCCAATTACTTGCATAGTTAAAAGGGAGATGCCGGGAAAGACCATGTTTGAAAGACCAGTAAGGAGACCCAAACTGATTAGAGTTGAGCCCAGCACACTCAGAAGCTCTACAAGAACAGCACCGTAGGTTAGGAAGTCAGCGTGGCTGGTGGGTGTGCTGGCACTCTGCTGCTGCCATTGCTTGAGACCCAGGTACAGGATGAAGATATAAAGAGGGAGGAGGAAGAGGATGCTGACGAAAGAGAAGACAGTAATGCTAACAGTTCCGGTAGTTAGGTTGAAGCATTTGTACATTTGAATGCTCAAAGGAAGAAAGATTGCATTGGAAGGGAGAGAGAGCGAGAGCAAGGAGGCGTTGGTGGACATCACTACAAGCATTGTGGCAGCAATAGCAGAAAGATTGGACAAAACAAAAGACACATGAAATAAAAACGTCAAATGTAAAATATGATACCAGAACTCGTCAAACAACCTATTAAGTATCATATTTGTTCAAATAACTTATGTTAAACAGATTAAATATATTGAGCTTTTCCTAGACATCCATTTATTTTTTTTAACAACTACATTGTATTCTCGTTTGGAATTTAAACATCACAGAATGGATCTTCTTTGTGTATTTTACTGCATTTTAAAACACTAACCTTGGTAGTCAAGACCTCTGCAGGTTTTCCTTACACCTTCTGCCACCTCTGCATCCAGGTGTTGATGTCTTGAGTGAGTCAAACGCACAAGGTAGGAAACATTTGTATTTAAGCAAATATTTTTTCCACGTGTTGCTGGTTTGTTTTCTGTATGAAAAAAGCGGTCATGGAAACTTTCTTGTGACGTAATCACTGAGTCTTTTGGCCTGTTACACAGAGTGCTGCCTGACAGATGCGTCAGTTGGTCCAACAAAGGCTCGTGGATCTCAAGGTCTCCTCAGTTTGCAGTCATTTCTTTTTGCCATTTGCTGATCACTGTTGATTTACTGCAGCTTTGATTCATTGTTTGTAAATCTATGGCCGTCATCAAATTATCACACCCCCTCCAAACCAGTGAGATACGAGTGTGGTGAGCAACTTGTTTTTATACACCAATAATAGAGATGAAGAAAAAAATTGGTTAGAAGCATGAACTGAAATATCCGAATTGGGAGTTAAAACATATCACTACATGTTTATTTTAGTGGCACTGTTTTGCAGTTTGCACCTGTAACCTGTACGTTTGTGTTTGTTGCACTCCATGTTTAACGAAAGTAAAGCATAGACAGTTTAATTCACAACAGTTCTCTATTTTCGTATATAATGGTAAGGTTGTTATGTTGTCCAATGAATTGGTATGAAATATATCAGAATGTAATGACTTTAATAATACCACTATGTCATCTTGCAGAGGCAAGTGGCTGATTACCATCGTAAATGATTGACTGGAGTCAAATGAGCTGTAACTACATGGGTGTCTATTCAAATCAAATCAGCATGACTGGAAGCAAAACACCTATTTTTCATTTTGACTGTTCAGCTAATGTTGTTTTGTTTGCTCTAAGGGCAATGTAGTCGCACTGAAAACAAACAAAATCCATATTTGTTTCAGTCATATGCATGTGTGTCTATTAAGAAAATGAGAGACAGACAGGAGTTCTCCATCAACCTTTGATTTTCTTTATATGAAATTTCTTTATATTTCCACTGAAATGTGTAGGCATATAAACTAGAAAGCTGAAAATATTCACTTGTCACTTGACTTAACCTTGAAATCAGCTGTGAATATGTGCAGTGCATTTTACAAATGGTAAAGACAACTATATCAAGGCTCAGAAAACTGCATTCAGGAACACAGAGAGAATGGCAAGTGATGACTGATTTTACAACATGCAAAAAAATAAATAAATACAAACTGTAGATTGAACACCTCCACACGCCCTCGCATTCCAGATGCAAAGTATCTCCTCCAAAAAAAAAATCATACAAAATGGGTATTTCCATTGCATCCATTTACATTACATCTGTTTGGGGTTTTTTCAACAGAGAGAATAGAGGACTGCACATTTGTTTATTGATATTACCATGGTTTAAATAAAAATATTTCTACAGTTTAATAGTCATTTGTTTTGTGAATTAGTCACATGATCAGGCTGTTTTTTTATCAAGTTTTAAAAAATGTCAGTGTTACAATGATATGGGGAAGGGAAAATAAATAAAACCTAAGATGTGTCAGGTAAGTGATAAAAATAGTTTTATTACAGCCAATATGCAAACAAAAAGGAGAGGCAAAACTACATTGTAAAATGACAGATAGGTGATCAGATAGGTCAACCCGAGCAAACAAAGACAATAGTAGTAGTAGTAGTAGCAAACTTGATAGTCATAGTACAGCTGACTATTTTAAAGAAAAAAAAACCCCAATGAGAAAATAAAGTCTCTTTTAACTACTCTATCGACAGAGAAACACAATGTTCAACACCTCTAAACCCTTTTGCTTCTGAAAATACGTGTGGAAAATCCAAATGTGAACGTGAAGTGTGAAAAAATGACTGATCAAAAACAAAAATCCAAAATACTAACCCTGGGTCTTTAATGTGAATCATAGAACCAATGACAACCAAAGGAAACTGCATCAATCAGGAGGTACATGTTACCAGTGACTTTGCTTGGCTGATGCTGATTTTGTTCATTGTCACCATTTTTGTCCAACCCTTCAGTTCAGTATATATATATATATATATATATATATATATATATATATATATATATATATATATATATATATATATTATTGGTGGCATGAAGGCTTGATCGTACATACTAGCAATGGAGTTGAGGCTGTTTAAAAATAGTACTCAGGAGGGATAAATAAAGTTAAAGGTTAAAGTCCCACTGTCCCACATCCCTAAGGATGCAAAATTTTGTCCCCTGAGGGAGCAGTGGGCAGCAGCGGTGCTGTGCCAGGGAAACATTGGGTGATCTAACCCCCCAGTTTCAACCCCGACCACTGAGTGTCAAGCAGGGAGGCAATGGGTAGCATTTTTACAGTCTTTGGTATGACCCGGTGGAGGATCAAACCCACAACCTACCAGTCCCTGAGCAGACACTCTACCACTAGACCACTGAGCTGGTTAATGATGGAACTCAAAATGGTGGTTTCCATTTAGGAATCCGTTGTTTTGGGGGGAGTCCCAATCTGACCATTGGGAAAGATTTATAATGACTAATGGTGTTGAATAATTCCTTTCTTTACAAAAGGGGTGTGGTCTTGGTCCCATGCTATTTAATGCCCTTGACTTCACCTTTGCAGTGATCAGAGTATTTCTGTGAACGTATGTATTCATTTACTCTAAAGTACAATTATTTTTGTGTTTTTTGAGAAAGAAATAATACAAGTCCCTGTAGACTGTTTGGTAGTTTTAGCCACTGCGCAAACAAAAATAAGTGACATTGTGCATCACTGTCTAGCTCAGATGAAAAAGCACTGATAACTCCACTGCCCACTATTCTTGTCAACATTAGTGCCAGTATGATTAGAATGATGTAGAACGCTCTTAACTTCGATTGGTCAACCTGCTTTCTGAATCGACATTCTTTCCCTGGCCCTGGACTAATCAGCGCAAAGAGAACAGACAGACTGCAGAAGAGAACAATTATCAAGGACAGGGCAGTGAAGGTGACGTAAAAGTTGGTTATAACATTGACATCTACAGTGCTCATTAAACAAAATACCAAAAGAGACCACAACCAAGTGCAGCCAATAGTGACATTTCTTATTTGGACCCCTTTTGCATTCTTCAAGTTCCGGTAGGTGATGGGGTGACAAACAGCCAGGTAGCGCTCCACACAGGTCACGGTGTCAAAAAGGATATGTACACATGTTAAAGAGTACAAAATAAACAAACCTACAATCCCCATATAAAGAAAATTAGCCATGGCACCACAGCTGCCCAATATCAACCCTGTAAGACTTAAAAGTTCACAGATGCTCATGTGGAATGCAAAGTGTTCTGAGTGGGTGACTGCCATGCTGGAGCCCTGGAGCAGGCGTTGTACGATAACAAAGATGACAAAGGAACTTACAGGGATGACAGTGAGACAGTTAGTGACAAAGAAGGTGCTTAAGTTGATGATTCCAACTGTGGTGTTGAAGCAAACTTGGAAGACATTGTACATTTCCTCATGGGAAGTAAACGGAGAGGATTCTCCATTTATGGCGGACATAACTTTGGCCAAGAGCTAGAAAGACAGGAAAAGATAGAATGGTGGAGAGCAAAACACAGAAGATAAAATGAAATGAAGTGAGAGTGCAAACCTTCACTGGGCTAGGTTCAAACTATTATTGCCTTTTTTCTGACAAGAGATTCAATGAGACACTGACTGTCTTATTGAAACTAATCAATGTGGAAGCATGATCACCCTGGACGAGGGTAAATGGAAGGGTAGCAGTTTTATGGGTGTTACTCTCCGATACTCTCTTTAATGCTGCAACTGGGGCAAAAAAAAAAAAAAAAATTAGTAAAGTACCATTGTATTACACACACACACACACACACATATTTGTGTGTGTGTGTGTGTGTATATATATGTATTCCCCAAAATTAGACTTTTTTATGAGCACAGTAGCTTTAATCAGTTATTTCTAATTTAGTTTTAGCAGTTTAAGCAGATTGCAATATGGAGAGAGAAAAAAAGTGTGCTCACCGTGTCAGTGCTGTGGGTCTGTGTTTTACTCCTAAGTGAAGTCTGATTGCATATTATTCTTTGTGGGTGTGTGTTCATGTTGTATAACCAGTGATGACCACATCCTCAGTTTACATTGCTTCAGGTGTGCAGCTGTGGCTCATAGGAGTATGTCATCCATTTTTTCATGTGTTTGCAGCACCCACTACTGCAAACCCCCCCCCCGCCCCCGGCCCACCCCAACCCGAAAGAAAAAAAAAGAAAAAACAAGCCAGACTTAGTTGTGTGTACACATTGTTTCTTTAAATTGCCTTTTTCATCAAAAAATTAAAAAAGTGGTCAAGTGTAACATAGATGTCCATAAATTGATCAAATATTACGTGTCTTATTTATTATTTTTTTCACCAAGTTCACCACAGCACAACATCAAAATACATCGCATTTAAAGGAAATTTAAGAAAATGTATACAATCCTGTTCAAATTACTGGTCATATCTGAAATTCGTTTGATACTAATACTCACTAGCCAACAGCTATTTAAAAAAAAAAAAAAGCCTTGCAAACCACTAATAGTACTCAACTAACTAGAATCTAAACCAAGAATTACATGTTTTAAAAAGTAATTGAACATTTTATTTCATAAATTTTGAAATTATATTGTTGATGAAAAAGTGAAACGTCACCATAGAATAATTTCAACAAACTAAATTAGGTTGAGCACATTTCCAGAAGAAGGTTTTTAATAGGGCTGGCACCATGAATGCGTTAATCGCAATGAGATTAAGTTTTTATTATTGTATTGTATATTGGTATTTTGTATTTTGTTTTGTAATATATACGCAGTGATAGGAGTTGGAGGAGCACATTTTTCCCCCTTCAATTCAGGTACATTCATGTCAAGACAAAATTATTTTCTGATGCAAAATATTGTATATGTATGTTCACATTTTTGTGAATCTTAAGCATTCTGAAATTACTCATCTCTTGACTATTTGTTGCTTTTGCAACAAGCAAACCATCCTGCTCTCTGTATAAAGAGCAATGGTTGCACCATGCTGCCTGGCAGAGTCATCCACACCATAGACAAGATGAGATGACACTTTGTGTCCTCTGCTGCCACAGGTAAAGTATAAAAACTGCTAAGAAGTACATTAGTACCAAACCTTAACAACAGCACTGTCAGTATGATTACAATTGTGTAGAATGCTCTTAACTTTGATTCATCAAGCTGCTGTTTCGACCCAACCACTTTCCCTGGACCTGGACGAATTAGGACAAAGAGTACAGATAGACTGCAGAAGAATACAATAGCTATGCACAAGGCTGTGACAAATAAAAAGATGATGGCGGTTAGAACTTCACTTTTCGCATTCATTAAACTTGCTATTAAAAAAGACAGCAGCCACGAACATCCAATGGCAGCATTTCTTACTCTGACACCTTTTACATTTTTCAAATTCCGGTAGGTGATGGGGTGAACGACGGCCACGTAGCGTTCCATACAGGTCAGGGTGTCAAAAAACATAAGTACAAATGTATTCGAGCATAACATGAATAACCCCACATACACCATAGGATTAAGACCAGCCGCAACACCACTGAGTGTTAGTATCACCCCTATAAGACTTAGGAACTTATTAATGACGGCCTGGTAGGTGAAGTGGTCAGAGTGGCTGGCTGTTATGCTGGAGCTCTGCAACCAGTGTCGGACACTGATGTAGATGACGAGGCCACAAAGAGGGACGACAAAGAGACAACAAGTAACAAGGAAGATGCTTAAGTTGATGATTCCAGCGCTGGTCCCTATGCAGCTTTGCATGATCTGGAACATGTTCTCAGCTTGAGAGAACAGACTGTGTCCTCCATTTACAGAGGAAGAAGCGTTTTGTGACATAGCCTTGGGAAAGGGGTAGAAAGGAAGTTAGAGGGAAGAAAATGTTAGATTACAAAACATGTGACAAGAAAAACACTGAAAATGCCACCATTCATCATTCACTTGAATCCTCAGTGAATCTGCTGAAGATAAATCTGATTTCATTCCCTAGTATTTTTTTTCTTTCCAAGTCAAAACATGGACGGGACAAAAAAATTCAGTTTGAGCCCAAGGAGAGGCAGGACAATGGAACAGGGCCAAACTGTGGCAACATGTGCAGCATCAATTTATTCATTTAACTAAAACAGCAATTTATGCTCACATTACCACATACTTGCTCAAACCCTGTTCTTCAGTTTGTAAATCTGATGCACCCAAAGTAGAATTGGTGAGAATTATCTCAAGGGACAGGGACAGAGTTCTGTTTCCTTGATTTCTTGATTATGCCTCAGAGCTTTATACACTTGTTACTACTGAGCAGGGTTGAAGGTCTATGCCACCACTAATGAATGATGACTTATTTGCCCTGATTAATCATCAATATGCAACGTGGAAAACTGAGAAGTCTCTGAGTTAAAAGCAAAAACTTTTAATTTGTGCTTCTTTACATATTAATTGATTTTTAGTCTTTTTGTAAATTATTTCCAAATTACAGAATACAGGGTTTTGGCACTTCCATGTTGACCTCCTCTTTAAATCAGAAACTCTGTCCATCTTTCTATACACTCAATGGTTTAAATACACTGTCTCTCCATCCAGTTACATATTTCATATGTCCAAGGACTGACCCCAATGGGGCAGATGATGTGAAAAGATACAGACATTCTGCTACATGGCCCATGTGTGGCTTTATCAGGGCCAATTGCATGCATTCACTGGCTATATTGATTGAAATATCCTGCTGTGGAAACTTAGGGCCAGAGCAACAAAGGGATTTTGCACGCATTTTGTAGCAGATAAACCTGCATCAACAGCCTAAGAAAAGGGAACATGTTTTATTAACAGAACATTGATCTCATTCTAATGTGTTTTTATTGGTCACTTGCACTTCACTTGCATTTCGCACACAACTTTACCCTCTTCTATACAAATAAGCCTCATTAGAAATACCGCTGACTTCCACACGCAGCCAGACCTACGAAGATAGAAGATAACAGTTTGCACGTATTAATTTGCTTGCACAATACACAATCAAGAATTTTGCGCAAGAAGCCCTTCAGAAGCAATTGGTGCACCATGGTGCCTATGCCAAAGTTCTGTTGTACACTCATATATACATTTGGTGTGAAGTGGGGGGCATAAGAATATTCCTTAAATTTGGGGGGCATCCAGATTAAATTGAACATACGGCCCAAATTTTGCGAGGGGTGTCCTGATCTCTATTTATTATTTGGGAAGTGACTTCCTCTCCAAATTGCCTTTTGCACAACTCACTGCAGTGGTGATCAATTAATTAGTAAATACATGCACACCTGGCCCTTAGAAAGCCCCACATGGGATATATAGTGGTGTCTCTTGCAGATCTATCCACTTCATGGTTTTATCAATGCAATTTCTTTTTCAATGAGTAAATGATTATATAACGTTAAATTATCATGTTCACTTGCATAATGTGTTGCAAGTAAACATGAATAGCATTAAAACATTGCATTTCTTATTATTATTTAAAATATTATCAAACCATTCAGCTGTCTATGTAGAATGCATTTTAATCAAGAAAAATGTTTTCTATTAAATATAGCATTTCCAGTGAGGCATGCACTCACATTCACTGCAGACAAGAGTTTCAGCTTTTCAGTCTGTTTGTTTTTGTTTTTTTCTCTTTAGCTCAGATTTAGAACCAAAATAAGATGGATAATTTCTGGAACACTCAGTGCATTTATTATTTATCTTGATTTTCAGATCATCTTAAATGACTTGCCCTAATTCTCATTCAGTCATTTCAATATTCTCAGTTATTTAAACATGGGTTGATACAAAAAAATAATTAAAGAACAGTCTCACCGTGTTTCAGTCAAGATCCTCCTGACGCTATGGAGCCTGTGTTTCCAAAAAAACATTGATGTTTAATTTGGGTGCATTTGCTTATCAGAGTGTGTGTGTGTTGTCTGTTATTTTTGCATGTTACATAACATGTAATTATTATGGTCTCATTGTGCAGCTGTTGCTCCTGAAAATTGTTACCCCATTTCTATAAATAAAGCATAATCCATACGTTTAAAAAAAATAGTATGGTTAGCATTTGAGGTTCAAACATAACTTTTGTCCTACTGGCCAAGTGGTTGATAAGAGACCCTTGGTACCCTAAGTATGTTCTTATGTATATATACATGAGAACCGTTCTAAATGTGGGAAAACCAGACTGTTTTATTGTACTGCGAGTACACACTTTAATTAAAGCATTTATGGGCAGTATGTTAAGTTTTTACCGATAAAAAAAGAAACAAAATCATAAATCAAGCCAAATTTTACACACTGGACCTTTAAGAAGGCACAGAGGAAAGACCCTACAATCCAAACAGTCTATTACAGTGAGGAATTAAAATACTTTTAATAGTTCAATAATTCAAGCCATATCAGAGACAGCTGCCACTTGCTGAGGCGCTACAGTCCACCCTCCATAGGGGGCAACCTAGAGGAGGAGACTATAAGTTCCACACATGTATGTGTCCCATCACTGTTCTATTTAAAATAAACTTCGTGTTAGCCAATGGGTTGGTTTGGGCCCAAATGGTAGACAGAGAGACAGAGGCAGAGAGACGGTTAATAGTTTTAATATTTAAAGGCAGTAAGACGGCTGGTCCGATGGAAGTCCAGGGCAGGCAGACCAGAGCGAAGAGGTCTAGGCAGGCAAGCTGAGCAATCAGCGTGAACAAGCAGAGCAGCTGGAGGTCTAGATTGAGCAGGCATCTGAACAGACAAAGGTCTGACATCACACAAGAGCCTAGTGTAGGCGTGACTAGTCCGTCCGCATAGTAAACTGCGATGTGGTGGCCTGGTTGATTCAGTAGCAGGTGGATGTTTACTGATAATTGCCACCTGGGCTCCACCCACCACCACCCAGAGTGGCTGGAGGAGCCACACTTGGGTCCCTTTTCAATTTTGTATTGTGTGAATCGTAAGGGTTTTAAAATTACACAGAAGTTTGTTTTTGTTCATCTGGTTAGCACATGTCTGAAACTAAAAAGGTTCAACACTTTACAGCAAACTCCAAACACAGTTTGAGTATCATGTACAATGTTTAATAGAAGAAAACATGGAACTAAGATACTTTTTATTTACAGACACATAGTTGTAATATTGTCATGTTTAAAGTAGACGTCAGATTGTAGGTACAAAAAGATTCAGAGGTAATAATAATAATGTATTCAGTAAGAACTTTTGGTGAAGCCATGTACTACAGCTTCTTTGTGCATTTTTTTGTTGGCTTTGTTTAATGTTGTTTTTTTTTTTTTTTTTTTAGCCTAGCATAAAAATCTTTTTAATTTCTGGTCATGGTTGTTGGTAGCATCTATCAGCTAGCCCTCATTTCAATCCAAATTAAATCAAATAAAATCCACACTTTGTTTTTATTGACACAAAGGGCCAGATCCATAAAGAATGGATCATGGCTACAAAAAGCATATATTATAAATAGCAATATGTTTTTTTACAACAACATTGCGTCTCTGTGCCACTATTTCTAATGGCGCTTATTGACGTAAATGAGGGTGCCATTTTTTCGTGAAATGTATGCAAATGATCAATTCAAATATATTCAAATTAATTGATACAGATGGGACGCTACCTGCGCCTCATTGCGTTTTGCGCCGCTTTTTACCTTTGTATCTGTTCTGTGGATTTTTTCTTTTCTTTTCAATTTGCACAGGTATTTCTGTTGTAAAAGCAGCAAAATCGAAAAACAAGATGCAGAATTGATAATACAAAATTAAAACCAAGCAGCAACGACAAAATACATGTATATGTACACATATGATGTCAGGTTTACATACAGGTTTAGAAACATATATTACATAAGTATGTTAAAATAATAATAATAGGATTAGAAATATAAGAAGAGACAGAAATATAATACATGAAAAAATTGAGATACCAAGGTAACAAATAAATACCTAGCGTTAAGATGAACTAAAATCACATGCAAATAATACAAAAGAAAGAAAATCCAAAGAAAATCTAAAACCAAAAATGGCTTCTCGTCAGTTAAAAGGGTGAGTTTTTCACCTTGTTTTTAATTCAGCAACACTACTAGCACTGCTGCTGCAACGAATACGGCCACACATAATAATGATAACAAGAAGAAGAAGAAGAAGAAGAAGAAGAAGAAGGTAACACTTTCTATGAAGGTCTAGTCTATAATGCATTATGAGAACATTCATAGACTAGACCTTCATAGAAAGTGTTACCAGAAGAATTTCACTCTTGGGTGCTTGAGTGCTTAAGATACTACTAACTAAGACTGATTTAGTTTTTCTTTGTCATTAGAAATATTAAAGGAAAGGTGTTGAGACTATTGGTTGTTTCCACAAATTGACATTGTTCTATCTCTTTGCAAAAAGTGCACAAATGTCATAACACTGGCAGGAAATTTTGTCCAGAATAAAGGCCGAGTTAAATCACACTTCTTAGTGTCCTCAAGTTTCAATGTTGTATATAAAACACTAATAAGGACAGTAGCTCCCAGCCTTATCAGCATGACTGCCAGAATGATTAGAATTGTGTAGAATGCCCTTAACTTTGTTTGGTCAACCTGTTGTTTAACCTGTCCCACTTCACCCGGTCCTGGACGAATCAGAACACAGAGAACACACAGACTGCAGAAAGAGACTACTATTAACGATGAGACTGTGACAGGGAGAAGAACATAGGCCATGATTGTTTCACCATTTATGAATAATAAACCTGCCACTGAAAACGACAGCAGCCAAGAACAACCAATGGCAACATTTCTTATGCGAACCCCTTGTGCATTTTTAAGATTCCGGTAGGTGATGGGGTGAATGACAGCCAGATAGCGCTCAACACAGGTCAGGGTGTCAAAAAACATAAGTACAAACAGAGTTGAGCAGAAAAGGAAAAGTCCTATAAACATCATAAGATCATGATCAGCCATAATACCACAGCCCGACAGTATCACCCCTGTAAGATGTAGGAACTCACTAATGATTGTCTGGTAAGTGAAGTGGTCTGAGTGGCTCACTGCTATGCCGGAGCTCTGCAGCCAGCGTTGGACACTGATGTAGATGACAAGGGCACAAAGAGGGAGGACGACAAAGACATTGGTGGCAATGACAACACTGAGGTTGATGCTTTCACCTGTGGTTTTCAAGCAGTTTTGCAAGATAGTGTACATGTTCTCTGAGGAAGAGGAACATTCTTCAGAGCAGTTGAGTGACATTGCTGCAGGATGGAAAAAGACTTACTGAGAAAGGTTGTTTACTTTTATTGTAATACCAGATGTTGAAGACATGTAAAACAATGCTGAGCTGAAGATATCATCAGTATGGTGGTAATTTTGTAGTATGCTATGTTGTTTATCCATTAGCCACTGACTATGTTCACAAAATAGTGAAATCAAGAGGTTTGAGTTTAAAAACAAAAGAAACAAAAACAAAGGATTTATTGCCTCAAGTCACAAATGTCTTAGTTAAAAATAATTATTAGGTGTACTTTACTTTATGGCTACTGGCATCAAATCAGTGACCAACAACTGCCATTTATTAAAAACCAATTTATAATAAAACTATAATACAACTATACTACAATTCATGATAGTATTAGTAATAATAGTTATACTTGCTATACTAAACATACTAGAAACTTGGGCATGAACAGAAATTGGAAATACACAGCCTCACCTTGTCAGGATTATAGACCGTTCAGATTGTTTACTGCCTCTGTTTCCACTGTGTCAAGGACTGTCATCTGTATGTACTGTGTATTTACTTTTCTATGAAAGTGTGTTGACATATTTGTGACTTTTTTGCATGTTATGTAACTCGTCCTGTTGCTTTGCAGTGGTTTTGTGTTCATGCTATACAATATGTAAGTCTCCTTTTTCCGTCTAAATACTATACCTTGTTCCTACTTCCTTCTAGGAGCAGCTTCACACTGGTTTTGTCTGTTATACTATCGACAAGATGAGAAGGCACTTTGTGTCCACGGATAAGAACATCACCACATAAATCCTAACAACAACACTGCCAAGATGATCCGTTACAATGATTTGGAATGCTGTAAATATGATGTGTCAACCTGCTGTTTTGACCCTTCCCACTTTCCCTAATCCTTGGGCAAAGAGAACAGATTGAGAGCAGGCTTTGAGAAAGAAAAGGATAACCATGACCATAAGAATTTCACCTTTCACATTTGTTAAACCTGTCAGTTGGCAGCTGTGGCAATCTCACCGACATTTGGAATTTGGCGGTAACCTGTGAGCAGGTCAAACTAACAAATCTAGCTGCCCATACCTGATAATGCAATCTTTCAATGTGGGTCGTGGAAAATTGTCAGCCTGAAGAAATACCTCAAAATCCGGTTATAGGTCTTCCAAACACCAGTCGCTCGACACATCATGAGAAAGTGTCAGCACCCTTTTCTGGAATCTTCAAGCAGCAACAACTTGACAAACAGATTCATTGAATAATTTAACCCCCTGCACAATTATTTTCTTATTAACCAGTAAAGTGGTCGCCTAAAAAGTGGTAGGTTGTGGATTTGCACGCTGGCCAGGTCATCACAAAGACTTTAAAAACTGGTACCCATACCTGCTTTGCATCAAGGTTTGGACTTGGGGGGTTGACTCACTTGATTATTCCCTGATGTGACACTGCTGCTGCAGCAGAGGTCAAATTATGTGATGATCAAAAGGACTTTACATTTTTAACATCTTTCTGAATGAACTGACATTGGCCATGATTTACTGCCTCCCCAACAGGCAACAAACTCCTGAGGGATCCATCAGAACCCCTGACTTATCTTATAATTGGAAGACACCCTCCAGTTCCCCTTTCTGAAATTGGGAACTAATTCCCAACACAGACAGACAGACAGACAGAGAGAGAGGGGAAAATGACTTTATATGTAGGTTCTGTTTGAATAATAGTAATAATAATGATAATGATACAACCAAAACTGTCAGGCCGGGACTTGAGGCAGGACTCAGACGCAGAGTTTACCAGAAAACAAGTAATTTTATTTCACACGCAATTGACCTCTGGTCAGAGAGATCAAATAAACAGGCTATGAGAATCCTATTCTCACTGAGCTGACAACAAAATCAAAATCACTTTCATGGAGGAAAAAGGACTAACTAACTAACAAAAGTATACTCTCATAACAAATCTTGGCTTTAACAAAAAAAAAAACTCACTCACGAAGAGGAAAAAGACTGACAAACTAACAAAAGGTCTACTCTAATGACAAAACAAAACAAAACAAAAAAAATCACCTACGAGGAGGAAAAAGACTGACTAGTAAACAAAAGCCTATTCTAATAACAAAACTTAGCAATAACAAAAAAATAAATAAATAAATAAATCGCTGGACCTCAAGGCACAACCATCTTACTGTGGAATCTAATGGCTGTGGCAGTGAACGGGTTCAGGGCTAGACGTGACGGACGACAACACTCTGGCACAAGACAAGGGAAACACACAGGGTAACAAGGCACTGGTGGAAACAATGGGTAATTGGGTCAGACGCACAGGTGGAACATGAGGAGGGGGGCTTGATCTAAAACAAGAGGAAGCTGAGTTAAGCTGTCAAAATAAAACAGGAAATGACGAGACAAAACCCCAAGATGAGACAAAACCTCACCACATTGTGACAAAAACATAATCATTCCGATAATTGTTTATTGTCAATATATACGAAAAACTCAAGTTATGCTTAGAAATATTACTGCAAAACAGAATAGAATTTTTTTTAGCACAATTTCCATTTAAAATATTTTAGTTGCCACTTGGTTAAAGTTGCCATCAAGTCTGAAACAATATCCCAAAATTTTAAAAGGTTGTGGCTTGTTTGATTGACAAACTGTAATGTATCACCAGTTATGTTTGATACTGCTGTTGTTTTCCATGGTCACGTTTCTGCTTTGTTATAAATAGTGAAGTAAATGTGAGTTCAGACTTTGTCGTTTCTGCAACATATCTTTCCTTCTCTCTGCAAAAATAGCACAAATGGCATAACACTGGTGGGAAAACTGGTCCAGAATATTGGCTGTATTAAATCACACACTTTACTGTTCTCAAGTTTCAATATAGTATATAGGAAATCAATGGATAAAGTTACTATCAACCTTATCAACATGACTGCCAGAATGATTAGTATTGTGTAGAATGCCCTTAACTTTGATTGGTCAACCTGTTTTTTAACCTCTCCCACTTTCCCCGGCCCTGGACGAATCAGAACACAGAGAACACACAGACTGCAGAAAGAGACCACTATTAACGATGAGACTGTGACAAAGAGGACAACAAAGGACATGTTATTTGAATCAGTTATAAATAAGAAACCTGGCACTGAAAACGACAGCAGCCAAGAACAACCAATGGCAACGTTTCTTATGCGAACTCCTTTTGCATTCTTCAGGTTCCGGTAGGTGACGGGGTGAACGACAGCCAGGTAGCGCTCAACACAGGTCAGGGTGTCAAAAAACATGTGTCCAAATAAGTTTGAAACGAAAAAGAAAAGTCCCACACACACCATCAGTGTGAGATCAGCATTGACACCATAACATACAAGCAACAACCCTGCGAAATTTAAGACCTCGTTAACAATCATGTGGTAGGTGAAGTGGTCTGAGTGGCTCACTGTGAAGCGGGAGCTCTGCAGCCAGCGTTGGACGCTGACATACAAGACAAGGGCAGCAAGAGGGAGGACGACAGAGACAATGGTGGCAATGACAAGACTGAGGTTGATGATTCCACCTGTGGTTTTCACGCAGTTTTCCAAGATGGTGTACATGTTCGCTGAGGAAGAGGAAGATTCTTCAGAGTAGTTGAGTGACATTGCTACAGGATAGAAAAAGACTGACTTAGAAAGGTTTACATGGATGAGTTCCAAGTCCTTAAACGTGTGAGAGACCTGTGAAACAATGGCATTACTGACATATTGCATCAAAGATAATGTTTATTGCACCATTTCACTCTTCCGCAAAAAGCTGAAGACATTTGCAACAAATGGCAGGCATACATTTTTATTTTATGTTACAATGTTTGTCCGTAAGCCATTAGTCATTAGCCAGTAATCCACAATGACAGAAGGATGACTCAACATAATTTTTCTTAATTTTAATTTTGAACTGTCTAGAATAAGATAGAATCTTTTTGAATTAGGTGTAGTTATGACTATTTGCCTTAGTCTGACATTCTTTTTTTATATAAATTTTGAATATTTTTTATATTGTATGGTAATTGTAATTATAAAAAAATACTATACTTGATATTATCAATATTCCTAGTCACTTTGACATGTAGGACAGAAATTGGAAATACATAATAGTCTCACCTTGACATGGACTTGTAAGACCTCCTAATAGAATAGAGCCTGTGTTGGATTGGTGCGTTGTCAGTCTGTATATTTACATTTCTATGCGTGTGTTGACATATGTGTAGCTCTTTTTTGCATGTTGTGTAACTTGTACTGATTGCTCTTTGGCTTTACAAGTATCTGGTGGACATCTCTGATTTGTAATACAGTATTGTCCTTTTCACACAATTCATACCACAGTACTGGAGTTGTTGTTATGTTTTGTGGCGGAACCAAACAATTAGTTTGACTGAACAGTTTGTGTTTGTTCAACTGGAGTCCAAGACCATTGGTACAAACGAACAAGTAAAATCTTAAGCGCATTAAAATGGTGGGATTGAGCCGTCGGCTAGTGAACTCTAGAAAGGTCACTGAGCACCATCCACGATTGTTTACTATTGCTTAATTTGTTGTCGTGTCAGATTTACTGTTTTTGGCAGAGTTTTTTGAGTCGTTCTTCCCGTTGAATTTGCAGCAGAATATCTTTCCTGCTCTCTGTAAAAAGAGCACAAGTGGTAGCAGACTTGTGGGCAGGCAGGTCCACAATAAAAACAGGATTAAATGACACTTTTCGTCCTCCTCTATTTGACTTGAGGCATAAAAGACACTGATGAATACATTGCCCCCTATTCTAATCATCATCACTTCCACAATGGTCAGGATGGCATAGAATGCTCTAAACTTTGATTGGTCAACATGCTGTCTCCTTTCCCCTGGTCCTGGATGAACCAGAGCATACAGAACAGCAAGACTGCAAAAGGAGACAGCTATCAGAGAGAGCACTGTGAAACTGATAAGAACGCTGGCTGTGGAGATTTTACTGTTTACACTCAGCAAGCCTATCTCTGTTAGAGAAAGCAGCCAAACACAGGCAATGGAGGCATTTTGGATTCGAATCCCTTTTGCATTCTTCAGGTTCCGGTAGGTGATGGGGTGAACGACAGCCAGGTAGCGCTCCACACAGGTCAGGATGTCCAAAAATACATGAGCAAACAAGCTCAGACTGAAAAGATAGGTTCCCGCCAATCCCAAGAGCGGGAGAGCAGCAATAACGCCACAACATGTAAAGACGAACCCTGTCAGACTGATGAGGTCTGTGAGGATTATGTTGTAAGTGAAGTGGTCTGAATGGCTCACTGCTACGCTGGAGCCCCGCCGCCAGCGACGGACACCAATGTGGAGGATGAGAACACAGAGGGAGAACCACAAGGATATTGATGGCAGTGAATACGCTGAGGCTGATCATTGCACTTCTGCTATTGAAGCACATTAGAAAAATAAAGTACAGGCTCTCAGAAGAAGACTGAGCAGCAAATACATTGAAGGAGGAAGAGGAGTTGAATGACATAGCTTTGGGATAGAAAGTGAGTGGTTGAGAGGACATTGGACAGAGAAAAAAAAAGTAAAACATTAAATGAAACATCATTTTAAACCAACCAATACACATTGAGACTGAATTTAAATGGTAATCGCATAAAGGTTGACAAATGAATGTTTATATTTATATGTATACTGTGTATACGTATACTACTTTGACTTTCAAAACACACCTACATTCTCTGTACCGACCCTTCACATGCAAAGCTTTGGGTCATTTGTCACCTACTACCAGTAGCATAACATCGACCTGACAAACGAAAATGAAAACTGAATATAAATACGACAGAAGCCGCCAATCAACTGACTTTAGTAACCCTGGGCAGTTTGTCCAGTTAAAGAGTTGACAAGTTATTGTGCAGCTTTGTGTGTGTGTGTGTGTGTGTGTGTGTGTGTGTGTGTGTGTGTGTGTGTTTCATGCTGGAAATAATAACAAATAACATACAATTGTTTCCATGGTGATATTCTCTATTCCTAATTGAACTTTGATAGGATAAAAAATAAAATAAATAACAATCTTACCTTTATCTTTCTCCGGATTGTCTCTGTTTTGCTCCATGAAGCAGTTGTAGTAGCCAGAGGCAATATTTGCCCACCAATGTATGTGTTGACCAGTTTGTGGTCCTTTTTTTTTTTTTTTGCATGTTGTGTAACCTGGACACCATTATGCTTCTGGTGTCCAGGCATGTTTCATTGTGCCATGTCAAGTTTAACAGAGTTAAAGAACTTGATCAGTTGCAAAAGTCCACTGCCTTGATCAGATGATGAGACAGTTTTTTGATGGAATTCAAACTTAAAGTACACGACACAACAACCTTAATACATACAAAAAAATGCTTTGAATGACAGCATACTTAGAAGAGTTATATACAATACGTGCGTGCGTGCGTGTACGTGTGTGTATGTCTGTGTGTGTGTACAAGCACAGCATCACTAAAAGGCAAACTTTATTTGTTTACTTGCAACAAGTCTTTCTATCAAAAGTTGATCTGAAACACAGAAGGAGGAAAGAGAGATATGCATCATTTTAACGACTTCTCCTATTGTATACATTTTCCCGATTGGTTGTGTCTC
Organism: Thamnaconus septentrionalis; assembly: GCA_009823395.1. Classification (NCBI taxonomy): domain Eukaryota; kingdom Metazoa; phylum Chordata; class Actinopteri; order Tetraodontiformes; family Monacanthidae; genus Thamnaconus; species Thamnaconus septentrionalis. The sequence goes on from CM020503.1 coordinate 8,860,257, forward strand.
TTGCAACACCGGAGTTTTCCAGCTTTGTGGAGATAGAGCAGAGGCAGCACTAGATTGCTAGGGAGTCCAAACCATAACTCAGTCAAAACAAAAGCACAACGTCCAGTCTTCCCAAGGTAAGAAAAGATGAGAAAAATAACCACAAACAAATGCCCCACAAATCGCACAGACAGAACTCCTACAATGATCAGAATGCCGTAGAAAGCTCTCTTTGGTCCAACCCTTTCTGTGGTTCCAACCTCTCTCCCTGGACCTTTATCTGTCAGAGCACAGACAACAGATAGGCTCAAAAACTTAAACACAACAAAGTAAAGCATTACCAGCAAAGTTGTAATAACGATGGGGACTGGACCGCTGAAGTATGAGATAAATGGAACTGCAAAAGACAGAGCCAAGGCGCAACCAATGACCACATTTCTGATTCTGATTGCTTTTGCTTCTGTCAGGGTGCGGTAAGTGATGGGGTGAATGACAGCGAGGTAGCGCTCCAAGATGGTAAAGAAATGAAAAAACATCTGTCCCATTGAGGTGAACAAACAAAGTAAATCTCCAATTTCCATCAGTAGTGGGAGATTAGTTTCAGCCCCACAAAAGAAGATGATGTACCCAAATATCCCAGTGATTTCAATGGCGGCCAAGTGGTAGGTGAAGACGTGGAAGTTGCTGAGGATTTTGTTGGAATGCTGCTGCCGCCACCGTTGGAGGCCATGGCAGAGGACAAGCATGCAGAAAGGGAGGACAAGAAGGCAGCTTGTGATGGCGAAGCCGAGGATGGTATAACGGCCAGAAGTTGAGCTCATGCATGTTTGTAGTGCATAGAAGGTTGACATGGAGGCAGGGAGGGAGAAGTTTAAGGACGAGGAGCTGGTGGACTCAAGTACAGGCAGCATGCTGACAGAGCAGAGAAATGGCAGAGTTGGGGAGAAAAACTGTTAAAATTTGGCATTCTTGGTATATATAAATAGAGAAAGAGAGTTATATCCATTACATATATCCATGACAGCAAATTTGTTTCCTAACTTCCTAATAACTTTATTGACAATCAATAATAAAAAGACACTTTGAAATACACATTTTCAGATATCTGTATGTAGTCAAATCAAATATAAACATATTTTATATATTTTTTTTTTATAATTATTATTATACAAGCTGAAGAAAAATAAAGCCCATGTTGTCGCTATGTGGAAACAAGATAAGAGATTTTTGGTTTTAAAAATTTCAAAAGAAAAATGAAAGCAGTAAGTGGCTATACATTAAAACGTGAAGTGATTTCATTGAAATCTAAATAATTACTCCTGAATAAATTACTCTTAATGCCTGTTTTTCTTTAAATTAACTCACCTTCTCTGTAGTGTGAACTTGCTTCTGCTGTGTTTTAGAGTCACTGATAACTTTAAGTCTATGTCCAGTCTCTACGTGTGTGTGTGTGTGTGTGGTGACAGGGTGAAGCAGGACTGTGGGTGCTTTGCATGTTGCAAAACCATGGTAAACTTTGTAATATTTTTGACACAGTCAATTACTGCAGGCAAATGTTCTCAGCTTACATGTATTGGTTCTGGCCATAGTGTGTGCTCATGAAGCAGACTGATGTGGACTACAAATAGAAAACTTTAATTTGTGTGCTATTGGCAATGAAATATAATAACTACTCATTCATTTTAATTTCAAGATCATCTCAAGGTGGACACAGTTTACACACACGTTTCTAAGAGTGTACATTGAATTCTGGACAGACAGAACAAAACCCACCAAGCTTCAGTTGTTTTAGCAATATAGAGACTAAAGGAAAACAAAACAAACTATTTCCACTACAATCCAGGCACAAAACAGTCCTGTGGGCTCTTTATGTCTATCTGTGAATGCAGTTTTCTTTGCCTGTAGCTCTCACAATAACATCTAATAAAGTTGCAAAGCCAAGAAGATTAAAATGACTAAAATTCTACTTCATCATCATGACTTTGCATGAGCTTTGTCATAAAGTTGAGACACAGCCAGGGTTCCGCCGTTCCCTACTGCTGGCCAACCCCGGAAGTGACGTTTTTATAGCATCAAGTTAACCATTGGTTTGCCATCCAATCATGGCGTTGGATGTTCAAATAAGTACAAACCCTACAGTAAAAACAGACTATATTATGTGAAATTTGAATATTTAAATTTATATGTTGTGTCTTTGCCATTAGATTCTGCCATTTCAGCTGACTTCCCAGGATCCCACGATGCTTTTCAGCAGCACGCAAAGCATCCTGGGATACAGAAGGACGCAAAGGATAATAGTGGTGCATGCTTCGAATTGGCTAAAAGCAGGGCATATTTCAAGGGCACATTTGGAGCGTCCTTCGAATTTTAGTGATTTGGGACAAGCCTTCGCGCAGTGCTATGCCGCAACTGCCCTTCAAATGCATGTTTTGAAGGATGCAGACCCTGAATTGAGAGTGAGTGTGTGTGTGTGTGTGTGTGTGTGTGTGCGTGTGTATGTGATTTACTACGCGCTGGGATTTCACATTGAGCCAAATGAGCCTCAGTATCCGTTTCCGTAACTGCAGTTTTCGTGAAGTCTATTTTAACATTATTGTATTTTTATTGTTATTGTAATGTCTACTTTGTCTAGGCTACGTGAACAACTTCAGCTGTGTCTTCAAGCAGTTGAGTATGGTGAAGTGGAAACTGAGAACAACAGGAAGTGTGGAGAGACTATTGGGGAGACAGAGTAGTCATAGAGGGCCACACGTGGTGAAGTGACAGAAATTGAATTGTACAGCTGGTGCAGTCCATAAAAGAGCCACAAGATGTCAACATTTCTCACCAAAATTGACCTTTGTCGTGTTAAGTCCATTTCATCCCTGTGTCAAGATTTTTAAATGATGTCTTATTGGAGTCACTAATTCATTTTGGATAGCAATTAAAGGTGCCAATTCAATATTAAAATTTAGAAACTTTGACTGCATTAAGTTTTGATTTTCTGAGCTGATTTCATCCAAGTAGGTATGTGACTCACAGTGGTCAAATGGTGGAGAAACCTCATCAAGATTGTTCTACTTTTGCAGCTGGGGGTATACCATCCACTATTGAGCTAAACCATAAACTTTACCTAGCTAGAAGTGTTTGCAAACCTCTGACTTTTTTTTTGTTTACCAGAGATGCCTTTGTTCTTTTTGGGGGGAATCATATCAAGTGGTGCTACTCTGTAATACGCTATTTATAACACTTTGGGCATTTATTTATTTATTTATTTATTTTATTTTATTTTTTTGCAACTATGACTAGAAATATGTTTCCCTGCATTTCCATGCATCAACAATGTATTCTGACTAAATGGGTTAGAATGGTCTAGAAGTGAAAAAATGTTTTTCCCACATTGTTATTTTGAAGGAGCAGCGTGTCTCTCACGGCGCATATCCACCGGGAGGAGAGGGGGGTTCCTGTTATACAGGAAAGGATCAGAGGGGGAGGAGCTGGGAGGAGGAAGAGGAGGGGAAAGTGGGAGGAGACAGAAACGGAATGTCCGGGCAGAAGTATTGTGTTTGGTTATCGCACAGCCTGGGAGAATAGGGAAGAGGGAGAGGAGAGACTCTGCCGGGAAGTAGGAGCCCTCTCAGAATGAGGCGGACACAGGAACAGCTCCCTCGGACAGACGTTGTGTCAACAAGAAACAATGACCACAAGGCAAGTGAGTGGTAAAAGAGACATAAATTAGTTATTTTAAATATTCTTGGTCTGTTTTTGCAACATCTTAAAGCTTAAATCACTGTTTGGTTGATGACTGTTTGAATCATTGGCTCAAATCTGAAGTGAAATAACAGGCATGACCGAAATTCTTTCCATCATCAGATCCAACTATTGCCTGACCGACTTTTCACCTGATGCCTGATTGGCTGCAGCCGACTGCTGGGAATCCTGGTTGACAAACTCAACCCACTGGATTGGGGGTCTCATCAGGGACTGTGAGCCGCATCATTGGGTTGAGTGAAAGTTGCGCTGAGGGGTGTGTGTCCTCGAAATGAGTGGAGTCGAGGAGGTGGTGTGTGAGGGATGGCTCCGAAAATCACCACCCGAGAAGAAACTGCGCCGTTATGTGAGTAGTCATCTTGTCTTTTCGCTCTCAGCAAATATAAACAGACAAAAATGCAGTCCTGAGGATAAAAAAGGATTTAGCCTTTCGTCCTGCACTGTTAAGTCTAATTTTCAACACTCTACTGGGATCCTTTTGGATCACACAATATCTTAAGTCATTCTAAGGGTATACAGAAGGAGGAAAAAAAAAACAGAAGTAACACTAGCTTATGTGTAAACCAGTGAGGTAAAAAATAAACAGACAGTCTCAGAGTTGCACTTTGTAATGCTAGTGGAGGACGATAAATTCCTTTAGGGATCATGAAAGCGGGAGAATTGTTTTAAACACTGTCTACTTTGGGCTGATGAGGAGATTATGTGATTATTCGCAAGCAAAATACCAGCTTTCTTGCGTATATACCGAGAGGCGGGCCTGCCCCAACTTCTATTCCTCACTAAACCATGTGTTGCTGTGTGACAGGTGGGCATGTTTCACGCGGCAGTCAGTTGCGCAACGTTTCAAATGTAAGATTATATGCTGGTTTTCCGACAGCATTTCTAATGATGGGAAGAAATGTCATTAAGTTTTAGGAACTAGATTTCTGAGAATCTCTTAGTTCCAGACAAAACAACTCCTTGAGCAAGCTGTGGTTTTGTTTGTTCTCTAAAAAGTTACCCACACACTGATACCTCAGGAGGCAACAAGAAGTGTCAGAGATACAGCTGTTTCTCATTGGACAAGCTAATTAAATGTCAAAGTGCTTTGCATGCTTGACATCTAAAACCTGGACCACCTGGCTGTTAGCAAAATAAAGAAGGCGACTAAATAAAAAATGTATTTCTCCTTCACATTCCTAATGCTGCTCAGTGGAAGTGCTGAATTGTGTATTTGATGCGTGCTGGCAGGTCAATTCCTAACACCATGGCCGGTGTTTGTACTTTGAGAGCATGGCTCGCTTTGCAGAGAAGAAGCAGCTTAGACTCTTGGTCCCACACACACAAAGGCACCTACCTACTCAAAGCACACACACACACACACACACACACACACACACACACACACACACACTGCATATCTGAAATGCCTTGCCAGTGAGTTGACTTAATCTCATCTCACCCATATTCCATCTCAAAACATCGTTCCCTCTCCTTTTCCCTCTCCTATTTCTTTCAAAGACACTTTTGACCTTTCACACAGTTATCTGAACCTTTTTTCCTTCTCTGTCTGTGTAAGCTTATACATGTACAGATAACACACACACAATGGCTTACGTGGAATTGATAAAAAAAAAAAAAAAAGAAAATGTTGAAATTTTTTTTTTTTTTGACTGGTGGTCTGGACAACGTTGCAAGGAATTCCTTAAAACAGAATTTATCCCAGCTGTGAAAGCTTGTATGACGCCAGCACTTTGTTGTTCTGCACTTAAGTCGAGATCTCTTCAGCACCTCAACAGGTGGCGAAGAAGAAGGAGAAGAAAGAAAGAAAAAAAAAAAAAAAAAACATAAAGTTCATTGTCCAAAACTTGTATACATCAAGTCATGATGGTATACACAATGGAGTGTGTACACACACACATAGCGTCTGGCCAGCTGTGTTTCAACTATCAACACAAACCAGACACACACACAATAAAGTCCTCTGTAATGGCTGCTGCAGCTCGTATGCTCATGTCTTTATGTTAAGTTTAGAGCCAGAGTTCACAAACCGTACCTCATCTTACTGTGTAGGCAAAAAGTGTGTGTGTGCGCATGTGTGTCTGTGTGTGTGTTGCGTGGCATTATGTAATAAACTAATCGCTCTCAGCTGGGCCTGCTGGGAAGAACAGGGCCTCCCTGAAGATTTAGAAGCTGCAGAAACTCACGCGCACACACTCAGTGTCCGTCACACACACACACATTAACAGGAGCAGGACCTGGAAGAAACTCTCCGCGAACCTTAGTGCAACAAAGAATGTCACACACTCCAGTTGAATACCGACCAAAAAGAACTCATGATGTCTCAAAAAACAAAACAAAACACGCAGCCACTTCCCTCTGTCACCACATTCCAGGGAAGTGAGACAGAGCCTGACACTCCAATATGAATTTCAGGCTCCTTTAACACTCACCTGCAATCTTTTTATACAAAACCGCTTCTAATTTGTGGTTGTCTGCCTTCGATTTTTGTTAACATATGGAAAAAATGTAATGTAAGGAAAAAGACATCTGGCAAATTTTGCAAAAAAAAAAAATGTCTGGGCCACCACAGCATTAAAACTTTTTCTTAAACTGCCATTCCCATAGTCACATAGGATCACATAGTTTCACTTAGGGAAGGAAGGAGTTTGATTAAAATAAAATAAATAAAATAATTTCCATAACTTAGACTTAGACTTTAATTATTTTCTGTATGCCAAGTGTGCTAAAATTTTCAGTTTAGATTGAATACCCAACCAAGTGCTGAATTCTGAATGAAACTGAAACTGAACACACCCACACCCACACACACACACACACACACACACTTACTGGCTGTAAAAGGACGGTCTGAAAATAAGGAACTGAGGAGAGGAAAACTTTGTTTTTGAGAACGGCTGTAAATACTGGTTTGGAGGCAGGATGGAGGTACTTGTTTTATTTTGGATCCCATTGTGGCCTCTTCCTGTCAGGGTCAAAGGTTACAGAAGGAACAAAACATAAATGAAAGGATGAGATGCCAAATATGGAGAAAAGATTGTTTTATTTCAGTTATTATAAGTAAAGCATGACTCTGTGTGCGTTTGTGTGCGCGTGCGTGTGCGCGTGCATTTGTGTGTGCGCGCTAATAGAATTTATTGTTGTTCATGTCAATAGCAACGCATCAACAGCTTTGTTGACCAGAACGACCATTAGTGATATTTGCAGAGTAACATCAAATGTCCCCACACCATAACATGAAAATACCAAATATATATTCCTCATACTGCTCATACTGTTTAAGATTTAGTTCATCTGGCACAAAAGACTTCAAAGCCTTTGCTTGCTAATAAACGGATGTCTTTTTGGACCCATATAATAAATAAGTAAATTAACCTAAATAACTAAAACAATAAATCAGTATCTGCATTTACAAATTGCTGTTTTGTTTTGTTTTTGCACCCAAAAGGCCTTTCATGAAGCAAATATTTAAATTAATGCATCAAATAAATGTTGGAAATGGTAATGTATTTGCTGAATGTAATCAAATTACATGGTGTTAAGATTCCTGACGCAAGTCCTTCATGCAACTTCATGCAGTATATTTAAATGAAGCGGCAATGAAAGAAAAAAAACGCATATATTTCTTTGCTGTAATTTTGATTTTCATAAACTGTTAGGGATAATAACACCTTAAAATCTTTTATCCACATCACATTTTTGATCTGGTCACCCTGGTCCCTGTAGAAGAAGACACGGGTAAATATTTCCTCACTTGTTGCTTCCAACCTGCTGCTTTTGTTTGGCCTGTCGCCTGCAAAAACCAGCGGCCATCAAATGGAGCAAGGAGGACTGACAAAAAGCACACATGACTGCCATCTCTTTCCTGCATTTCCTGGCCAGCTACTTCCTCTTCCTGCCTCTCTGTGTTTGGAGAGAAAGCAGGGAGAGTGGAGGGGGAGTTTCCCAGTGTTTGATTGCTGTGCACTTTGATCACACGCACGCACGCACTCAGGCACGCCTGAAGAAGCACGCTGTTGAGTTGAGAAGTAATTCAGCAATGACAGAGAGAGATCCATGGTCCAACACATTGGCCAGAACACACAGGGGTGCACAACAGAAGCACACATCATGGTGTCGGAGCCCAGATTCAGATTCAGCGCGCTCACAGTAAAAAATTCTCTTGACGCTGTTTGATCGTGGTGTGTGATTCACAGATCTGCTACCTCGAACTATCTCGCCACACACACACACGCACGCACATAGAGTGATAGTGAGTCATGTTTCAAATATGAGGTGTCGTCCTTTGATAACTCGAGGGAGTTGGACCCTTCCCACAGTCCTCAGCCGATGATGGAAACAACCTCGCAGAAATGTCAAACATCCAGCAGATCTTCATGGGGGGTGTGCAACATTTTGTTGACATTCATAAGCACTGGGGTGTGTAACTCAGGAGAAAGGGAGAAACCACTGTAAGTCTAAAACTTAGAAGTTGGGGCGGTCTTTCTAAATTAAAAAAAAAAAAAAAAAAGTAAAGAAGTATAAAAAGAGGATAAAAAGTATTTTAAAAAAACAAAAACATTTTAACTAAGAAATTATGAGCAACTCAATCATTTTACAAAAGGGACAGTGAATTTATTAGGGCTGCATTTCTGTGATTAATGTAACTTACTTTTATTTGCTTTAGTTTTAAACACAGAATAGAATCCATTCCTCAGGTGAATGTGCTGTTGAACAAATTTTAAATCCTCGTTTAATTTTGAAAGTGGTATGTTTTCACAAACATATTGTTAGCACACTGTAATATATGTGGGTACATCCCACCTATTTTAGTTGTTTGCCACTGTGACATTCATGGCGCTGTCAACGTTACCTGATGTTTGTTTTGGTTAACTCTATATAACTCATTACTTATGGACATTAATTATTGTCTCATCACCTCCAGGCCTGGAAAAGGCGCTGGTTCGTCCTGCGGAGCGGCCGCTTGAGTGGGGAGCCTGATGTCCTGCAATACTACAAGAACCAGCAGTCCCGACGGCCAATCAGAACCATCAACCTCAACCTGTGTGAACAGGTAGATATACACACAAACACACACACACACATACACACACACACACACCCACACACACACAAGGAGTCAACTACAGTGATTGGTAATTTTCCGTAATATGCCCCCCACTGTTTGTCAATCAGCTTGTCTCTTTCCCTTGTCCTCGAGGTGGACGCTGGCCTGTCCTTCACCAAGAAGGAGCTGGAGGGCACCTTCGTCTTCGACCTGAAGACAGAGGAGCGGACCTGGTACCTGGTGGCTGAGTCTGAGGAGGACATGAATCGCTGGGTGTCGTCCATCTGCCTGCTCTGTGGCTTTAACCAGACTGATGAGGGTACAGCAGCGGGAGGGGCGGCAAATCTTCCTGACAGCTTTTTTTTTTTTTTACTTGCTTGTGAAATTGGTGCATGTGTAGGTTGTGGCTGAGTCAGTGTGAAAACAAGTAGGAGGGGTGACAGAACATGTTGAGCAAGAGAGGGACGTGTCCTTGCAAAATGCCAATAAGGATTGAATTTTTGTGCTTATGATACATGCAATTTAGAAAACCTACAGTTCAACTCCTTTTTTTCTAACAATTGAAGCTTGTACTTACTTTTGACACCAATAATCAGTCACTGTTGTCATCGTACAACTCATCCCTTGGTAATAGTTTTTAATTCTCAACTGCCATTTTCACTTTTGACACTGCCAACAGGAACAATAAAATAACTCATTGTTATTTAATCACGCATTCTTTTTTTTTTTTATCTGACTCCAGAAAGACTTCCTGTTTCTTCGTCCATCCCAGCCACCACCAGGACCAGTGACACCATCGCCATGGCAACAGGGTCACTGCCAGCACCGTATGATCCCGTGAGAGTACGAAACAAGGAGAATGAAGGCAACAGCGAGGATGATTATCTGTGGCTTTCACACTGCCAGAGTCAACTGAGGTGATTCCCATTCAGGAAGTGAAAGTTCATTCTTGACCTCAGCCGTCGTACTACAGTCAGAGGTTACTGTTGACCAGAAGTCAGCAATGAGACTAAAACTTACGGAGATAAATAAAGATAAAACAAATAAATGTCATTTCAAAATGTATCTACATTTTTTGGGTTGTTAAATGTTCAATCTTTGCATCAGAATTTTGAAAAAAAATAATGAGTGAAAAATTCCATTATAGAAAACATAAGAACTGCATTTTTCCTCTTGGCAGAGTTCTTGTCAGGGCCAAAAGCAGAGATAAATAAATAGATAAATAAATAAATAAACCAACTGATCAAATCTAGTTCACCAATTTTTAAATGTTGTAGTACTTTTGAGTAAAGCACTAATTTTTGTGAATGCAAAAAACATTGTTCCCTTTCTGGTCCAGTGTAAGGAAAACCAGTAGAGGGTGAATAGAGCAGACTAGCAGTCAGCACTACAGGTTTAGACCTGTTCTGTCCAAATAGGCAGGATCACACCCACATGTTCCTGAAACCACAGCAACCCGACAAACTCATCAACTCAGCAGAACACATAAATAGAAGAGGTTTTGCTTTTGTACGTTGCTCTGGTCAGATCTGTGTGCAACACTGTTTTTCCACCTTCATCCCCCCCAGGCCTCCTTTAGGTTCCTCCAACTCTCTTGAAACCGACTACAACGACAGCCTCTGCCCTCCTCCCTCTGCAACCTCCTCCTCTTCCTCCTCATCCTCCTCTCCCTCACTCCCCCCCAACAGCCTCCCTCCTCCGTCCTCCTCCACCTCATTCGGCTCTAGAACGGCGCCCTGGACTGTTGCCTGCATGACGGGCCCACTCAGCCACTCTCTGGACACCAGCATGACCTCTGACCTCAAGAAAGGGGCCGGCAGGCCACGTTGTCACCCGTCTCCTCACCCCAGGAAGCACTCGCTGGATTTCCACCTGCGGCCGGTGGCCATTTCGCTCACAGATGATGCGTTCGCCGCCTTGCATCCTAACACGCACAAATACACCAACAGCGGTTACCAGATCCCACGCCCGGCCTCCACCCCACAGCCACAGGCTCCGCGCCGTCCATCTTCCACTCCCAGCGTCGACTCGCTGGAGCTCCACGCCTCCACCCCGACTCCCCCTCCGCGCCCGCCGAAGCCTTCAACGTTTGCAGCCCAGGTGGAAAGCTCAGCGGTCAGCATGCTCCCTAGGTCCGCTTCAGAGACGGGCGGAAGGGACGGATTTGCGGAGGGCAGCAGAGGTGGTTTGCCGAGGAGTAACACCATCACCTCACCTGGACGCAGTCAAACAGGTGAGAGGGGAGACCCATTTGGCATGTGATTGTATTACAAATGTATACGTCTTGACAAGAGCTTATGGGCATATTTCAATTCTCAAGTCTTCATCTTCACAAGATCAGACCAAAAACGTGTTTAGGTGATGTCAGAACTAAGTTACCAACCAGTGTTCCACTTAAAGCAGAGTGTGAATGCTGGAGGCTACTCTTAAAAACACAGAAGAGCAGTCACAATACGACCAGAGGATTATTATTTACAATTTTTCTCTGTTTGAGAATGCAGTTGAGCACAGCATGTAAACCAAAAAAAAAAAAAAAAAGGCTTCAGAGTCCCACCTCCTTGTGCTCCTCTCAACTCACTTGGCCACCTTCCTAGTATCATATGGGAAGCAATAAACACTGAGCAAGCAAAAATAATGTGTGAAAAAAAGTGACGAGCTAAGTATATTACGCCGCAAGCATGTGAATGCTGAGTGAACAAGCTGGATATGCTAATGTTATCTAAAACTATGCTGGAATGTGTAAGTAAAGCTGATTGTTCTCTTTGATGCAGGAGATTCCCCACGAAGAAATGTCAGCCGTTGTCTTTTGGTTGCTTTAAGATCAACCAATACTTATTTATTCAAGTTATTTAAAATGAATCCTTTTAGTTTTATACTACTAATAAAGTTTCACAATCCCTTTAGTCACTGCGACAAAAGAGAAGGATTGTTGGTAATTAAATGGATTTATTCCGAAGAATTAATGGCTTATATCCTCACAGCTGATCCTTTATGTGCTTGTTTTTACCAGTTAAATTGGCATTAGGTCCTATATTAAGCCAAGGCCATTGCCCAACAAAGAACAGAGTTTTTGTGTTTTTTTTACCTGACCTGCTTCTAGAATCCAATCGTTTTCATAATGTGTGACCTCAGTTTCACAATACAATAATGACTATACCAGGCAAAAGTTCCAAAGAAGTCTTTCTTTAGAATTATGTAATATTCATTGGCAATTTATATAATGAGATTGCAAGGCCAAGCCAGCTGCCAACTGCAAATAGCAGGGCAGAAAATGTATAGCTAGTTCTGCTATAGAAGCAATTTCTGAACTACACACCAGATAGGAGGTTTTCTATACATTAGATGTTGATATACTATAAAGTCATCCTGTTTGGATTGATCTACTTATCTGATCAGGGAGAGAGGCCATGGAAAGCATTTAGAAAGGGGAGAGAAAGTTTGTTTCAACTACAGCAATCTCTTTAGCAAAACGACTTCTTCCGTGTCTTCAGTCATCTGCTGTCTGTCAGTATGTTTATTTCCACGCGTTTCTCTATTTTTTTTATTATTTTTTTTTACCTCTGGCCAATTTGTCTGTTAAGTCTTACCATGATGAAGGAATTGCATTCCAAAGTTGAAGTCTGAGCAATCCTGTTGCTGTGCAAGGTTAATCAAAAAAATAAATTTAAAGAAATCCTCATTCACAAACTGTCAGCAGTCTGTTTCACAGTCTGACACATTTCTTGTATCACCATCTCAACTCAGCACCAAATTCTGAATCTCTGTGTTCTGTATGTTCCAGCTTGTGAGACTTTCAGCGTCCCTCGGTCTCTGTCCGACAGAGCGAGCATGTTTGAGTTCAGTGAGAGCTTCAACAGCTACTTTGTGAGTAGAATTCTCTCTGACAATCAATATAGTTTTTCTTTATACATATATACATGCGTATAAATAAATATATTTAAAAATGTGCATATGTATATGTAGCTGATCATTCAATTTAACTTTAAATCAGTTCAACAAAGGCATGGTACCTCTCGGAAGTGTTTGCTCTGAAGACGACGACGTGGATGAGAACTATGTTCCCATGAGTGCTGCCACCACTGAGCCTCCTGTAGCACCGAGGTGAGTGGAGGGGGAAAAAAACTACAGCTATTTTATGTAATTGCTTTCAAACTTTAAAAAGATGCTTCTGATGTCCCAGGGTGCCTCCAGCTGCTTCCTCTGAGCCCTCTATCCAAGATGCCAACTATGTCCCCATGACCCCACTCCCAGTCGCTGGCGAGCATGCTTCCCTAGGGAGGCAGGTCCCCCCACCGGCCCACATGGGCTTTCGTAACTCCCCACTGACTCCCGTCGCTCCGCTCACACCGCCGCCACGGAGGAACTCTGTAAATACGACAAGTGGATCGGAAGTCGAAGCCACGCCCCCTCCGATTCATCGCAATCTGAAACCACAGCGCAAAGGTCAGTGGTGAAGTTTCAGTGGGTAAAAGAGTAATTATTTGTAGAAGTTTCTGCCATTTCACAGTGTTTACAGAGAAGTACAATTTAAATTACAGCATCATAATATTTTCATGCGATAGTTGAATGTTCATTACATTATCTGGTGTGTAACAAATTCTCAGCTCATTATACTGTCAGGAGTAACCTCACACATTTAACAATATCATAAAGTTAAAAACACCTCTAAAAGATATCAGAGCCTCTTGATGTGATATTGGTGTTTGAATACAATTGTATTTTTTTGTATTTTTTACTCAAAGCAGGAAAAGCTTTGAGTAACCTTAAAAATTATATAGCTTATTTTTACAAGCAGTTGTGACGAGCAACTAAAAACATTTGGCTCACGGGCTTTTGTGATGCGTAAACACCGTCAATGCTGCAGCACAATAAATATTAAATGAGCATGAAGCTTTAGGGTATGTTTCCATGCAGGTTTCAAAAGACTGTATTGGACTTTGCGTGCTATGTTAGACGTAGCTTTCTTTCACAAAACAAATCAATAATTTTTCCTCTTGATTGTTTGACTGCAGGAGTTTTAGTGAGTCAGCCTGCAGGGAGAGGTGACATTCAAACTGCAGAAGAGCCTAAACAGAAAACAAAAGGTAAAAATGAATCACTTCAGTTTTGCCACTTCCCCTCAATCTACAAAAGCAAAATGAAAGGCCCTTGGTTTTGCCCTTTTGTGATGTCTGTTAGAGTCTCTTCAGTGATGTTAAGACAATGGTTTCTTATGGTTAATATGGTTCTGCCCTAACATGTACTCCACAATGTTTTCATCCGTTTTTGTTTGTTTGTTTTTTATCGATAATACATCTTGCATCCCCGGAGAGACAACAAATATTTTAAAGTAGACCTTTAAAGCAGAAAGAAAATGAAGCAACATGAAACAAATAGATGCATTTATATTGGGAAAACTGTAATCCTAAAGTTGTAGCTTTCACTGTCAGATATTTTGTTCTCTATTTCTGGGTTCTTGCATTTTTTAGAACTTTCTAGTGAGAATGTATTTATTCATCTCAATAATTCTTTAAAATACATATCAATACATACAGTACATATATATGTGACACGGTACTGTATATGTATAGAAAGCACAATACTGCTCCAACTGCAAAATTATGGCTAAACATAAAATTTGGAATAAATAACAAACAAATATGCTTCATCCTCCAGTTGTCAGTGTTTTCACTCTTGAAGTAAACATAACCTGCAGCCAACTTTCTGTGTCTTAAGAGTCAAGTGTTTCGTGACTTTCCCCGTTAGTCATTTCTCACTCCCCCATGTTTCTCTTTGGCTTCTACGAGTTTTAATTATTTACCTGCACCCACTTTGCTCGCTAGGCTACGGTACAGCGTCATGACAGGCATGTACACACTGAATATAGAGCTCCAGCCTGTCAGTCCTTCCCATTAAATATTGGCAATGGTTGAGAGTCCTGATTGTTCAACCCTGGTTAGATTTTTCTCAAACATTTAATTCTGACCCATATCTTTTTGAAATAATGTGCATCGTTAACACAATGTGTGGTTACATCCACACACTGGACATACAGAGGGAACTTGTAGTTACTTGAGTTCTAAATATAAATCTTGTTTCTTTTCCTTCAGTAAAACCAGCTCCTCTGGACATCAGCTCAGCACAGGACTGGCAAGAAGTACCGCCCCCAGTGCGTTCACCTGTCACCCGAACTTTCACACGAGGGTGAGTTTGTGTGTATTTTAGAGTAGCTTGAACATTGTCGACACTTTTGTTGTCAGTGAAAAGGAAAAAGTGATCAATAGTTAATGTGCTGTACCAACAGAAGTAGAGTTAGGAGATGCAGCTGTGAGTGCTCTGACATAGGTCATATAAAACCACACACGCACAAACACACTGCCCTGTATTACCAACATCAAAAGCATCATCCATCTTATCTGTGTGTGTGTGTGTGTGTCAGTCCCTCATGTCGACAGTCAGCCAGACCAACGTCTGCTCACAGCTCTTCTCCTTCTTCTGATTCTGACGATCCGGATGAGAGCTATGTCGCCATGACAACCTCCAACCTCAGCTTCAGTGCAGGAGAAGCGGTACTGAAACCCACCCACCACTTTTTTTTTTTTTTTTTTTTTGTTCTTCCTCTCAGTTAATGCGATTAACATATGAATTCAACTTTGTACGTAGTCTCTGAGGCTTATGCTGCACCGGGCATCAGAAGGTGGGATCAGCTGCAGCCCGTTGCTACCGCGTGCCAGAGACAAGCCAGTGGAGTACTTGGATCTTGATCTTCACACTGGACGATCAACTCCACCAAGACAGGTGACTCTCTTCTCCATCGTCTTCTTTTTTCTTGCAAAATCATGAAAAAGAAACTGAATTTATTCACAAAACATCATGTGTGTGTTTTGCCTCTAGGAGGCACCAAATCGTTATTTATTTCATATTAATGCCCTTTTAGAATAAAGGGGAAAAAGCAACAATTTTTAGAAAACTAAAAACCGAACCAACTCATCATGACAAGGTGACTTACTTATGCCGTAGTTTTAGCACGGTGACCATATTAACATTCAACTTGTCATTTGTGAAATTTTAAGCACCACAAGTCAATTGCAGAACAAAACTTTGAGCATCTTGTAATTTTTGTCCATTTTGTTTGAATGTGTGTGTGTGTGTGTGTGTGCGTGTGTGTGTGTGTGAGTGCACATATGTTTTCGCACGTGTGTGTGTAATGCTTTTTTTTCAAATGTCTACTTTATTACTCTAATTTTGCTTCTATTCAGAGAGCACTCTGAACATGAATGAAATAATAAAAAGTAAAAAGGAAAGGAAGAGGAAAAAAAACTCACTTAATGTCTTATCTTAACCAGAAACGTTGCACAGCTGAAGGTGGAAGCAGCGTTAACGACGGGGTCGGAAGTGGCGAGGAGCGAGTGCAGGGCAGCCGCACGCGCGTGGACTATGTAGTGGTCGATCCCAAAAGAACTAAGGCCCTGAGGAATACCAGAGAAGCATGGCATGATGGGAGGATGTCTACAGAGAAAGAGAAATTCTAGAAGTGTTACAGTCAGATACAGACACAGGTAGATTCAAACACAAACATATGGTAGCTTGTTAGAGCCAAATGTAGTTTCTACCACTGCTAGACTCTCAGTGAAACAATAATAAAAATGTAAAGGTGTAGTGGGGAGGCAAAGAATGATGGAATGGCAATGGAATATGCTAATGCTGATGGGTGAGAAGACATTTTCTCTTAAATTATGGAACCATTTTATTGATTTTATTTTCCCTGTGGAGATGTCAGCTAACCTGTGCTGCTCGAAATGTGCTAAAATATGCTTTTCAAAATGCTTACAGCAAAGTTTTTTCCTCACTTTCTGTATTTCTTCTTAAACCAAACCTATAATAAAATATTAGTTCATATTTTTATTTTAGCGTTTGGAAACACAGTGCAGCAACAGAATATAGACAAAAGTTCTCATGGGTATTACGTTTGATTTTTGTTATGTCAGTCACTGCTTGAGAGCAGCAAGGAGGTTTTCAGGAGAAACGAGGAAAACTAAATTTAGTCCAAAAGAAGCAAAGACTTCTGTCCATGTTACATCCACAATTTAAAATTGTGTGTCTTAAAACAAAGGCATTCCATTTGCCTGCTGCGGCAAGAAATCATGTTTTATTTATAGAAAACTTTATTTATCTCTCACAAAAAGCCTGTGAAAACAATCTGAGACAAACATCCATAAATATTTTGTTAAGTGGTAACTCAACTGTAATAATAACAGGGTTTCCTTACAAGAAAGAAGCCATCCAGTATGTCTGTCATTTTTGGAATTTTAAATGCATGAGTATATCTAAAAAAAAAAAAAAAAAAAAAAAAAATATTAAACAAAAAAAATAATTTTAAGCTACATTTCGTTGAGGTGCACTGATATGCCAAAAAGGTTCACAATCTCCATTGTTGTTGGGTTTTTTATTTTTATTTCTCCAAACAGTATTGACATTAGTAATGACAACAAAGTATGCACAGAATCTGTGAATCTGTTTATTATTACTTGATTGGCAATACTTCTCTGCATCTCAGGGCTTCTCTTTTCAAAATCTAAATGAACCCAGACAAGCAAGAATAAGAAGAAATTACAGTCAGTCTTTAAAAATAATCTCTGCTGCTGAAGGGGTGACAGCGATGACAATATACTGTATAGTTTACCACTGCTGTATGACAAAATGTGATTGTAGTAATGACTCTCCATTTGTGAATAATGAATAAACACTACACATTAATCTTGAAGTGTTTCCGATATTAATTTGATTCTCTTTTTTGCTGTTGTGCATATAGCAAAACAATGGCCAATAACCAATAATAGTAATTGTCTTAAAAATAGGATGCAATTACACAAACTCCACACACACTGAGACATCAGCCCTTTTACTGCGGTCAAGCCAACCAACAGTTCGACAGAAGCGGTCGAGCCAGCAGACACTCGCTTTTTGCTGGCTCCTTGTACACCAAGTATTACAGTAATCACTGAGCACAATGGGGAAAACAGATAGAATCGCTTTTCTCTGTACTTGGTTTCAGAGTAATATTTCTGAGTAATTTCTAGTTTTCACTCCATAATTCCACTACAGGCTACTAGTACACCTCCCCGGGATGCTCCACAGTAATTTTCAGAAGATTCTGACAGCATACAGCCAGTGGAATCATTGATGGATAACTCGGAATTTCTTTTCTTTTCTTTTTTTTGAATGAGCTTTATTTTGAAATGCTACATCAGAATTTTCTGAAAATTATTGTGTAGCATCCCGAGGTTGTGTACTACCGACCTGCAGACGAATCATGGAGTGACAATTACAAAGATTTCAGTATTAATCAGTTACCCAGTACAGATATACGTTTCTCTCTCTCTCCCTCTGACATTGTGCGAAGCAGTTAGCAGTTACCGTAATACCTGGTGTACACAGAGCAAGCAGAAATCGAGTGTCTGCTGCCTCGACCGTTTTTGTCGAACTGTTGGTTGGCTTGACCGCAGTGGCCTGCCCTGCCCTTTTGACACCACAAACAAAAGCACTCTGTTTTATTTAGAGAAAACTTTACACAAACGCATAGCTAAAGACAACTTCCCACATTATAGTATGCCTATTTTCAGATTGTTCAGAAATGTATTGCATACAATTGTTTCAGCGGTGCAGCCTTGCGTGATTACTTGTGCATGTGTACGAGGAGGAGAAGAAGAAGAAGAAGAAGAAGAAGAAGAAGAAGAAGAAGAAGAAGAAGAAGAAGAAGAAGAAGAAGAAGAAGAAGAAGAAGAAGAAGAAGAAGAAGAAGAAGAAGAAGAAGAAGAAGAAGAAGAAGAAGAAGGTGTGACAGGTGAATGAGGGAGCGTGGATGCCCGCAGCTGTGGAGGAAAGTTGTGCTACTAAAACTGGGATTCACGGCAAGTTAATATACCAGGACATTTATGGGGAGTTACAAACTAAAACTGTAAGAACAACTGTAACTCAAGTCAAGCGAGTGGGTCAGTCGCGGTGGACAGGAGACGAGCGGCTGTTTCCTAACCCAGCTAACACCACTAGTTTCACCTGCAAGTATTTCCGACCCGAATAGAAGGACCATCTGATCCATCCTGGAAGCTCAGAGTCCCTCTGTGATACTCAGCCAAACCCCACCGTGAGTGTGTTCTACTGATACCGCCACCTGCTGGACAGGCAGCCGAGAGCTGTGAGCCTCCCTGGACACTATACAAGGTACTGACCACTTTTTACTGTTCTGCTCTATTGGGAGTGAAGTGACCTTTGCTCTTTGGTCTCCTCGAACTTAAGCAGCGGTTCAGGCCTGCAGCTATTAATTAAATCATAGATGCTGTTTTTTATTGTTTATCTTTGCTGGCTTATATAGCGGCGTGTGCACCCTGGCTTAGTTGTTATTATTTGTGTTGTTAACTTAAAACTTGAAAACAAAAACAAAAAGCACACTGGTTGTCATTTCCATTTTTCCTCAAATTTCAGTAAGTAAAGGAAAGATTATTTATTTTAAAGTTAGCTAATTGGGACAGTTTTTTACATTCAATATAGTTTTTTAACTGATAAAGTTAGGGTTTTACCGCACAATGAAAAACAAACATTTGAACATTTCTAACCCAGGCTAGAGACAGAATATACAGCATGACATTGACTCACATGTAACCATCATACAGATAATTGTAAGTCATCAGTATAGTTTGTTGTACAGCATATGAAAAGTTTGTCTAAAACATTGTTTTTCCCAATTTTACAAATTAAATTAAAAAAACATATTTATACAAACTTCTTAGCTATAACTGTAAAATGCCACCATTGCATCATGGGATGCTGGTGATGAATAGCTAACAAAAGTTGTAATTCTGAACCTGAAATATCTTAATTGTTCAGTGTGCAAATACATCCAAGCACAATAATACACACTGGTTGCAAATGTCAGGGACGATTAGGAAGAGACCACAGGGAAAGGAGGGGAGGTTGTAGGTGGAATCCTCATTTGAGGGGAAGGTCACTCCATGTCGGCTCATTGATGTTTATATCGACAAAGAGGTCACTAGGGCAAACTGCTAACAAACAAAAGTAGTTTAAAATGATATCATATCAGCCTGCCCTTATTTTTGGCAACATCAAAAATTCACATTTTAGTTATTCTGCACCAATGTTACATGAAGTTCAATTAACAAAAATTTTGTGTTAAGTATTTTACAGTTACAAAAAACAAATTTGAAAACCCTATTTAAGTTGTTGGAGAAAAGAAATTCCCACATTTTTTCTTTTCCTAAAGTAACTACTTTTTGGCCAACTTAACTTTTGCATGTATAGCCATTTATATCATCATTTTAATATGTCTTACATGGGTGATTGTTGTTTTCGTTCTGCTGCTCCTCCAAGGCACCACTGCTGAGCAAGGTGACGCTGTCCAGTGGGCAGACAACCAACTGGTCACTTGCTGGGGGACTGATTGGTAATGTCTCTAGACCGTTCACGTCCTGCTGTTCCACTGGAGCTGAAGTAAAACAAGGTGGTTTAAATAAAACGGGGGTAGGATGTATTTGCTCATTTGAATAGCATTAAATCCCGACGTCTGCACAATTGATGTCTCCATCATGCATCTTACATTTCAGTCCATTAGAGCCATTTTCCTCTGATTGTGCAGTCGTGCCATTGCCTGCTGAGGGGGGTGAAAGGTCATCTGTGGCCACGTCGTCAAACTGGACTGGTGGCTCTGAGCAAAGACAGCGACGCACACATACACTTTAGACTGCACACTCTTGCTCATATCTGTGTCATTTAAATGAAATAACACGCACCCAAGTCATCAAGGTGCACTGCTTCAAAGGTGCCAGTGGGTTCATTCTGATAGTTGACAGGTAGAGGCCGCTGGAGATCAAATGAGTATGTCTGGAAATACAGAAGGTCAAGCTTTCAGTGCGTTGAAAGAATACAAGATGTGAACTGTATTTTTAAAGTCCCTTTCATCTGTGAATCTTACCCTGGAACTTCTCCTGAGCAGGTAAAGGATCACACACAGGCCAACAATCAATGCGATGATTAACACCAAGATCACATAACCTACAGGTAGAATTAGAGGGGTCACTCAGGTAGATACATTTAGTACCAACAAGAGTTTTGAAGGTTAGATAATTATTCTCATGTCCCACTTGATTTCAAATCTATCTTTGACCAGTTGTGAGGTCAGGGTAAAATCATGAAACTCTGAGCATATCCATATTCCTAGTTGCGCAATATAGTTGCTTCATTGGCCTAATCCTAAATGTAAATGTTTATCTTATATTATTTTTTATTCAATTTGTGTGCAACTTTAAAGAAGTAAAAACATTTTTTTTTTCTGTGATGTTTTTATGTTAAAGCAATGTTACTATCAGCCTTTAAGTATTTAAGGCCACTTGTACCAATCTATAGAAAAGCAATTTCTCAGAAGATTAAACCATTTTCAATGTAGTGGCCTTATTACCCCAGAAAAGTTTCCATTAAAACTATAGTATTTATGCTACTTTAAGGGTCTAGCAGCTAACATTTTAAAGGCATAAATTACCATAAATTGAATAGGAGTTTTGATAGTAGTAGTAGTAGTAGTAGTAAGAGCAGCAACTGTAGTAGTAGTTGTTGTTATAAATTAGTAATAGATATAAATAATCAAAATCATGCATTATGCTTCCTTACATTTACTACTGAATATACACACTGGACCTGAAGATCACTAGAACTGTTGTACTAAACAGAGTTTTACAATGCATTAGGTGCACCTCGTGGGTAAAAGCAATTTCTTTCAACAGATACCATACAGCAGCAACATTGAAAAATTAAACCAAAGCAGACACTTAAAAGGAATTAAAAATGCTGAATGTTCTCACCCCCAGATATTTGGCTCTCGCTGCTCTCATCTTCGTAATGACCTACAAGGTTTAGCACAGAGGTTCAGTGACAGCCACTCACTTCATAGAGGCTGGATTTCTGCTCTGTAGTGGACAATATATAGAGAACAATATGCAAACTTCCAAACTTCACATAGGCAACAACACTAAAAAGCTGAATTTTTTTGTAGCGTACTAGTTTTATTAGTTATGATAAAAAAAACTATGATACAAAGAGATAGATAGTAATATCGGGGCAAGAAGCGAGGAATGTCCGATTCAGTCTTCAAATTGGTTGTTAAAATTTTTTTAGCAGTCCAAAAAAAAACAAAACAATTCAGACATTTGGTTTTTTGTTTAACTAACTCAGATTCCTCAGTTTCTTTGAACTCTCAACAGGATCAGACAAGTAAAAATTGACTTTTGCCACTGTGTATACATATTGTTCTGTGCTGCATCGGCAACACTTTACTAAAGTGACAACGCGTTTGCATGTGCATGTGAGAGAAAAGAGGTCTTGCAGTTACAGTTAGAAGTGCGTGTGGTTTGACACACAGGAAGGCAGACTGAGGCGTGCACGGTACCTTTCTTTGAAGGACTTGTTGCCGTGTCCGTTGTGACAACTGCAACACTGCGCCCCTTGGAGACACTTGTCACCATGACAGGAGCGAGGGTGGTCACCGTGCTGTTGCCATCTCTCTCTTGTGTGCCTTCCGTTTTGGTCTGTGAGCGACATCAAATGGCGGGTGTTACAGCCTGGAGCTATGTCATGGCTGACATTTTAGATGCCCTCGTATAGCCAAGCATGTACATCTCAACACAATGGCATACTCAGAATAGAACTCTGGCCTAGTTTATCTACTGTTGGTCTTGCCTTCAGGACATCATTGAATATTAAAATCAAACTGAAAGAAAAGGATGGCTTTACCTTCGAGTTAAAAGGTCTTAAACAACAGAGCTCTGAAAGTACATTTGGTTGTGTGTTTTTGTTTTTTTAACCAATGGCAACTAGTGCTTCAGCTCCATGGCCATGCTGCTAAAAAGCAAATGGCATCATGAAGTATCCTGAAGGTTAATCTTGCCAACAAGAGGTTGAAGTCCATGTGATACATGATAAGGTGTACTTGGTTGGCTCAGTTCTGGGTATTTCTTACGTCTGGTGCAGTTGGCTCTGTTTTGTTATCCATTGTGGGACCTCTGGTAACAGAGACACTTTGTGGTGTGCTGAGAGTGTAATTTTGGTATTCATCCGTTGTTGGCGATTCAGATGAACCTTTGGCAAACGGAACAAAAATTCAGTGAATCATATGAATCATGCCTAGAGTGAACGAGTGAGTGAATAAGGCTACCATCAGGTTCGTGTTCACCAGCAAGTAGATACAGCATTGCGGTAAAAACATAGTACATAATGTCCTTACATACACACTGAGGAAGAACAACAAAAACATTTGTGTTTGGTACGCTTGAGATGAGTGACATTTTCAATGACAGACACTTGAATGTTTTTCTTTTCTTTTCTTTTGTCTCGTTGTGTAGTTTGAGAGTTCTTGTTTTGTCTCTTTACCTTTCTCTCCACGACCACTTGGTCCATCCTGTCCTCTAGAACGAGATGATGTTGCTAAAACTGAGACAAAAACAGAAAATTAGGCACAATTTGTGTGTGGCAGCAATTAGTGGAAGCAGATCTCCGTTGTATGGAGTGGAAACCAATTGTTGGGACTTTATTCTGTTAATTTCCTATGCTGTTGGGTCGTTCACTTTGTTGCCTCAAAGACAGAAAGTTGCATGTTCATTCTACAGCCCAGGTCCTTTCTCTGTGGGCTTTGTATGTTGCCTCTGTGTCTGCATGGGTTCTGTCAGGTCCACCAGTTTCCTCCCATGATTCCAGAGACATGCGCGAGAGGTTTAATTGGCAATTGTTGTCATGTGAATGATAACTCTTGTTGCTATTGGATGAAAATATGAGTTGTTAATTTTTTTTTTTTTTTTAATTTGTAATTATTATTTTTTCTGTTTTATGCCAGTAGCTTCCTAGGCAGTTACAAATTACAGATGAGGCCTTTAAATAAATACGGAATTTTGATATGTGTCTAATTATGTACACAAAGTACCAATAAAATTTAAAGGATTATGAAGATATATATTTCAGTTGTTACTGGGGCCGCTCAATGTTGGTTGTGGAAAAAACTTAAACGTTGGTTGCTTTGCACCAAGTACATCACAAATGTGTGTTAACTACTGTGGGTTTAGTTTGGCAGGAGCAGTGCTTTTCGTATGTGTAAAAAAGACAAGCTCTGGCGTGACAATGTAAAGAGAAAAGTGAGACAAACACAATACAAAAGGACTGGTCACATCCACACTCTTATTTTTTTTGTCCACTGTGTCTGCAGAAGTTTGACCTCTGAACTTTGGCTGTCGAAGGCAGTTCAATATAGAAGTTATATAAAAAAAATTATACATATTATCTGTACTTATTATATGAAATATAATGATTATGCTATTGAACAATAATAATAATAATAATAATAATGATAGCGTTCTAATTTGCAAAACATTTACTCATGGTAGCGTTACACATTAAACTACAGAGAAATAAGCAGTCATCAGCACTTCGCACTTGAACTGAACCATGAGGCATCTGCTTTGACTAAGAAACGAGGGCACTTCCAGTTTTGCTTCTCCAATGATGTCGGAGGCCCAAGATGCTTTCCATGGTTAATCATCACTCGAAGCAGCGACGGACCATCCGGTTGAAAACCTCGGATGAGCTGCCATTTGGTTCAACTTACCCAGGAGGCAGATGTGACTCCACAGCTTCATCGTTGTGACAGATTCGCGCGTTCTTCTTCTCTTATTTAGTTGTTTTACTCACTCACTGTTGTTATTTCAAACTCTTGTTAATAAAGCTAGGTGATCATCAGTAAGGCTGCTGAGGGTGTTTCTATTTATTGCATTCCTTGTTTCTGTTCCTCCCTGCTATCTCACTTCTTATTCGAGACCTCTTTCCTTTGTGTGTGCCCTCACAACACCTCTGCGCGCTCTGCCTCTCTTCCGTTTTCACCCACTCTCACATCACATATACTTTGCTGTATTTTGCCCTCTCCTCCGCCCCCTTTTATTTCTTACACTTGCATGCTCTTAGAAGAGCGTATCTAACAGCTTGTGTTCAGATAGGATCATTTTAATCTGAACACAAGTGTAACCAAGAAAGAAAACAACTTTGAAAGAATTATCTATTAACTTTATCTTATTGTAATTGTGATATGTAGGGAATTGTGACCTTTTGATTTTGTTAAAAAAGGTAATTTCAACAGTAATCAGCAGAAATATGCCTTAGTATGACTTATCATAACTAATTACAATTTAATTTCACTCCAATTCATCAATCTTTAGTCAAAGTTTTTGACCAAGTTCAGGTAGACAGATTTTTGCCACAAGGGGGCGAAGTAGAAGGTACCTTGATATCTAAGAACTCTCGCAATATTCTAGTGAAGTATTTCATCAACTTTGACGTTTTAAAGTTTTTAGTATGTTTGTTTTTTTGTTTTCATTTTTTCTATGCTCATTGGGTGACATAACACATTGCAGCTGGTTAAAAGTTCTGCCAAAAGAAATTCTAATACCCAAGTACAGACGATTAGGGGCCATGATTTGCATATACACATATGTTCGCTTTCCTACTGATTTGATTGCTCCTCTTCAACATTATGTCCAACTCTTGTGATCTTTACCGTCTTCACTTTGGCACACTTTTTCTCAGTTCCCCTCCCCCCACCCCACCACGCTAGCTGACAATGACTTTCTGTCTGTGTTCAGGAACTGAGTCACAAACCACATCCCTTGTTCAGGAGTGATACAGAACGCTTGCATGAGTTTATTGCCTGAACTTGACTCATGTCATGGTAACATAATGTTGGCTTGCTTGAACTGAGCAAATTTTATAATGTATAATATATTGTTTTATATCATATATTATTCCTGTGTATGCACACACATACAGTATGCAGACAGATAAAAGTACAATACATTACAAATAGATAATTAAATGAATAAATGAAAATGAATTTTAAAAAAAAAAGAACACAAAAATAAAATCAACCCATTTTTACCAGGTGCCACCTAAACTGGTGCACGTGCATTAATTAAGGCTGCATGCATGCATGCATGCATTAGCGCTGGTGGCGAGGGAGATTGTTACAGACGACGGTAATCAGAAACACTCAGGGTCCTGCCTGCCATGGCCTGGACACTGGGTGCTATAGGGTGCACTGACTGGAGAAAATCTGTTATATCACTGAATGACTGGTGATCAAATGAGATTGAAAACAAAGTAAATCTAAGCATTTGGTTAATTGTTGCACAATGAACATAGTGGATAAGAATAGGGTTTGTGCCTACCGTACCTGAGGAGTGGGTCGAACACTACACATTTTCCTCTTTATTCAGTAGCAACATGCTTAAAGTGCTATATCCTTCTATGCCATCAGCTCTGTTATCATCTGCAGTATTATTAGTTACAAAAAGACAGACAGCATTCGGTATGTTAAAACAACTGACACAGCAAGTTGCACAGGTTTGACCATGTTTGATTGATTGACACCGAAATCCATTTATTATTTATCATTGACCGATCATTAAATATTAATTGATTATTATTATTAATATTATTATTATTATCATTATGCTCTTTTAACTTGTCTTATTTAGACAGTTTCACAACAAGTTAATAATGGTCCAACAAACATTGTACAATAAAACGCATACGAAAATTTGTTTTCTACAGACTCACCAACTACCCACGCTAGCAGGTTTTGCTCAAATCCTTGCCAGTATTATCTGTTCCTGTTATACTATTATCCTATTTCTTCCAGACCAAGTGCTGCAACTCTGTTTCTGCCACCAGATGCTTGTCTGATTTTTGTTTGCAAAAACAGGAACCAACTCACCATACATGGGAGCAACACGAGCAAACCATCACTCACCTTATCAGCTAACATAATCACAGGAATGCTTTTGTATCTTTGACTTTTCACAGTTAATTAGTCTCAGAATAACAAAACATTACTGGTTTTTCAAGAATGGGAGATAATGGTGGATTCTTAATTCAAGCGCACTTTAGACTTAAAGGTGCAGTTTGTGAAATTGAGAAACTTTGGGAACAACAGTGTCATCTAGTGGTCAGGTTTTAGACTATCATTCACTCATGCTCCCAATTTGAATATTGGCTTGAATACAAAAAAGAAAACAATCAAACGAAGATCACATTGTCAAAAACATTGCCTTTATTTTCAAGTGATTTTGGCGTTAAATTATTCAAAACAAAGAGATAAAGGACAGAATACAAATGAAAGGTTGATCATGTTATCGACATGAACGTGTAGACCAGCTCAGAGTCTGGTCTACTTCAAAAGATTGAGGGACAAAAATAGGTTGGTAGTGCAGAGAGTTGCTGGAAGACACTTGGAAAACCATAATTTCTGTTGCATTTGTCACACTGAGCTTTGTTTAATAATCACATTGGAATCGAACAGTTCATTCACAGCACAACACACTTGCACAAAAAATATACAATTCACATTTAATGACCACAAATGTAAAATAAACAAATTGTTGAAAAAGTCGAGCAACCCATATTTGTGCATATTTACATCTTGGTTTCTCGCAAAAACGTTTCTGCATTTTAAGGCCATAGCATTAATTAGCCAGTGTGCTCATAAATACATCAGATGGAATTTTTAAGACAGGAAGTCACAAATGTATTTTTTTTTTTTTTTTTAATATTTCTTTGATGTGCAGTTTTACCTATTTTTAATTGAATAATTTATGTATAAATTATAACTGTAATTTAATTTCTAATTTTCACTGTATGTTTTTTATTTGTTAAATAATTTCTCCAGATATAACATTCCCAATGATACCCATTTAGTTTCACACCATCATATATTGTTAATAGGGTATCCATTCATATATCTGTTATTTCTGTTAATAAATAATGATATTCTGAAGTCACTTGGGTCCTGAAAAGCTGAGGCAATGTTAGCTTTAGTTTCATTAGATTGTGAAGAAAGTTTTGACCCTGAGAGAGATACTGATTTTAAAATTGTTGACACAAACTTATTATCCTGTTAAAAAAAAAAGAAATCAGGTTGTTACTTTAAGTTGTTATGCACTAAGAAGTTGCCAGTAGTGCAAATGTTTTCTCAGAGATTATTCACATGATGCGACAAAAAATTTACAAAATCATTTTTCAGATCACTGTCATTCAGATATAAATATAATCCATTTTCAGATGTAAAAATAGTCAAGTTCTTCCAGGAAAAACACATGTTTCTTCAAAGCTATACATATTTACAACATCCTTTACACTATTTGCATGAAATACTTGCATACATACATAAAATATGTGACATACATATATATGTAATATACATACATTACATAAAAGGATACTGCAGGGTTTTTGCATTTTGCTTTTTTCTGTGATTTACTGGAGGCCAACGAGCAGCTCCAGGCAGTGGTGTGATCAGTGGAGGCTACTCCTCAGCACAGCGGTCCAGTGCGATGCTGTGCTCCTGGGCGATGGCTGCCAGCTCTTTCAGGAACTCAGCATACAGGATGATGGCAAACACTCGGCTTTTGGCTTGAGGGGCAATGGGTGGGCAGGGCGGCAGGACACCCAGAGGAGGCAAAGGCAGAGCGTTCCTCAGGGAGCCGTTGGGCAGGGACGGGTCCAGGATGAGGACCCCTCCCTGAGACTGGAGGCATTCTGAGACACCAGGGAAATGTTGTGCTGCCATCAGAACTGTGATCATGCAGCGGTCTGCATGTTATTAACCAAGTTCCTGCAAGACGGTTAAACTGGACCTACTAAAGCTGCAAGTGCTTCAATGCGTTCCTCACTCTAGTCATATTTAGGCTAGCAATTAAGACTTGCATGTCATTTGATCCTGTGTTAAAAAAGTCAACACTGCCTACTTGGTTATCTTTTGGCAGTTGGCAGAAAAAAAATCTGGTGATGCAGTATAACACATAATAGCAGCATTTAAGGGCCAGTGCGTAAATGTTTTTAAGAAACTAACAGTGTGTCATATTAAAGGCGGGTTTCCTTAAAAAACCAGGAGCAAGACGCTTGCTATGTATACTCTTATATATATGAGAACCATTCCGGTAAGAAAACCAAATTACTTTTATTGTACTGCAAGTATACACTTTTATTAATGTATTTATGGGAAGCTTGTTAAGCTTTTACCAATATAAAAATACACACTGGACCTTTAATAGTATAAACACTGCAGGGCTGGATTTAGACAGAGAAAGCAAGGTAAGCTGACAATTAGCAGCTGCTGTAAACATATTCAGTAAACCTTCAGAGTGAAAACATGCAAGAAAAGTTGTATGGGCTTGGCATAACTAAACGAATGCAGACTTTCCCTCCAGAGGCAGTTGCAGTTTCTGCCACGACACCTAAAAGTAGAAGTGTGTTGATGTACCTCTAAATTTGCTGTCTTGGTCTTTGACCAGCAAGAATCTCCAGGCCTGAGTGACCAGCGCTGGATAATCTGGTCTGGCTGCGACGTAGCGTTCTATCTGGCCGTGCACAGACACCAGCACCTTGGAACACACGCAACCAAAAGAGAATTAAATGCACGAGGAATGAATGGCGTGTGCGCGTACGCCTTTGTGTGTCTGTTACCTGATGAAGTGTGCGCACGTTGGGCTGGTCACATGTGTCCATGCTGAGCAGGAAGGACCTGAGCAGAGGCTGCGGGTACGAAGCCAGCTGGGCCAGGATGCCCGTCACCAGCAGGTTGACGGCGATGGAGTTTTCCAGAAGGTTTTCCAGCCGTGACAGCAGGACGCTGATGAACGGGCCTGTGGCATCGTGGGAGGCTGCAGGTCAGCGTCATTGACGAGAGAGAGAGCATCAATCACACACGCGCACATTACCATTACCTAGTCGAGGTCAGTGGCTCTCAACTGGTGGGGTCTCAGCACCCACTTTGTTTTCGCAGCCCAAATTTATTCTACAAAAAATAAAACTGCCAGCCCACTTTCTATCATGTCTAGTCAATAATCTATTGAAGTTATTGAATTGAATTGTGTGTTTTGCAAAATGAATACCCAACATTTTCTCTATAAATCTATACATTTATTTTAAAATCCCATTTTTTTTCTTGCCCATGAAGCTGCGTCTCAATCAAAATAAATATTTTCATGCCAATACTTGCCTGTAAATAGAGCTCCATGCCTCGTGTTGCTTATCTTGCTGCTAACTGTCTTCTGCCCTTCCTCCTCTTCCTCTCCTTCAGTATCCTCCCCCTCTTCCTCCTCCCAAATATCCTCTTCGTCTCTTCCTTCCTCTTGGATGTTCCTGATGGCGCTTAGCACAAACTCCTCCGTCGGCCCTTCCTCCGCTTCTAGCTTTTTCCTCAGAACCCGCACGCGCCTCCTGAATGTGCCGATGTCATCGGTGACGTCGTCGTAGTCCGGCTCCACGCCCAGAGAGCGCATGAGCTCCACGTAGCAGGACAGGAAGTCGTTGTCAGCGGGAGCTTTGCCCTGCGACAGACTCGGTGGTGAACGGTCTCGTGGTCCAGACTCCGAGTGTCCGTTCACTAACGCCTCTGCGTGCTCGCCGTGCTGCTGCTGGTTGTGCACGAGGCTGTGGCTCACGTCCGCGAGGTCACGACCTTTACTGCTTCCATCTCCATCAGCAGCTTCTTCGTATCCCTCCATGACGTGACCCTCGGAGCCGAACCCGTTGGTGACACACAGCTGCCCCTCTGTCTCTCCTCGTGCTTCCTGCTCCCTGAACTCGTCTTCCCTCTCCTCCTTGATTCTCCACACCTCCTTCCCACAGCCGTCACTCCGTCTCCTCCCCTGCTCTTCGCTGCATCTCCTCCCCTCGTGCACGCCGTCCTCGCTCCTCCTTCTCGTGGACATGATGCTGCTGACCGCCTCCATGACCATCTTCCCCGGTCGGTGGCTGTGGCCGGAGACGCCCGCCCGCGCCTGCCGGGTCGCCGCTATGATTCGCTCCAATATGGCGCTCTTTGTGTCCTTCTGGGCGACAAGGTCGTAAACCAGAACGTCGTCCTGAAACTCTGCTTCCTCCACGTAGGAGCCGTGGACCAGCCTGGTGGCCGTGCGTCGCATCTCCTGGATGTGTCGGGGGGGGAGGGGTGCGGGCGACGGGGTGTATCTGTCCACCTCCATGGACTCGCAGGCATTTGCCGCTGCCTTGCTCAGCAGGCCTGACAGTGACAGTTCGTCATCGGCAAATATGTCGTCCCACTCCAGCTCCAAGGCCGAGCTGGCTCTCCCCGTCTGGGTGCTGGTGGAGACGGTGTCTGAGGAGGACGGGGTAGGAGAGAGGACGAGCGGCGGAGGAGTGACGGTCAAGGAGTTGACCGAGTCACTCTTGAGTTGTTCCACCATCTCGTCTCCCTCTTCTGTGTCGTGGCCTGGTGTGTCACAACGGTACTGCAGAGGCGAAGGGTTGATCCCATCGTACGGAGCCGACCACAGCAGGCATGCTCTGCAGAAATGTGTCAGAGTAGAAATGTAATTTGAAAATTGGAAGAAGAAGTATTTTTCATGTAAGTAACCATGAATCTTTTGACATTAAAAACTTACAAACGTAAATTTTACATCCTGTCTGGCATTGTATTATATTATATATTATATATTATTAATATTACCAACAAGGGTAATAATACATATGATAAAAAAAAAAATCCTGATGACATTTATAATTATAATTTGCTTTTAGTTTTGTGAGATAAAAAGGATTTGAATCTGAGTATTATTAAATAATTTGTTTTTCAAAATGAAACAAAAACAACAACAAAAACTTGTTAGAATTTATTGCCGGGTCAAAAACAAAAACTCTTTGTTTCTAATAAATGCAGTGCCTGGCTCTTCCTGACAGAGGTCAGTCAATACTTGTGTTATACGTGTTCTGAATTGGGAAGTCTTTCCAACACTGAAGGTCTTGTAAAGTTCTTATATTTACATCAACTGCATATGTTGAGATGAGACATGACGTGGCCACCACCTCTGAGTGTGACAATAAACTTCTTTCTTCTTTCTTTCATCATTCAGATATGCAGACTGACCTTTGAGAAGTGGAGATTGCCTGCCTGGCGTCACAGAGGTAGTGGAGATAGTTCACGTCCATCAGAAAGTCCAAACCTCGGCAGTAACCAACGCTGTCTGAAACTGATAGGTCTAACACAGACGTATACACAAATGAAGTACATATCAGTGTCTCTCTATACTGTATTTGCTTGCATGTCCCTTTTACTGACCTTCCCCTTTAGGCCAGTGGATGTGATCTGAGTTTAGGTGTAAATTAGTGTGGTTGGGTGTGCCAGGGCACCAGGAGGGCATGAGGAGCAGGAAAGACGCAGCGCTGGAGGAGCAGCAGTCTCTCTGCCTCAGGCGGCAGCGCTGCTTCCTGCTCAGGTGACTGCACGGAATTAGATACCTGCAGAAACAGAGATGCTGCTCCATCTTGTTGCAACCTTATGAAACATTAATCAATCAACCAATACTGTATATAAACTCACCTGAACACTAGCTGCAGCATAACATCTTCACAGAAGAGACCAATCAAAGTCCTGAACAGGGCCAGGGACACCGTGCCCAGCTGACAGACAGACGGGTAAAAGTCAGCTTTACAGTTTCCTGCCTTGGACGTCGTCACAAAGGTGGCTGAAGAGCTCAGAGAGTTACCTGGAAAGGTGTGTTGACCCGGCTGACCAGCGTGTCGAGGATGTGCACGTTGTCATGTGTGTGCAGCAGGATGAAGGACAGGAAGGTCTGGAGGAGGGCTGGCTCAGAGATAGAGCGCAGGAAGAGCTCCAGGTAGGCCGTGGTGGTCATCACCTCCTCCACTGTCAGCTAACACACACACACACACACACACAATGGTACGCATTGATCAATTTTACCTGGAGAACTGGGAAACATAATGTAATTGTAGTGTCGGGTCAAAAGTGATTACTTGTGCATTCAAATAATAATAAACAGAGGAATGTTTCCTTAAAAAAAAATATGTATTGTTAACAGTGTCTACTCATGTTTATCACTGTCTGTGTTTATTATTATCTATCCACAAAATTCTAAGACAAATTAGTTCAATGGGAAGATAATATTACAAAATAAACTCGATTCTGATTCTTGTTTTAATTCTTATTATTAGGAATGCCTCCATTTATAAATACATTATAAAGTTAACATTAATTCAGTCCATGTTAGTAATGGACTGTCCCTCTAAGGTGATGATGAGATGGAGGAAGTAGTCGGAATTTGTTTATGATAAACAGGTCCTTGAATTGTTGCCATATTATGCCTGATTATATCTTGAAGGTGATGAATATAAAAGTGTAAATAATAATAATAATAATAATAATAACAACAATAATAATAATAATAAAAAAGGTTTGACAAATTTGTGACTTGCATTACTCTGATAATGTGTGTCTATTAACCACTGTTTTACAGAGTGCCTGTAGTGGTGCTTCTCACTAGGAAAGGCCATTTAAAGGAAAGTCCCTTGTAATCAGATGTTGGTACCTTGTGCAGAGCTGGAGCCAGTACAGGCACCAGGAAGCCATTGTAGATGTATCCCAGTAACTGAGAGCGGATGGAAGGATGAGCCACCTGGGAAAAGTTCAAACAGATGGAGCTAAAGGCTGTGGGTTGCTTTGATGCTTGTGTTTTAAGGAACGTGTTTGTTGTGTTGTTGCTACCTTGGTGACAGTGCTACAGAAGTCCAGTGAGTGCAGGAAGTGGACAAGTGCTGGAACCTGTTGATCCCAAACACAAAGAGACAGAGAGTGAGGTTGGTTCTGTTTTTATTAGTTAAATTACACACAAAGTACTTCAATACTTCACCAAGTCATCAATAAAATTCAATACAGTTAGTTTTGCTTTTAAATGTTACAGAACTTTTAATGTCCCCTAATACCATTTTGTCAATCTGTAAAACTAATGATAAGACAATTAGCAAAAGAGAAACTTATTGTTCAACAGTCAGATACGTTGTTACATTTCAAACCAAATCCAAAACTCTGTTAGTGATTTTTCATTCACTGTTACCTGCTGCCAGTCAGCCTGGTCCAGACAGTGCCAGTCTTCACTGTAAACCTGCAATCGGGCTGGAAGAGATGAGTAGAGACCAGACAGACCTGTGGCCAACACCTATAAATGCACACACAAACACTCTAATAAGGGCCTGAGCATCAGGGGCAAGTCTGACCAGCTGTTGGTCAATTTCCAAACATGCAGAACTCCCCCTTTGAAGAGAGAGGGCAGTGACTGACCAGCATGGCAGGGGGGTAAGAAAAGAATGATAAACAGAGAAAAAGGTGTAGAGGAAGACTGGAGAATAATGTAAACATCATCAAGGGAAGCAGACTTGTTGACATTCAGGCATCTGTCCAATCACGTGCAGACATGCTAATCCCTCTCGGTGTACGTGCCAATCTCACGCTGGTTTGCTAATCTGTCCTCTGCACAAAGATTGAGGTCAGAGTGTGGTTACATGGGCTTAAATCTCTCTCTTTCTCTCTCTGCCCCCCTCTTTCTCTCTCTCACACACACACACACACACACACACTTACACGCATGCCCACATAAATAGGTGGAATGTGCACAAATCTCTTTCCCTCCTTGTCCACAAGCCTCTGTTTTCCCACTGTGACAAACAATAACAGCTAAAACTAATGTGATCGAAAATAACAGCTGAAACAGTCAGTGTGGTGAGCAAGTAAACTAATGTAATGCAAGTATATATACATACATATATATATATATACACTCACACACACAACTTTTTATGTTTTTTCTTCTCATCTCTATTCATCTCTCTCTCTCTCTCTCTCTCTCTCTCTCTCTCCTTCTCTCTGACAGAATCACACAACTCTCCCTGAGGAGTGTGAGCTCATTGGTTTATTACATAACTAGTGATAATGAGATTACAAAGCATAAGGGAGATGAATGGTGCGCTGCAGCAGAGCAGCAACACAGTCTGACGATTTAACTGGCCTTGTCACTCACTGGGAGAGATGGTTGAAGCATTGAAACATCTGACAATTAACTACGTAATAGACAGATAGATTGATAGATAGATCAATGATAGATAGATAGATAGATAGATAGATAGATAGATAGATAGATAGATAGATAGATAGATAGATAGATAGATAGATAGATAGATGTTACTTTAATTATTCATGACTGGTTGATAGGACTAATAAACATATTCAGGAGAGGTGAGTCACCGTCAAAGTTTGAAAAATACAAATATTTTTAGCATTTCCAGCACTAGCAGACAACCTGGCAGATGACATTTGACCATGAGCCAGTAGACAATAAGAAGCCATCATGGAATGATCCATCAAGGTTTTGTGATGATGCATTCCAACGCCCTGCCCAAGGACCTCAGGATTCTAGACTCCAGCATCCACTTTAGTGTGAGCTTGAGTCTGTGTACTCAGACTTACGGGGCAGAAGTATGTGTTTTCTGCAATGTGCTGGGCAACACGAAGGTCAGAGGCCGACAGCGACATGATGAGCAGCAGAGCATCTCTGGCCTGCTGACCGACTGAACCCTGTCTGAGGGAAAAGAGAGATTTAGTTCAAAACCATTACTTTCGGTGGAGACCTTAGCTTCAATGGAACACAGTCAATGTAAAATAAAGTGAATACATTACTTCTGATAGCATTTTAGAGTCACACTTTTATTACAAAAAAACTTGCATTTGTCTGCTACTGCAAGTGTGTCGGTGAATCTTCGAATGTAAATCTGCCGTGTGTGCCTGTTTGTGCACACCTACCTGTGTGTATATGGTATAAGCAAGGAAAAGAGGAGGAAGTTGGCGGCCCCCTGGTCCTCACTGGTGTGGAAGAACAGCTCCAGCACCGAGGGATCTTTGACCAGAGCCACACACAGCTGATTCAAGAGAAAAACCAGCTCGGACTCCACCACACCACCACAGTCTGTAAGGATCCAAATGTATTTCCATTTTAATAAGTATATATACTTCATACTGATGCAGCAGTTGAGATTTTTATTGAATAGTTTAATATTTGTTGGACTTTGCTTTGTATTTTTCTTAGTAACACAGATTGATGACCAAGCACTTTTAAATATCGTCACAGAACTCACCATTTCCCGTCCCGGCACAGGAGGCCAGAAGTGTCATGAGTGGCCGCAGAACCGGTTTGTGGTGCAGAAGAGGCTGCCTGGCCTGAGACAGCAGCATCTGGTACATCCTGAGCTGCTCTAGCTTCATGTCCTCTGTGAACTGTCTCCTGAGGCTCCACAGAAACAGGCGCTCCATCACACCCTCCAACACCACAAACTCCAGGATGGGACCCATGGCTCCTCCTAACAGTTCAAAACAAGGATCAAACCCTCAGTATCTCCCTAAACTGCATCACAAGTTGATTCCATCTTCTTTTCTTTGATCACCTAGGCCCGCCTCCTCCTCCATCAACAGGAAGAGCATGTGCTCCACATAGTTCTGGACAGCGCTGGCCTCGTCAGCAGGGATGGGGCCAAGGCGCAACCCGGCAGAGCAGCTGCCACCGCCGCTGACATGACCAGTGAGGAAGTTGAGGGCACTGATGCCGCTGCGACCTGGCTCGTGCTTCTCCAAGATCTTCGCCACCTGTGCAGAGACACACCGGTGTCGCAGCAACGATTTTGTCAAACTGAAGCTCTGGTAGAAATGTCAATGTCACAGTCGAAATGCAATGTTCAAAAGTTTGGTGGAATCAAACTTAGTGAATTAATAGTTGTGTGCATTTGCATGTGAATAAAATGTCACCACGGTTTTCAAATATGCTAATGTGATCACCTGCAGCATTCTGTCCAAATGCTGTTCTTTGAAAGCAGGATTTTAATAATGCCCTTAACTTAGCATTATTAAAAGTTACCTAAGAGCTTTGAGGTACTGCTTGGTCTTTGTTGATTCATCATTTTAAATGACAACAGTGATGCACTGTCTGCACAAGAGCTGCAGATCTTTGAGTAAAGCAAAATATGTAATATTTTGTTGAACTTCGAGTAATGGGGCAAAACTCAAGTATGAAACTATTCAAAACAAAGCATAACAAATTAAGGTTTTATGCTGAATAGAAAATCTCAAATCTCTCAAATTGTTGTGTATCAACCAATCACATTCATCCAGCTATAGTTTTTTTTCTCTTTGCTCATCCCTCATAATCTCCTCAGGCTTTTAGCCAAAAAAATGGATTTTCCTGAATTAAGCACCTGTCCCTAATAACAGCAGCACAGACCCACATTTCAGCTTTCAGCATGTCCATTTATTAAAACCAAATAAATAAATAAATAAATAAATAAATAAATAAAATAACATTTTTGGATTAGACTTAACCATTTTTCGCAGTTCCAGCGAATGTAATAATAATTAATTTAATAATATTTAATGTACTAAAAATAAAAAAGCAGTGTAGTTAAATGTGACTGTCATCGTTTTTAACATAACAAAGTGAGAAAGGAATTTAATATGCTTGGATTAGTGCTAACCTTTGACATTAACTGCCTAAGACTAAGTTCACAAACACACACACACACACACACACCATGCGTTCGTGCACACAATGTCAGAGAGTGTGCTTGGTCTTTTTGGCAGGCAGAGAGAGGGAGGTTTGTTCTAAATGGATCCTGTGTTTAAGAGCCAAAGTCTGGGTCAGTAAAACACACGCACATGCACACGCGCACACTTGCTGTCTGCCAGCCATTATAAGGAAAATAGGACAGAGTGGAGAGATGGAGGGAGACACAGGAGAGAAAACCTGTTGTGATTGGCATGTCGAGAGGTGGGTAAAATAATAAGTTGGACATGAAGGAAGTCAGTAGATGAACCTGCTTACCTGAGCCCAGTGGTTCTTGAACACAATCATGCAGGTCTCTGGGTCCACCCCATTCAGCGTGAGAGATTTCCTCCGGGTTCCCCCGACAACCACCGAGGCCATCATTTTGACTCGTGTCCAGGTGGCTATCGCATGTTCCAGCCCAGCGTGCGGACGGGTGGGTGGATGTTGGACATCATTGGCAGCCTGAATCAGCCATGAATCTGCTCCCCCCTCTCCCGGTCTTCATGACCAGCCTGTCGGAGCTGGACCGAGAAGACACTCTGTGAAACGTTACAGTGCTCGGGGACTGCGTCAGCTGTTTCTGTAAATATGGTCAACCCAGACTTAGCCAAACATATGTAATACATGGAGGAGGAGGAGTTGTATTGCATTCATCGAACCCTGAGGATATTTTTTTTTGTTTGTTAAAAATAAAACTTTATCCTAATGGCCTTTCTGTGTGGACTTTGCATGTTCTCCCTGTGTCTGCATGGATTCTCTCCCAGTACTCTGGTTTCCTCCCACAGTCCAAAAACATGCATGTGAGGCAAATTGGGAACTCTAAATGTTACCTTTTGTCTTTGTGTGTGTGTGTGTGTGTTTGTCTTTCTACTGTATGTGGCCCTGCGTGAGTGCATGGAGGAAGCGGGTACAGAACATGTACGGATGGATGGATGGACCCTCTGAATGACTTGCACAAGAAAGAAAATAAAGTGGGTAAAGTAAAGTAAAATAAATAACTGTTGTCTTTTGATTATTGGGCTGGACTATTGGCCCACCGTCTTTCTAATTTTGGCAAGACTAAGTGTTCCAGTCCATCTTTATGTCTTTTCATTTCCTTTTCCCACAACAACCACGACAAGGAACAGGAAGTAGCAGTCAAACAGGAAACAGGAACATGTCTAAGTCCCACCCAGGGTGTTCCAGGACATTCCATAAATTCCAAACCCGACTCTCCAAGAATTCCTTAATGGTGAAACTACCTCTGTGCTGATGTTGAGACATGGATAAGCTGGCCCGCTGCCTGTTGTCCTGAGAGAGAAGAGATGAAGAGATGTTAGCACAAAGGTTCTACTTCTCTCTCTGTCTGTTTTTCCCAGCGAGAGGGAGAGAAAAAGAGAGAGATAGTGAGAGAGAGAGTTTATAAATCCATCCTTCACCATCTGGGTCTCTAATCTCAGTGCGCTGAAGACAAATAGCTGCATTTTGGTCCACTGTCCTGTTTTGCCCATGTAGTTGTTATTGTGTGTGTGTGTGTGTGTGTGTGGGTGCGTGCGTGCGTGCGTGCGTGCGTGCTGCATTCAGGAGGGAAGTGAGTCATAGAGTTGCTAAAAAAGGATGATGGAGAAAAAATAGAGAATAGTAATCTGAGATGAGACAGTGGTGTTTAATCCCAAACCAACACTTGTGTATGTGTGTGTGTGTGCATGTGTGTGTGCGTGTGTGCGCACCAGACGGTCACATGCCATCACAAAGCTTAAAACACACACTGACCCGAGGTTTGCAGATCTCTGACCTGTTTTTTTTTTGTATTGTTATTAATTCATGCTGTGTTTGAAGGCATTTAACTGATTGAGCATTAAAGTCATTCCGATAATGAGGTCACGTACGGTCTGATGTGAAGGGCAAACCTGCACCAGTTGCAGAAATATTGATGCATAGTGTTCTGCCTTCACACCAGGTGACAGGCACTGCTTCTGAGTTTTATCTCTTGCCAGTGAGTGACTTCACAGTGAACACAGGTGCTAGTTTCTCACAGAAAACCATGTGGGCAGTGCGTGGTTTGATTAACTGCTCTTTTTAGTAGTTAGTTCAGTAGTTGAATCTGTGATGCCCCAATTGTTGAAATTGTTGACGTAATTGTTGACGTAATTGTTGACGTAATTGTTGACCATTGACGTATTTTTTGTTCTTGCTTGTTTGGTACTGTAATACCAGGTTTTATGGCATTCATAATGACAAATAATTGCCTCAAGGAAGCATTTCTTTGTAAAATCATTAAGTTGCACCTACCAATATTAACATTAGCAGTCAAAAAATAACAGAATAATAACAATATATACATAAATAAATCAAAGACGGTCATCGCATTGGCTTGTCACATTATTAGATCACTGAAACAAAAAAGCTACAGCTGACCCTGGATGCTGCATAAAGAATGAGAAAAAGAGAAGGACACAGACACACATGCATGTGTACAAGCATTCAGCATTACTCAGCAAGAACCTGATCTGGAGCAGCCAGTGGAATACTGTGGATGAGCATAATACAACTTTCTAACAAGCATTCTTTCATTTTTACCTCCTTACTTGTACCATTGTTTTATTCGTACAATATAACTGATAATTATTCATTTATAATTATGAGCATTAGTATTGCACTTTTGTAAACTCGCCCTGCACTTTCTGAAATGTCAATATGTGCTTTACTCATTTTTTTCATTTACCGGTCCATTACAGTTAGTTCACAATAACAAATGTGATGTCTTATCACTTTTGATCGAAAAGTTTTATGTTTTTGTTAAACCTCTTCTAATTATTTTTGAAATTTAAGTTTACAAGGTGCTATTTTTCTATTATAAAAAATCATACTCATGTCAGATTTTTAAAAATGGGACTTTTAAAGCAACTTATACTTCAATACTTCACACAACTCACACTGACAGGCAGCTCTTACCTCCACTGAAGGGATTTCACTCCTCCTGGCTGTTGCTCCTTGTTCCAAATGAATCAAAACAAAGGAACAAAGTTTTAGCAAAGTGACTTTAGATTTCCTTCCGGAAGAAACGTGTACATCCCGCGGTTTTTTTCCGTTTTGCAGCAGAAGGTTCCCTGGGTTCTCGCCGTCACTTCTTTTCTAGGGATTTAAACCGCTCAGCTGTCAATCACTCCGCTGCTGCCCCCGCCCCCTAACCTCCAGTAAGCCAATGACAGTCCAGAGATCGGGAGCAAAGGTTTCCACGAGCGGGATAAGCGGTGCAATTCACTGGGTGCGCTGGAAATAAGGAAGGGTTTTACAACTTTAAGCTGCTTGTTCTCTGTTACATTGCATTACCATTTAAAACAATTATATTCCCGTACTGTTCATCACGCAACTCTGAGGAAAATAAATTACTAATATACAATACTATATAAAATCATAAAAACAGAACCGGGTTCAGGACCTTTCAGAGGAACCAGTGCTGCACTCTAGCGGTAAAATGTCCACATTGCAATTCATTTCTTAAGCCATTTTGGAAGATTGGTCTCAACAAGTTAATTTAATTGGTTTCTTGAGTAGATTCGTGTTTGTCAGCATTTAAACTGTTTATTTTAAGCATTACTGACTATCCAATTAAATGGAAACAATGTGCCACGTTTGAGAAGAAATCTCTTATGATTTGATTTCATCCAAATCTACATGTTGGAAAAAAGGTGATGAAGCTTTGCATTTTGGTTACCAAAACTAATGAACTGTAATGTGTCTGTAATTGCGTGTTTGATGAAAATAGTTTGCAGCTACTACTTTTTACTGTGTCATAGTGTTGTTTTGTTACGGTTTTGTTTTGTTTTCACTCGGTGACGTCACGCGGCCGGCGCGCGTGCGGCTCTGCATCAGGAACTCGAGAATCGGGAGCCAAACAGGGAAGCCCGGATACTGGCGTTGAACCGAAACCCAGCGGTGGCTGTTGCTGTTGTTGCTGTCCAGACACGTAACAAACTTTTTAGAGCGGAACGCTGCAGTGGCTGTAAACACCGAGTCCAAGTTTATCTTCGAACAACGCTACGAGACGAAGCCGCCGGCTTCGAGAGTGACTGACGGTGTTTGGGCGAGCATATCCCGAGTTCTGTGTGTGTGTGTGTGTGTGTGTGTGTGTGTGTGTGTGTGTGTGTGTGGAGACTTTTAACGTCGACTAAACAAGGGGGAGGAATCATGTTGCTGCGACTCGCTGTGTTTTGAGTCGACTCCATTTTCGCCTGGTGAAGCCCGGCGGCGGGCGGCAGAGGGAAGAACAGCGACAGCGGCCACAGACACAAACTCTTCGGCGGGGAGCCGCTGGTTGTACAAGTGAGGAGAAATGGCCGAAGCACGGTCCGAAGAAGAGGACGAAAACATGACGAGGGACACCCGGGAACAACAAGTGGCTCGACGACAGCCCAACGGTTCCGGAGGTAAAAGCAAATATAAATGGTAATGGGGAAAATGTTAAATGCGTTGTTATTTGTGAAATAGGTTTTGCCGTGTCATCTGAAAAGTTTGTCGTAAACCCAAACACAGACGTCGACACACCTGCAAGATGGTAACATTTTTAACGAGAGAGCTGAAAACACCTGCCACATGGTGCCATTCAGATTTGCCGCATGCTGTTCCAATTGTCCCCAATATTCAGTCGTTGACACTTTTGGCCTTTTTTATGATTACATTACAGATTACAGTTGTGACATTATTTGTAAGCTTGGGTGATTTCTCATGGGAATGATGCTGCGGTTTGATCGAGCACTTCACAGAAAAATACGAGATGAGTTTTATTGAAGGTCTTAAGCGGATTAAAACAAATGTGCAGCCTGAAATTTTAAGTTTGTTCTCACAGCCTGTTCGCACAGTTGGGATATTTTTCAGTATTTTATAGCAAGACAGAACTGTAATCTTGCAACAACAAAAATAAACTTGAGAATGTCAGGAGGATTTCTGACATCTTGCGAAAGACATTCAAATTTTAGGCTGCGCTGTCTGTGAACTTGGGTGTAACCAAAGTGATAAATTCTTGCATCAACATGTGGAAACCTCACCATTTGGGTCAAAGTTTACACATGCAGTTATTAAAACACGTGACTGGGGGAGGGTCTTTTTGCCTTGGTGAGCAGTTGTGAGCATTAATACATTAATGTGTGATCACATTCAAGTAAACACAAGTTATAGTTTGACAGGGTTTTCCAAAGCTTCTTTTTTGATACACACACACTGAGTATCAAGTGTGTGTGTTTTGTGTGTGAGAAGACAGACCCACAAGAGGTTCTTACGAGCGCTGGAAATAACTCTGGGGGAAATTATGGCCAAGTCTAAGGGCCCTTTATAGTTTAACTGTGGCAGAAGACTGAGAATACTTCCCTTAGTATGTAGGTTATTTTGAAGGCCGTCTGCAATGGTATACTGCACACTTAGAAAGCTGTTAGGTCAGCAATACATTTTGTACCATTACTACAGCTGTATCATGAGTTGTTTGGGTTCTTGGCGTCTTTGTTAATAAAGAAATAGTCGACTTCTCAATGATGCTTATTTATCGTTAAAAGCAGTTTCATTCTACACAATGTCACCTGACTGCAGCACAGTATTGCAGCAACTTAGCAGGTATGTGCTTCTTGCTGGTTGGTCGGTTACTAAGTTTTAAAATGCAGCTCCACCACTGTCATTATCAAAGCGCCTTCAGACACATCCCTCGCATACTTCCCCAACCTGCTCTGTGTACAATAGTCACA
Source organism: Thamnaconus septentrionalis (assembly GCA_009823395.1). Lineage (NCBI taxonomy): Eukaryota > Metazoa > Chordata > Actinopteri > Tetraodontiformes > Monacanthidae > Thamnaconus > Thamnaconus septentrionalis. Next base: position 8,903,228 of record CM020503.1, read on the forward strand.
TATCGGGTTTTTTTTTTTAGGGGTGTTGTTTTGTCAAGTTGAGCTGAAAGGTTGTCAACTGACTTGAGTCTCAGCAGTGCACACACACATCAAGTCTTGATTTCGACTAGTTTGCTCTGCGCAGAGGTCAAAGTTCAGTTGTTGTTTTTTTCTTGTGACGTGCCGTAAGTGTTACTTTGAAAAGGAAACCTCTCATCAGCATGGTGGTGAAAAGGCAGTGACCTAAGTTTCCTCTTTGGCTGAAATGTCATTTAATTACTGTTTACCAGCAGCTCACTGCAGATGCGTGATGGCTTGTGTCCCGGCTCAACTGAGCCTGACAAGCACAATGACTAATTGGGGTTTCTAATTGAATTTGTACGCTTTTGTTTATTCATAATCACATTTTAAACATGGCTTTTCCTATGTTGACATTTTAAAATGTATTTTCAAGGAAATTGAGTCTGTCATTTCGGTCAACCTCACGTCAACGTGGCCCAGTTAAAGATCTCTGGCTCTTACTCTTGGACCCCTCCGTGTCAAACAAGACACCCGTTTAACACCAAGGCTCAAGAGAATTTGCTGCGGTCTGCAGTGGTGTGATTCAGCACAGGGCTTTACCATCCTGCTCCAGGACAAACATCTGGAAGTGTTAAAACTCCCGATGACTACAGCAGAATCCCCCAGCAGCCAATCACAGCCCTCCTTCCTGTATCCTCTCAGCTAATAAGTGAGGTAGCCTGAAAAGAGGGGCAGTCCAAATAGAGTCCTAAGGAGAAAACTGCGTTGAAGAGAGTCAAAGACGAACATAGTGAAGAGAAAATACATTTTTTAAACTGCAGGATGGAGGAAAGAAGGTAAAGTAGAGATTTTTATTTATACATTTTACAAACAAGTCAACGTTTAGTAACTGTGGATTCTGCTGGAAGCTCAGCTGGCCGGATGGTTACAGGAGAGGGGGTAGGGAATGGAAAAATGCACACACATGGAAAAATTGTCCAGTTGTGTCGGAAAACAGCTTTTTTAGCTTTTAAATGGAGAAAAATCATCACAGTTGCTGAAGAAACTTTGATTTTAGATCCCCATACTGCAGAATTCTTGAAACAGAGATTTTTGTGTTTTTTCACATCTTTTGTTCAAGGATAAAAGTTTTTTCATGAGTTTGTCAACAGTTGCACCCCAGCTGTTGCCTTTGATTTTACTTAAAGAAGCTTTATTCCTTTCTTTTCTCAGGTCGTCCAAATAGGCGGAAACCAGAGCACCGCATCAGGTAAACCTTTTCCTGTTTATATTTCACCTCAATTTTTAAGTTTCACATAAGTGGTAAAAGCGTTGTCACCAATGTGGTGATATTGTTTTGCAAATAAACATGAACATGAACAGTCTTTATCCAGATGGCTGCTTCCTGTAGTGCTGTCAGGAGCTGCTTTTCTGCTCTTCAGGCTCGGGCTCTCTCTGACACACTCCCGCGACTTGGCTGGTTGACACGGCAGCCTGACTTAGAAGTCAGTGTTTGAGACTGTGTGCCTGAGTGTCGGTGTGGGTACCGGGGGTCTGGGAAAACAGCCACACTTTGGGTTGTAACTTTAAAAATAGAATTACAGAAACGCGCCTGTTAGAATACAGAGAAACAGGACGAAGAACAAGCAGCTGCCTGTTGACGACGTCAAGTCACACTCAACAAACTGTTGGTGTCTTCGTTTCTGGTGTTTAAAATGTGCAACAGAGACATTCTGTAATTCCCACCTCACTGTCTCCATTTGTTGAATGAAGACTGAATTTCTTAGAATTTCTCTACTTTTGTTTATTGCATTTGTCGTGCCATCTGAGCCGTTTGACCCTCGCGGCACACACTCGGAATGATGTAATGGAATAAAGACAGAAAATGCCTTGCGGTCTGCGAGACACAGGAAGGCAGCATCAGCACAAAACAGCCCTCGCTCCATCAAAGAGCAAACCAAAGCCTCAAAAATGACCAAACTGCTTGAGTGAAGTAGGGGAGCTTCCCTCATCGCCCATTACAGGGTGAGTCATGTGTGTCTGCTCATAGTTAACATCCCAATGGCAGGTAGAGTGTGAGAGACTAAAGCCTGAGACAAAGCGTAGCAGCCCCAGACACCATGAAAAGCAGTGGGGAAAGGCGCAGTGCAAAGAGGTTTGACCTCTTGTCGTGCATGGGAGTCTGTGAGTGTTCACTCCTAGCCTGCCTAGCAACAGCCCCTGTCCTTCTGTGCCTTTAGGTTCCACCTTAGAGTGTTGGAAAGTTTCCCGACTCCTCCTTTACTGTTTTGAAATCTGTGTGGAAAAAACGTGTTGTTTTTGTTGCATCATTTCTGACCTGAAACCACAAAAAAAAAAATCAATTTTAGTTTTTGTGTGCCGTAAATTGATGTCAGAACAGCCGCCATTGCTACTGTTAGCTGTTGACAAAAACTAAATTGAAACACGTTTCTCACATCTAGCACACAGCTGTCGCTGCACATTTAGTAAATGTCTCAGCAATGATTTGTGTCTTGTTATTCCATGTGCCATGTTTGATTGTAGGTCAGTAGAATGGCCTCTGCACATTTAGTAAGGGCAGCAAACTTTCTTCAAAAATAAGAACCTGCATAGAAATTGATATTCTACAAGTTTAAACCCAAGACTCAGGAATTGATTGAAATGTTTGCCTGCTTCAGTTTGCAGGAACGTGGATGTTGTCAGACATCTCTGCACACACTCACAGACAGGGTGGTTGTAATCTCCTTTTAATGACTCTGTTTATGTGCTCTTAAGAATAGAGCCATTGTCCCTCTTGTCTTTATTGTAAAGTGCCAAGGTGCCCTGCAGTAACACATGGGACAACATACAATGGAAGAAAATGTTAGAGGTAGACTTTACTAGGACTGGAAGAGCAACGGGAAAAAGTGAGACTGGGCTCAGATGACGAGGCTGTTGTTGTTGAACGAATGTGACTCATGTTTTTCTTTATTTCCTCCTCTAGCCAGGGCCCTCTTTCATCCATCAGAGCAGCTATCAAGAGGAGTGAGTATTTATTCCAGTTACTAAAAGTCTGATTTGTCCATTTTGCGAGGTAGAATAATGAAATGTGTGTGTGTGTGTGTGTGTGTGTGTGTGTGTGTGTGTCTGTGTTTTGCTTGACTTTTTTTGAAGCCTCTGCAAGGACCACACCCCCGTCTGAGTTGTCCAGAGAGCGAGAGCGAGACAGGGACAGAGACAGGAGGTAACTCTCTGATTAATTGCTCTCGGCATAAAGAAATACATGCGCAACTTTGAGGGTGATTTTCCTTTGTTGTGTTGTGACCCTGTTGCTAGGCGACCAGAGATCACCATCCTGTCAGCAGAGCCGCTGACCCCGACGTCCTGGTTTCCTGGAACGTCTGGAGGATTCCCACCTCCCCCTCCGCCTGCGGCACAAATTTGGGGACCCACGATCCCACCCTCCATTCAGGTTGGCAACCAATATGACACTAAGATGGTAAAACAGTTTCAAATTGTGACATTTTTTATAAAAACATTCTACTTTTGCTGCGTTTCTCCAACTTAGCCCCCACCATCCTATGAGGAGGTGATCAGACAGAAGACACAGGAGCAAGGTCTCCTCCTCCTCCTCCTCCTCCTCCTCCTCCTCCTCCTCTTCATCCTCCTGTGCCTCGTCTTCACACTCAGCTTCCACGATAACTATCGCCACCCAGACAGACTCAGGATCTGCCCCAGTGTCAGAGGGTGAGGAGAAGTGTGTGTGTGTGTGTGTGTGTGTGTGTGTGTGTGTGTGTGTGTGTGTGTGTGTGTGTGTGTGTGTGTGTGTGTGTGTGTGTGTGTGTGTGTGTGTGTGTGTGTGTGTGTGTGTGTGTGTGCGTGCGTGCGTGTGTGCGTGTTCTCCGGTGCGCTGTTGTTTGCCGTGGTTGTGGCTGAAACATATTTGTCTTCTTGTCAGCAGTGAAAAGACCAGTGAGACCATCGAGGCCGGCTTTCCCTCACCCTTTGAAACCTTCGGCTGCTAATGGCGCCTTACTAAATGAGTCACCACGCACCTCCCTGGACAGTGACATTGTGTTGAGCGCCCTGCCTGAGGGCAACACATCCGGCCCTGCACGCTCACAATACTGCGACCTCTTCCCCGAACTCTGCTCGCCTTTGACTTCAAACTCTGCCGCTCAGACCGAGCCGACCTTTGTGGCAGCGGCGGCGGCGGCGCCCCCTCAGGTCGCACAGGAGCGACCCCGACCACGGCCCCGGTCCAGAGTCAGCGCACCGCCGACCTGCAGCGAGGTCAAAGTTCAGACTTTGGTGAAGTTGCGCGAGGACGGTTTGGCTACGCTAGCTGCGCGAGCCGGAGCCAGCCAAGCCGACCAGGGGGTGAGCCAGGGGTGAGCCAGGGGTGAGTCAGGGGGTGAGTCAGGGGAGGTACCTCCAGGAGCTGCTAGAGGCCTTCAGCGCCGACGACTGGGGCTTCCCCGAGCGCCGCAGCGACGGCAGCGAGTGCAGCCAGTCGGACAGCGAGGAGGACGACGACGAGAAGGAGGACAGGCAAGACATGGCAACCTTAAAAGCCAGGATCCAAGCCTTTGAGCAGCAGCCAGTTTCTGAAGGAAGCTGTGGAAGCAGCAACAACGGAGACTTTGATGGCACGAAGAGACCCGAGCCTCGGCCACGGCCCCGCCTCCAGCCGCAACCCGCTAAATCCCCCCCCCCGACCATCGCCCCCAAGCCCAAAAACTTCTCGCACACCGCGAAGCCGTCCACCAAGCTTTTCTGGGAAGCCGGTGACTCGACTCCAGCGGCGTCAGACCCGTGCAGCTCCGACGGTCTGGAAACCGCAGGATCTCTGCAGACGACTGTTGAGCACAGGCACTCTTTCACCGCAACATCTTGCTTAGACTCGACACTGCAACCCTGCAAAGAAACTGAAAAACCTCCTTTAAGTCGAAAACCGTCGACGGAGGCCCTCCTGTCCGGCACCGCTGTCCCCGTCCCGGCCCCCCGACCCGCTCCGCCTAAAGCTGAATTTCAGCCCAGACTGCCCCCCAGACCTGCCGTGGCCCCCAGGGCCAGCGCGGGTCCTGCCAACCAGGAGAAGGACGCTCCGGCTGGGAACGCCGTCCCATCGCTGCCCCCAAGACCCGGTAGTGGAACCCGGGCAGGAAGTGGCAGCGATGGGACACAGGACGCTGTGAATACGACTGGTAAGTGTTTCCCTCCTCTCACTGCATCAGTGTTTGCCCACCTCGGTGGTTTGCTCAGAGGATTCACTAACGTGACTTCCTGGTTGTGTTTAGTTTATGGGTCAGATTTGTTTACCGTTTTTATCCATCTGCAATGATGCAGCTATTTTTCAAACTCATTTATTTCAATGTATTTCTTTAAAGAGCAAACAACCAAATATACAAAAAAAAACCAAAACAGTTTGATTCTGTCAAGACAAATAGTTTTGTGTGATGAAAGTGTGTTTTGTCATTCAGGTGCTCTCGGGTCAATAAGTCCCAGACCAATCCTGGACTCTTAATCTGATTTGATCAACATACACATTGGTATTGGCTTTTGGAATTGTAAATGGGGTCATGTTTAGGCAAATATTTGCGCGTGAATACACACGGGAGTGCCTGACACAAGCTGCAGGACTTATGGGTGATGCATCAGTTGAAATATGAGATGAGTGTCGCTGCTGACACACAAACACTTTCCAGTGTTTACCCTGAAACTCGTCTGGTATTCATGTGACGTGAGCTGTTGCTGATGCCTCCGATTGACTGCTAAACAGAGTTTCATTGTAGCCTGAGACGATTAAGCGGAACAAAAATCCCTGTTTATGCCAGCGGAACAAAAACAAAGGCAAGAAAAATGAATTGGAAATAATATTGTTGGTGTATTAAACAGCAAAGGTTTTAAAACATCCCGCTTACCCGTGGAATAGAACTGTTGAAACCTGTTGACGGTTCGATGGACATTGCTTGTGCATTATTTAATCATTCAGTGGGCAGTGTCAGCATCTCGAGCCGTGATTTGTAAGAATTCATGTCCAATTCAAACAAAATGTTGTTTGTTGATGTTTCAGTGAGAGGAAGTGTTCGACCCGGCCTCCCGGCTAAACCAGCAGCACTGAGCTCGCCGCGGAGGGCAAGTGGTAAGTGTGTGTGTGTGTGTGTGTGTGTGTGTGTGTGTGTGTGTGTGTGTGTGTGTGTGTGTGTGTGTGTGTGTGTGTGTGTGTGTGTGTGTGTGTGTGTTTGTTGATATCCTGTGTACAATGGAGCGCTTCACAGCCTTGACCCATAGATCTCGCTGCCTCATTCCTCTCACAGAAATATGCAAACATGTGCAGAGATTTTCTGTGTGCTTCAGAAAAACCAGAGAGAGATTAGAGGGCTGCAGTGCTCCGTCTCAGACTTGTCAAAGAAAAATGCTGCGATTGTGTAAGAAGAAAAAGACCCTCAGTGTCAGAAGTTAGCAGTGGATACGCAGCATTGTGCCACATGGCTCTGCACAACTCATGCTGTGTTACTGCAGGCCTGCTGTGTCATTGTAAACCTAATATACCTTCTAAAGTTTTTCGCCTTTTTTCTTTATCTAGTTTGCCGTCTCTACCCTCATCCTCAGTTCAGCCGGTGGTATGATTTGATTGGATAACGTGATAACTCTTAGAGGTCCAGTTTCTAGTATTTGGCTTGATTTATGATTTTTAAATTGATGTAAAAAAACAAAAAAAAAAACATAATATACTGCCCATAAATACGTTCATAATTGTGTATAATCAGTATAAAAAGTGACTCCTTGCGTCTTCAAATAAACCAACGAAGAAGAAGAGGGATGAGAATAAGAAAGAAAATAAATAACCGGTCGTTTTTCCAAAATCTGTGAAAGATGCTGCAATCTAAAATGTGACCACTTGATGTCACTGTTCTTCAAAATCTCCAAATATTTAACACTTGACCTTTAAACGTGTTCTCCATCCCAGCTCCAAATCTGAGCACCAAACAGCCTTTAGCCTCTTCCTTGTCTTCAGAGCCGACGCTGCTGAAAGCAGGAGCAGGTCCGAGTTTGAAACATGTAGCTCCAGTTCCAGCCCAGAGGAAAGGCCCTGTGATCCAGCCCCAACCAGAAAATACCAACGCAGACCCTCCTCTTCCTCCTCGGTAAGAACGTCGAACTCATAACCAGACTTTATCTTGAAACTTGTTCAAAACAAATGTCTTTTTTTTTTCTTTTTACTTTTTTTTTTTCAAAGCCCTTCAAACACGAAGCAGCTTCCTCTGCGTCCTCCACCAATTAAATCCACCCCAGGGCGGCCCCCTCCTCCTGCCACCGCAGCCATCGACTCAACCTCCTCCAGCCACCAGACCAGCCCCCTGCTTCCAAAGCGACTCCCGTCCCCTCGTCCACCAGCAAGGCTTTGTCCTCACACGCTACCGCCGCTGTTTCAGCCACTCACTCATCTCAAAGGGCACCAAAGAAAGGGCCGCCTCTGCCCCCCCGCCCCAAACCTGGACATCCTCTATTCAACAGCTGCACGGTAATGAACACACACTCCTACACACCAGATATTTGTCACTGAGGTGAGTTTTAGCGTCACCGTTAATCTTCGGCGCTTTGCTCAAACAGAAACAGGAAGTCTTGATTGTCCTGGATGACTCGAAGCCATCTGAGGATCCGTCAGGTGACGGGAGAAGTCAAACTGCTGTCACTCCAATAATGAGCCCATCACAGTGTCTCCTGGACCTGGACATCCAACCAAACCGAGTGCCGGAAGGTGACAGCCAATCAAAGCCCGCCTTAATGGACCACAGCCTGCCTGATGCTCAGGTACCAGACAGAAAGTTGCCTTTTGTATTCTAAGTCTGTGTGTGTTTATTTGCATAAACATGATATATTTTTCTTTGTTTTGACTTTGTTTGAAACTTTATGCAAAGTCTGTTAAATTTGAGTTTTTATTTTTTTACTATTGTTATGATCTGGGTGGAGGGCAGGCATCCATGATGATTTCTTGATGAACTGACTTTAATTTGCCTCTTTAGTCAAACACAAACATCATTTCAAATGCCCGTCCCCACATTAAACAACAATAGCTTTTAAATCATTTGTAAATTACCACGTGCTGGAAATTTGCTAGTTGAGCTTCTACCTGAGATCAATTTTCATTACAGTGATAATATTTATATTTTTGTCCTTAGCTTAAACATGCTTGACTTCCTGGTGTGCTTGTTTTCCTGTATTTCAAAGAGGAGAAAAATTGATGTGAGCTTTGTTGTCCTTTTCTTTCAGTCCATTCTTCCTCTGCAGCCTCCTGAGCAGAAAGAGCAGCCAGACCTTTCTCCAGCCAGGTCAGACACTCACAATGACAAACTAGGCTTCCTGCTTCATACTATTTATTTATTTTTTAGGAGAGCCAGACCTCAGTGTGTGTGTGTGTGTGCAGTGTGTGTGTGTGTGTGTGTGTGTGCCCTGTTTGAGGTGCGTGGCCCTGAGGGAGGGGAGGAGGAGGACGAGCTGACGTTCTCCCAGGGGGACGTCATCGCCCTCTTGGAGCTGATTGGACAGGAGTGGGCACGAGGAGAGATCCACGGCAGAGTGGGAATATTTCCCCTCAGCTTCACAGAGGTGGTGGAGCCGCTAGCGCAGTCTGGGTCCTCATCAGCAGAGATGACCAGCAAAACTGGTGAGCCAAAGATGCACCGTTGCAACGCTAACATTGACAGAGTGATGACCTAGACTGTCCTGTCTCGTCATTGAGCCTTCATCATTTATCTGTTTCTCTAAGTACAGTGCAATTACTCCAAGCAGCTTCAACACACTTGCTAGACCTGTGACCGCCTGTCTTAATCTTAATCTTTGTGGTCCTCAACAGAGCCAAACGCATCGCACGGCCTCCAGTCCGAGGTGAGTGAGCATTTTGGTTTACACTCTCAAATTCACTATCTGCACTCGCTTGTTGTTTTGGTTTTTAGAGCGTTTGATTTGAATGTGTTTTGTGTCTCTTGGTGTTCACGCAGGCTAAAGAGTGGGCCGTCGCCCTGTTTGATTTCCCTGGTCAAACGGCAGAGGACCTGTCTTTCCACAAGGGGGCGATGATCCAGGTGCTCGACCACATTGATGCTGAGTGGAGGAGAGGGAGAGTGGAGGGCAGGGAGGGCCTCTACCCTGCTGCCTTTACACAGTCCTGCCAAGGTACCACACACACACACACACACACACACACACAGTTTAAACTCATCGAGAGCTTTATCACATTTCAATAATGTGAGATTTTACTCTGTATTAACTTGCAGTTTATTTTCAAATTGACACTATCATTATCACAGTGGGAAGCTGCTTCCTGAAGCTAAAAAGAGAGAGTGTGTGTGTTTTGTGGGACACTTGTGTTGATCAGTGTTTTCTTGTCTGCACTGCTTGGACAGTTAATGACTTGGTAAAACGATAGAAATCTAGTATATTGCTCTCTCTGGTGTCATTTCTCAAGGCCAGCCAATCCCAGGCGAGCATTCAGCGGTGAAAGGCGTGGCCAAGTTCGACTTCACAGCAGAGAGCGAGGATGAGCTAACGCTGAAGGTTTGGGCCTGCCAGAAATAAAAGGCTTTGTTTAATATTTGCTTTTTGAATTTAGCTTCTGAAACGAAAATTGTCTGAACGTTAAATTACTTTTGATTCAACTGAAAATGCAGAATATTTCCACTTTTTATTATTTATATTGGTGAGTAAATGGGCTGCTTCCATCGTCCTGCCGCAGGCTGGTGACGTCATCACACAGGTGGAGTCTGTGGACGAGCAGTGGATTATGGGCTTTGCTGGCGGCAAGCGGGGGATTGTTCCAAAAAGCTTCATTTCCATCCCTTAACAGGTAGCAGGCTGGGCAAGACTTTTGAACTGACAATAGCAGCCACCTGTGAACGCGACAGATGATCGGCTGTGCCTGCAACGTGCACGTGGACGTGCTCGTGTGTATTTGTCCAGCGTTTTTCACAAAGCCCAGTAGAAACAGTAATTCAGTGTTGCGATCGGCTGGTTCCTCAGCGCTCAGCCGAGTCCCGTTCACCTCCTACTGGAATGACGAACCTCCTTTGCCTTCATGACGGTGTCAAATTCATCATATGCAATTCATCTTTAATGTTGTGTTACTCTGCGACTCTCTGATCTGTGTTCACACCGTTCAGTTCTGACTCTTCACCGTCTCCGAGTCTGTAAGCTTCAACTAATAAGCTCAAAATCAGCTGCTTTAGAGCACGACTGGCCTGGACGCAAGGGATGGCAAAGGATGCATATATAATATGCCTCAACATCTGCTTCAGCGGGCCGCTTTAGCTGCACAGATGTTTGACATAGGCTTTCTTATTCTGAGTCAGCGGAATGATTTTCACGGCGGCTGGAGGGATTTGGGATGGAAAATTCAACCTCGGCAGGGTTTAGAGCTGAGGGCTTATTCACCTCGCCAAGTTAAAACTGGACCGCGAAGAACATCATTCTCTGTCCTCGAGCCGAGGCCCAAGATAAGAAAACTGAATTTTAAAACCCAATGGGAATGAACGACTTTAAGCTGATCTGCTGCCTGGATTCTAACAATAATATGAGCGAGAGAGAGAGTGTGTGTGGCAGTGAGTGTGAGCTGTGTGCAGGTCACTGCTGACGCCTGGAAGCAGGAAGCACCAGCTGTGCTTTATGTAGAGCTGGCGGCCGCCTCAAAGTAGTTGTTGTTATTATTTCACACTTTAAAAATTGCACATCTAAGAAACCTAGTGGCCATATTTAAGCACAGCAGTGAAATCATTAAAAAAAAGCAATCATCTTCTAATTAATGGCTTTACCTTACATACTATTTATTAAGTCTTTTTTTCTCACAAATTTTTGCACGTGGCCTCTACTTCCTCTTCCTCTTCAACACAAAGGTGTATTTATTATGGACCTCACCTCCAGGTTAGGCTCTTAACCCCGATCATTTCACTGAACACTGAGGCTGTTTCTGCTTGTCATTCCTAGTTGAATAATACACCTCTGCACATCCTTTCCTAAAGCCATATTGTCGTCCTGATGACTGAAATGTAATGATTAAAGTGACAGTTGTTTTTTTTACAATCAGATTAAAATCTCAAAACTAGCTGTGTGTTCAAAAAACAACTTATATGACCAATAGCCATGATGAAGGTACTTATGCCTGAAGTCAATTCAGCATTTCACACAGTTTACTTTTTGTCTGAACATGTCTCCTCGTTCAACGGTACTTCAACACTATTACGTGTGTGTGGCCCACTGCTGCAAAACAGCAACAGTGAAATGCAGTTGCAGAGTGGAACAATGGGACTGACAATATAATGCACTACAGTATGATGATATAACACAATATAAAAGGTCACACTACAAAGTGGGTCACTGTGTGTGATTAGCTGAACTTCGTATTTGTTACCATATAATATCTTTATCTTCCGTCGTAGTCGCTCATATCTTTTGCTTTCTGTCATGACAACGGCCTGCAAAAGCCACAAGTTCAGTTCAGTTCAGTTCCTGTGCGCAAGCAATTTTTGTTTTGTTTGTTTATTTACACATTTCAATGTCATCAAACTTTGTCACATGATGAAACTTGATCTTTTCCTTAAACACTAAGCCTTAAGCTTTGGGTCTAAACATGCAACGTGCATTTGTCTCCTCTTTGTCTTGTGTGTCAACACTACAACTCACCAACAGCATTTCCAGACTGAATCCAGCCCTCAGCTGAACCTCTGAGGTTGACCTGGTTTTTATCAGACAGTATGTGAGAATAAGAATTGTCTCCTAAGGTACATATTGTCAGGGAGTCAGAGTCAGAAAAGAGTGGCAAGTGAGGATTTAAATGTTTGTCAGTGTTTTTGACATCTTTAAGGGCATCTATTTTCTACTTCACAGAGCGAATGGCAAAACAATGACGTGAACGTGGAGAGGTCATTGTGTGTCAATATTTTCTCGTCTTGTTTCACTTGCGTCTGTGAAGTAAAGTATCATCACTCCTCCTTAATGCTTGTCAAAAGAGAAGATTTCCCATGCAACACCTTTAACCTGTTATAATTGTTTTTGGAGGTAACGAATGTCGCTCCAGTGTGTGTTTGTTCTACATTGTATGCGTAACCAAACATTCCAACTTTTTTAATACAAATAAAGTTTTAAGACATTTTGTTTGTATGTATGTTTTGTCCCCCTACTGACTTTGTAGCATTTGTTCAGTGTCCATATTGTGAAAAGGCATGTAGACGTGTCAACACTGTAAACACTCTGAACGGAATCAAACTCATGTCCCATTTAGTCACAATTACACTAACAAACATTTTAGAGTTTTACTGTTTTTTGAGGGTTTTTGTACATGTACTTCTCCCATTCTGTATCAGAACAGATTTTTCTTAATGGCAAGGAATCACTCTATGATCACCACCATCTGCTCAACATAGTGATGAAATAGTAAATCAGTTTGCAGGCCAAGAGTTGGAGTCTGAATGTACATTTAACTTGTTCACAACAGCACAGTGTAAAATCTGTCATGTTGAGCTCAAACTGGGGCCATTCTTGCTTTATTCATCATCTTCATTCAAATAACAGTGGAAGGATGTATCAATGTTATCTGATGACAGCCAGTGCTAAACAGTGTCAGGTGTGTGTCTGTTCGTGTGCTCAGTCATGTATTGATTTTCAGATTTTGATGGCTCATTTCAGCACCACATCAGTAATAACTGACGGTTGGAGGGCAGAAGCAGCTGCCTCATGTTACACACATTTTCAGTGGGAAAGCAAACCAAAGAAATATTGCATAGATTTTTTTGTTAATACAGTGAATTTGTGTGAAAGTCTTAACTGATCGTCCCCAGCATGCAAAGAAAGCTGTCGGCTCAAACATGACAAACTCAGGATTTACATGACGCTGCTGCATCAGATTTTATTTTCACAGTTGAAAGCATCTTTTCTCAAACCAGGTCGGGGTCTCGTTTTTTTTGTTTGTTTGTTTGTTTTTTTTTTACCTCTCTTCACACCCTGATTCCAAAAATCATATTTCAGGATTCAACACGCACCACATTACAAACCATTAGCTATCAGTAACATGTCAACAGCATGTCTTTGAAATACTCTTCTCACATCTCCTACCACTTCAACAAAGGACAGGTTTTCCTAAAAGCAGTCACAGACAAACGGGGAAAAAAACAACTGTGTTAAAATTTTGAGAAAGTGAAAAATAAATGGCTTCAATTTTCTCTAAGAATTACTTTTTTTTGTCAATTCCTAGGAAGCTGGACTAGACTGCCTTTGACTTCAAGCAAATATTTACCAGATAGAAAAATGAAAATGAAAATAATGTTTTTTTGGGGTTTTTTTTTACCTTTCGTACCAATTGATGTGAACATAAACGCAGTCTAGTTTGTTCGAAATTCAAAAATTTGCACTGCTCTTAAAAAAATCTGGCAATATCTAAAATGAGGCATGATGTGAAATGATCATACACACGCATACATATTTACACACACATAGCATTACAACGGGCTCGACAGTGCAGCCACCCTGAGTCGCAACGCTCAGCAGCAACACTGACACCTGCTAGTTTTCCATGGCTACAACCAAGTCTGAAATGTGTCAACTTGAGAGACTGAAAGAAAAGAGGCGCTTTATTTTTGTAATTAATTTACTTGGTCGCACAGTTTAAGTAGACTTAATGCAAAACAGTTCGAGGGAGAGAAAAAAAGTGGATTTTTTTTTTTGTCTACGATTTGTGAATCTACTGATAACAGTAACCGGATATAATATCTTCCAATGTGACAAAACAGAATAGTTACAGGACGACTGCATCGGTTGTGCAAATCTAGTACTTTTTGTAAGCTACGGGGTGGCAGTGAAACAAAACAGCCACAATATATTAACATGACAAAGGACACAGGTGTGGCTGCACTGCTAACAGCATGAACAAAAGGCTCCTTTTGGTTTAAAGCAAAGAGAAAGGAATTAAGACTACTGGGTTCATAGCAGGCATAGAAGGTCAAAGACCGAGTGCTGATTGGAAGAGTTTCAGCTGCAGCTCTCTCAGTGCGTTTCTATAAGTGGGACAAATAAATATTCAAAGTGATAAGTTCTGTCACAGTTTAAATAAGTAGGACGGAAAAAACAAAACACTGTCAAAACTTGATCCTTTGCCATCGTACCCATTTTCAGATCCTTAATTTGTTCCATGATACACTCCAACATCTGTTTACAGCCTCCTACAAAAAGCTCTGTTTTAGCTTCCCACTGAATGTGATGCTTCGCTGTGCCTTCCACATGTTCAGTTAGCCATGGGATTGTCTGAGCGGGCAGACTGTCACAAAGCAATAGTCGAGGTTGTTTCAAACCTTTAATTAGTGTAACATAAGAGCTCCATCACTAATCTTCCATAGATTATCTTACACAATTAAAGGCAAAATAAAAAAAAAAAAAAATCAAATTGGGGTTATAAAGAAGAAGAAACGTCCCTCCAAACACTTTGCTACCTCCATCAGAATGATCCCAAAACTCTTCAATCAGCTGCTTCAGCCAAAGGTCAAGGCCATGGAAAGATCGTGCTAAGTTCAAAGGTCATGGTAAGGTCATAACACTGCATCAGGTCGACACATTAATCCATCCGCATCCTGACTTCAAGTTTTCTCTTCGACCCCACCCCTTCAATGCAGACGCACAGTCATAAAAAAAATCACATCATTAACCTCAATCGTTTCATGAAATTAAGTTAAAACATCACAGTACTGAAATCTCTCACCCTTATTTACAAACACACAGCGACTCCTTCATATTCAACAATTCATGAACGCACAATATAACGGATGCAAGGATGGACAGACATAGAATGGAACCCATGATTGGTCAAATCTCACGGTCACATGACCTGAAGGAAAGAGTTTTCACGGATGGAAAAGCAGGAAGTCGGCGTTGGTCAAGGTAAGAACTCTTTCACGACAGCAACCCTGACAAACACTTGGCCTCTTTTCAGTATTATTATAGTCTCAGTTAGGTGGAGACAAAAACTATGTATTTTAGAAGTAAAGGAGAAGTACTAAGGTCATTTACCTAGAGGGAAGTACTTGCACAACACAGCTAATGTTTAGCATTAAAAAGTTTTATCAAGAAAATGATCTCTGACTTCCTGGATCGAAAAGATTCATTGTTAATGCAGTGAGGTCCCTTTTGTCACGCCACAGTCTGGGCGCGTTCAGACTGCCAGCCAAAATCCGATATTTAACCCATCCAGATTGAAACTGGACGGCTCTTTTGTAGTCTGAACAGTCACAAATCACATGAAATCCGATTTTTTTTAAACCACCTTCGGGAGGTGGTTTGGAACTGCATTTGGGCAGACGCGTCTCAGTCTGAACAGCTCCAAACACGCCTACGTGTGGCCCAGTCTGAACACAGCCAGATCCCATTTGGACACTTGCTAAACAGTGTGGACAGTCAGCCCGGATTTGAGAAGGAATCTGATTTGAATCAGATTCGCCTGCAGTCTGAACGCAGCCTCTGTCTGTTTAGGAAGGCCAGGGCGTAGCAGGGCTGCTGTCAGGTCACGAACGAGGCTTCAATGTCGTACTTATTTTATTTTCATCAAACTGCTACTGTTTCCCTACTGCACAACGGACTCAGACAGACACGGACAGACAGCATGATATTTACATCATTTACATAACACTGTGTTCTCTGCTGACTGCAGGTGGGAGGAGCTCTGGGCTCGGACTGAAATGCGCCCTTGGCCTCGGCCATACTGCAGGTAAAAACCTCGAGGAGGTCGAAAAGTGAGTGCCGGAGAAGAGGTTTTCGAGGTCCTCAGACAATCTGAGTTACAGTACAGAGAAAGAGGAGACAGGAAGTGTCCTTCAGTCAAGACAAGGTGGAGTCTATGCGGCCAAAGCTTACTGTTTTCACTGAGAGTCGTGGTCGTGAATTTGGCAACGACAACCTTGAGAAATTTAGAGGTCCAAGACGCTTTAAATTCTTGGCTGTCTCTCTGATTTCCTACGGGTTTACTTCAGGTGGTTTTGGCTTCTTTTTTTACATTAAAACTGTTAACTTCACAAGATTAACTGCTCTGCAACAGTGTTTTTCTGCCAAATCAATTAATTAATAAATAAATAACTGAAAGCAACAAGCCTTGTTCTGTCTCTACAGCCAGTGGCAAAGCGCTGGACTCTGAGGAATAGAACCTGGTGGGAGGGGGCTGAGATTCAGGTTATGGGAAGGAACTCGTGAGTAGCTTAAGCAGGCACGGCTCTCAAATCAATCCTCCTGTTTGAGTGAAGTGAGACCTTCAGGTCAGCGGAGGAAAGAGAGGGCAGGGACTGAATCCTGGAGAAATGGGCCGTTTCCCATCACAAGTGGAAGACATCCAGGTTGCCAAGCGGCAGCGACTATAGAGAAAATAATCCCCCTCTTTAGAGCGAGCACTGTTTATATTCCTATCAAAGCAGTGAGAGCTTTTTTTTCTCTCTAAAAAAGGCTCCGAGTTGATCCTCTGACTGGAGAGCAGGGGTCACTCTCAGGAGATGTCAGGTCCCATGGCACAGTGGGCGAGGAGACAGGATGTGTCCCATAGCACCTTCATGGTGTCCCAGTCTGGATGTGATGGCTGCCTCTTAAACAGCACTGAACATTGTAATGAAGCTCCTCCAAATGAGAAAAAGAAGTGAGAAGAAACGTCGCTGAGACAAGACTTGCAAATAAAGTCTGAAGTCAAGCAGTCACGGGTCTGCCGACGGCTGGCGCTAAGAGTCGGATGTTCACTATTGCGGATTTTTTAAAAGATTTCAGTTCAGGTTAATAAAAGGGAACATCTGACCATGGATGGGGGAACCCGTTGGTTTGTGATGAGTGAAATGATGGTATGTTCTAAGCCAAACGCGCCAAGACAGACTGACTCCCTGCACGTTTTGAATGTCGTCCCCCATTTAAACCTGTTAACATTCAAGTCTTTCAGACAAAACGCGTCAAGGAAACCAAACTGTGGCAGAGGAAGCATTTCACAGTAGAAGTCGAGCGGCTTGGCGTCTGTCTAGTTCAAACGCAACGATAATCACTGACTGCAAAAGAGGCTCAAACCAACAGACTTGTGCCCATCAGCTCGTTCTCACTCAAAGCCTTGAGAAGTTCGTTTTTGACGTCAGCGCATCGAAAAAGACGCAACTCCAGCCAGATTCTGGGGAGTTGTAACACTTTGTAAAGTAGTGACGGAGGGTTTATTTGTAATCTGTTGTAAAATTCACCCCCCAGCTGTTGTGATGTGAAGCTTGCAGGTGAACCAAGAGAATCATTGTCAGCTTATGAAGAGGTAATTTGGCATTCCGTAGTAAAAATGGGTTCCAGGCGGAGATGACGGTGCACCTGTTGGCTTCCAGAAGGTGAGTCGTGTATCCAAAAGGGGCCAAGTCCTGACATGTTCTCCACTGGAGGTCACTCCAGTTCAGTGTTGTCACGGTGAGGTCTACGCTCAGCTCCGGGGATCTCCAGCAGCTTCCAGGGGTGAGAGGTGACGGTGTGTCAGGAGATCTGCTGAGTCGTCGTTAGCTCGATGGCCGCTGTGAAAGTGGATGTTTTTCAGACCAAAGGTGAAGGAACTTGTTTGGTCCCCAGGACGGGGGACTCGTGCTCCGGTTCCAGTGTGTCTCCACTGGCTTGGTCCTCGGTGCTGCTCACAGTGTTGGAGTCGACGGGTGCCTCGTCCTGAACACACACAGGGATGAGAGGTACAGTGTGCAGGTTTGTTTTTGAGTTAGTTTTTAGTTGTGCAAGCGGCAAAAACAAAACCATCTGAGGCCTCAGTGTTGAGATATTTTCCTCAAAAATGAGGAACAAAATCACGCTTCTCATGAGGAAATCACGTTTCTGTTTTTTGTCAAGTTCCTGTTTTCTCTCTGTGTGTAGAATGTGTGTGTTGGCTCTCTCACCGTCACCCAAGGGTGCGACAGGACCTCCTCTGCAGTGAAACGACTGTCCACGTTCACCTGCAGCATCTGGCTGATCAGCAGCTGCAGAAGAGGAAGAGGAAGAGGAAGAGGAAGAGGAAGAGGAAGAGTTGAGCCTCCTTATTGAATCATAAGCTGCTCCGAAGCTCTGTTTGCTTAAGGCAACATGCACACAATGTCTCATTCGTAAACACAGACTTGAGTTTGTACCTTTGCTGGCAGGCTGACGGTGTCCCAGTCCGGGGACGGGAACTCCAGCTTCCCTCTGAGGATCTGATCAAATAGCTCCTCCTGCACATTATTCTCACTGAGAGGAGAAACGGGAACAGAAGACTGGAACCAAACTGCACCCAGCTGACGACAGGTTTATGAGGCAACAGCAGTGCAATCTTTGGAAGGCTCCTATATTACACACCTATTCTTTATGTCAGACTCAAGTGGATGAGCTTCACAAGAGGAATGACCAATTCTGGGGACCAGCTTAACTCAACTCAACTCAAAGCCCTAACATAACTGAACACAATTTAACACAACGCAACATAAGTTAATGAAATTTACCATTACTTAACACAATTTGCTGTTAGTTAGCATAACTGCACTTAACTTACCATAACCAAACTAAACTTGACACAACTTAAGAACTTACAGAACTGAACATGACTTAGATTGTCTTAACATGACTTGATGTAACTTAACTGACTTTGGCTCTTCCTAGAGACTGAGAGTGTGTTTCACAGGGATTTTCGAGGCCACATTATTGCTCCAACCCAGTAAAATCAAGTTTGCGTACGATTGAAAACACTATTCTGAATAAGAATACGGTCGTCATTTGAAACGCTCTATATGCACAAACCTCCTAAATGGCGGGAATCCACACAGCAGTATGTAGGTGATGACTCCGGCCGCCCAGATGTCCACCTTCAGGCCATAACTGCAAGCGCACACACACACGCACAGACCCTTGTTAGGCATCAACTGCAATACTTTCATATTTCTTTCCCAGCAGAGAGATCTTGAACGTCTCCGCTGTCTCACCCGGTCTCAGCGATGATCTCCGGTGCCACATACGTGGGCGTCCCACACACAGTGTAGAGCGGTCCCTCCACCACCGTCGCCAGACCAAAGTCACCCAGCTTCAGCGACTTGGTGCCGTCTGGATACTCACAAACCTGCAGTGCACAAATGCTTCACTTCAACTCAAAGGATGCCATAATGCTTATTGTAATACAACAGTAAAACAGAACAAATTCTGGTATTAAAATAAAAAAGCAATACAAAACTTGCTTTTCCCCTTTAGTTCCTTAGTGTGTTTTTAACCTCACAGGCTCACATCATCCCAACTGACTGAGTTACTATGGTCTGTCTTTGAACTGTGTTTCTACTGTATTTATGTTTGTTTTCAGTATTTTACATCCAGTATTTCTCTCAGCAGAAACTGAAAGAGAAAATAAATAGACCTAAATAAAACCTTAATTAATTCACTCATTCATTCTTCAACTTATCTCAAAACAACCAGGCCATCATTTCTGAATTAAGACATTGCTTTACATTTTTTCTATATGTTCATGTGCGTGTATTTTTTCCAATGATGATAACTGGTTCCTTTACATCAAGATAGAACACTTGATCATCTCAACTATATCTCACTCCAACAGATACACACAGGTTGCTTCTTTCATTAACTCCATTATTTCAAGCATCGATTATTTCAAGTATCTCGTGTGTGTGTGTGTGTGTGTGTGTGTGTGTGTGCTTGCCTACCAGCAGGTTTTCCGGCTTGATGTCTCGGTGGACGATGTTCATTCGGTGCAGGTACTTGATGGCTCCGGCCAGGTTGTACACCATGGCGCTGGCGTCCCGCTCGCTGTACTTGGTGGATGAGGTGATGGCGTCAAACAGGTCTCCACCCTGAAGAGGCAGAGCCGTCAATATATTTAACAGGTAGAGGATATGAAAAGTGGAAGGATGAGGAGGAAGGGGTGACCTTGACCAGCTCCATGACCAGGAAGAGCTGACTGGGAGTTTCATCCACCTCAATTAACTGGATGATGCTGGGATGTCGCACCCTGCGCAGCACTGCCACTTCATTTTCTATCAGATGCTCCTGTTGACACACACAGGCACAGCTGCTGATGCTGATAAGACACCATCACATCAAGAGCTCAAGGTAAATATACGCTAATGAAAAACCTAAAGGATCTGGAGCAGCTCCCACAACTCTATCAAAAAGATTTAGGTGCTGTTAGGACTATTTTAAATCACTTCTAATAGAAATAAATTGAATAAAGCAGTTTAAAATTTTGGTTCTGGGTCACACTTTAGAATAAGTACACACTATTAAGCATTAGTTAAGCATTAATACATACTGAATGCATCATTTATAAATCATGTTTCTGACATAAATACTCATTAGTTTATAAACACAGTCATCATTAATAAGCACATTAGTTATGGATCAGTAAATACTGAATGCTTCATTTATAAATCATGTTTCTGACATAAATAATCATTGGTATTTAGTTTATAGACACAGTTATAAATGTTTTACTCATCATTAATAAGCTCATCCATAGATCCAATCCAAAAGATTTTATAACTGTGTTTATAAACGACATACTAATGAGTATTCATGTCAGAAACATGATTTATAAATGATGCATTCAGTATTTATTAATACTTTATTTATTATTTATGTATTATTAGTGTATACTTATTATAAAGTGTTACCTAATTCTGTGATTTGGAGTCCATGCAGGTTAACAATTTGGGGTTTGCTCCCCTATTTAAGCTAATAAAGTAAATGACACAAACTGTGTCTTTTCTCTTTGACTTGATGCTGGTTGTCCTTTAGCTCTTAATCTAAATGGGACCAACCTGGTTAAATTAAATAAGACATTGGAGGGGAATTCAGTGAATTCAGTATGTAAAACACAAGACTTTTTTGTAAGGAGTTAAATTAGGAATGACTAAATGAAAATTCCAAAGTATTACATGAGAAATTGGTCATTGCTCTTCATACCTTCCCACAGCAGCGGGCCTTGTCTATGATCTTCAGAGCGTACTCTTGTCCCGTTGATCTGTTAAAGAACAGAAAGAACCTGAATTATTATTTTTTTAATACAGAAAACCATCAGGTTCATCTGTGAAACACACCTTAACTTGCTGTGACTGCAGTATTGTGGTGTAAATGTAGTAGACAACAGTAGAAAACATGTTGAAATGAACTTCAGTGTTTGCCAGAACAAATGGATGTTTTGCTGCTCACCTCTCCACACACTCCTTCACCACAGCAAAGTTTCCATCTCCAATCACTTTTCCAACTTGGTACTTGTCGTTGATGATGGAGGATGAAACGGACCGATTCCCATTTACTGTGAGGTGTGAAGAAAAGACAAAGTGTTTGTATCTTACTGTTTCACACGAGTGTAACCTTCACACAAAGCTTCCACTGGCGTGTCAGCTTGTGTAGTTCACTGCGACAACCCAGAAACTCACGCTGAGGCGCAGAACCTGCTCTGCTTTAGGGGTTTAATTTAAGTCAATGTACTGAATAAACACGCCATGACAGAATTATAACACATACAGACTTTCTATTTTCTCTCAACGTCTCGCTGCTCCTTTTTTGGGATGCTATTTTTGCCAAACTCCAGGCTTCACAACCTCCAAGCAGCTGCCTGCTACCCAGCGACTGTTTCAGGAAGATATTTTTAAAAGCTTGGATGTCACATTTGTGGGGAAAAAAAGGACTCTGATCAATGGGAGACTCGTCATCACTGAACCCAAGCTGTAATTCCAAAGCCTTTCAAATGGAGTTTCAAATTGGTCCCAAAAAACATGAACGCTGCGTCCATCAAAACACCAACAAAGACAAACCTTCCACAGTCTCGTCGGGCTGCTCGGCCTCTCCATTCACGTCAGTGGAGGAGGAACGACGAGGAGACATCTGAAAAGAGCAAAGAGAGGCAACATTCTTTTTTAATCATGTGAATTCGGACTTATGAAGAAGGGACTCAGGAGAGGGTCAAGAGTTGGGATGCACAAGTGGAAAAAGGACAAAATGTGGACTGTGAGGATTGAGGTATTTCATGTTTCGGTCTGAGCCAAAGAATCATCAAACAGCTTGTAAATAAAGGACATTGGAAAGAAACATTCACCGTAAATCCAAAGCAGGAACATCCCAGTAATGACTGTCTAATGACTGACTGGTCACAGAGCCAATCGATCCTTCAATATCTGACCTTGAGGCTGCGTCGAGTCCCCGGGCTGGTGGGGGAGGGGCTGGACCGGGCCGACTTCACAGCTGACTGGGATCCTGAAGCCTCATTGGCTGCATGAGAGTGAAAGGGGCAATACCAATGGTGAGTTTTCAGGAAGAGGTGATGTCATCTGTGACATTTTAATGACGGCAGCGATTGGCTCCTCCTCAGACCTGGAGACTTTGTCCTGGACAGGCTCTTGGGTGGAGTCCTGCTGGGCATCTTGGTACTTTTGGGAGGGGCAGCGGCACGCGTGACTTTAGCTCTGCACTCTGGAAAGAGTCAATAGGATGTTATCTACACACTACAGTGACCAGTGACTTGACCTTTTCCTGGGGATGCAAGTTATCGATTAATTCATTAACCGTTAGTTGATTGACTTTATCGATCGATTAACGATTAACTGATAAGCAGCGATTTTTCCTGAGAACCTACATTTCACTGTGAAAAATATGTAAGGAACACATTATTTAACCCTTAAATAATGTTGAGGGTTCAGTGTGACCCATTTTTACATTAGAGAACAGTAAAAACACCCTTACATTTATCCTATGACTTTCAGTTGACCTCTAATGGGTCACTTTTAAAAAAAAAAAAAAAAAGTTGTTTAAAAGTAACTTGTTCTAGGTATATTATGACCATCACAGTATCTACAGATGAATTGCTCTTTCTTGCCACTACACTGTTATCGTGATATTAACTACCCGTGTAAAAAATGTTCAATAATTTAATTTTACTCGATTAAATTCTCAATTGACAATTAATCGATAATGGATTAATTGTGAAGATCCATAGTTGTGTTTGTGTGTGTGTGTGTGTGTGTGTGTGTGTGTGTGTGTGTGTGTGTGTGTGTGTGTGTGCGTCGATCACCGTTAACAAAGGCTGGTGTTTTGCTGCTGTGTGTCAGCACAAAGTCGTCCTGAGCGTAGCGAAACTTCTCTGGCCCACAAGCCATGAACACATCGTCATCCCCGAAGAAATCCTGCAGGCTGGTCAGCTACACACACACACACACACACACACACACACAGACAGAGAGAGAGACAGAGAGAGAGAGAGATTTTACAAAACACATTAGTGACTGGGCAGAAAACAGCCAGGACTTTTCTAATCATGTTTGGCCACTGGCAATGTTTCAATGGACGTGAATGCGGGAACAAACACACGCTGTGCTGTCGAGGAACTGTCTCCTGGATTAAAATACAAATCAGATTGAGTGGAGAGTCCAAAAATTTGGGAAATGAGTGGACGCAGAGGGATTAAGAAACGGTCAAGGTTTGGCCAAAACAGAAAAACACCAGGACTCTAATATTAATGACAAAGATACTGTATAATGATGAATGATAAGAGACAAAAAACAGATGTTGACACTGGAAACCTGAAATGTGAGTTTATAGTCATATTGCAATGTGTTCAGTGTAAAAAGACGGTTCGGATCAACGATACAAAGAGCAGTCGGGAGACGAGACGTGTGTATTCGGTGTGTTCTCTCGTTTAAATAATAAGCTTGACATTTAACTCCTCCCACCTCTCGCTGCAGTATATTAACAATGTCAACTGACGGTGAAGCCACTTTAATTAACGACACCGCTATTCACTTTCAGACTCAATCAATTTTGCTGTTCCAAATGTGTCAAGGCAGCAGAAACCTTGATGCTCTCCAGCGGAGGCTGACGAGGAGAAGACAGCAGAGCGGCTGGAAGGCTTAAAGAGGGAGCTTG
Source organism: Thamnaconus septentrionalis (assembly GCA_009823395.1). Taxonomy (NCBI): domain Eukaryota; kingdom Metazoa; phylum Chordata; class Actinopteri; order Tetraodontiformes; family Monacanthidae; genus Thamnaconus; species Thamnaconus septentrionalis. Next base: position 8,927,096 of record CM020503.1, read on the forward strand.
AACAGGTTTTTCTGATCCATATGCTGCTTTTAGGGGATCGTAACAGATAGAAAAAGGGAAAGGTGTTATTACGCGAGTCACATTTGAAAGCAAACCAGCTTTAATCTCTGTTGGTGAGGCCATGTGTCCTAATCAGTAATCCCAATACAATAGTCAGAGGTCACGTGCTTGACCTTGAGGCCTCTGTCACTGTCCGTGGTGCTGAATTATAAATCGCTGAGCAGGACACAATCTGGCCAACACATGGCCACCATGTGCCTTTACATGGACCGCAAATAATTAGGTTCTACAGCGACCAGATTGTTTTGTTTTTTTTAAGCAATCATGTAAACACGACCACATTGCCCTCATCGATCGAAATGTCAAGGAGCAGGAGGAGGTTCAGCCTTGTTTTTGATCTGGTCGGAGTGTAAACGGCTCATCGGATCTCTGCTCCCTACAGAAACGATGATGTCACATCGTGGATAGAGATCATGGCTCCCTGCTCAGCTCTTCCCCCTGATATTTTAAACAAGGAGGCAGTTTCTTTTCACCATTTCAAAAGAAACACAAAACCAAACACAACCAGCTTGATTATTCCAGCTAACAACTCTTTTTTAAATATTTGTGAAATTCCAGGAGTAGCTGCGCATGGGATCATGTGATCATGATCACCAAACAGAGATTTGTGACGTGATCACCAAGCACGACAGGAGCGCAGCCCACAGATCACTCCAATCTCTTCATTCATTGTTCTTTTAAACAGGAGAATCAATACACTATTCAGTCAGATTGACAAAGAAGTCACCTTGTATACACACTGTTGGCAAAAACAGTTCCATTCTTTTCATTTCATCTTTAAGAGCCACTTTAATGAGCACAATACATTTCTAATTTAAGACATGGCAATTCCCAGAAATGAGAACAAGTTACCAGCAGAAGCAATAATAATGACACACATTTCACTGTGTGCATTATTATTGAGGTGACATTTTCTATTTGCAGCTTGCAGGCCTCAATTTTGATAGAACTCTCTTTACAATTAATTCAGAAATTAGCTATTTGTTTCCATTAAAATGTTAAATTTACTGACTTAAGAAAGAGGGCCAACAATTGTAACCAGTTGCTGTTAACCAACCTCTGAAAGGGCCATGATTAACATTATAATGTGTTCCAAAACTGAACCAGAAACTCACCAAAGTTAGATTTAAAGATTGCAAGGTTTTATTTACACTAAGATGTTTGCACCAGAAACGTGTAAATAAATAGCAATAGCAAAAATGCAGTTCTCTCTCTCTTTTTTAAGAGCGAAACAACTGGTTGCATTTCGTTCTTTTCAGAAATGGAGAAGATTTGTGTCGATCTTTTCAACTGTCTGACAAAAACATAAAATTATCTCCTGGGAGAGAGAGGGAGGAGTACTAGGGCTGAATTTTAATGATGTGCACACACACACACACCACACAAGTGTGAGAGTGTGTATTTACACAAAACTTCACTTTGTTCTTGCTTCACTTCACCGTTTTCATCGTCTCCTCCACCTCTGCTTCTTCTCTTCTCTTTCCTCCTCCTCCTCTTCCTCCACTTTCACTTTTACTCTACTTCTCCAGAACTGCATGCTCTTCCCGTGTGTGCACGTTCGCGTGTGTGTGTGTGCATGCGTGTATTGTAAGAGATGGGTCGTTACTGGCTGGCTGGTTGCCACGGTAACTGCACTGCAGTGTCAATATGTGTGTGTGTGTGAGAGAGAGAGACTGGTTTTCTGTCCCAATGCATAAAGTGACTGCACATACTGAAAGGGCCCAGGGAGGGAAAACACACACGCACACACACACACACACACACACACACACACACACACACACACACACACACACACACACACACACACACACGCACACACGCACACACACACGCACGGATTTAGTCTAAAGAGAGCGCGGCGTCTGGGCCCGATGAAAAGCCTTTGCTGCTTTTCAAAATAAAAGCATTCTTTCAGACCAAGCTAAACACTATTTTCACATTAAAATGCATGAAAATCCATTCAACTAATGACACAAATTAGTAATTTGTTGCCATTTAATTACCATCCAAAGCTTATGGGCTGGTGTGTCTATCTTTCAAAAGACTACAGTTTTCTAAATGAGTGTCATGCATATTACAGAAACCTCTCCCTTCTCTTCTGTTTTGTCTGTCTGTCTGCAAGTAAATCTGAGCAGCAATGCCCTCAAACAAGCTCTCTGCTCTGTCTGCTTTCCTTCAGCTCTGTCTTGTGTCACAACCTAACTCTGTTAGTGTGTGTGTGTGTGTGTGGGGTGTGTGTGTGTTAAAAATAAGATGTATGGAACATTAAAAGCCACAAACTTAATGACTTATCGACTCATTACTAGTGCACAAAAAGGGATTCAGAGAAGATCGGAGCATATCCAAAGTCTCAGCAACGTTCAAGAAATCACCTGACTGCAGTCATTTTAGAACTTCACACACAGACGTCAGATTGGGCTAAAAGTATGAAGTGTTAGGCTTGGGCTGGCTGTGCTTTCGTACGTTTAATCGACTCCAAGAGTTATTTGGTAACAAAATGCTGTAAACGTGGTCTCCAGTAAACCAATGCTGCCTTTCTGTCTGATTCTATCATGAGCTGAGCATGATGGATACATTCACAATGAGCAGAGGAAACTCAATCAAAATGGCTCCAGATTTCAGAAAACAGTCGTTTGCCTGAGACAAAGTTTACATGTGAAAACCTTTTGGCAGCTTTTGTTAGTTCAATGATGTGAACTGGAAAGATCTGTCATGAAAGATGAACGATCAAAACCGAGTTTAATACAATTAATTCTATTAATCAAGACCATCAACATTTTAAGAAAAAACAGGAACATTTTGTATAGAAATAAAGTTTGATCCCACTTTTTCAAAAAAATTCAATCTCCACTAGCAGAAGACTTCCCTTAAATTTTGTGAAACGATAATGGACGAGAAGTGCTACCTGAAAAGCGTTCTCACCTGTTTCCCGTCCAGTGTGTACAGTCTCTTGACGGCCCCGGAGTCCAGCTTGATGGCCTCGGTGATGTCGGCCAGCACTTGTTCGAAGGAGTGAGCCGTCTTCTTGTTCAGCAGGATCCTCACGGCTTTCCGGGGCTTCACGCCACTGCGGATCACCGTCACCAGCTTGGGCTTGATGAAGTCCTTGCTCTCCCGGCCCTCTCGGCCGTCGGGACGATCTCTGGGGACCGTGCTCGCCGACACCCCGGCCGACGCCGTGGCGGGACGGCCAGCGCCCGCTGGCCCCGTGCCAGAGACGGCGCCGGGCTTCCAGCTTGGGATGGAGATCTTGGTGTACTCGGCCTTCCTGTAGGGCTCGTTGGAGGCACAAACGTAGCATTCACCTTCATGGAGAAACGGGAAGCAAAAGTTGGTTTGTTTGTTTTTACAAAAGGTCCGTGAAATGTTTCAGTGAGCACAGTTTTAGAAATTTTAGGGCGAGTCAATGAAATAAAAGAAATAAAACATCATAAAACAAAAAAACCCTTCACTTCATAATTGTTCAAAAAGACATTTCATTTTAATAAATTAGATTTATCGGCAAGATCAAAATAATGATATAAAGTGATTCAATTTGTGATAAAAATCGATGTGCTTTTCTACAAAAAATTATAATAATAAAACAGCAAAAGTCTTAAATCAATTTTCAAAGGACATTGAAAAATCATATTTGTTTTCCTCCACATATTTTTTATCGTGCATAAAAATGAATTGGAACCAACAAGAGTTTACAGTTGAATATTACTCAGTGGGTTACTGTTTACTAAACAGGAATATGCTCCACATAAACCTACTGCGCACTGTGATGTTATGTACCACAATATCTTTTTAGAAATGTGTACATTTTCTGCTGCTTTCGTCTAAAAAAGTGAGCAAAAAAATCAGTAGTCCTAAAAATGTTACTTGAGTAAAAATAGTCAATTAACTCATCTTTTTTATTCATTCTCTTTTGTTATTGTGAACTGAAGAAGAATTGTTTTTTTGAGTGAATACGCTTTTCATTTTCATTTCAGCAACGGTTAAAATGAGCTGAAAGAAAATAAGAGTTGCTTCTGCTGCCTTGCGCCTGCAATTGGACCACAGTTCAAGGGCTAAAGACTGGTCAAAAACTCTAGAAACACACCTCTGTCTGTCTGTCTGTCTGTGTGTGTGTGTGTGTGTGTGTGTGTGTGTGTGTGTGTGTGTGTGTGTGTGTGTCTGGGAGAGAGAGACAGAGAGAGAGAGAGTGGACAGTGAATGTAGCGAAGGTGACAGCAGACGTCACATCCTCTCTCGTCTCCCTGCACAGTTGACCCTCTGCCGCTAACATGAGGTGGGAAACGCCTCGCCGGCGGATGATCTGGAGAGGGTATTGTCCTCTATCATCCACTGTGCAGGATGCAATGTGGACTTCTTCAAAATCTAATTTTAAAAGATGAACCATTCACACCAGAGCAAAGTAGCTAAACTGAAAAAAAAACATCTTTACACAGTCGTCATTATTATTATCTTTCAGTAAGCCTTAACTTGAGAGGAAAGTGATGCCATTAAAACTGGCCTGCAGGTTGTAGCCAGTCACGTGCACACTCCTGATGCGGTTTTACCTTTTATGGATAAATATGGCTCACCTTCTGCCTCACTATTCTTTCTATCCTCCTCTCTTTATCTCTCAACCATGCTCACTATCTCTCCAACACAGACAGACACACACAAACACGCACCTTTCTCACTGAACCCGCCAGGCTGTACAGTGCTCGGAAACACACCTACCTCACCCAGCTCCCAGCTTTCTTTACACATTAAACCCCAAACATCGGATCTCTCTGCAGGCAAAATGTCCTTCTGCAGGCAGTCATTTAAATCCAGTGCACAGGACTACCTTTGCTTGTTCAAGTATCTGACCCACTAAGCATATAACACCTCCTGTCTTGCAACTGCAGGGCAGAAAAAGGAGAGTCAGACAAATCATATCACTATTCTATGCAGCTGTTGGGCTGCACTTTGCCAAGCTTGGAAAGCATCTACAGACAGAGGATGCTGGATAAGTCAAGCGACATTACTAGAGACCAAAGGCACCCTGCTGCCCACACGATTGACTTGTTCCCTTCTTGGCAACATCCTCCCAAATAGATCAAAATTCTCCTTTGTGTCTCAGTCTGTTAGATTGCATTCAGACTGCAGGCGAATCTGATTTAAATCAGATTCCTTCTCAAATCTGATTTTTAGGGCTGACTCTCCATACGGTTTTTAGCAAGTGTCCAAATGGGATCTGGCTCTGTTCAGACTGGGCCTCATTATTGACCCATCTGACAGGTTGCTGTAGCAACGACGTCGGAGTAGAAGCATCGTCTAGCACGTGTAGTGTGTGAAGTCATATTATTGCAACGGCGGCAAAAACTAAAAGGACTTGCTGCGATACCTGTCCTGGACCTTGGCTTGAATGCAGCCATCTCCCCACAGACTGATGAGACAATGAGTTTCCTCCTCTATCCAGGGACTGCTGTTTTCTACTGCTTCTGTCTGATCCATTACGTTACAGCTCCACACCTCCACTGGCGCTCTCTAGTGTGCCGCATTGGGTCTTGCGTCGCCTACAGTGACGTCAAGCGACGATCGGTGTGTTTGGAGTTGTTCAGACTGAGACGCATCTGTCCAAATGTGATTTGAAACTACCTCCCGAAGGTGGTTTCAATCCGTCGTGCAAAAATCGGATTTCATGTCATTTGTGACTGTTCAGACTACGAAAAAGCCATCAGGTGTCAATCTAGATGGGATAAAAATCAGATATTGGCTGGTAGTCTGAACGTGGCTTTAGAGACCTCACACAGCTCATACAGTTCTTAACCTAAGCTTTCTCAGCTGGTGTTTAGAAGACACAAATTATCACCCAACTAAACCAGATTTCCCAAACCAGTGTTATTTTTCCTCAAAGTCATCTAGGGCCAGAATGTAGCGAAACAATCTGCACGACTTGCAGGCCCGTTCTATTCATTTTTGCAGCCTGGATGCACACAGAAACTAGAAATGTTCCACTTGCCGGACATTAGAATCTTCTCCAGTAGTTTGATGCCACAAAGTGCTCACAAGTGATCATCCATCTTTCAGTGTGTGCCTGGCTGAAAGCTTCCTGTCTCTTACACCCTCATTAGCAGACATTACACACAGTCAAACATCAATATTGATAATAAAGGATGTTACTCATCCCGTGGTCTGTCTCTGGCTTCATGAGCTTAGACAGGGGAAGAAAGAGCAGCTAAAACAGATTTCACATTTGCTATGTCATAAAACATATTAAATAAGAGGTGGCTTGTCTTTGAAGTTAAATTGGCATATGATTTGTCACAAGACAACAGGACAAAGCATAACATATACATGTCTGGAAGACACCCTCTCCAGTACCTATAAAAAAGTCTAGAGAAATGGATGGTACTGCTCTCTTTAGGCATGGCAAGGGTCATTATTTCATTTGTAGAGTGCTCCACCCAGGCCATCAAATTGTGCATAAGATTTCTAAGGTTGGCAAGGCTGAAACATCATTATGCTTTAACAACTGGCTGGCATTTGTCTACGGAGGGAGCTTCATTTAGCTTACATGTCCTTGTGTTTTATTATAACAACCATAGCAGGAGGGAAGAGACCTACAGGCTTCAAAGAAGAATAAGACAGATTGTCTTGACATGTAGAAACTGGGGAAACCCAACTGTCAGCTGATGTTTTCTATAACAGAAGTTTGTAATTGTGATTTTCCTCCACGCATAAAAATAAGTTGCATTGTGTTCACAATATCCTATCTTTACGCTACAATGTCACAATCAGGCCATTTCATGGCAGTATTTAGTTTTCTTAACCAAGAGTTTTTCGTTTCTTTTTTTTTTTTTTTTTTTTTTTTTCAAAAAAAGCCCCCATGACAGTCATGACCTCATGACCACAGAAAAGTAACCACACAACAGACATGTCTTGGGCCTAGTTTCTATTCCTTTTTAGTTCATGTCTTTTTCTTTCATTGTCTATTGTACTTTGGTTCTGCAACGAAACGGGCCTGTCTATTTTGAACAAACTGCTATATCTTAAAGTCTGACAGCGACAGTCTTGATCCTAATAAGTAGGTTGAAACCTCCTTAACCACAGTGTGTTGAGAATGACTCACAATGGACATGGTGCTGATTACACACCAGAGTGTACCATTTGTTATCAGAGCCTATATTAACTCTGCTGCGGCCAGGCTTTACATTCTTGGAGATACATGCGTTCACTATGTTGTTTTCTGAACATCCGTGCCCTTAAGCACAGAAGCCACTAGTTATCATTGCACAAAGAAGGCGACCAGCTAGCTGTATATCCTCCGTCTTCCAAAGTGAATTTCCAAAAATGGCCAAAGTTGTTGACTTTTTCAGCTCTTTAGCATGTCTTCATGCATTACTGGCATGCCAACTAACACACGAAGTAGAACAAAAAGACAACATGCGCAGTGCTAGATGGGTTGGCTTCATCCGTGTTACTGGGCTGAAACAAGCCGTTGAGATTTCGCTCAATTTTCTACAAATTGAGCTGATTATCATGGCAACACCCCTGAAGACTTTTTCTTTTTTTTTAATGTGGGTGAGGCCGCACTGCATGAGAGATAGTAGCTATCTTCCCCACTAGCTGGCGCTAGTAGTGAGCGGCTGCCCAAATATAAGGGCTGTTTTTTAAATCTGAAATGGCCATAGTAGGGCCCCAAAGACTGTACATATTCTAAGAAACTGAGCAAGCGGTCTTACCTTCCACTAGCTCGTCCAAAGAGGCGATCTTCTTGCTGCCATCAATGGTGTAGATCGACCGCACCCCTTGAGGCAGATGCAAGTTATCTGACAGCGAGCGTGTCAGTTCCATCAACAGCGCATCGTAGGAGCGGAACCGGTCACATGAGACAGCATAGACCAGACCTTTGAAGTATCTGTCTCCATTGCGGTAGAAGCGCACCTTTTTGGCCTTCTTCTCCGAGGTGAGCGCCTGAAGGGTACGGGTACGGTAGTAGCTACAGTTGGCACTGTGGGCAGGACTAGGGACCAGGCTGCTGCCCCTTGAGCTGGGTCCAGAGCCCCCACCGCCAGCACTGGCAATGGAGTCATCTCTCTTAGTGCGGGTGGAGCGTCCCCGACGAATCTTATCGCGTTCGTCAAAGTGCTCCAGTTCAAGGGTCTTACTCAAAGACATGATGAATAATGGTCCAGGAGTATTGAGAGGAATGCTTCTGTTATTCCGAATGCATGATCCACTTCGCTTAAATGAGTCTTACCCTGGGAACTAAGTCGTGAATGTATTCCAGGAAGAATAACCTTCTCCCAATGACACGTGTTGCATATGTTGACTTGCTTGAAGAACTAGTACAGGTTAAACCTTCCAACTCTTCATTATGTCAGAATCCTTGACACAGAACTGTTGAGGCAGTAATCTAGATGAAGAAAAAAAAAACATTTTCTCGTTTCAAAATAAATACTTAACTTATTATTGCCTTAGGAAACTATCTAAGCATTTGTCCGAAGGTCAGGAAATACAACAAAGAAAGCTAGTTGTATTGCAACCAACTTTAAACATAACCGAAAAAGAAAAATTTACACTTTTCAATTGCTGATGTATGAAATTCAATTACTATGTTTTCATGCAAGTCCACAGACTCACTAATTTAAAGAAAGCTGTAATGCTGGCTTTAGACTGGTATACCCATGTCAGCGTCACCAAACCTCAGACTACCTAATTACAAGACAGTGTTGGACTTACCCATCAATTCAAGCAGTTAGGTTCCAAATTTTGTTTCTCTGTTTTCCAGCAAATTTCAAGCTTGACTGAATAACATGAAGGGCACGAAATTCAAAGAGTCCTCTCGGTGACCTTCCTGCTGTCTCAGCAACGGCAGTAGTCCCAGTGATCTGGTTCTAGATTTTTGTGAGGACCCTTTGCAGGACCTGGCAGAAGAGAGCCGTGGTGGAAGTCACGTCCTGGTCACGCTTCCACTGCAACATCCCTCCCTTGCTGGCAGAAACAGATTACATTCATTTTAATTACTGACAACCAACATCTGTAATTCAAAAATTGGCATATTTGGCGTCAGACTCATGAGAGTAATTTGCAGGATAATGTCGTTCTAAGCATTTCATTGAGGCTTCGTATTTGCTTTCTCTGGAAATCATCTACATCATCCCTGTCAGTGACATACTGTACATGCACTGCATAGTTGTAATGTATGGATGTAATCCTATTAAGGAGAACATGCGAATGTTGTAGGACTTACACGCCCTTCTCATTTTAGTTCGCTGTGATTTCCCGTATTGATCCACTAGATTTAATACCCGAACAAATTCACGTATCCCTGCAAACGTGGGCTTGTTTGCGCATGTAAATGTCTGAAACCTGCGCGCTGCCGGTCTGTCCGACGCACGAAAATTTTTATTCATCCGCCCAGAAAGCGCTAAGCTGCGCTTTACAAACAACGCACAATCAAACGCACACACACCGTAGATGCACGCACACTAAAAGGGAGACACCTACCAATAATGCTGTGAAACCGGTTTGTTGCTAAGGAGGTTCCCACCTCTTCCCCCTCCCGGTGCGGGCTTTTCTGCCCTCTTCCGGTGGATCTGCTGTTTCCGGGCAGACGCAGCCACTACTAGTGCCCGGTCCGGTCCGGTCCGCCGACCCGGGATCGATGGCTGTAGCGGGAGCAGGTCACACCGGCGGAAGACCGGGGGGATGCACCGAGACGGGCGGTGGAGAGCAGCATGGCCGCTGCAGCAGAGAGGGAGGGAAGAGACCGGCTCGACTCAGCCTCCCTACCCCGCCCCTGCCTCCTCATCTGCGGCCCTACGTGATGACAACGTCCCTCCCTCCTCGCGCCCTCCTTCCCGCCCTCTCTACCCCTCCCTGCCTGTCATTCTTTTGTCGTTCTGTTCTCGGTGTGTGGAATTCAAGTTCAGCTACCCTCTATTGTCCCGACTGCAGAACGCAGTCTGATTCGACACAGAGCATTAACACACCCAACCGTCGAATAGCGTTTCAAGACCACGAACGGGAAATTCTGGTTGATGGAAGATTAATGTAAAGAACCTGCTAATTAATACAACCCAATAGCTGCAGTCGTTCAGGATGGCGTTGGGGAGGTGGGCAGGGGGGGATCTCAAGTCATATCTTTGTTGATTGATGTAAATCTTTGAAAAAAAAAACAAAACAACAACAACATGTATTTCTTAATCAATAATTGGCCTGGATTTTGTTCAAGACACTCAAAGAAGAAATTGAATGTAACCCTACGACAGCAGTAAGAAGCTGATATAGTTATACTATGATTAATATTAACATTGATGAGGGTTTGCTTCACTCTAATTCATAGTAATGGTGATAGACCTACTGTTGTAAGGTCACACTGAAAATATTTAATAAATACAAACAACAGGAACAATTAGAATAATATTAAAAAAAAAAAAAAAAAAAAAAAGTCATGTAGACATTTCAGGTATCTGCTTATTGTGAGTCATGATTTCACTCTGGCCAAGAAAAAAAAATCCAACGCTTCTGTCTCCCTGTAACTTTTTGCTTACATGACTGTTATGCTGCATGTCATTGCCACAGCACGTCAGACCTCCTTTTCGTGACTGTCTTAAGTAACCTTCCAACTAAAGGCTTCTTCAGTTTTCAAGTTAGTTTTGGTAACCCCAGGTTTAACCTCTGTGGGGTCCCTCAAGGTGTCCCTCTTCATGGCTATGATGCAATTAAGTTGTTATAATTATTGTGTTATGGTCTTGGCGATCATGTCGATATTCTGTAACTTCTAAATTACACTCGAATATGGCTCTGTTTTGTGTACAAAGTCAACACCTTAATGGTAACAGCTCCCAAAAGCACCCAAGAGATGGCCTCAGAAATTCTAAATCTGATTTCTGGAAATTTCATCATATTCTTCCAGCAAAAATGTGATATAGATTTATTTTAATCTCTTTGAGTAACTAACACATCAAAACAAAACAAAAAAAATCAACATATTGGCTTCCATTTACAAAAACCTTGTATCATTAAAAGAAAGTACAGCCTCCACTGTCAATAACATTTAAATGTGTTCATACCAAAGCACAGTCAATATGACAAATATGCTTCTTACGTTTTTGGGGAAAACTTTTTAGATCAACCCCATTTATGTCAATTGGACCGAAGGTCCTTTTGAACGTTGTTAGTGATGTTAAGAGTAAAGACCCAGAAATAAGATCACCAATCTTTGGACTTTATCCTGAATGTGTCTGATCTTACACAGATTCAAAAGTTAGACAGAAAAACTTGCAGATTTTTGTTTTTTTTTAGCAGAAGCTTTAAAGCCATCAGTATGTTTCATCAGCCGTTGTATCTTGAAAATAATTGGAAATATTATGTTTCTCATGTATTGCTCCGGCATCCACAGTCAGAGCTGTCATTGTGTTTTATTGTGACAAGGAAGCCCCACCCTTGCTCAGCGTGTCTGAGGGTGACAGCTGGGACCCAAGGCAGCCAGACGACCCCGCCCTGCACTTCAAGCCAAACCACTGAACCATTCATCCAGATATGACAAGGTGGGAGAGCTATTGTGTTCCTTTACACAAAGACCAATATGGATAACAATGTTATTAAGTGGATTCACTTTAATACAGATATACAAGATAACTACCACTGTTTTTATAGTCGTAACGATTTTTAACTCGACATTTTATTAAGATGCAATTCTTTTGAAAGAAAAAATACAGACTTAAATATGTACCATCCTTGATAAGGCCCAGTCAGTTTTTCCTTTATACATACAATAATCAACCTAAATTTTAAGTTGTTGATTATCAACAAAGTGTCAGCGATGCATTTACAATTTTAAACCAATTTACAGTTTAACTTTAAAAAAAATGACTATCCATGAAACAGTGGATCAGGCAAAAGAGTAACCCCAAAACGACATTACTATTACCATTTGTGGTCAAAGGGATTTATGATGTTTGTTTGTTTTGTGTGATGCATTCAGTCAGGTCGGCAAATATTTAAATACTGTTTGAAAGGTCACAGCAGCATAGCAAGCATTTACAACAATTCTACATGATTTGTTCACTGTAGTTGTTCTGTAATGGCGAGTAAAAATAGTTAAAATTCTTTGTTGTTGCTAGTTATAGTATGAGTATAGGTGTGTACAAGTAGTCAATGCATAGCTCAATATATTATTTAAAATTGAAAAATCATAAATATAAAATATTGGATTTTAAATATATGTTAACCTTGGAAAAACAAATTCAGATCATTTTTGTTAATGCATGCATGTGAAAAAACGGACATAATGGGATTTTTCAACACAATTTTGTATTTTCATCAAGACAAAATAACTCACAAGCTCATATATTTTGCTTTCAGATGGTTCTTAAACCATTTGCTCCGCACATATAAAATGAAACAACTTTACATCAACAGTATTAATAAGTGGAAAGCTGTCAACCAGTTGTACAGGTTTGTGTTACCTGAAAAACGTGCCACTGGGACAGACATGCGTGAGAAATGTATGTATTTACCAGAAATTAGAGTCTGAGAGTGAAATATTTGGTCAAGCTTTATTTCATTTACTGGTTAAATGAAAACACATGAAATCACACAGCACTGTGCCGGTTAAGTGTAACTGTGACCATATTGTATATTATCTTATTGTACATAAGGAAGCATCAGTCACCCGCTAAATCAATTTTAAAAAAATGTATGGCCACATTAAAACATATATCAAAATGCAATTTAGATCAAACTCTGAATATAGTGTACAGTAGATTATTCTACATTTTTATGATAGCACACAAAAGAAACACAACTGTTAAAATCGTATAAATTTTAAGTGCGATGAATCTAAAACTAAAGCAAAGTCAGTCACCTGCTAAAACAATTCCCCCAAAAAACATGACTGGTAACATGAAAACACACATCAACATGTATTTCAGATCTTTGTATATTGTATATTTTGGTTATGAAAGCACAGTCAAAACAGACTTAAAACTATTGGAATGTGAAGTGTGAAAACACAAAACTGCCATCAACCTCTCCAATGTATTAATGTAGGATTGGGCAGTGAGCATTTAAGGGAGGGGTTTAATGAAGGGTGAATTATGTCCTGCAGCCTTCCCTCAGTTTGGCTGTATTTTACTACATTTCTTTTTTTATTTATACGTTGATGCAAGGCAGTGCAGATACTCTCACAGTCTTCTTCACCTTGCAATTGTACACATGATTTCAAATGGATATGTTATTACACAATAACATTCATTTATATACTTATACATATATGTGTGTATACAGTATATACATAAATAATAATGGTGTTCTGACCATGCATGAAAGGAAAAGGATTAATTGGTGGAGCGAGTCGTCCAGTGATCGAAGGGTTGGCAGTTTCGAATCCCAGCTACAACTGCCTACATGTCAGTAAATTGCTTAGTGGTGTCGTCTATGTGATACGCAGCTAGAACCATTTGTGAACACTAGAAAAGGTTCTAAATTACTGTACAACCACAAAAAATGCCTGGTAGTGGACCGTGACCATGGACCAGTGATTGGGCATTGCTGCTCAAGACTCACCCCCAACTTTCTGCTTTGCATGTGTGATGGACTTTGTCACCACACAGTGGCAGAAAATGGTGAACAGAGAAGTTAAAAACGAGGTGTTGAAAGCTAAACCCAAATACAAAAATAAGCTGGAAGCAGAATTTGCCAACATGAACAGCAGGTAGGCATTTCAGAAAGTTAACAAATTCACTGGCTATAAACCCAGACCCAACTCACCGGTAGCACAAGACCCCGTACAGTTCACCAAGGAACTCAACTCATTTTATGCCTGGTTTGACACCCTGAACTTCTCAACCAACTGTGAGAGATGGTTGGAAACACTCCAGCCACCCTTCCCGGAAGACCCAGCCCCATTCGCTGAAGAGGAAGCGTGGTGGCAGCTCAGCCAATGCAAACTGGGCAAGGGTCCAGGGCCAGACAACATCACTGGCAGAGTGCTTAAGTCCTGCGCTCGGGAACTGTCACCCATCATTCACAGGTTATTCTGTAAATCCTACCACACCACTACAATCCCCACTCTCTGGAAAACTGCCACCATCATCCCCATACCCAAGAAGCCCCGCCCCACAGAACACTACCACTACCGACCCATTGCCCTCACATGCGTCCTGATGAAGTGTCTGGAGAAGCTGACTCTCAAAGCCATCATGTCATTTGCCACCCCACAACTGGACTCTCTCCAAATCGCCTACAAGGCCAGGAGGGAAACGGAGGATGCCGTCAGCTACCTGCTCCACACCTCGCTCCAGCACCTTGATTCACAAGGACACTTTGCCAGAATCCTCTTCATTGACTTCAGCTCTGTTTTCAGCACCATACAGCGGCACCTGATGATCCAGAAGCTCCACCACCTCAACATACCCGTCCAGCTCATTCACCTCATACACAACTTCCTCAGCAACCGACCTCAAGCGCTATGGGTTGGCTCAACTACATCACCCACACTTACCACCAACACCGGAGCACCGCAAGGCTGTGTACTGAGCCCCTTCCTCTACACACTCTACACCAGACATGGGCAAACTATGGCCCGCGGGCCACATCCGACCCGCTGCGTGTCTCTGTCCAGCCCGCGTGAAGCCAGTCATAAATCAACCCCCCCAATGAAACTTTGCCCGCACGTAACTTTGCCGACACGTTAGCGTAGCGCAATAGCGCGCAATTCCCAACCAGCACCCTTCTGAACAAAACTTCCGTGGCCCGCCGACACAATGCAGGTCTATCATGTGGCCCGTTGCAAAAAATGTTTGCCCACCCCTGCTGTACACCAATGACTGCCCCAACCCATCACCCAGCATCACCTACCTCAGATACTCAGATAACAGACCTATTCTCACTCTCCTCGCAAACAACAACTCCATTCAGGACTATCATAACACTATTGCACACTTCAGCCGGTGGTGCAAGGATAACCATCTCCACCTAAATGTCACCAAAACCAAAGAACTCATAATCAGTCCCCCTTCACCCCAGCGCCCCATTTCCATTAACCCTCAATCTGTTCAGATCGTTGGCAGCTTTCAATACCTTGGCATCACACTCGACAATAGCCTCAACTTTGACAAACACACTACTGACATTCACAAAAGAAGCCATCAGGGACTATCTCATATCTGTAAACTTAAAGGACTACGTTGCACCTCATTTCCTCCTACTACTGTATAATCCAGCCCATCCTACTGTACTGTTCCACCTGCTTTTTTAACAACCTTTCAGTCAAAAACCACTCCAAACTCACATCCATAACCAATAAGGCCAACAAGATAATCGGTCTCCCCACACCCAACCTTACAGACCTAAACACAAAGGCCATTGCATGCATTGCATCCACAATAGAACAGGATATCACCCCCCCTCCCAACCACCACCTCATCCCACTACCCTCCGGACACAGATGCAGGACTATGCGCTGCAGAGTCTAATCCCCTCAGCCATAGCGGCTCTGAACAACAGACCCCGGAAAGAAAGGAGATGAACTGCACTATGCCTACAGCATGTCTATGTCAATATGTCCTGTCCTGTCTAAAGTGTGTATGTACTGTATTTGTAAGTGTAATGATGTTTGTTATGTGTGTTGGTCAAACTGTGAGGTGCGCTATGGAAAATAATTTCCCCATGGGGACGATAAAAATGCAATCTAATCTAATCATCCAGCTTGATTTAGGCCAGACTCACACTACAGGAGTTCAGTTTGTAAATTTGTAATTTTACAAGAACGTAGTAGTAGAAGTAGTGGCGAACCTTGCTTGCCCAGCCTAATAACTTCATGAAATTAAAGTTAAAGTCCCACTGATTGTCATGTCCCAAAGGATGTGAAATTAGTTCTCCGCATTTGACGCATCACCTGAAGGAGTGGGTAGCAGCAGCAGATCGAACCCACAATCTTCCAGTCATAGGGCGGACACTCCAATTCCCAGTAATCAAATGTGTTCAGCCGCGCCCAGACTGCCTCCATGAAGATCGAGGAGGTTAAGAATGGATCTTTCAGCCACTACAAGATAATCTGGGCAGAGAATCGGCCTTGAGCAGCCTTCAGTCAGTGGCCACTCCCCAAATTCTTGGAATGGGGGAATTGTGCTTTTCCTGTAGCATGAGCCCAGCCTTGCTCAATATTTTAGATTTTCGTAACTCAAAAATCAGACTACACTTGTTGACAAAACATTGCAGATGATACATTGTCAAGTGTCACTGCAGGGTATAGAAGATCACTGAACCTGCTTTCAAAGGTGTGCAGGCAGAACTGACTGTTCAAGGAAACTCTGTAGAAGGACAAAGTGTCTGCCACAGTATCGAGATACACCCCAACCCGACTGGAGCGTGAGCAGTGAGAAGACACACTGACACTCTCATTGTTGTGCCAAACATAATAGCCATCATCACCACAAGTCAAACACCAAGATTTGTCGTTCCGCCCAAGCTTACAGTCATCCTCAACTCCTTTCCTTTCAATTGTTTTGTATGCAACCCCAATGGTGAAAGGCTCCATCACCTCCATCTCCCAGTAGCAGCGCCTTTCTAGACCCTGTGAAGCCAGCACCTGTGGAAAGTTTTCAAATCTCTCTTTGTTGTTTCGATAATTCTGCATTTCTTTCACCCAGGAGACCTTTTGGTTTCCCTCAGAAAGACAGATGTTCTTGTGGGCTGTGCCGGGGTCAAACGTAAGATCACAGGCATCTGTTAAAGTAAAGACAATTGAGGAACAGAACCTGGGTTGAAAACAAGTATCTGACAAGTTAAGTTTGGATTGACTTAGAGGTACATAGCACACTGAGGCAAAAACTTCAAACTGATAATAGTAAAGACTCTTTTTATCAAATGCATTTATATCTGGGAGGCAAGAGTTCACGAAAATACATACTTTACAGCATTACACAGAATCAAATCTTAAGAAAAAACAATCAAATATGCAATTAATGCAAATTCTGCTGTCTGGGGCTGATGTAAAGACTATAGCACAAATGTACTTTTTGCACTGGTGATGATAGAAAATGACAAAATGACTACTCTAAACCATTGGGCATACAGTAATAATGTCAAACCATTATAATTTATGATGCCACTTTAAGACTTTCTGTTACTTACATTTCTTGAGTCCAGGTTTCATCCGCTGAATTCCACCCCAATTAACACTAATTGGTAAAATAAAGCACAGAAAAAAATAACTATTAGTTTTAATAAATAAACATATCATTTTTAATAACAGTTATTTACAGTATTTTCTGTCATTTTGGCATGACTACATAGTGTACACATTTTAAACTCTACATTAAGTTTAATACTTTAAGGTGAGTTGTTCTCACTCAAGTTTGGTGAGTGCATATTTTTCATCAGTCTGCCGCTGAAACATCCCTTTTGACCCATGGTCTCCTAGGTGGTTGTAGCTCAGGTCCAGCTCTGTCAGATGGGAGGGGTTGGCATCTAAAGCTGAGGCCAGATGAGAAGAGCCTACCTCAGTGACCAGACAACCAGACAACCTAAACAAACAAAGAAACAAACAAAAGATTTTTAAAACTGAAATTGACTGACTCACATTATTGATTATTTTGGATTGTTTTCCTGTTGATTAAGTAATAGATTTATAACTGGATGTTGAAATTGGAAGAAAAATGGTGTTAACATAAGACAAAAACTTCCTATATGTTTAAAAGACGGGAAGAATAAAAAAAACTGCAATGAATAGGCATGCATTTTTGTATAGCAGTGTTTTTGTTTACAGATCCAGAGTCCTATATTCTGATAAAGGTGAGACCAAAGAAATGACTGATGTTTTGTGTATAACTGAAAAATGAAAATGGAAATACTACAGCAGTCCAAGTCTACATGAAAAGTAAACTGACAACAGATAGATAAGGCCATTGCATACTGTACCTCAGGATGTTCAGCCTGCATGTCTGATATTTCAGTGCATTACAGAGCTGCTCTACTCCCAAATCTGTCAAGTCATTGTTACTCAGATCCAGGTCTCTTAAAGGCAAGTAGGGAAACTTGAGACCAAAGGCCAAGTGTTCAATCCACTCGTGAGTCACTCTGCAGTGTGCTAATCTAGAGGTGGGTGAAATTATAGGGTGGAAGAGTGTGAGAATATAAAACAAGAACTTGGGTTTTATTGGTGGCAAGGGAAAACACGTCAATGTTGACATTAAAAAAGAACTTACACTGCCTTTTTGCTCGTCCTTACAGCTGGTATCAGCCTCCGTCTGCCCTCATCTGAAGCTTTATATTTCTTCAGGTTCAACTCCTCAAGATCATCCTTTGATACCAGCAGCATGAACGCCAGTGCAGAGCAATGTATTGGTGTAAGTTCTGCTTGGGAACCACTTGGATTTTGGAGATATTCCTGAATCTCATCTTTGACTTTATGATCTCTCATCTCCACCATGGCCTGGAACAGGCTGATGCTGCAGTCTGGGGAGAGACCCTTCCTATGGATGGCCTTCAGGTAAATCAGGATCTTCTTGACCGTTTCCTGGTTTGATTCTCTTGATTCCAGAAGACCACGAAGCACTATCCTGTTTGATTCGACCATTAGACCAAGGCTGAATCGCAAGAAAAAGTCCAGGTGGCCATGCTCCTTCGTCACCACTTTGTCGACTATCATCTTTAGAAGATCAGGCACGGCATATTCTTTATCCTCCAGACTGAGGAATTCTTTAAGTTCTTGTTGTTTATGACTGTTAGATAAACAGTCATAAACAAAAAGAGCCGCAAAAAACTCCTGTATGGTAAGGTGCACAAAGAAATACACCTTTCTCTGAGAAATAATTCCTTCAACAATGAAAATTGTGGAGCAAAATCCAGAGTGAATGGCTGCCTCCTTTATGTCAATACCTTCAGCTTCTAGATCGTCATCGTAGAAGATGAGGTTATTGTTCTGCAAATGGACAAATGCCAGCTTGCCAAGTTTAAGAATGAAATTTTTGTATTTCTTTAGGAGTCCCTCTCCATCACTTGCGCTTTCTGCCTCATACTTTCTGTCTCTGCGTTTTGTCTGAGCCAGCAGAAAATGTGCCATCATCTCTGTAAGAGTTTGAGGGGCTTTAGCCACCTCGTCCCCATCAAATATCTCCTTAAACAACAGAGAACATATCCAGCAGAAGATTGGGATTTGGCACATGATGTCAAGACTCGGAGAAGAGTGAACGTGTGAAATTATCCTATCAGCAAGACCAAGATCATGACTGAATGTCTTCCTGAAGTACTCTTCTTTCTGTTGGTCACTGAATCCTCTTATCTCTGTCACCATGTGGATATACTCTTCAGGGATCTGACTGACTGCTGCTGGACGGGTTGTTATCCACAGTTTTGCATCAGGGAGAAGGTTACCCTTGATCAGATTTACAAGGAGATTTCCAACAGATGTTTTCTCAGAAATAGACGTTATGACCTTATTCCTAAAGTCCAATTTAATCCTGCTCTCATCCAGACCATCCAGGATCACCATGATTTTGGTTTTGGAACAAAACTCTGAAGTTATGCAATCCTGGAATTCAGGATAAAATTCAACCAGGAGGTCATGCAGGCTTTTGTCACCTTTACTCAGATTTAATTGTTGGAAAACAAGACTGAAAATGACGTCTGTGTCTTGATTTGCTCTTTCTTCAGCCCAGTCGAGAAGGAATTTCTGCACAGTGAATGATTTCCCAATGCCTGCAACCCCCTTCGTCAGGACAGTTCTGTGGGTGGACACAGACTGGAAGATGTCAGCAAGGTTGATGCTCGAACGTCCCCTCATTTCATTCTTTTTTATGTTCCTGAATGTATGCTCCTCATGTGGCCCTTCACTTTCTCCAGTGGTGACGATAAGCTCTGAATATATTCCTTTGTCGTTATCCTCAGAGATAAATGTGACTCGCTTTTTCATTGCTTCTTTGTGAGCATGGATCACTTTCAAAACTTTCTCTGCAGACAATAATCAGTCAGTAAGAAAAAAATCAATGAATGAATGAAGGCAGAATGAAACCTTTATTACAATGGCTTACTGAAACTCTAAAGAATAAATCAAGAATTAAGAATTTCACAACTAACAAAGATTATTTGTTTGATTAAAAAAAATTGTAACAGACAATTTCAAAATATTTGTTGTAATTTATTTACTACCTGGTTAAATGTTGTTAAGAGGAAATTTAAACCTACCTCCATCATCCTCAAAACCCTGTATGTGCTGGAACTTGTCCGAAGTGTGTCCAGAAGCTGTACTTGGCACTCCACGGCAGCTGTAGGGCAATAAGAACAAAAGGACTTGTATTGAATTGTACAAAATCTGATACAACGTGATACTGAATAGTGGATTTTTTTAATTCAATATCCCGTCTATCTCTATCCTGTCAGGTTAAACCCAATAAAACCATCTTAAATGTCTTAAGTTAACATTTCACTTTATGCTTTTTTACGTTTCCACTCCAGTTTTAGGAGACTGGTACACATAACAGGAACCAGAGAACAACATATGCAACAGGGTGTGTAGTGTCACTTCCTGATGCAGATGTCATGACACCACGAGTTCTGTATATTGCAAATGACTTTTTCTTTCTTCTCCTTGGTAAACTTTAGAGAGGATTCATCAAGTCTCAAACGCCTGGGAACTGGTTACAACTGTTTCTTAACATAAAATAAAATTAAAAAAAAAATTGTCCACATTTTACTTAAGTACAGAATGTGAATACTTTTGCCACCTCAGCCCTCATTGTCATGCAAATAGAAATACAAAGAACAAAAAGAAAAACCAGAAAACCAGCAATTGGTAAGTTTCAGCCAGCTTTGTCTAACATTAGGTGTTTGTGTGTATGTGTGTGCGCGTGTGTGTGTGTGTGTGTGTGTGTGTGTACATACAGACTGTAGAGGGAAAATACAGACATGAGACTTCAACTTAGTAAGAGAGAACAATATAGTGTATTTTTGTGTTGAACCTTTTAAAGTTATAAAAAAACATTCCAGGCAAACAATAACACATAACATAAAAATGTGAGTGTAATGGTTCAAACTCCAAAGAATTGGGAATTACCGCTTCTTTTTCTTTTCAGAAGCTGAGGAGAGGGTGTGCTCTGTGAATAAATCACTGTTGGAACTGCTTGAACTCTCTTTCCTCTTCCGAGACCTATGGAGAGAGTTTAATTGTCTCAAAAAGGCCAATCATCAGAGATTTGCTCATAATAGTTTCAGCAACCGAGAAAATATAGTGTCATTGCAAATGCCAAAGCACAAAACAGTGTAAACACGTTTTGTGTGTGCAATTTTGACACCATGATTTCTGTTCAACACATAATTTATTTTTCCTGAGGAAATTTGCATGTTACTCCTTTAATCTAGAAATGGTAACATATTCATTAATACTAAAATAAAGAACTTGTTCCCTTTTAACTGCTGAATACCAGAGGAGTCAGGCTGGTCCATGGATGGGGTACTTCTTGTGGAAGAGATTTAAGAGGATTCAGCTCAACTCACTAAAGCCTGGAAACTGGATACAACTGTTCCTCAACATAAAATACCATTTTAAGCAACCAAAACACAATGTCATAAAATTGTGAATGTGTTGATTAATTTCAATTCATTTTGAAGAATAATTTGTGTACCATTTTTCTTTATCAGATGCAAAGTTGAGAGGTTCGCCCTTAGATCTAGAACTTCTCTGAGAGACACAGCTGGGCTCCTCTTCAGTTGTCTGTGAACTGTTAAAAGAAGTTATAGATAAACTAGGGAAGGTTAGGAAAACACAGAATTTGTTTTAAAATTTGTCATAAACAAAACCGCAGATATGGATCTTCAGGAATGAGTATATGTTGAGTGACTGGATTATGAAGTACTGAGGGAAATAAAATTATATAATAGTTTCAGCAACCAAGAAAATAAACAGTGTCATTGCAAATGCCAAAGCAAAAAAACAGTGCAAACACGTTTTGTGTTTGCAATTTTATTTGTCACTTTCTTTTGTAGATGACACCATGAGTTCTGTTCAACACATAATTTATTTTTCCTGAGGAAATTTGCATGTTACTCCTTTAATCTAGAAATGGTAACATATTCATTAATACTAAAATAAAGAACTTGTTCCCTTTTAACTGCTGAATACCAGAGGAGTCAGGCTGGTCCATGGATGGGGTACTTCTTGTGGAAGAGATTTAAGAGGATTCAGCTCAACTCACTAAAGCCTGGAAACTGGATACAACTGTTCCTCAACATAAAATACCATTTTAAGCAACCAAAACACAATGTCATAAAATTGTGAATGTGTTGATTAATTTCAATTCATTTTGAAGAATAATTTGTGTACCATTTTTCTTTATCAGATGCAAAGTTGAGAGGTTCGCCCTTAGATCTAGAACTTCTGCGAGAGACACAGCTGGGCTCCTCTTCAGTTGTCTGTGAACTGTTAAAAGAAGTTATAGATAAACTAGGGAAGGTTAGGAAAACACAGAATTTGTTTTAAAATTTGTCATAAACAAAACCGCAGATATGGATCTTCAGGAATGAGTATATGTTGAGTGACTGGATTATGAAGTACTGAGGGAAATAAAATTATATAATAGTTTCAGCAACCAAGAAAATAAACAGTGTCATTGCAAATGCCAAAGCAAAAAAACAGTGCAAACACGTTTTGTGTTTGCAATTTTATTTGTCACTTTCTTTTGTAGATGACACCATGAGTTCTGTTCAACACATAATGTATTTTTCCTCAGGAAATTTGCATGTAACTCTTTAATCTAGAAATGGTAACATATTCATTAATACTAAAATAGAGAACTTGTTCCCTTTTAACTGCTGAATACCAGAGGAGTCAGGCTGGTCCATGGATGGGGTACTTCTTGTGGAAGAGATTTAAGAGGATTCAGCTCAACTCACTAAAGCCTGGAAACTGGATACAACTGTTCCTCAACATAAAATACCATTTTAAGCAACCAAAACACAATGTCATAAAATTGTGAATGTGTTGATTAATTTCAATTCATTTTGAAGAATAATTTGTGTACCATTTTTCTTTATCAGATGCAAAGTTGAGAGGTTCGCCCTTAGATCTAGAACTTTTGAGAGAGACACAGCTGGGCTCCTCTTCAGTTGTCTGTGAACTGTAAAAAGAAGTTACAGAAAAACAAGGGAAGGTTAGGAAAACATGGAATTTGTTTCAAAAATTGGACAAAAAAACAGCAGATATGGATCATCATGAATGAGTCTACTTTGAGTGACTTATTAAGCACTGAGGGGAATAAAATAGTCTTTCAAAAGTGTTTGGGGAACAATAGTTCCATCTCCATAGTTTTGCAGCTGTATACAAGATAATGATATAATATTGTATTGTATTTTTTAATTTTAAAAGTCTCAAACAAGTATAAGCAAATATCAGGTGGTATTTGTAAAGCCAAACAATGGGACACTATGATAAAGTCAGGAAGGGGCTGAGAAAGAAAAGTTTATTCAGCCTACACACATTGTCATATTCTTTATTATGTTTTAACAAAAAACAACAACATTTCAGTCATGTATGAAGAAAAGCCCTCATTAAAAACATACAAAACTAAATGAAATCCTGCCTACAAAAAATATTATTTTGACTTATTACTCTTTTTATTAAGTGCAAGTCTTTTCTAAATTGGTATTGTATGCATTTTCTTATTTAGAATATGAAAATCACCGTTGCATATTTTAATGATAAGCTGACTTTCAGTTTTGTTTTTAACCGTCGCGTTAGGAGGTTTCCGAGCCGATCAAATCTGACCACTAGAGGGCTCTAATGAGCGCTTACAATCAGAAGATGGTCTGTGCAAGCAACCTTGAGGGGACGCTGTTTCCACCAAGCAAGCCAGTGGAAACATGCCATTAGAAAGTATGTTTGTGGCACCACATCAGAGGTGGGCACTGGCAATGTGAGATTATCTGACCGACAGGTCAGTGAAGGCGGCGGTTTACCTTCCTAACTGCACAAACGACGATGAAGATCCGGGTGACTTTCCTCTCTTCGCAGGCATGGTTGCGGCTGAAGCGCATAGGAAAATGTGAATTATTCTTTTTTTTCTGTTCTTTTCTTCTTCTTCTTCTTCTTCTTCTTCTTTTTTTTTTTTTTTTTAAAGCAGGCTTCATGTATTTATGGTTTTAACAACGCCCACGCCAAGGTCCGTCTCACCCGAGTGGTATGTAGTTTTTCTTTTCACTTCCACCCATTAAAAGCGTCGGATTGTGCGTTCCGACTGAACTAACTAAATAACAGTGCAAGTCATTTCTTGATATTTGTATTGCAAAAATACATTTAAAACATCTGTGTAATACAAACATCCACTGAAAGTATGAAATATACTACGAATGTGCGCAAGAAAACGAAATAAACCAGGAACAATGAACAGCAGGTTTAACAAATATATAGATATGTTCGATGCAAAATTATATGCATAAACGTTCTGTTTTTTTGACTGCGATATTTTTCTGTCGTTGCAAAATGAAAAAGTGTTGTTTATAGTTGATAAGAATAAAGCGCGTCTTGCTTCGAAAGAAACGAAAGTTAAAAATAAAATAAAAAAAGTCACAAAAAACGATGAAAACATCGGACAAATTTGAAAGATACTTTGACAAATTCGAAAATCAGCGCCTCATTCTTACCAATGTCCAAAGTGCAGTAGACAACCAGAATTATTTGTCAAAAGAACGCGTCCTTGGTTTTGCGAACAGCTGGCGACAGTTTCTGTTTCATAACAAATCTACGTGCGTAGATACGAAAAAAACAAAAACTAAAAAGCGTCACGTGGTTCCTCTGCTACGGTCTTCTACAGAGTTAGGTGTTTTTTGTTTTGTTTTTTAACATCAACTGATATATATTTTTTAATTGTTTGAATATTTATGATGTCACCACAGCAGCACTGTTGACGACGCTGTCGTCTCTCTGGGCTTTCCCAGATAAATACAAGTATAAGTTTGACTACGACGACGCTGAAGTTGGCACCACATTCGCCGCGGTGATTTCTTAGGTTTCGATTCCACCTTAAAAATAAATTCGGCTATTTGACCACTAGATGGCTGTGCTTATCCGAACACTGTTCAACATATAAAATTCAGCGAATCATTGTATCTAGATTGAGGTAGATTTTTGACTAAATTATACAGTAAAATTTGACAAGTGAGGTATAATTGGAAAGCCTGAGAGCTCTATTATCACAATCAGTTGAGACATTTCACGGGAAATCATTTTTGGCCCTTTGGGTGGACTTCAAAGTTGGCAACTTTATCATTAACATTACTGTATTTCTCATTTTTCAAGTGGATTATTTCAAAAATTATACAGTAAAATTTGACATGTGAGGTATCACTGGAAATCCTGGGAGCTCTACTATCACAAAATTGGCCACCATTTTCAGCAGCACAGCAGAATACATATCTTTGCTTCCATTAAATTATTTTAGGGGTCAATGAATCCAATTGAATTGCTTTTAAGGCAAAAAGAAAGAAAGAGCCAAAACCATTTTATCATTGGCACGACAACAGGGGTGAATTATGTCAATTTCATTAAAATAGGTGTCAGATATCTATTAATTTTTTCCTTTATAAACTTTAATTAATTTTCCTTTTGGAATGTGTATACCTTGGGGTCATTGAGAAGAACTGATGAACAAAAGATGGGTCTTATTTTATATCTGAAATGTTTGTTTTCAAAAATGTTCTCAAACTATTTTTTTTAGCAATAGAAAACATAGTCCAGAGAAAAATATGCATTTAAAATGTGTATTTTCCAGTTGAAAGAGCCTGTTTATTATGATTTTGAACAAAATCAACCTCAGCCCAAGGACACTTACATAAGCACCATGTATGTGGACAAAACAAACAAGCTGCTTCTCCTCTGATAACAGCATCAACTACCCTTCAACCAATATGTTTATCAAAATGACATCATTGCACTTCAAAATACAATTCTCAAACATTTACCTCTGAGTCATGTTAGAAATGTGGTTCTCGACAAACATGGCTTTGACACCACTGACTGCAGTCTCTTCTTTCTGCTTTTCTTTGATTATTAATAGTAAGTCGCATTTCCACAAAGTTTTGAGACGAGCATTCACAATAATATATTTAGTCCCCTGTTGATACAGAATTCAATGATCCATAGCCACACAGCACATCAGAAGAGGGAGCCATAAAGAGACAAAGACAAGTTCCAACTCCTGCCCCTGTGCTGCAAGAGGTGTCACGCTGTTAATGGGAGTCCCCGGCACTGGGAGGTGAGTTGTCTCCGTCCTCCCAGGAGGAATTAGTGAATCCAGCAGGGGCAGAGATCGAGTGTGGTGCAGGTGTGTGTCCGAGGCCTTGGTAGCGGCCCTTTGAGGAAGGGGAGGAGGGCATCGAGGTGGCTGCCACAGAGAGGGGGTCCTGCGAGGTGGCCGTGAGGAGGCCGGTGTGCTCTGTGTTTTCGGGACGGGCTACCGACCCAAAGTACATCTTGTTGGGACGCCCCAGAAAGGTCCGCCCTATGGATGACACAGAGGTGTGAGTTACATAGTTGATCAAATATTTGATGTTAAACAATTCCTCAAAAAAATAAGACCTGGGACTTGATAATGTTTTTTTTACTCTTACTCTTTTATTGTGTCTTTTTTGCCCTGCTCCAGGTTTCTTCCCACTGTTTCTTCCCACTGGGAGTTTTTTCCTGCCACTGTTGCATCATGAGTGCTCCAAAGGTTTTTCATTTATTTTTTTTTTTTGACTATGCAAAGGCGCTTTGAGACATCTCTGGATGTGATTTATTGATTTTCTTCAAGTACATGGCACTAGTCCTCCCTATATTTTGAAAGAACATTATAACTAAGTAAACTAAACCAACTGCCCTATGTGTGTATTAGTAATAGTTGTCCAGTGTCTGCATCTTATTGTCTGTCTGTCCATCCCTTTTTCTACTTTTCATTTCATGACAGGGAAAAAACGTGCTTTTACGTTAGCTCTGCATTTTTTATACAGTTTTATTGTCATTCAGTTTGGTGTCTGCCACTATCTCAACCATTAATTCTGTGTCCCTGCATGGATGGATGCTGGTAATTGTTACAATTGAGGTAGCTAATAAAAAAATCAAAAAACTACAGTAAGTTATTGGCTCAGAATGAAAAAAAAAGATAAAAATGACATTGATGAGTGAGACACGCACCTGCATGGCGAACCTGCTCTGTTACATCTGCTCTGATGTCCGAGAAATCCCACATGGCCAAGAAGCTGTCAAAACATGAGCCCTCCTCTGCTTCCTGGATGGGGAAGTTGAGGAAAGGCAAACGTTGACCATTTCATCAGATTACGTTCAATGTAAGGTGAGTGGCTAGACAGAACCAGTCAGTGATACAGGTTTACCTGTACATATGGCTTATAGGTGAAGGTGTAGTGGTGAGCAATGGCCGCAAGGAACATCTCTATGCAGATGATGAAGTCCTGTATCAATCGTCAGTTAGTGAGCTTATATCTCCCTTATGTCTGAAATCTTAAAAGATCGCTTTTCTTTCTCTTATTTCAAATTCACGGTTATAAAATGGCCAAGTGTGGGTGCGCACCTGTAGTCCAGTAGCCACAGCCTCTACACTGTCCCAGTCCCAGGTATGTTTGTCGGAGATGACGCCAACCTTTACCAGGAAGGCTATTACAACTGCCTGCCTAAAGGGAGAAACAGAATTATTTTTGTAGCTTAACATTTGTATGATGAATATATTAAATAAACTGCTGGGAACATATCAGAAATGTATCACAAAATGTATTTGGCTCTTAGATTCATCAGACTTTTCTTACCAGAAGGAAACAAAGACCACCAGTTTGACACAGAGGAACTTGCCCACAGGTCTGATTGGCATTAGTTCCTCTTTGAGTGCTCGGTACAGTAACACAAGACAATACATGGCAAACTAGAGAGAGGGGGAGGCAAACACCAATAAGAAAAGCTTCACTATATTTCTCCAAATGTAGTTCATTTCCCACTGCCAGCAAGTTGATGGCCAACAAAACAACAGTAGTAAATCTTTGCTGTGTATCAAATCACCAACACAGAGCATAAAGTGATGAACTTTTCCTATTCCTAAAATTGACACCTTGGATTTTTGTTGAAGCTTTGGGATTTAAAAGTATATAAATGCAGGTCTTAATCATTTCATTAAAGCAGAAAAAACACAACATTGTTAATTTACAATTCTAGGGATTTAGCTCATCATTATGATGTCATATGTAAATTACCAGCTGGGATATGTTGTTGATGATAACCAGGTAGGACCAGGCATTTCTGAAGCTGAAGTTAGCTTCATCATAAACTCCACAGAGCTGACATATCCTACACACAAATAAGAAAACAATACAGGAAGCAAACAATTACTTTTTTCTTTGTGCAAATCTTAGCACTCTGAAATGTTGATGCTGACACAGCAGCAAGGCAGCGCGTGAAAGTATCACTATAAGGACATAATGAGAAGCAGCGGAAAGGGAAAACTTTAACCACTTTGTCAAACTCTTTTCTCTCTGTACTAAATTACTGAATGCTGGGACACTTACAGTGCTATCACCGTGGTGACAGGCCTGACCACAGTGTACTGAAGAACGCCCAGTTTACACCTGAAGAGCAACACCCTATTGGAGAACCAGAGAAAATCCCTTTAACAAACATGCATCCATCCATCCATTGGGGAATTGACCCCATGCCCTTCCTCGTCTTACTCTCCCATGGGCCACGGAGGGCAGCAGCACAGCGGGGGCAGGTGTGGCTGCTGCTGCTGCACCTCCAGCATGAGCACCAGGCTGGGGTACTGGTTGCTGAGGAAGTTCAGCAGGAACACCAGGAAGTTGTAGATGACGTAGGCCTCGTAGCACTCCCTGCATGTGTCCACGTAGATGGCCAGGCTGGGATAGCGGAGAGCGAGCCACTGGTCGACAACACACGCACAAGGACAAGTTCACTTTAGCTGCACACGACGTGTGGACGCCTCAGGACCAAATCCAACCCTGTGGTGAGAGCCGGCAGGGTTGTGCAGCAGAGGGGTCTGTTGTTAACAGTGCAACCTTGTTTGCTGTGTTGTGTGTGGTTGGCAGCTGCAGTGTGACACACACCGGTGAGTAATTATGGCTGGACAACGAGGGGTGGGGGGTCCACTTAAAACTTCATCACAGCATTGGATTTGGTTAAAACACAGTAGTAAGTCAGGTGATGTCAACAACAGATGTGTATCATGGGACAGTCAAGTCATTGCTAATCCTCTTGAGGTCATTAAAAACAGACCAGCAGTCCAGTCTTGTGACAACAACCTCTGAATAGGGAATGTTACCAGGCAACATAATATGATGCATCATTCAAATAATGTCACTTCCTTTCTCTCTCTCTCTCTCTCTCTCTCTCTCTCTCTCTCTCTCTCTCTCTCTCTCTCTCTCTCTCTCTCTGTCACTCTCTGATCAGACTGTGTATTATAACTCACACTGTCGAGACTGTAGATCGGCACCATCCACAGTATTCTGGTGAAAGAGAAGAAAATATCATAATATGAAGAGTAATCATTATATTATTAACTGATTTGCATTGTTCTTTTTATTGTTTAGAATGTACAGTATGTATTGCTGTCTTGTCAAGTAGGGTAACTGGTCCTATAATAGTGTTGTTAGACAAGTTTGGTCACCTGATAATGGGTCTCTGCAGTTCAGGCTGGGTGTAGTGCACAATGTGCTGTAAAATCCCCCACAAAGAAATTGGTATGGTCAGAAAGACAAAGACACCAGCTATGAACCAGGCTTTGCTGTGGGTCCCGACCTGTGGGGGGGAGGTGGGTGTCAAATCCACAACAACAACACAAAACAAAACATGAGGTTAAATTTCATTCTATTGCCCCTCAGTACAGTGACCACCAGGGGGCAGCGGACACTACACATCCACATGTGAGGTCTACCTTGTCTTTCTGCAGCTCCCAGATGCACAGGGGCAGAACTGCCACCAACAGGAGACAGTAGAGAACCAGAACCAGTGGGCGGATCCACCGCCGCCACTCTGCCCATGAGCAGGGCATATTGGCAGCTTCAGCCTCAGGGCAGGCTACAGGCACATACCAAGGATGGAAAAGTCAGTCTGCTGACAAAAAGTATCTAATGTAGGAATGTGAGCACTATGTTTTACTCTACAAAGAGATACGTGTCTAGCAGTGTTAAATTGAAGGGTCATGTTTTGAAAATTTGATATGCTAAGTCAATGTTTGCGATTACTTGCAGCACATATTTATGTGTAAAAGATGTATAGTTTCCATCAATTGCATTGTACTTTAAAAGGTTTGATGAACAGAAAACGAATGGGGCCTGCTCCTTGTCCTGTTCATGCAATCTGGTATATGCATTTTCTTCTAAACTGTATGTCCTAAAGAAAAAAAACAAAACAAAAAATATTGTGTATGTGGATTTTTTTTTTTTTACACATTTTTTCCTCCATGTGGACAAGTTAGGCAAACAATAGTCCTTAATTAATAATGTCATTTCATTTTAGAAACATGTTATATGTGATTTACTTTGTTTTCAACCAGGTGATCTTTAAGCGTCCCTGCTCAACAGTAACAGTACTGTACAACGTCAGATGAACAAATGCTCACACCTGTGTGTACATGCTGTCCCATGCTTCTAATGCTATGACCATCGCATACTTAACTACCGGAGCCAGTTTTATTAGGTAGATTCAAACCAGACAGAGACATTGCGTATTTAAAAATATGTAGCCTTGCGACGATGGAATGGTGAATCATTTCTGTACCGTAGCAGTTGAGGATGTTGATTCAGGGCGACGGCTGGCCTGTTTTCCTCTTCAGTCCCGCCCCATCAGGCATCTCTCTTCCCGGCGAGGACCACCCACCACCAACAGATGCACAGTGCAGCTAAAGCCGCCGACCACTGGTCGAACACCGGCCGATCAACCCCCGAATCGATCGCAGAAAGTGACAGAAGTGTCGCGGAATAAAGACTTGTAGCGACAGGCAGCAGATGCTGTTGTCCTACGTTGTCGCTCCCGTCTACCGTGTTGACGCTCTCACGTCACGGGTAGAATCTCAGTCATCGCGCCCCATCAGTCACGTGGTCACGGGAACGGGTAAACAAACGCCCCACAAAACCTCAACCTTTTTTCATTTATATTAATAAAAAAAACCTAATAATTATAATTTATTAGGATTTCTTATTACATCAAAGCAATCAAAGCCAATGTTGTTATCAAACTAAAGGCTTAAAGGCTTAAATATAAAAGGTTTAATTAATTAAAGGCTTCACAGTGACGTCTGCTTTTTTTTTTTTTATCTCTGGAAAAAAAATACACCTTTCAGAGCAGCTTCTTGATCTGTTCTCAGCCCAATAGAATTTAAATTGGACAGAAGAGAAATATTGACTAAAATAACAGAAAACCTAATGGACATTAATAATACATTATTATATCATCATTATCAATATCATTGGCATGAGTATAATTTTAGCTTTAAATTGTGTTCCTGTGTACCAGTCATGTTTCTTTTACATTTCGATGCTTCTCATATGGAAAAGAAAAGAAAAATGTTTAGCATGTTCAGAATATTCTCAAAAATGTTTTTATTGATGGAAATAATAACAACAACAAAAAAAATTAAAAGGACCTTCAAAAATACGTTGTCCAGGAATTTTGAGCTTGGCTGTTTTTTTTTTTTCTTTTATTGTGAAAGTTCTCTCTGTGTGTCTGAACACCTGTCCTTGTTCCATTTCCTTCTTCGTTCCTGAGTTTGATCATTTGTTTGATTCTTCTTTCACCTGCTCTCACCGTGTGTGCCTGCTTTCCTATAGTTATCTTTCATTTGTTATTAAGTGCCTTCATTTTTGATTGTTTTTATGCTTGACTTCCTGCCTTGTTTAGATTTTTAATAATCTTTCAAATTCCTTATTCAATGTCCGAAGAACATAATATTTGATGTAAAACAAAGAAAACTAGTAAAGTGTGTCACCACAAACTTTTGTCTCTATTGGGTAACAGTATTACATGTAACATTAATAATATACAGACACGATTTGATGCTAAAACTGTGCATCAGAGGTACATTTTAAAAAAAGAGAGAGAATAAACGTAACGAAGATTTGTTGTGTCCCTCGGGTGTTGCGCAAGCGGATGGGAACAGCTCCCTTTGTCTCCTCCTTAGTGGTCAGTGTGTTTGTACTGCAGGCTTGTCCCATGGTTGAGAGGCAGCATGCTGTTGGAGAGAGAGCCAGAATAACACCAACAACACAGACAGGACTACAGACAGACAGGCAGGCAGGCAGACAGACAGACAGGCAGGCAGGCAGGCAGACAGACAGACAGACAGACAGACAGACAGACAGCGGGTGGGTTTGATAAAAGGTGTAATCCATTGATTTCAACTTCACAGATTTAAACAGGTTTTTGCAAAGATATGCCTTAACCCCAAACCAGAGGCTACAAGATGACATTTCTACCTATTTGAACACATTGTTTAACATGTAAAATACTACTCTGCTGAAACAAGCATGCGCACAATAAGAAATCAGCCATGATCTGATGCAGCACCAGTGACAACTGCAATAATGGAATAGAGAATGGCAAAACATGAGATCAAAATGGCATAGAACAGCAGAAATTGACACTGACATTTTGCAGTATGCCTTCTTACCATCATATGGTACTAGCAGATGCTATATACTGTTGATTAGTTTCAAAAGCGGGAGACAAAAAGCAGCATAATATTGACACTGAAGCACCTTCAGCTGCTCCTCATTGGTGGACGTCGCTTAAGCTATAATCTCCCTCTCTTCTGTGTTTGCAATGAAGGGAGATAATGATCTGAATTGTCAAAGTCAAAGTAGGAAGTTGAATATTCTCTTATTCAACTTCATATAATTTTAATCATGGTTTGAAGATTTTAAGCCGTTTCTCTGATCAGTTTGATTTTAACCCGTTCTCAGTTGCACAATGCACACAATGGTCAACCATAGTTGTCTCAGCTCCAAACCATGGACTCATTTGGTTGACAATTTTTGTTTATATGAAACTGTTGTTTCTGGTCACGTCTCACAAGCTTGAAGCACAATTTATGACCCATGTCTTCAAAAGTTCACCAAATTCAAAACATTTGTAACAGCAAATCATTCGACATCATGTCCCTGCTGCACTTCCGCCTTTCTATGTCTCACGGCCTCGCTGACCTTATTCTGAAGTCACACTGACCCTGAAAAAGGCGCCACAGCTGTCCCCAACATAAAACATTGATTTGAAAAAGCAATTTTGTATTTTACCTTGAAGCAGTTTTTGAACTTCTTGGACACAAAGTAGAGGATTATGGGATTGATGCAAGAGTTGATTTTTGCCATGTTGATGCCGAAGAAGTCCAGAACTAGCAGAAAACTGCAATCATGGAAGATAGAGGGCCAGAGGGTTGTTATAATTTTACAACAAAAGGGGAATGTGTGCAAGGGTAAACAAAAATAATCTCAATCTCGTTTTAGAAGCTTTATTCTCAAAAATAAAAAGTTAAAGTGCACTATTTAAAGTACATGGCTGGCTAGTCACCGTTTATAATAAAAGCAACTTGCCATGACAGGTTGGAAACAAATCAAAATAGCATTCACTCAGTGCAATTTATTATTTGTTTTTTTTTTTATTATGTTGAAAATGCAGCCAGTTTCTGCTCAAACAGCTGATAATGCAGCAAACATGCTAATCTATTTAGCATGAGTTGTTGCTTCCTTATGTCTTCTTTCCTCCTGGTTCATTCACACCTCAAAAAAGCTACTTGGTTCCAATGTACCAGTGCAATCTTAAGGTTGATTTAAAAAATTACCACTACTTCAGTCTGTTGGAGGTTGGAGAGATGGATCAGTCCTCCTTGTATAATTACTCATGGCCGTTAGAACACATGTAGCTTTCTATGCAATTTTATTTTAATTTTTTCACATACTTTAGTAGCTCACAGCGGTTTGCATCATGGGGTTTGTAGAAGGCCCATTTCAGCAGGCGACTCAGGTGAAGTGGGAACCAGCACAGAGCAAAGATCAACACCAGGCTGAACACGGTTTTAGCCACTTCTCTACGCTGTGAAGAAAAACAGACCCTCAGAAATCTGTCCTGTGTGCGTGCGTGCGTGTGTGTGTGTGTGTGTGACTACCTGTTTGAGATGTTCGCTAAATGATATCCTCAGGCTTCCTCTCTGGTGTCGAAGCATTTCACAGGTCATCAGGCCATAGAAGAGGGCTGAGCAGGCAAGAGGAACGCAGAAATAGAAGCCAAAGAGCCACCAGTCCTTGGCATTCTGATAGAACTGGAGAATTTTGACAATGTTACCCAAAACATTGTCTCTATATATTATATATTATATATTACAACAATTGTTCTATGTGTGTTCTTTGTTTTTAATTCTAAGGTGTTTTAATCATTTTGTTGTCTGTCTTGCTCTTGTATTTCTGTTCAATTAACTTTTCTTGGCTTCCAGTTAGGTTCCACATCACTTATGAAGTGCACCTGCCTTGCTACTTGTTATGAGATCTGTGGAACAACCTGGCAGTAAGGGACCAATCCACCAGCATTGCCCATCAGAGGTACCCTGTTTCACCCCTGCACTTGAAGGCAACCTCTGGGGATTTGAGCCATCAGTGTGGTGGACACTTCCAGCCCTGAGTTAGCAGCAAAAAGATATTCACAGCATCACTCTTATAAGGTAGTGTTTATAGAACACAGTGTTGTGTTTGGGAAAGTGAGGGAGGTTTACAGAAGCTGTCTGCACTCTCAGCTAAACACAAACAAAACACACTCACGCTCTCACTGCTCCATCCAGCTCACATGCAGACGGCCACAACATTCACACACCCACGTGATGTAAACACTCACGATCATGAAGGGTGTCGTGGGCCACGCTAGCATGCAGGTGGTGATGTTGGCGTTATTGAAGACGAAGCTGTTCATGTCAAAGGCGATGACCTCTGGGACAGCCAGCACCATGGAGAGCAGCCAGATCACCACAATCTTCACTGCCGTCACAGTGGGAACACCTCTCTGCTTCACCCGTGACCAGGACGCCACTGCGCGATACCTGAGGTCAAAGGGGATGTTAATATTTCCGTGTTCCTCTTTGTATGTGAAACGGCCATCCATCCATCCTTCCATTTTCAATACCAGCTTCCTCTTGCACTTTTAGGGTTGCAGGGGCCTTCTTGAGCCTATCCCAACTAATAAGTAAAACTAATGGTAATAAAAATGTGTGAAAAAAGAAGTCATTTACTTGACTATTAATACTTTTTCCAATTCACTTTTTTCATGTGTATAAATTCTATTTGGTTTGTCCCACCTGGCTGACTGACTTTCCATTTAAATGATGGACTGTTCATTTCAAATGTGAACTATGAATGTTGCACCGTGAGTACACATTGTGTTGCATGTGTTACCTGTCCACACTCAGAGCACACAGGTTGAGCACGGTGATGCCGACGGACGCTTTCTGCAGGAAGGGAAGCAGCTTGCACAGGAAGAGTCCCAAGAAACTGTTGGCAAACGGCCAGCCCATCGCCAGGAGCTGCACAACAACACAAACACACATACACACACTCGCAGGTCAGCGTCACAGCACACGCAGGCGGTGTGTTATCAGTGGCACTCTGGGATATTTTAGTTACTGTTATCACTGTAACACTCAGCCTCCTGTCTGAGACACCAAACACACACTCTCATTGCTCCCACAGCAGATTTCTGCTGCTGCAGTCAAACTTCTTAATCCAGAAATAAGTTTCCCTCTTCTTGAAGTACAATACTCTGAGCCTTACCTTGTAGACATTGATTGGAATGTCAATGGTGATATATATCAAGTCTCCCAGGGCCAGACTGGCAATCAGAGCATTGGGTCCATTCCTCATGCTTTTATTTTGACAGATAATCCTGAGCAGGGTGGCATTTCCAATGATCCCCACAGATAATATCAGACATGAGAGCACTGTGTTGATGCACTTGAAGGCTGTGCTCGTCCTTATACTGTTGGCCTGCAGACATCTCGGAACTGATGATGTCTGTGTATCAGTGGCCGAGGAGGAGTTGTTGGTGTGAGACTGATGATGTTTCCTTTCATGCTCGTGTTTTAGCCTGCGACTAGATTTTCCTTTCTCTGCCGGGGACGAGGCCTTATTCAGAGTGTCCTGTAAAAGATGTGGCTTTCTGTCTGAGGACTCGAAGAGATGGTCCATCGCTGCTGCTTGAGGCACATCAGTGGCGAGGAAATCTGGAAAGCTTGCCATCATCCCGTCCAGTATTTGGGATGGGTCAGAAGATGCGTTTTTGTCAGAGGCAGCGGGACTGACAAAGAGAGAACACCAGACAACAAGGAGCAGGATCCTAAAGCTTTTGGTGGAGTCCATATCTTTGAATGCACAGTCCATTCTTAAGCCTGTCATTTGTCTCTTAAACCTGACTCCTTTCACTTCATAGGCAGCGATTGAGTGTGTTCAACCACTAACTGGATGCTTTCAAAGTGGATCAGTTGAAAATCAGCAGCGAAAGTAGAGGGTGTCCAGGTACAAAGAACAATCTGGCTTTTTTTTTTTGAGCCAGTTGGAAAAAAAATCTGAAAGAAGAGATTGAAAGAAACAGTCACAATACAACCATTTTATTTTATTTATTTTTTACAAACTCTGAAATGAAAAAAAAATTCATTCTATTCATGAATGACCAGATCTTCAAATCCAGATCCCTTCATGAATCTGATTACTTGTTGGAACACATAAGAGGGCCATAATATGGCACTGATATCTTCCACATGTACCAGACAAAGGTTCAAGACAAATTCTTCCAGAAGATCAAACAAACAAAGTTCAGCCAAGTCTCCATGGCAAAGTGGAGAAGAAGTCTTTTATATATAGATATCATTTTGACCCTCTGGTTTAGACATACTCAGCTTTGTGGCTCAAAACCTTCAATCAGACCTGGATTTTAGACAATAGAAACACTGAGAAATAATAATAATAATAATAATAATAATAATAATAATAATAATAATAATAATAATAATAAAATAATAATTTTAAAAAATCTCACCCGTTTGTGCTAATGTCAGTTTAAATCCTGCCAGTTGACACTTGAGCTGCTCTGCCTCATCACTCCTTGTCAAGTCGAGCTCAGGGAATTCAGGTTTCTGCTGAAACCAGCACACTTCCCGGCACTATATCAGTCTGTCCTCTGTCTCCTCCTCTCCTCTCCCCTCTTGTCCTCTCCACTCCTCCCTCCACTCTCTTCTTATCACTTCTTCCTCTCTCTCTCCCTCCCCTTGTTGCCTCTTTTGACCTCGTCTGTCTCCTTTTGCTTTTTCACTCGTCTACAGTGGAACAACTCGTAAATGCTCTGACAAGAAGTGGCTCTGAACCTCTTCCCACTTCAGAGCTCCTTTATTAAACAGCGTTGTGGAAATTGAGGCAGTTAAATTTATTGAAGCATTTAGCGACATGTTTTTTTACTGGAGTCTTTGAAGCAATGCCAGACATCATATACAGTGCTTTACACCAAGTCAGAAACTGCCACTACTACTAAAACTTCAAGTAATATCCTACCATCTATATATTGCATGAATGTGGTTTTACCATCAAAAACACCAAAAGTTCACAATTGTAGTCGTTCATCCTATTTTAGGGTCATTTGCTGTGAAAATATGTGGCGTGCATGTGTGCGTGCATGCATGTGAGTGCTCAACAGCGCGTGTGTTTGTGACAGTAAATACAGCAATAAACAAATGAAGGCCGTACGTGACTGTATTCATGGAGACAGATGATGGGATTTCTCGCACACTCACTCCCACGGTGAGTGCAAACAGCAAAACTTGAATTTGAAGTTGGATGGCAAATCTGAATTTACTGAGATGATACAGATAAGAAGCACAATTGACATGAAAAGAAGCCAAGTTAAACTTTATTTATGATTCATTGGTATACTTTATGCCAACTTACTGCTTTTTATAACCAATTTCAATAAAAGCTAAGTTTATGCAGAGGCTATGGGTAAGATTTTACAGAATTACTTTGTGCAGAAACTCATGGTGTTTCCAAAATAAATTTCAATACATGTTTATACCCTAAATATTTTTACATGAATTGCTTTTATTTACACATTTCTTTGTTTATTGGAAATGCTTCATGCTATTTAAAATGTAAAACGTGACTGTAAAACATTTTATATTGTACCACGGGCATGAAACAGATTCCACATGTAAAATATGAAAAGACAGCTTTTGAAGTAGATACACTGTCCCCTTTATAGTGACTTCTTGTCAGCATGTCAGACCACCATCTATGTTAACATGTCAGCCGAGCCCCAAAACCAGTACCCTTCAAAAGCACCACTTGTTATAGAACAAATTAGACTTGAGGCTCATTAGAAGAAGGGGAGATAAAAAAAAAAAAAAATACCTCAATGCAGACTCATTTAACGGTAAATCAAAGCCACACACTCTGTGAAGATGAAACAGACAGGAAGTCCGGCTCTGCTCCCTCTGTCGCTGATTCCGACAGCGAGCTTGAAACTTTATGAGAAACTCTGTGACGCCTTAAACATGTTCCCTGTCACCAGTTTCCATCCCAGCTGTAGTGTGATGGAAAAGTCTCAGCGACCTCAAAACATGCAGATACAGAGAACTGCTCTTTGCAACGTCAGCAGGATGTTGCCTCCTAAGAGTAATAATAAAATGCATGTGTGGGACTGAAAAAAGGGAATCTCAGTTATAGCTGAAAATAAAATTGACTGCTAAATTCTACAAATTCTAAATTGTGAATCTGTGTGTCTTTCTATGTGGCCCTGCAATCGACTGGCCCATTAGACATGTCATGTCTAATGGTCCAGCACAGTTCATTCCTGGTTTCCCCCCTCATACACTCTTATTTCTACCAGCTTGCTACTTCCTCTTACGCAGAATTACCTGTTCTCCCCGTCTCTGCCCCAGTATTCTGAACTGCCTTCTGCCTATCGTTATCACTCATTGTCTGCCTGCCAGGATTCACTTTCCAATCGTTTTTCGCCCCATTAACAGTGCTCGTCATCGCAGCGTTTGAGTTATCATTTGTTTTGGGACTTTTGACCTTCAAGACTATAAACATTTGAACTGTTCCTACTCTAGTCTTGTTTTGTGCTGCGCTTGGTACAATCTCACGCTCTACAACATGTTCATGGTGTACATTGCCTTCAACCGAAGACAGCTGGAGAAGGCTCTACCAACAAGCACGGCTTTGAGTGCAGGAGAAGCGGTAATGGTTAAAGAATGGATGGATGATAAAATAAAACTGAAAAGTGAACATCCATTATTTCTCTACACAAGAACTCTTGTCTTTTGGCAGTAAACCTACTATAGGTTAGAACGAACACATGTCGACACCTATGGTGCTGACACTGTTGCCTCTTCAATGGCACTACTTTGCCTCTTCAACCTTTCTTGAGCTGTTTTTGACTGGCTGGTTGAAAAAAGCCCCCCCTTTTCAACACTATTTGCTTTGCATACAGCTCCTAAACTCAATCCATTCATATTGTAGATAAAAGCACAAAAGCAATCCTGGCTAATTGCAGTTGTCATTATTCGTTAAACACCATACATTTCACATTTTCATTACCTCTATTGATCTATTTAAAATAATCAAATTGCCAACATCTTAGACATCTACAACATGTTCTGCTTTATTCGGTAGAGAAGCCTTTAAAACGGAACTTTACTGGAATTCTGTAAGAGACCTACTTGGTTGTTTGTTATGAGAGACTTTGATCTTAGAATTTCATTGATAAAACAGGAAATACATCGAAGATAATATGGGTATAAAATTAAGGTCCCAGTAAAAAACAAATACGCATGCCTCTTCCGCAGATATTTTTCAGATGTAGTACTGATCCTGTGCAAACAGCTTTTAATCTTTAAAAATGCTCTGTATCAATAAAGTTATTAATAGCTTTTGAAATAATTTGAAATTTTCATCCAGCTCCCTTATTTCTGAAAGCACAAATTATTACAATAGTGTTTTAGTCCCTATAACAGCTCCTGAGGGATCTGGCAGTATTTATAGTTTGACTTGATACTGCTGATCCTCACCTCAGATTTAATCTAAAGTGAAAATGAAAGAGTAGTAAGTAGCAAAAGGCAGTGGAATATTTTAAAGAATAGTATGATAGCACCTTCAAAATAGTGGTGAGTATATGTTGATATCAGCTATAAAATGGGAAAATAAATGTATTTGTGTAGTACCAAGTCTTAATAGTATTGTTTATTACAACACAGGGGCAAGATGAGTGCAGCAGCAGGAGCAGCAGGAGCAGCAGGAGCACAGCAACAGCACACCAAAATAAAGAAAAAAAGTTCCCCAGACAGGTACAGTGACTAGATGTAAACAAAATTATTGCTTACTTTGGTCTGCCTGGGAAGAATTCCTGCTGAAGTTGCTTGTTTGAGTGCCGTTATCAGAAACAAAATGTGTGTACGCAGGGTGAAGAAAAAGGAGGAGGAGGCGCCCCCAACCAACCCAGGTCCCATCCTCTCCAAGGCAGATGTTGCAAAGTGAGTTCACCAAACATGTGGATTCTAATGAGAAAAAGAAAAACTCACTAGGCACTGAGCACGTCTTTCTATTGGTCTTTAGTTTAGCTATTAGTTGTGGAAGACAGATGCCAAAGCAGCAAGCAGGCCATTCATTTTCAGTTGCGACTTAGTATGTTAGTAGACAAAGTCAATTCATTTTGAACCTCCCCACCACCCCCACCCCCAAAAAACAGTTGATGAAAAAACAAATGCGTATCTTGGAAACTTAAAAAAAATAAATGAAAAAAAAATCACATAGCACTATTCGTGGTTAACTTTCTAGTTTTTCTCACGTTAGTGAATCAAAATCTGGCTACTGGAAACTGCCGTAGGTTTCTGAGGGTGGGAGTGACGTGTTGCCAAGATTGTATACGTAAAAATAAAAATAAAAAGTAAATAACAACAAAAAAAATAACAACCTGGCAGCTGAATTTTTGCACATACTGGAGCGAAAGCTGCCAAGCCCAGAATAGACCAGATAGGAAGTGAAGTGGATAAGGGAACAAAACAAATCAATGGATAACGGTCAGAGTCTAGGGATGTGATTGAGGCAGGAGCATATGGTGACACTCTTTAATGGGGCTCCATCGTCTCACTGTGACAGTGTAGATCACCCTCTGCTGCTGGATAAAGTTAGTGCACACAGACATCAAGCCTCAGGTTTTGCATCTTTGGCTCCTGTCCAACAAACTGCTATAGTATTTTTCTCTGAGCTCTGTTTCTTACAGTTGCATCCCCAGTCTAACTTCAACTTACTCGTTTTTCCATATCCTGCAGGTTCAGAAACCCTTACATGCAGAATATCTGTGTGGCTCTACTTCAAGAGGGTTATCACAGGTATCTCACCTGCCATTTTTGATAATAAGATACACCCGATTATCTTTTACATCAGGCATTTTTAGTAGCTGTGAAAGTCACTATCTTGTCATGGATCTACTTCCATAGAATTATAAGGACTCAGTCATATTCCACCGTCACCTTTCTAAAGTAGCCCAGCCTTAATACTCTGCTCAGGGTTTTCACCATTTTACCCTAAGATCAAGTGTGTTGTCAGTAAACAGGAATGAACAGCAGGACTGTAATTATTTTGGTGCATTGGAACCCTGCCCAGTACAATAAGATGAAAAAGATGCCAGTGTTTGTATAATTTATTAATAATTTATTAATTTACATATATCCATATATAATTTTTCCATTAAATGTTTTTTTCCTCCCAAAATATATTAAAATCAACTTGTATGACTGACCGCATGTTTTTTTTAATCTCTATTTCACTCTCAGGTCTTTCTCAGAGATCTTCTTTTTAGTGAAGACTGACCGGGAGCGCAGGGCAAATGAACCAATTGCAATTGCTCGGCTTCAGACTCCGCTGGAGGATCAGCCGGCCAAGCTGGAGACCATGAAAATACACCTGAGCTGGGCAGAGCAGGCTGAAAGACAGGGTACACACACACACACACACACAGAGACACACACACACACACACGGCTTGCACATTATTTGGTTTTTAACGTAATTTATGTCAGTGGAGTCTCGTGTGACATTTTCAAAAGCACATGACTGTTCTGGAGTTTCACAGAGGGAAAGAATTGCAGCATTGCTAAAAGACTGAAAGCCTACAATAGCCAAACAAATATCAAAATAAAAACCTAAATTGCCTTTATACAGCTTATGTGGTGTCATCCAGTAGTTTGTATTTGTAGCCTGGCAGTCCACTGTTGCATCCAAGACAATACGCGTGTGCATGTAATATTCCAGAGACATGGACGATGGTGTGTGAGCAGCGTCTCTTCTTGGGTCAATTCTTCTCGGCCCCAGATGATCGCTGGCTCAGTTTCCACTTCTACAGCAGCTGTTTGGAAAAGGAGCAAGAGGGCTGCAGGAGGCCGACCATTGAGGCCCGGGCAAGTGTGGCCAGACTGCTCCTGCTCCAGGGTGGGACAGACACATGTGGAAAGATTGGCAAAAAGACCCAGTTCACATGAGACAACATACAAGATAAATATTGCTCACTTTTTTTTCCCGTAGGTGAGCTGGAGCAGGGGAAGCTGCAGGCGGAGCTGTGCATTGAGCAGGCAACGGAGAGCGGCCTGCTGGATGTCATCGGCCGACCCCTCAGGTTCCGGGCCTACAAAACTCTGTGGGGGATTCACAGTCGACTAGCTGACTTGTCACTGGCAGCAGCGGACTACGGCGAAGCCCTGACACTGCTCCTAGAAGGCTACAGCATGGCGACGGAGTGTACATTTCAAAAAGTCTCTATGTTTGTGTACAAAATACGCCGTATACACATAGAAAGTGACAGAATTGCAGATGTAAAGCGTGCACAGAAATATGCTCCCCTGAACACATTTACACACAATGATATTTATTTAGGGTGAAAAAGAAACAAACTTTCATGTTCGTGGCAGTTTTTTTTTTTAGGATAGCTTCTGTCACTTCATTTGGTTATGGTAACACTGATGGATGTTGAAGGTTCCATTTCAGTCACTTGAATCTGATCTGTAAAACAGGGATAAGACTACGTTTTGATATGCACCAGAAGACGATTTGTGGAAACATAATACTTTAAATTCTCCACAGGATGCACCCCGGTTAGCAGTGGAAGCATATGCCAGCAATTATCACAGAATATAACAGATCATGTTTTTCACAGTCTGCCTCGATTAAATCATCAAAATGAATGTTTAA
This sequence comes from Thamnaconus septentrionalis, assembly GCA_009823395.1. Classification (NCBI taxonomy): domain Eukaryota; kingdom Metazoa; phylum Chordata; class Actinopteri; order Tetraodontiformes; family Monacanthidae; genus Thamnaconus; species Thamnaconus septentrionalis. The sequence continues at coordinate 8,970,373 of CM020503.1, forward strand.
TGTTTGAACTTGAATAAAGCTTGACTTATGCCTCTTTCAGCTGAAGACAAACAAGTGGAAGGTGAGGCCGCCTACCAACTAGGACTGACCTATCAGAGGGCAGGCGACACTGAAACAGCCAAGCAGGTACCTGAATGTGGTGGGTGTGTTGAGCCTTTCCCCTTCAACTCTAATAATGTCCTGGCATTTGCAAATCTGACCTACTTACAACACTGTGTCTGTCCAGTACTACAACACCTGCATGCAGATTTGCATGTTCCTCCAGGATGCAGACGGACTGGGAAGGTCCTACTACGCCATGACCAAGTGTTTAGAGAGGTATACACGCACAATAACAAACCCTCAATGTGGACAGTATTTTGTGTTTCTGGCCTTCACGTCTTTCAGCATTCACATATCTCTCCCTTTCTCTCCCTCCCTTTCTTTCGCTCTCCCTCTCACTCTGTGTGTGTGTGTGTGTGTGTGTGTGTGTGTGTGTGTGTGTGTCAGTGAGGGAAACGTAGAGGAAACAGTCCAGTATCTGGAGATGTTAGCCGACATCTCCCATTCCCACGGATTGGAACACAACCTGCCAGATGCCTACCTATGTTTAGGCAACATTTATTATGCAAAGGTATGACACCATCTATGGGCTATATGAAAATATGCATCACGCAAAAATGCAAACTCAACATGCTTTACAAACATAATCCGAAATCAAGTACACACAAAGATACTGATATCCAAAAACACCTATGTCAACCATGTGCTTTATTTGTTGGTATTTAGAGTTGGGGCATGAAGAATTAGTTTGTTGGTATTGTATCAGCGAGGAAATAATCTCTGGTATAATATTTGTATTGATAATCATGTCTTTTTTTTTTTACCTTGTTTTTCTTATTAACCTTTTGGAATTTTTCTTGCAATATTTTTAAATTCTAAAGGCAAACACAACACTGAGAAGAAAAATGACATTTTTAAAATATTTTTTGTTATAGGTCTAGGCAGTTAGCAGTCCATTTGATGTTTTTTTTGTTGATGTTCTCTTGTTGTTTTTCAGGTGTGTTGAGAGATATGTTTTTTATTTAGTGATGCCTGTCTATGTCTCTCTAGAGTAACTTTGACAAAGCCTGTGAGTACTTCCTGCAGGCCTATTATACTGCCTGTAATCTAGAAGAGGAGGATGTGGCTCAGAAAGCACAGGTATTTATATTTTGGTGTCTGTTTTAATGTGTTGATTTGGTTTTAGACTGCAGAACGGAAAAAATACTACTGGTTTTGTGAAGCGGTATTGGGGAATGAATAATTAGAGAAAAAAGTACACACAGCACACAAGAGCTTCATGCATTGAAATGAAAATATCTGTATATCAGTTTACACTACTAAGGGAACTAGACATAGGGATGAATTGTTACTAATATAATTTGGTGTTGAATGTCCATTTACCATTTAACTTCGTTTAATATTCCTCCATGTCAGAGATTTTTCCAACACCTGCCATTTCAGCAAGTAAAGAGCTGTCCCTTTGTCTATCTCTGGCCACCAGGTGTTGGTAGGCTGCGCCCGAGCAAAACTCCTGATCACAACATACAGCGCTGATGTGGAGTCAGCTACACCTGATGCCTTGGATCGGCTGTTGGCCTGGAAGGACCGCAGAATACATCATGAAACAGAAGAGGAGTCTTCTGCGCAGTACAGGAGTTACAGACCTGTTTTGGCTGACTCATTTGAAAGAAAGATGGATGTAGAGAATGACAATAAAAATAACAATGTTGATGGGGATAAGGATGGGGCTGATGATGAGAATGAGAATGAATTTGACGAAGGGTTTTTTGATTGAATTAATCTATTCTTGAAAATGTATGAAAAAAAAATGGGACAATATCCAGTCCCTGAGACTTACATTTCATTACATTGTTCTTGAAATACTGATGCAAATATTTATTTTTGATGACATAACCAACCAAAGCCTCTGTATTTACCATACTAAATAAATTATACATGCAATCATTAAACACTGTCTCATTATTAGCGTCACATAGACCTGCTGTAAGAAGCCTGATAGAAGGATAACATCTATACAACTTCAATTTGAGCACTTTGAGATGCCTTTGGTTGTGATTTAGCACTGTACAATTAAAAGTTGATTAGTTGATGTACAAATTAATCGCAACAGAGCTTGTATTCCACCAATATAATTATGGTTAAGAGCTCATGGCTATTACCCGGGAGTCTGAGGTTCGTAGCCCACCTGGGCCCTCTGCACCTTGCCACACATATTAATGTTATACATTTTATTAGCTAACAAAATGTAACTAACTTTTAATTTTATGGGGGCAATATTTTTGCGTGGTTACCTTGAATATAGAACATTACAGTTACTGCATTATGTCTATATTAGTCTTTTGAAGGCTTTGTAAACGTATTTTTCGAATGTTTTAGCCAAGAGTTTATCACTCAAAACGTATACTTTTTCAACGGCATTTTTGCATTGCGCATTGTTTTTCGACCCGGTTGATTTTGCTGCGCGTTCTTGCCCTTCTTTACGGTAATCCGCGGCCCATGTGTCCGGAAGTAGCTGTTCCTGACCTGTTCCTGCTGTGTGACAAGAGAATCGTCCGGGGGAGCGGCAGGAGAGTTGGAAAACTCCTGGCCGGCTGTTTGACAGGAGCCGGCGGGGCGATCCGGTCGACCCCGGGGCTTCAACATGGGCATCTTGGCGACGATAAGGAAGGAATGGTTCATCATCGGCATAGTGCTCGTCATCTTATCGGCCAAAGTGCAGCCGAGCATTGGGGTGAGAGGGGGTGAGTATGTCGGAGTTCCGAAACTGCTGCTCACTTCTTCTTGGATTCTCACTTTTTTAATAATAATAATAATAATAATAATAATAATAATAATAATAATATGTAGGCATATGTTAATCGAATGCAATGAAATTAAACTAGGTAGTGATAGAATTTAAGCGTACGGACATATTTTGTTTCACGATAGACACTTTTTTTTTTCTTTCTTGGAGGCAGGATCTTTGTTGCGATGGGTGTAAAAACGTGAGTTTTCGTTTGATTGCGCTTAAACTTTGTTTTAACACGCTTTATACAAAAGTACACTTGAACGTGTTTTTGTCATTAAAAACTAGCTATATAATTGGTAGTGGTTGGACAAAATTAAGATATCGAGGTTTATTTTATTTATTTTAAGTTTGCCAAGTCTGCCTAGAAAACAGAGCCGGCTGTGTGTGTGTGTGTGTGTGTGTGTGTGTGTGTGTGTGTGTTACCTTACCTGGCCGGATAGTGACACGTTGCATTCAGCAGTCTCACACCAACACACACACACACACACACACACACACACACACACACACACACACACACACACACAAACACACTCTCTGTACTGTGCTCGCGTTCCACAGTCGTATTTCAAGCAACGCCCCCATTTTTTTTTTCTGATTGATTCAAAAAATAAAATAAAATAAAATTCTAATCGCTTCAATAAAGAAGTTCAATTAGGTGGAGATAATAGGCGTCAGAGATCACCTCAATCTCAGTCTCAATCACACCTTTGACAAATGGCCTTGCAGATAAGATAAGGCCTCATTCTGCTACTGTCTTGGCATGTTGCCCTTCATTGCACTCCTTTTATTTCACAGTTAACGTGCAACAACACACTGCATTGTAGGTGATAGATGTTTACTTTAGAATAAAAGATTTGTTTAGCAGAGTAGGCTGGAGAGTTCTATTTGCTTTTCAGCAAATTAACTTGCAGCTTTGTTCCAGTTTATGGACCCTATCAGTGTGCACCGCTACCTTGATTCTGTTGTTGTTGCTGATTTGCTCTTGTCTTTTTTTTTATGCATTACCATTTGGTTGATTTGAATTATATCAATAGCCCAGCGAGTGGATCAGCAGTGCTTTTTTCAAAATCACAATTTTGAAAATTCTTTCAGTCAAATGAAACACATGCTTTAGAACACTTTTGTAATTCTAGGAAGTTCATTGCCAGGTTGAAGACACGTTTAAAAAAAAAAAAAAATGAAAAGTGAATTTCAGCATAAAGATTTAAAGCACTTTTAGAGAAAACTGCATATAAGCCCACAAACAAAACAAACGCTTAACAATTCACACAAAGCGATGCAAATGTTATATCTAAGAAATTGTGGAGTAAACTTTTTAACAAAGACATAAACACGTTCGTCTCTCTTCCTCTCAGGTCCTTTAAAGCCAGAGATCACGATAGCATACATTGCTGTGTCACTTATTTTCTTCAACAGTGGCCTGTCGCTGAAAACAGAGGTAGGAGATCATCCATCCACCCATCCATCCACTGAGCTGCCATGTAACCACGATTGAGGAAGAACTGGTTGATGTTGGTAACCAAAGACTTTTCCCGTTTTGCAGGAGCTGACCAGCGCTTTGCTCCACGTTCGCCTGCACCTCTTTGTCCAGTCCTTCACGCTGCTCTTCTTCCCGCTGGCTGTGTGGCTGCTGCTCAGAGTGCTCGCGCTGACCGCCATCGATGAGTGGCTGCTCAGAGGGTGGGTGAGAGAGAGAACTCAGCCGGCGTCATTAGTTTGATGTGTCCGGTCATGGAGGACGCCCGGTCTGCATGAGATCAGGTCTCTGGTCCTGCTCATCCTCATCCCGCTCTTCATCCTCGTATCTTGGCTCTTGGTCAGGTTACAGACGGTGAGCTGCATGCCCCCGCCCGTCTCCTCTGCTGTCATTCTCACCAAAGCTGTCGGAGGAAACGAGGTACACTCACAAAAACACACACGCTTGTCTTGTTTGCTTGACAGAAAAAATGAGCAGGTTCTGTGTCTGTGCACTTCTAGGCTGCTGCCATATTTAATTCTGCATTTGGAAGCTTCCTGGTAAGAAATGATTTCCTGCAGTAATAAAGCATCTGGCTGGTCAGCTCAAAGGTGGGATGGTAATCATAAAACTGGTTTTTTTGCAGGGGATTGTCGTGACTCCAGTGTTGTTGCTTCTCTTTGTAAGTTACACCTCCACCCCCCATGACCCACACTAATCTTAGTACACTATGTTTTACACTGAAAACACTCAAACACCAGAATGCAATCATCACTCAAACTGTGACCCATGGCTGTTTGTTCAAGTTACTTTCTGAACATCTTTGTTTGTTTCATTCATTCATTCATTCATTCATTCATTCATTCATTCATCCATACCCGCTTATTCCAATTCAGGGTCACGGGGTCTGCTAGAGCCTATCCCAGCTGTCTTAGGGCGAAGGCAGGGTACACCCTGGACAAGTCGCCAGTTCATCGCAGATCTTTGTTTGTTTCATTTCCAATTCAACCCTTTATTTGTTTTAGTTCAGGCAAGGGTGTCAAACTCAAAAACCCCAAGGGGCCAAAATTCAAAACGTGGACAAAGTCGCAGGCCGACATTGATATTTATTATTCAAAATTTGAATAAATAAAGATTGTATGCCTCTTTTTCACAGTTCCGTCCTGATTGACGCTCCAAATTACCAGCAGAGCATTCTGGGATTTGTAGTATTAGTGGTATTTGTGTTTTTAATACCGGCAGGCCAGCTCTAGTAGCCGGTTTGTATTGCCTCACAGGTCAAATATAATTATACTGCTGACCAAATTTGGCCTGCGGGCCAGAGTTTGACTCCTATGAGTTAAGGCAAAAACTCATTGTGATTAAAACCTCTTTTCTAATATGACCTGACCGTGAGGGCATTATAAAACATCATACATATCATTCAGATCAGCTGCTGCTGTCAGTTCCTCCCCTCGCTCCCATTTTCATTGCAATCCGCACCGTCTTTTAGAAAACAACTGAAGACACTGCTTTTTAGGCAGGCCTTTGATTGATCACATCCTGTCTCTTGCTTTTATATCTTTCTGTGTATTACCTACATTGTGCACTTTTGCAAGACACCTTGCCTTTTGCCTATTTTATGATGTGTTATATTGTTGTATATGTTTTGTTTAATGGAAAGCACTTTGTGATCTAGTATCAAAGTGCTACATAAACAAACTTTACTTACTTACATATAAACCTATTAACATTTTAGACACGACTCAAAAAGAGAACAAAAGCAGCATTTGAAGAAAGCATTAAAAATTATATGTATATAAAAAAACAACAATTGTTTGCATGTCGTTCCATTCTGTGCATTCTGTTCGTACTTCTTTTTGTACCAATTAATCAAAAATTAATCATTAAACTGCTCTGCGCCTGGTCCTGTTCCTCCAGCTTGGCTCCTCGTCCTCCGTGCCCTTCACCTCCATTTTCTCACAGCTCTTCATGACTGTGGTGGTTCCTCTGATCCTGGGCCAGGTGAGACTCTGCGTTCGCTCAGCACACGATCCCTTCCCTGGACCTGCGCGTGGGGATTCACTCTTCATCTGCCGCAGGTGTGTCGGAGTTTCCTCAGGGAGTTCCTGGAGAGGAAGAAACCTCCATTCGGCACCATCAGCAGCTTTGTCCTCCTGATGATCATCTACACAACCTTCTGCGACACTTTCAGTAACCCAAACATCGAGTTGGACCCCACCAGTCTACTGCTGGTCGCCCTCACCAGTCAGTCCAAACTCTTTGTCTGTGTATATAACAAATATTTGTGTTTCTTGGAAACTGTATGATAATCAAGTAAGCTTAAATATGCAGGATCTTCATTTGAATAACTGTTAGCAGTGGTGTTTACCTGGGATTCTTTACCATCCTTATTATGTACTGACTGTTAAAGACAGTCATTACGTAATTAGACACTGAAGATATCTGGGAGTGACCAGCAGTGTCTTTCCTGTCGTTGTTTGTCTCCTGCAGTTTTCTCCATCCAGGTGAGCTTCATGCTGCTCACATTCACGTTTTCAACCAGGTGAGACTTTTTGTTTTGTTCTCATGTTTTCATCGTTAACCGACAAACAGAACCGTGTGCCGCATGCGGCAAGTTTCCCGACCTCCGACAACAATATAGAAAAAAAGTTTGCATGAAACCAAAACAAAACAATGTAACCGCTTTCAAAGTAATAATATCCTGTAGATAATGAGAGAAGGAAACAAGGAAAGCCTGCGCATCTCTGTAATGAGCTAAAGTGTCACTCTGGCTGCTGAGTTACCGGCAGCTAAGTAGTTTCCTGTTTATGTCCGTAGGTCAGGCTCAGGATTCAGCCCTGCAGATACTGTCGCCATCATCTTCTGCTCCACACACAAGTCGCTCACCACACACGCACACGCACACACACACACACACACACACACACACACACACACACACACACACACACACACACACACACACACAAACACGCTCAACTTTACATTTTTAATTTAATTGTGTTAGGATCAATGTTCTCCATACAAAGCTACACCACTCTTTTATTTGTTATTCATTCATTCATTCCTTCATCACACTTTGGTAAGAACAACCAAAATGAAAACAGATCCATCCACAAAATTAACAGCTTATATAATAAAATATATACATGCATGCACATATATATATATATATATACATATATACATACACATACATGGAAAATTAAGCCAAATACCAATCATCTAAAAGCATACAAATTTAAGGCTAAACTAAAATTCAATTTATAAGAAGGGAACAGGATTTCAAAGAACGGAGGATGAAGGTTGGTGGTGCTTCCTATATGGAGCTAAACTGCTCTTCTTTGTGTTTAAATGTTCACCCCTTTTTAACAAAATTTGGTTTCATTGTCGCCCCTGCTTTATCCAACCCTTCCCCCCACCCACCGGTCCTCTTTCTTCAGGTATCCCCATGTTGAAGATTGTGTTTGCGGGCTATGAGCATCTGTCGCTCATCTCAGTCCCCCTGCTCATCTATCATCCAGCTCAGATCCTCCTCGGCTCCGTCCTGGTGCCCACCATCCGCAGCTGGATGACCAGCCGGCAGAAGGTACGCGCCAATGCAGCCAACACACAATATGCGCTGCTGGGTTGCAAATCCTTGCCATTTTCATGTTCCCAGAAGCATAAGTTAAGTTAGTTAAGTTAGTTAAATAACAGCACACAAACAACATGTGAAACAAGTGAAGCCTCAGTCTTTTCCAGCGTTGGACTCCATTTAACCCTCACACCTGACTGCCATCTGATACTAACCTTGTGGCCCTGTCTCCTCCCTTGCAGTCTAGTCTGTTGTTGAGATAGGGCTGCATTCCAACAATTCCCACCTGAGTGAGTAGAAAGCTGGTTTAATTAAAGGGCAATCCTTCAGGTGTTCTTTTATCCCAATCCGATCTGCCAATCTGATGTAACGATCTAATCATTTGCCATCATGCCACAGTATGTCCAGGAAGCCATAATAATACTAAAATTGCACTAATTATATCACATAATTTCTTTATATTTGATGATTTTAACAAGAATTCTCATCTGATCTCCGTTGTAAAATCAGTCCTCTGGGCAACAGCACCCTCTGGGGTCAAGAAAATAAACTGCAAGATTTCCTCGTCGGACTCACTGTTGGCAGTTTGAGCATCACCTTGATTGTGATTGTATTATATGATTTTGGGTGGTGGCACCAAAGTAATTTTGAATTTTTTTGTGTCAAATCAAACTAAGAAGTAAAAAAATATTTTGAAAATTAGAACATGAAAGACATTTTCTTCAGCAAGGGTTTGGCCCTCCACCACAGGTGAGTTTCCAAAAAGACCAAAAGATCAAAATTAAAAGATTTTCTCTTTTTTTTTATTTTGCTTTTTTTTATTTTTGGAAAGAATAGAGATCTTGCAACAGGACCTTATTGCAATATTTTATTAATGTAACCCAATAAGTTCTACAGCTATGTATATAGTTTAAACTGTCCTAGTTTATACCAAAACATTAGAGAAATACCGACACGGTGGCACAGTGGTTAGCGCTGCCGCCTCACAGCAAGAAGGTCGTGGGTTCGATTCCGGGGCCCGGACCTGTGACCTTTCTGTGTGGAGTTTGCATGTTCTCCCCGTGTCTGCGTGGGTTCTCTCCGGGTTCTCTGGCTTCCTCCCACATTCCAAAAACATGCATGTGAGGTCAATTGAACATTCTAAATTGTCCGTAGGTGTGCATGTGAGTGTGAATGGTTGTTTGTCTCTATGTGGCCCTGCGATGAACTGGTGACTTGTCCAGGGTGTCACCCTGCCTTCGCCCTAAGACAGCTGGGATAGGCTCCAGCAGACCCCCGTGACCCTGAATTGGAATAAGCGGGTAAAGAAGATGAATGAATGAATGAATGAATTAGAGAAATACCATTATTTATTCAGTTAAAGTTTTGAATTAAAAATAAAGACAAAAAAAAAGGCAAATCACTCCTGGGACGATTTCATTCAGTCATTAAAGTGATTTATATTACACAAATTAAGTTATTCATATCTAGTTGGAAATTATTCTTAAGTTAAAAAAAAGACATTGGAGTAAAATTCAGTTTTGTTAAAGGTTGTATTTATTTACCTTTAATAACCCCATGATCAGAGGAAATGACATCCAGTGTCCAGTCATAGATGCCATAGAGTCCAAAGAAGTGTCTCCATGTGAAGGAAGCTCTACTTATCTCAAAATAGGGATGTTAAGGTGTGTTTTAGCAAGAATATCTGTCTTAGCCTGGAGTCACATGCATATTACTTGCAACATTGGGACACATAAGACGCTTATCCTTTAGTTTAACATCATCCATTTATTTTTCTTATTTCCTAACCTTGACATTCATGCACTTCTGGTGTGGATGGATGTGGTGGAGTCTACAGTGGATTTTTGGGGTCGGAAAAAAAAACTTGGTGTTGAAGTTGCCCTTCACACATTCAGAATCAGAAGATTAGACTGACTTCCATTCTCAGATGACACCCAAAGAGCAACTGGATGTTGCATTTTCAAACTCACTGAGTAAATAGATTTGAACATTTCACCTGAGCCTCTGCTGGCAGCTAATGAGTGGAGTTTTGTTTAAAAGAAGGTGTAGTGAAGCTGGTGTCCCCCTTGTTTATCTTCTGGGAGTGGTGAATTAACTCGGCAGAATTTTGATTTTGATTCACTTTTTATCTTTCACTTATTTTCCCTTGAGCCCTTTCCGTGTTTCAAGTCTTTCTGATTTGCCTCTGCTGTCTTTTTTTTCTCAAGGCGATGAAACTATCACCTCTGCAGCCCATCTGAAGTGGAGATAAGGACCATATGTAAATGGGTATTTGTGCTGGCGGACTACAGTATGGTGTTACAAAAAAGTGTGCCTTATTACTGTTACAAGGGACCTCAGTAAACAAGAGGCCAATGCCTGTATTTTCTCTCATTCTTTTTTAAGAAAAGACCAATAATTCATATCAACATAAAATATGTATTCTTTTATAATAAGATACCTTTATTTTTGTAAGAAATACAAAATGAAAAAATGCCTCTTTTTAGAGTAAAAGCACCTCCCAGCAGGAACAAGGCTTTGAATAACTGGGACCACACCTTTTTTCCGTGCTATTTATCAAAAAATTCTTCCTTAGGCTGTTACTGCCGGATATTGTGCACATTTGTTAGAGAAACAAATGAATGCTGGATTTTTGCATTGTGTCATGTGGTGAGACTTTCTAAGTGAATCTTTGTTGAAAAAAATGTTTCACCACCATCTAAATGTGACAAGTAGAGAAACATTGTTGTTGAAATGAAACAATTAGTAAAGTTAATGTTACAGACCTTTAGGCCAAATATGATGTTTTGGCTTCGTATAGGATGATAACAATTTTGCAGATTATTTTTAAATGCAAATCATGCCCCGTTTTTTCTAAAAAACATGTTTTTTTGGGGGGTTTTTTTTGTTTTGTTTTTGTTAATTTTTTTTGGCTTTCAGAGTTTAAAAGAAATTCTGCTAATGAGCCTCAGGCGCAGCAACAAAAGTCAGCTGTTTAAAAGGTCAGCTAAAGTAAACATTGCAGTCATTTAAAAAAAAAGTGTACTGATTACACAAGATAAAAGGTAAAAAAAAAAAATGTTTTTCGTGAATGTACATCTATGTCTGCAATGTTATGTCAACCTGTCTTGTTGCTGATAAAGGTGTCAAACCTGGTGAAAGTCAATCAAGTCACAATTTTTGTTATATGTTTCTGACTTACCAATGTCTTATGTAGATTTGTTTGTTTTATTTCAGTTTTTGTCCTGGAGTGCACTGCACTCCAGTGAGTCACACAATGAAGGCCTTTAAACGACATAATTGTATTTTTTTGTTATCAAACTGTATGGGTGCCTGACTAAAAAAAAAAAAAGAAAAAAGAAAAAGCTAAACCAGATGGCACCTTTGGGTGCAACTAAATATGTTGTGTTTGCACTCATTGAGGACATACACGGCTCTTGATATTGACAAATAACGCATGGGGATGTCCCCTTTTTACATGTGTATTTAAAAAATATACGGAACTAAATTATTCATGTCTCCCTCTATCTACCAAATTATGGACTTTGTTTTTTTCCATTGTTCTTCTTTTTCTTTTGGGGCATTTCTGTTTACAACTTTGAGCTGCCTTGTGATCAAATGGAATTCTGGTTGCAGCTCAATTTTTTCTGTTATTTTAAATAATACAATTGGCATGTTGATGATGTCATCCATTATATTCCAACATGCGGTTAAGTTTCTACTGGAGCTATCTGTTGGAGCATGCAGGGTCACTGTATGTCTCTCTCTCTCTCTCAACTGTTGGTTGTTTTCTGGAGGAGTTTCTTCACCAGCTGGTTTTCTTTCTAGTAGAATTTCTCTGGATCACAAAATTCAGGCCAAGCCTTTTTTTTCTGAATGTACTACACATTTGGTGCTTCTGATGTGGAGCACTTACAGGAATTTTGAGACATTTTCCCAAATGTAGTTGCTGCACCAATGACATATGAAACCTACCCTCAGCAAAAAGTACATTGTATTGATTGCCTTGTTTTGAATATGGATGAATTTATGGGCACCGTAGTCTCCGAAGTTGTTTAGTTACAGTAGAGTTTCATCCTCTGCTCTAATGTGAGTCTTTACAAATTGTTTATTTTTGGAAAGCAAACTTTATACGAGATATGGATGAAGGTGTTTTTTTTTGTTACATAATTCTATGTGGTGAAAAGTAAAATAAACTTTCATATTTAAAAATAAAAAACATGTATCTTATAATGTCATAATTTGAATGCAATGAGAGTGCTACATGTGAGTAGTTTGCGATGGACTACACTTTTCTAGCTTTCAGGTCACTCAAAGCATTTCATACAAAAAAGTCACATTCAACCCATTCACATAGACTTGAAAATACACTCATCTTCCTTTATTTTGAGTTATTGTGTAGATTATGTTAAAAGAGAGTTTATTTTATCGTTACAAGCTCTTGTTTTACAAAAAAAAAAAGACTTTATACTCTGAAAATGACAAAATATACAATGCATGATGATACATTTTATTAAGTGCATTTGGGCGACTTATATACCAATTTACAAATTAGCCTGTAAAATGTATATAATACTAATAATATATCATCCAATTGCGCAATCTTCATTGCCAAACCTCTAGTGAGCATGTCATCTGGTGTTTTCTATTTTTTTGAGGGTCCACTGTGAATGTTAAATTCATCAATCAAAGAACCGGCCTTGTCCATCCCAATTTAAGGTTGATTGTTTTGTATAATTTAGGTAAACAGCACAGGGACCCTTTCACTGCAAAAATATTTAGATACTAATTGCAAGAGTCCCTGGCTCCAAATAACACAATCACTTCATTTTAGTTAATATCAGAAATCTACAGACCATGTATTGTCATTTTTTGTAAATATTATTTTTGCTTCCTGAGCCAGGTCTGGCGTCAAGAAGTACTTCCTTTCCATGGTGATCTCCACTTTGTCAGTCACCTGCTGATGCTATTATATCATATTCTGCCAGGAACACAAAGCTGTTGTCCCTGATTCTCCGAACCCTGACCAAATCTCCACACTCCTGGACATGGATCAGGCCTCTTTCTCCTCCCCCATACTCTCTCTCCCTGTCGTTTAGTGTCACCTCTGTCCTTTTGCCACAGACCTGGCGGTACATGTACCTCAGCCCCACCACCACTATCATGCCCAAGCATGCCGAACAGCCTAGAAGCATGCCCAGCACCCAAGTACTGTTTCTGGGGATAATGTCTGGATATTTTCCTTCCTTGACTGGATTTTCAGGGGTACTGGAGGGATTTTTTAGGTTAGTATCAATGTGAACAGGATTTGGTTTCGCTTTGTTGTCAAAATTTGGCTTTAAGTTTGGATCAAGGTTTGGATGGACTTTGGGAGGTGAATGAAGTATTCCTGGAGTTGGTACATTGGGCTTTGGATGGGGTTCCAATGATGTCACACGGATTAGCAGCTTTTTGGTGGGTTGTTGAGAAGTTAGAGGTGGGGAAGTGGATGTGAGGTGGTGGTTATGAGAGCGACGGGGAACTGGAGAGGGTCGGTGGTGACGGGAGGTTGTCTCGGAAAACATAGAAGAAGGGGAGGTAGCCGAAGATGAATATGCTGAATCCTGAGTTGGGATGGAAGAAGATGAGGTAGAAGTTGAGACGGACGAGGAAGAAGAAGAGGATGAGGGAGAGGCAGAATCAATGGAAAATATGGATGGTGGGATGGTAAAAGAAGAGAGAAGAGAAACATATGAAGATGTGATTGAGTTGGATAATTTAAGAGGAGACAGGAAAGAGGAAGATAGTGAGATTGAGGAGGGATGAGCTGGTGATCGGGATGAGTTCAAAGGGGACAAGGTTGAAGATGCTGGGACAGGCAAAGGTGCAGGTGCAATATGTGGAGGGATGGAGATTGGGGAAGGAGTGGGGAGATTGGGAAGCTTAGCAGCAGTTGGAGCCTTTGAGGGAGGTGATGAAAAGGTTTGGACTGATGACATGGCCAAACTTTTAGAGCTACGAGAAGAAGCAAAACTAGAAACAGGCACAGCTGCAGACAGTTGTTGAGTGGACACCAAAAAAGAAGGACTAGAAGAGGTAATGGAGGCATAGGTGGAGCTAATGGTCTCAGATATTGTTTGAGACATGTGTGGTGTAAAGTCTTTAGTCAGTTTTTGGTCTGATCTTGATGCGGAGGACAGCCTAGTGATGGGGATTTGAATTCGCCTCCACTGTGCAGTCTGTGTCATTGGTTTATTAGTTTGAAAAAAGGCCTGGGACCATGGATACATGTGTGGTGTGTCAGATGTGGGTGTTTGAAAAATCCTATTTTGACCCTCAGTCTGAGTAGGAATAGTTTGTTCTTGGGAATTATGAGAATGGGTCCCAGATTGAAGAAGTGTAGAGGTGCTCAGAGGTACCTCACTTTGAAACTGAGGTGGTTTATTCGTGGGCTCTGACACACTGTTGTTAGGCTGAGGTTCAAGTAACTCGCCAATTGGCTGAAGCGTTAAAACTCGGCTCGGTTCATCTGTGGACAGAAGCGTAGAGTATTTGGATGGGCGAATGACCTCTGTTGGTAAAGTTGGGGTCTTGAAGATGGGCATAGACAAAGCTGCCGCACTGAATGGACTCTGACTTTCATCTATATGTGGCTGAGGGAGAGGTCTGGATGGAGAGGCTTGATTCAGGGGTGTGGACTTGTTTGAGGAGGTTTGAGAGACCAGCAAAGGTTTAAATTGAGGATTCTGGGTCGTAAACTGGCTGCCGATATCATCCTTTACTACACCTGTTTGACTGTTTATGGGACTAGTCTGGATCCTTAACTTTACAGAACTAATGTGTGTCTCTGTGACTGGTCCTCTGGAGTTTGCAAATGGTAATCTTGTAGGAATTGCATGGTTTAGGCCTGGACTGGGGGAGTCACCAGTTATTGTGGTATTGTTTTTTGCTCCATGTACAGCGGGTGGTGTACCAGCCTGGATGTTTACCTTTGCCTCTGTCCTTTCTATTGTACCCCTCTTGACTGTGAGACTAGTTTGGTTTTGCTTTGTGGTATTTGGTGAAGGATCGGCAGTTTTTTCTGTTTCTTTAGCCTCAGTTAAAAGGACAGAGGCTGTAACAGGAAGTCTGGTAGAAGATAAAACAGGGCCTTTTGGGCCCACAGTATAAGTAACAGTCGTCCCTGTCTGATGTTGTGCTTCTTTGCTGATGACTGAATTCAACCTTAACGTTGACAAGGTATTTGTCTCTCTGACCAAAGCTGTATTTTCAAGCAATAAAGGCCTTATCCTTTGACTCACTGTCTTATCTTTCAGCTGGTAGCCTGCAGTGAATGCAGTTGTTGCAGAATTAACATAAGCATTGGTAACGTCTATTGGTATTTCCTGTGATTTGATTCCTTTGATAACCGTGCTTGGTGTCGTAGAAAGCACCGAGGCAGAAGAAGGGTTGGCTGTCTTGCGTGTGTTTTTGTTTGATAGTCTGTGGACTTTAAGAGCTGTGAAGAAGAGCAGAGTGCAAGTCATTAGGATTTGTACTTTACATCAGCCTTGATTTTCAACTATGACAAATTCAGCTGAATAGCTGGTATCCAATCCACTTTCTTATATAGTCTGTGAATGTCCCATACTATATATACATCACGTTATTGTCCAGCAAAGATATTTTACATGTCCCAAGCCAGTGGAACCTCCAGCAATGAGAAAGATTCATCTAGTTTCTTTTGTGCCTTTTCAGAAGAGTGTGTTTGTGCTCAGCTCTTGAATCCTTAAAACTTGCGCTTTTTAAAATAAAGTTGTAAAAATGGGTATTATTATAATATTAATAAAATTTTATTTTTTCAATATTCTATACTTTTGAGTGAGCGTTATTGTTGTGACAGGTGTCAAAATGTAGATTTAGAAAAAAATGTAGACATGCAAAACATTCTTACCTGGCAAAACAGTGTCTTCACCTTGCTGTTGTGAATAAAATATATTCCATGTATCCACTTCTTCACTGTTACTTTGGCTCAAAGGGTGACGACTCCCATCACGAAGCACTGGAGACTCAATACCTGCCCAGTAAATGAAGTAGGACTGTACCACTGTAAGGCTGCAGTGACACAGAGCTTTTGTTAAGTAAAACAACGCAAAATGTAAGAATATTCACATGTTCTAATAGATTCATGGTACTTACTGAAACTTGATGTCTCCCATGGGAGAATCAGGAGCCTTCCACACAAACGAGAGGTTTCTCTTCAGCTGTTTATCAGAGTGCGTGAGGGTGTCGTCCTCTGATATGCAGTGCAGAGTGTGTGTTCCTGGGGGAGTGAGGGCCCAGGAACCACCCTCGAGCAACAAACCCCTTTTCTCAGAACTACCTCTACCTCCAGCAGTCTTATCTGGCATCCCAGCCTCCCCTAGAAGCTCCTTTACTCTCCGAGCTTGGAGCAGGAAGCCCATAAAGTCCCGAGAGCTCCTCACATTTACTGCGGAAAACAAGCATCAGCCATTACTCTTAAGCAGGATGAAACATTTTAAAATGAAAACAATCTGATTTTATAATGTTGTAGCTATGCGGTGAATTATTTAGTTAATTTAGCTTCTACCTGTTATCAGCTGTCCAGGCAGGTATGAAGAGGCCGACAGGCGCAGGCTGACGTGGCTGTGCAACGGGTCTAGAGGGTGAGCACGAATGTGGCCTGGAATCATTTCCTGGCAGGAGGCATGGCTGGCACCACGGGAGAACGACAGGGCGGATGAAGCCAGAAAGAATAAGAGCACGCAAACCGCAAAACATCTGAGGCTAGACCACATCTCTACACACTAAAAAGAAAAGGGAGACACCAGAACAAAGCTTTACTTAAAGGGCACAATTTCTTTCATTGTTTTTTGTTCTATGAACGTGAACAGGTGTGAACTCTAGTGAACATCTGTTTCACTGTTGTCAATCCCTAACATAGTAAATTAAAACATCTGTATATCTCCAGAAAACAGCAAGGTTTGTCCTATGTTTTGTTCTACCTTGCAAATATTTGAGAAGACAAAACAAGTTTTAGAATTACAGGTTTTAAAACCCATTACAAAAGTGGAACAAGCTGAATTACATATTTCTGTTGTAAATCATTGGTGAAATCTGCATACAATCTTTTTTTTGTCTGTGTATATAATGAGACAACAGGTAAGTATACATGATGCGTAAGCTAAGTTTAATTTTAATCAATATGCAGATATGGCCACTTCTGACAGAACAAGCAAAACATTGGGCAGCGATAGATTACTTAGCACATGCAATCGGATTAGCCAAAGCTGAAACTGATAGCGGCTGCTTTTTTTGCTTCATTATTTAAGTAGCCCCTTTTACAGAACTGATGCTGACAGAGTTGCAGACATGACAATGATGATGACAAATTAAATTTGATTTACTCCCTTATTCCAAAAAATACACAAAGTTCTCTTTTGGTCTTCTGCATAAATCAGAAATTAATAAATATACAATGCTGAAGTTGAAGTAGCATTCCAATGGGATGCATGCCTTACCTTTTTCTACAGATTAAATGTTCTTCTGCTTTGCGTAGTAAGAAATCACGTTCTTCAACAGAGAACAGTGAGTGTGAGCTCAGAGTTTGCTTCAAAGTGTGTGAAGATGAGCTTAAATTTGGAGGGTCTAGGATGTGGTGGGAGGGGGACCACATAGATCTAGGACATATAGATACAAGAGCGCTCGCTGTCATCTCAACACGTCAACATCTTCATCAAAATCGTTTGCAGCATGTTTTGTGACGTTTCATTCTGATTCTATCATTGTGTTTTGATATATTAAATTATATATATATATATACATATATATTTAATCTATTGTGTAGATTAAACAAGTTGAAGAAAATGCTTTAAATTACTAAGAACTAGATTTTTTTTTGTATGCTCCATTCTATGGCCCTCAACCAGTAGATCTTTCCCTCAAAATATGAGCAAGGAGGAGTTTTTAATCTATACAGTTGACCACTGGGGTTAATCAAAATGTTTGGCCTCACTTTTGGGAACTCCTAATTGCCACAGCCTTTTGTCACTGGTTTACAAAAAACACTCCAGCAAAAATAATTTCAGTCTGAAAGATAGACACAACAAAAGCTCAAATATTGTTCACCAGTTTAATTTAACTATACTCTGTGTTCCCTCCAGTGAAATTGCTTTTGCATATTCATAGTTTGATTAATGAGTAATTAAATCATTTAATTCAATTTTGAGTCTCAACAGTTCAAAAGTTAAACGACTGAATGTGAATTCATTCTAAGAGGATGTGCAACAGTACACAACAGAAGTTGGTACTGTGATCTAGTGAGGGTATTTCTATAGGATTAGAAACAGGGCTGGCTCACTAACAGGATATGCACCAGCTGTAGCCACTTCCCACCAGGATCTCCAAAACCCTTGATCCCCTCAAACGCCCCACCACTCTCCCACACTTTGACTTTGATAATGTTAAATTAAACCATAAGTTGTATGACATTTATATTCCAATGCATTGTTTTAATTACCCATTGATTGACTTTCAATTACCTGATTATTATCTGATCAGCAGTTTTCTCAGAGAATCTCAACTCTCAAAAAAGCTAACACATATCTGGCAAAGCATCTAAATATTTCTTATAATATACAAAATACTAAATGAATAGTATATTCCTCTATTCCTATCACATATTTATTTTACCACTTGAGATATAGACCATGGCAACTCTGTTCAGGGAGCAGGAAGTGAGTCAGTGACATGAATTGTATTGTACAGAACTTATATTTTGCTTATTTTTAAGTTTAAAGTGCCCCCACACAAGACTGCGATTCGCTTGCTTCATGTCTGTTAAGGCCATTACACACCGAATGCGTCAGAGATATAGGACATGAAAGTGTAGCTATTTGTGGACTATTTACTTTGCATCAAAACCGGTCAGATGGGACACAATGCAAGCGCTGTAATCACAGCAAAGGAGTCCACATCTATGTCCAGCAGTGACAAAAAACTTGCCAAGAGAAAAAGAGAGGGAGTTTCGCCTCAGCTCTCCAATTATAATGTGATTTGTCAACTGAGTTTCATATGTCAGTTGGATAATATGAGTAGTTTTTTTGTGTAATATTGTGCCCCATGTTAAAAAAAAAAGAAAAGAAAAAAAAAGAGGTAGACAGTGGACCCAAACAGCACCCGGCGCAGTAGCAGTGCCCAACTGTCGGAAACCTCTGCTATACAGGGATGCAGGGATAGATGTGTTTCAAATTCTATCTGGCAGATCATGTCTCTGGAAGAGAGAGAGGAAGAGATAGATATAGCAGAAGAGAAGTTGTTTTAGATTTTATAAGTTTCCATAGTCATTGCAATACTTATGTTGATGGATAGCAACTGACACTATTTAACTTCAAGCAACTGGGTCCAACATCACTGCAATAAAGTGTGTTGTTGACTAGACTAAAGAAAAAATGTATTCCGTCTACATTCCATGATGTCTAAACCACTTTAATTTCAATTTATATGAGCATGCTAAAATACTTCTCAAAGAATCTCTTTTTGAGGGACTGGGGAACACACCACATACATATTACATACTACATATTTGTAGGAAAACTGCTGAATCTTCCTCTACAGTGAGTGTCTATGTGACAGATACAGGAAGCTGGTGAAGGACCAGAAGGATCAAATGGAAATATGTTGCTTTTAACATCTTCAGAAAGCACACAATGAATCAGAAAATTTTCTACAAGGCCATGGAAGAAGATTATCACCCTAACTGATGTAGTGCAGGATAGATAATAAAGAGGATGAGGAGAAGAGCCAGTGTATTTGTTAATAAGGGTGAGTCACCCTCCATAACTAAATTAAAAAGGTTTAATCTTGTTTAGTTTTTTCCTTCACATTCCATGCAAGAGTGTTTACATTATATTGAAATTATTTGATATTTTTGTGTTTTGGTTATTATTTAGGATGGAAACTGTATTTTGAAGTGTTTGTTTGTACCAAAAGGGGAAAAAAAGGAAAAAAAATAAAAAATAACGTGTTTAAAAATCGTGCTCTACTACCCCAGAGTGTAGAAAATGGGTGAATGGATGTAAGTTAAAGCTTAATTTATGTTGGATTCCTGCTAACTGACAATACACATTAAGACACGTTCCATTTTCAATACACACTTCTTCCTGAGCTCAGGGTCACGGGGGTCTGCTGGAGCCTATCCCAGCTGTCACAGGGCGCAGGGCTACTTACATTAACAGATACATTTTAAAATTCATTTATAGATATGCAAGAAAACAGCAATTACGGAAGACATAATGCAATTACATTTGCAACATTTTTTTTTATTCCAGACAAAATTTTGATGTGCCCATTTTCAGTGAAACCCTTGATCCCCTCAAACGCCCCACCACTCTCCCACACTTTGACTTTGATAATGTTAAATTAAACCATAAGTTGTATGACATTTATATTCCAATGCATTGTTTTAATTACCTCATTGATTGACTTTCAATTACCTGATTATTATCTGATCAGCAGTTTTCTCAGAGAATCTCAACTCTCAAAAAAGCTAACACATATCTGGCAAAGCATCTAAATATTTCTTATAATATACAAAATACTAAATGAATAGTATATTCCTCTATTCCTATCACATATTTATTTTACCACTTGAGATATAGACCATGGCAACTCTGTTCAGGGAGCAGGAAGTGAGTCAGTGACATGAATTGTATTGTACAGAACTTATATTTTGCTTATTTTTAAGTTTAAAGTGCCCCCACACAAGACTGCGATTCGCTTGCTTCATGTCTGTTAAGGCCATTACACACCGAATGCGTCAGAGATATAGGACATGAAAGTGTAGCTATTTGTGGACTATTTACTTTGCATCAAAACCGGTCAGATGGGACACAATGCAAGCGCTGTAATCACAGCAAAGGAGTCCACATCTATGTCCAGCAGTGACAAAAAACTTGCCAAGAGAAAAAGAGAGGGAGTTTCGCCTCAGCTCTCCAATTATAATGTGATTTGTCAACTGAGTTTCATATGTCAGTTGGATAATATGAGTAGTTTTTTTGTGTAATATTGTGCCCCATGTTAAAAAAAAAGAAAAGAAAAAAAAAGAGGTAGACAGTGGACCCAAACAGCACCCGGCGCAGTAGCAGTGCCCAACTGTCGGAAACCTCTGCTATACAGGGATGCAGGGATAGATGTGTTTCAAATTCCATCTGGCAGATCATGTCTCTGGAAGAGAGAGAGGAAGAGATAGATATAGCAGAAGAGAAGTTGTTTTAGATTTTATAAGTTTCCATAGTCATTGCAATACTTATGTTGATGGATAGCAACTGACACTATTTAACTTCAAGCAACTGGGTCCAACATCACTGCAATAAAGTGTGTTGTTGACTAGACTAAAGAAAAAATGTATTCCGTCTACATTCCATGATGTCTAAACCACTTTAATTTCAATTTATATGAGCATGCTAAAATACTTCTCAAAGAATCTCTTTTTTGAGGGACTGGGGAACACACCACATACATATTACATTCTACATATTTGTAGGAAAAACTGCTGAATCTTCCTCTACAGTGAGTGTCTATGTGACAGATACAGGAAGCTGGTGAAGGACCAGAAGGATCAAATGGAAATATGTTGCTTTTAACATCTTCAGAAAGCACACAATGAATCAGAAAATTTTCTACAAGGCCATGGAAGAAGATTATCACCCTAACTGATGTAGTGCAGGATAGATAATAAAGAGGATGAGGAGAAGAGCCAGTGTACTTGTTAATAAGGGTGAGTCACCCCTCCATAACTAAATTAAAAAAGGTTTAATCTTGTTTAGTTTTTTCCTTCACATTCCATGCAAGAGTGTTTACATTATATTGAAATTATTTGATATTTTTGTGTTTTGGTTATTATTTAGGATGGAAACTGTATTTTTGAAGTGTTTGTTTGTACCAAAAGGGGAAAAAAAAAGGAAAAAAAAAAAAAAAATAACGTGTTTAAAAATCGTGCTCTACTACCCCAGAGTGTAGAAAATGGGGGAATGGATGTAAGTTAAAGCTTAATTTATGTTGGATTCCTGCTAACTGACAATACACATTAAGACACGTTCCATTTTCAATACACACTTCTTCCTGAGCTCAGGGTCACGGGGGTCTGCTGGAGCCTATCCCAGCTGTCACAGGGCGCAGGGCTACTTACATTAACAGATACATTTTAAAATTCATTTATAGATATGCAAGAAAACAGCAATTACGGAAGACATAATGCAATTACATTTGCAACATTTTTTTTATTCCAGACAAAATTTTGATGTGCCCATTTTCAGTGAGAAATACTGTATACACCAAGTTTGTCCCGTATAATAAAGCCAGTATTTGTCTCCCTCTACAGGCTAAAATTAAGTACTGTGGTCTATCAAATAAATATCGCCAGACTTGCACCTCAACGAAGTAGTGAAAGATTTGACTTACAAGGTATTGCGCTTTGTTCAATCAAAGAGAAAACCGACTAATCGCTCCAGAGCAAGAGTGGCAGTAGCCGGGAAAAACTTCCCAGTGAGAAGAAATCTCGAGCAGATCCCAACTCTCGAGGAGGCTGGTCATCTTCTTTGGCTGGTTGGGGTGAAAGGAAATTTAAAAAAAAAAAAATAATAAAAAGACAGAAATAAAGATGGAGATAGAGATAGAAGTAGAGATAGACTCAGAGACTGAAGCGGTATCTGACATATGCGTTTAGCTCTTTAAGTACAGTACTACACTGTACTGCTTGGTCGCTTCCTAAAGTTTCCGACTTGGACATTGATAACTGAACGGGACTGGCAATTATGATACTCTAATAATAACATTTTGCCTACTCTGTCAATGTATTTGTTGCATTTGACCTGCTTTAACTTTATATCCATATATTTCCATCAATGGAACCTACATCCAATGTCTTTATACTAACTTGCCAGACCCTACAGTGTGATGGCCACAACTTCTGCAGATCTTAAGAACCACTCATTGCAACTTCACCAGGCAGTACCACAGCAGTACCACCATGCTTTTATCCCCACCGTGGGTCAGCAATAGGCCACTATCATTGTGTGTGCTTGTGTTAAAATCCAGTTCCGCTGTTACCAACTCATGTTGCTGCCAAAGCAGATTGCTCTTACTATTAGCATTGCATTCAGTCATTTCATTCATCCAGCATGTACATAAAAAGCATGCCGCCAAATGTAAAAAATTCAGTAGCCTTTATAGTTTTTGGTACTGTGGGGTGTGGGGGGGCGAGGGGCGCGCGGGGGTGGGGGGTTGGGGGGCGGTTGTATCCCAATTACTAATTCATATTATGGTCAGTTCGTAATGCCGCTTAATCTTCGGACGCTACAGGCTGGAGAGACTTGAAATGAATGCTATAAATAAAAGGCTGTATTGCCCGTGGAAGTGGTGGGGAAGGTATCCGTGGCGGCGCTCGGTGCGCGTTCGGGGTTGCGCGTGCAAAGACCCTGCGCGTGGACGGAAACAAGTTGAATCTCTCTCTCTCTCTCTCTCTCTCTCTCTCTCTCTCTCCTCTCTTCCGTGCGCTGTGTTTGTGTGTGTGTGTGTGTGTGTGTGTGTGTGTGTGTGTGTGTGTGTGTGTGTGTGTGTGTGTGAGAGAGAGAGAGAGAGACACACAGAGAGAGAGAGAGAGAGAGAGAGAGAGAGAGAGAGAGAGAGAGAGAGAGGAGGCGGAAATCTCCATCTGCCCTGCTCGGTGACCGACCCGTCATCCTCAGGCTCGGGAAGAAACGGAACCTCTCCTCGCCGTATTTCGGTCTGCCCCCTTTTTAACATAGGGAAACTGTAGAGGGACGGGTGGTAGGGAGTGCAGTGTAACAAAAAGGAGGTGAAAGGGAGGGAAAAATTAACATGGGAGAAATGTATAGTCTATATATAGGCTTTGCCCCGGACTGACTGCACCACCACCTCCTCCTCCTCCTCCTCCTCCTCCTCCTCCGCCGCCGCTGCCACCGCCGCCGCCACCTGCCCTCCTGGTACCGGTAAGTCACGGCTGGGGGAGATGAACCGGGGGAGGGAACTGTCATCCCCGGTCGGGGCGGGATCGCGCTAGCGGCGTCCGGTTAACAATGCTAGCTGACCCGTGAGGATGACTTTTGAGGTCCTGTGAGGTCGGGTTACCGTTCAGCCATGTTGCGGGTGGGTGGGTGGGTGGGGGAGGAGGGAGGGGCGAGTGCGGGGAGGAGGGGGAGAGAGAGTGAGAGGAGGGGGGGCAGAGCTCTTGACACCTGCCCTTGTTCCCGGTTACCGGGGAGGGAGGAGGAGGAGGAGGAGGAGGAGGAAGACGGAGGAAACCGTAGAAAGAAAAAAAACAAAACCGTCCTGACTGGCGGAAAAGTGGTACCGAAGCCCGCGCCATCCCACACCGGGAAATGACTTTGTGACTCGGTATGTCGGGGAGTGTGCGTGCCGTTCAGCCATGTTGCGGGGAAGGGGAGGGAGGGTTGGTGGGTGGGTGGGGGTGAGATAACTAGCTAACGGCGGGGCTGCGGGGGGGTGAAGCGGGGTTTCGGACACGGACCGACGCCGAGGGGGGGATCCGTCCGACGGCGGTGTTGTGGAAAAAACGGTTGCCCGCTCGCTTTTCGTTCCCGTGCTTCGGATTGGGATGCGGCGGCGGCGGCGACAGCGGCGGTCCGCGCCGTGTCGCTTGGAGACAGAGGCAGGAGGCTGCTGAACGAAACGGGGTCGACGAGGCCAATAAGTGGACCGGTGCGGTGAATAGGCTGCCTGTTGGTACATTTCTCTCTGATTATTGCATCCGTAAGATAATGGTGCTGTTTCTATACCGAGAGTCTAATAGGAGGTTCTATTAGAATGTCGATTTTTTATTTTTTTTTAAATTGATACATTTTATTTGTATTCCCCCCCATTTATAAATAATTGGAACAAAAGTCCTGAAATATTTTAGTACGATTTTCCTTTGCATTTTGAGCAAATTCACTTCAATGCAAATATGTGAATCCATTGACAAATATACATGCAAAAATATTAATAATATTATACATTATACAATGTTCAGAAAAAATGTATTTTTGACTTTGTTGTGTGGTTATTTTTTTGTCCTGTTGGGTAACTATTTGGATCAACATTTTACAAAGACGGGGTGCCGTTATAATGTTGTGAATTCATTTGAAGTTCAGAGGCAGTCAGGATGATGGCAGGTGGTTGTTGATGACCATTGATCATAACTGATCACTATTTGCTCGTGAGAAGGTCAAGCCAAGGGATGACACAGCAGGGTCCGTTGCTATGACAATAGTGGGAATGATCTATCTGCTTACTATTGGGCCTCATCCATTCAATAATTCATTTATTCACAGATTCACGGTATCCACATTCCTTTCCCCTGTTCTTCTCGCCATCCCTTTCTCCTTTTTCTCCCCTCTTCTTCTCTCCTCATCCTCCTCTGTTCTCGCCCTTTGTTTTCTCCGCTCCTATCTCCTCTACTCCCTCTGCCTCCCTCAATCCATCTTCTCCTTTACCCTCTTTCACCTTGCTTCTCCTCATCCACCTTGTTTCTCTCTCCTCTAGGTCAATGAGCGCCTGCAACAGCTTGGTCCAACCAGCAAATCCTCCCTTTCCTTTTTATCTTCTCTCTACCTCTGGCTCTCCCCTTTTCCCTCTAACATGCTCTCTTCACTACCATATGTTAAAACACAGTCATCTTATTTTAGAAACGCTGCCTTCCTCCTCCTCTCTGTCCTCCTCTTCCTTCTCTCTTGCCCTCCTCTCTTTTGAGTTTTGATTCCCTCTCCTTGTACAAACACACACACACACACACGCCGGAAAATGAAGCGTGGGTCGGGTGTGTTGCAGCCTCCCTCCAATGCAGCCAAACGACACACAAACACACACACAAGGGATGATGCTTGCTCACTGGGCCTACCAGACACACACGCGGAGCGCACACCAGACGCAGATGCCGAACACACAGTGGGTGCACAAGCCATGGGGTCGAGTCCCTTTCCAGCAGCCACCTCTCTCTTCAGCCCCGATGTCAGCACCAAGATGGCGTCTGACCTCCTGATCCGACTGTCAGGTACCACAAACACAAGTAAATGGACACTTCATTGCACACTTACGTTGTTTCTGTACGCATTCATGCAGATTATATATGTGTTATTACAAGACAGTATTTTGTAGGGTCATAGATCAGTAGATTTTGATTTCAGTTCACAATCCTAGTCATTCATCTATCACCAAAAATAGCTGATTAGGATGAAATGTTTTGGCCATTGATGGTGAAATAAAGGTAAAAGACAAACGAGAGCTCCCAACAGTGGAGCCAAAATATCTTGACCAGATGGGCGGCTAAAGTACTGTTTTGAAAGCCAGGCTAAAAACTTAAAGCATGAAATGTATATACATATATATATATATATATAAATATATATATATATATATATATATATATATAATATATATATATATATATATATATATATATATATATATACATATATATATATATATATATAAATTTCAAAACCACTTGTTCGCTGCTCTCCAATCCAAACTAGACTACAGAAATACATTACCACTTAACACAACAGTGGGTAGATTCAGATTTTTTTAAGCTTTTTTTTCTCAGGGGGAAAGAAAACTTCAATGTTCTGTGTAATGCAATTCACCAATGTTTTGTCACATGAATATGTGTCTCAAGCCTTTGCCTTGAACTTCTTGCTTCACTTGCTTAAGAAAGTCCTGGTAATCACATTTTGTGATGTCACAATGGTTACTGATACCTCCTTTAATGTTTGGGCCAAAAATTCCCGGGCAGGTATTAGACCTCCCTCTGAGACCATGTCTTAGCTTTACTGTTTTGTTTTTTATCGGGGTGCATTGCGAAATCTACTGTTATCTATTTTTAGTTTCCATTAATCGAATAACAAGCAGCATCATTCTTATTTCTTTCTGTGTCTCAGAGGCCACGCAGAAGGCCCAGACGCTTCCCGGTAGACAATCGGCGGCAGAGACTCAAATGCATAAGACCTCGCTGGAGGTGAGCGGCGGCCAGCAGGATGAACCGGGCCTTGCTCTCTCTCCGGACGGACCTGGGGCGAGTCCGGAGCCGCCTTCAGTGTCACACACACCTGATGGTAATGCTGCCGCGGACACATTGGCTTCAGACATGCTGAGGAAACTGGCAGGTACAAGTGTGTGTCACAACAAGTTTGTTGTGTTTTAATTCAAACAGATATTGCGATACATTTGAAACCATTTTTAAAACACGTGTTTTATTTTGTGTGTCGCAACAATTGAGACAATTTTTTTTGCTGAATTTTCCAATATGAACTAAAATGTTAGTGACATTGAAGTAATCATCTCTGATACCTTAATCCTTTCATTATTATGTTAGTGCAATTGCTTCTCTTGCACAGAAGGGATTCACTGAGCATGTCGAATTGCAGGTAAACACAAACACTCTGACATCTTTCCTTTGAATCGCAGAACGGCAAGAGGTGAACTGTCACAGTGTGAGGATCAAAGAAGAAGAGGAACCAATGGAAGTGTCTGACCTTGTTCATAATCAACAAATCACAAAAGAGTCAGCGCAGCTGCCCGTGATGGCCAGCCATCAAATGTTCAATGCTGAAGCTGAAGATCAGATGCATGCTAGCAACAAGATGGCCGAGCAGTTGTGCCCCGGAGCCAAAATACCAGACCAGTGTTTCAATGGCCTCAAAACAGAGGACAGATTCTATCCTGCAGGCTTCCAGACGGCCCCTGGTATCGCTGATAGCCTCGTCTCTGGTGCCACCATGTTTCAGCTCAAAGTGAAAACGGAGGATCGTGGCGATCAGTCTGAAGTCAAAATGGAGGAGCAGCTTCTCTTCAAAAGAAAAAGTCCAGAGCAGCCTTTCTTCGCGGCCAAGATAGAGGATGCGTTTCCTGCAGGAGCCAAGATGGAGGAGCAGCTTCTCTTTGGAACCAAAATGGAGAACAGCATGACGGACCATGTTTTCACAGGTGCCAAGAAAGAGAGGCAACTCTTTGTGGGGACTAAGATGGAAGAGCAGTTCACTTCTGGACCAAAGATGGCTGACCAGTGCCTCCGAGCCGTGCTGTGGCAGGACATGTCGGTCAACCTCGCGTCCACGCTGCTTCACCAGCTCTCAGGTAAAGCAACTCACTGGAACAACTACAATTGAGATACTCTGCACTTTCACCAAAATACGACTGAAGGATGTAATAGCACAGCATAACACCCTATAATATATACATAACACATTTCTAGTGGAGTATCTGTTATTTCCAGCTCATTTTCAATGCTTAATGTCCCTTATATCTGTTAGACCAAAGCCAAAAATATAAACCTAGTCACCGCCTTACATATCCAAGCTGTCTGAAATTATTTCAAGTTATTTGAAGAAGAAGTTTTCTGTTATCATTACCCTTCACCCTGCAGACGATATTAACAAGGGTACGATTATTGAAAACGTCATATTTTATAAGCGGGGGTAAAAGGTCTTCTTCTTTTTAGGTTCTTTTGCTCCTGCATGTATTTAAAACTTCGTCACAGGGGATCAACATCTTCCCTCTGGCTTCATCAGATGTGAAGCACTGCAATGGCTTCATCATAGGATTGACACAGATCTCCTTACATTCATTCATTCATTCATTCATCACATACATTTGAACACAATTATTTTTTGCTAGTACTGCAATAGTGCTTTTCTTTGTACGAACACTGTTGCTAAAACCTTGGTCACAAAATAATTTTTTTTTCCTTGTGACTACAGGAGTTTGTGATAATGATTCTCTTTGTAAACAGGCTTAAGCACCTTAGGTTATTATTCACTTTTTCTCTCCCTCTATGTTAAAATGAAGCTAAAATACCTAAATTGGAGATTCACCATCTTGTGCCATCTGGTGAGGTCATGTACACTATGACTAGATTTTAGCCCTGACTTAGTGTTTGGCGCATGTTTTTCAGATAATTTTGAGTTTGATTGGGTTGGTATTGCAATTGATTCAGTATAATCTCTCTGTGCAGAGCGCGTAAGCAAATCCAACGGTCAGCTGATGGAGACGAGGACTCTGCCCATCAAAAGCAGGTAACGCCACACCTCCCGTCAAGTCCCGTCAGTGATCTCTCAACCCGAGCTGCAGTGATGAATACAATCACCGCTTGTTGCCTTTCCTTCAGTTCTGCGTCAAAGGCCAACAGTGACCCACGCCACTCCCCCAAGCTCCCCAAGCCCCAGGAACCTCCGTACGGTAAGAAAGGACATGCACGCAGACAAGCGCACAGGGTGTGAGTGGCAGCCCCGTGTTGGCACTGTCACAATACTTGTACGAGAGGTTTTGCTTGAGGAGGTGGAGTACACTGTGTGGTGTTTTTATTCTCATGCACTTTGTCATTGAGTCACCGTTATGTTTGTCACTGACAAGTCTGCTTCCTGGTGTGAGAAGCAGTGATAAAGAAGGACGCTGCCTGTCAGCCAGGAAGGATGAAGAAGCTGTTTAAGCATCCACTAAGTCTATGATTTATCCTCATTCATTCAGAAAAAGCAAATCTGTAATTTATTTAGGGGCGGCGTAACACCAAGAAGTACTCGAGCACTTGGGTTTTTTTTATTTATTTAGGTGATTATACTCCATTTTCTGCTATTCAATGGTTACACTGCACTGAGGCAGGGGAAATTCTTTATTTCATTTTTGCATGAATGACAATAAGTGGAGGAAGCCAGTGACAAAAATGTTGAAAGCTGAGACGGCGTAGTACGGTGCCAGCCACTTTTAATGTCAGACTTGCAGGCCGGGGGCCTGAGATCAACAACAGCGATCAGTCACTTTAAGCAAACAAATCCGAAAAGGTAGCAACAGGTGAGGTATCCAAAGTCCAGCAAAAGGCGCACCAGGAAACCACAGGGACAAACGACACATGGCACTACAATATGGCGAGAATTAAATAAACAAGGGAGGGCTGGTTTACAATACACACGTGTCTGAACTAATCAGAGCAGGGCAAATAATACAAATGGGAGAAAAGAACAGAAGCAAAAACGTGCAAAGCAGAAGATAACATACAAGGCACCTACAAAATAAAACAACATTTTGCAATCTTTTAAATAGATACTTAAATGTACAGTAGTGTCAAAACGTTTTCAGACACCTTTAAAATTTTGCAAAATCTCAGATGTTATCATTAAATATTTGTGGAAAATGGGTTTTAAGGGCTCCATGAGATACAGACAAATGTAAATGATTCTTGTTTGTCTTTTGCAAACAAGAAAAAATGAGGGAAGTAAATTCTTGCGCTTGATGCCTGGCAAGGAGCCTTATGTTGCTCACTCCTGTTTTGATAGACAGAACAGTGCACGTGCAGAAGGGAGCATGTTAGTTGATATGCTTGATATTTCAGCATTCTTTGAATTTTTTTAACATTTCTGTGGCATTGTGGTCACGATTTGCTGTATCTGAAAAATTTCAAGGATACAGTACCTGTGAGTCACACAGGCCAGAAGTAGTGCTTTTTTTTAAGGACCACACAGTGTAAAGTAAGATATCGAAATTTTAGCTACTTTCATTTTTTTACATCCTTTTTTGACATCCTGAGAAACTGTAACTCTAAATTTAAGTCTTCAGTGCAGTTTGTGTACATGTGAACCTGTTGCTCAAAGAGCTTTAGAATCCTCTGTTCAATTGATGCTGACAACTCTAATAGCCCAACATTATCTCAACCCAATGCATCAAAATCAAAAACAGCAAAAACATTCCTCACTCGCACTGGAGTCCTCTTATCTTCTGTCAGTTCACTGTGCAATATGTTTACCATTCAGCACACCAGTCACCATTCATATTGTGGTGCACCAATGTATAACCAATTTATCTAGCATTGGTAATTTTTTTTTTTTAAACATTAATATGCTTTAATATTTATAACTTTAAGCAGATTAGAAGTTATACAGTGTTCTGTTGGTTTTAGAAAGTCAAGACTGTTAGAAAAAAATGTTATCAAGTTTATGAACAAGCTTTTCATTCCTCATGGATATTTTCACTCCATTGTATTGTGTTGTTGTTGCATTAAAGACAGTGATAGCTTGTATTGATTGTTGCTATAGAAATTGCTCGACACAAAGGCTTCTGCTTTCTGTAATAACGCTTACGCAACAATCAAAACTAGACTAACTCTGTAGCGAGTCAGAATGTGCGATACTCTTAAGTGAAGGCACTCTGGAGGAAAGCTCCCAGGATGTCAATTAATGCAATTAAAAGAGACAAAATAAAAACCAAGCAGTGTTTCAGTGATGTCCACTGAGGACTCTCATTTGTAAATCCTGTATTGACGTTGATTCCTTTTTAGAATTTGGAAATTATTATAATTTTATTTTTCAAAGTCTGTTATTTGGACTTTTAATTTTGATACAATGAATTAAAACCTCTGGGAAAAATTGTACATTTAAATTTTTTTTTTAAGTCAGTCTTATTGTTGTTATAATTATTTTTTAATGATTATGTTTCAGTGCCGTGTTTTTGTTTTACCATTGATTTATGCATTGGGCAAATTGGCCTTTGGGTGTATAATAAAGATGATGCGGAGCCAGACGGACAGCAGCGTTCTCAGTCACATAAAAGATTTTTAAATAATAGCTTCCGCAGGGACTCATCGTTGGAGGATTTTGGAGCTCTGCGGAAGATGGAATTCATGAGGCTCTCTCTTCTTTTTTTTCTCCCAGAAACCAACACCAGCCTCAGTCAAGATCAGACCATAGGTTGCTCCTACTTCTATAGGTAAAACATATACACTATTCTACATAGTCTGCATCTTTTGGG
This sequence comes from Thamnaconus septentrionalis, assembly GCA_009823395.1. NCBI lineage: Eukaryota > Metazoa > Chordata > Actinopteri > Tetraodontiformes > Monacanthidae > Thamnaconus > Thamnaconus septentrionalis. Next base: position 9,002,014 of record CM020503.1, read on the forward strand.
ATGTGACAATCAGTGGGACTTTAACCAGTGTGCTAGTCATTTAAAAAAAAAAAAAAAGTATAATCAGTCGATGATTGACCATCAAGGGCTGCTTCACAATAATATGGGTTTAGGAATGTAGTATTAGAGCTTAGTAAATTGGTAGAATTCTTTTGATAGCAAGGTATCATTCAGTTCCTGCTATCAGAACATGTTTACAGAGAAGAAAACTTATGGGGAAATTTACAGGATATATGTTCATTTTAACACAACTTTATGAATTGATGTGCTAACAACCTTAATTTGTACATTTATATTGTGAAAAAGTTCCCAATGCAAACTGACTGGATTTTGCACTTTAGTTGTGTCAACGTCCCGTCGAATCTCAGGCGTCGCAGACGTAGACAGAAACAATCTTCTTCATCCTCGTCCAGGTGTCACGTGTGCGGGTTCGAGACAAACGGCCAAACCCTTTTCCAGAGTCACATGACTGAGCATCGCCAATGGGAGCGCACCTCCTTCTCGTTGCACTGCTGTTCGTGCAACCACTCGACCAATCAGGAGGCAGACATGAGGATGCACGCCAACACACACATACATGGGGGCGCGGCATCAAGCGAAGAGATGAGGTGGGATGGCTTGAAATATGACTCTTTAAGTGAGTGTGGAAGGAGTTAGTACTCAAGGCGTGAAATATTTGAAGTGGAATTATTAAAGGTCCAGTGTGTAAAATTTTGAAGGAAGGCGCCTGACAGCGCGTTTTGTATGTAGGTCACTGACAGGTGGGTTTCCTTAAAAAGCAGTGGCGCAAGATGGCAGCTAACTAAGAGCAAGAGCCTTTTTGCTCTATGTATATTCTTATATATATGAGAACCATTGTAAGGGTAGGAAAACCAAATGACTTTGATTGCACTGCGGGTATACACTATTGTTCATGTATTTATGGGCAGTATATTAAGCTTTTACCAATATAAAAATCATAAATCAAGCCACATTTTACACACTGGACCTTTAATGACCCAATGAATTTGTTTTGTTAAAAATTTTTTGCAAAAACTTCTGGTCACTTATAAAGATAAAGGACATGGAGTTACCTTTTATAATGGTTAGTGATGATCAGGCACAAGCATTAGCGCTTTACATTAAATGTGTTTCTTGTAGTGCCTTTTTTTATTCTTACTGTGTTGGATAATGTGTGTGTGAATGTGTGTTTGAACCCCCCCACCCCCACTCATCCCACCTGACTCCCAGATGCCCCATCGCCCCTCCCTCCGCCACCTCCTGCAGTGCCCTGTCAGTTGCCATGGCGACCCAGCCGGAGAATAGCACCTCGGAGCATCGCTGCCGTATCTGCCAGAGGTCGTTTCCAGGGCAACAGGAGCTGCTGATACACTTCCAGGGTCATCGCCAAGGCAACCAGTACAGATGCGACCGCTGCGGCCACCTGACGCGGACAGCCAACAAGCTGGTGGAGCACGTGCGCGTGCACACGGGTGAGCGGCCGTTCACCTGCGACCTCTGCCCGTACAGCGCCAAGCGGCGGGACAGTCTGCGGCTGCACTGCAAGGTCAAGCACCCGGGAGACGTGCACACGCACCGCTCCTACGCGCAGACAGACAGTCAGCGTTCAAACAAGCACGTTCAGAGGCTGCACACGCCGCCGAGCGCGCACGCCGCCGTGCACGCTGCTGCGCCCTCCTCCTCCTCCTCCCTGACTCCGCGCCATCCCTCGCTCTCTGACCGGGCCGAGTGGAGGGATCTGTCTCCTCTCCTTCCAATCACCACGCTCATTTCTCTCAAACGACGCTCTCCTGCATCCTCCTCTTCCTCCTCCTCTTCCTCCTCCTCCTCCTCCTCGTCTTCCTCTACCAAAAACTTTTTTTTGGGTTACCTAGGTCTGACTACTTCTTTGTAAATGCTTTTGCTCTTTCCTCTCCTCCCCCTTTGTCTCTCCTCCTAACATTTCTTCCTCTCTCCCCTGCCCTGCTCTGCCTTTCATCTCCTCCCCTCCTCCTCCTCCTCCTTCTCCTCCTTCACCTCCCCTTCTCCCTCCTCCTCTCCCATCCGTCTATGGATGTAAAGCTCTGTAATGTATCTAAAGTACTGTCACTTAGCACTATGTATGAGAATGTCAATCAGCTCCTGTTATGCTCAATGCACTGAAAACACACAGATAAGTATAGTTTTTTTTTAACTGTTCGATTTTTGCATCATGCTCGTGATATTTGCTGCATTACTGCCTGCTTGTAGTCATGTAATCACTGAACTCTTTGCTATTTAACTGTGTGACATATTTATTGCCTGTCTCCTTTGCCCTTCAGAAACCTCGCACTTCCAAAGCCCTCCCATCACACATTCAGCACCCTGGACAAGACCCTTTACTTGAGAGAACATTTATTGATTGTGTTTCCTGTGATTCACCGAAGTGAAAAGGAAAAAAATTACCTCGAATGATGCAATCAAATCAAATACTGCTGCTGTGCACAGAACTGTAAAGGTTGTGTGTTTAAGGTACTAGCACGCTAATACTTAGTTAATTAACAGTACACACTGTTAAAGAAAAACATTATTGGCTATGCTGAGCTATTGGAATATTAACATAAAGTTTCTGACACATTGCGGTTTTGTCTACAGTTCATTAGTTTGTACTTGAAATACTGCCACTTAAAATATGATGTATTTTTTCACTCTCATCGATTGCTTTGAAGGTTTTTGAGTACCTTATAGCAACAGTGTGTGTACAGTCTGCAGCTCATATTTCCAAACCAAACTATTAACAGTCACCACTTTATATGACTGTTTTAAGGAAAAGTGCGCATTTAAGGAGCAGTAGTGAATTGCGTGTTTGACAATGATGGATTAAAGCGTTGCTATTTATTCTTTTATTCAACGAATTCAACTCAGACTTAGCAAACGACTTTAAATCTAAATTATAGTACATTTCTTTTAATCAATGCAGGCCTGTGAGCCATTTAAAAAGATTGAGGCTTTTTCAAGTTTTGAGGTTTCTGAAGGTCAGCGATTAAATTTTAAATATTTGTGTTGTATATTGATGATGTATTTGTGTTTACATAACTACATGGGGCTATGAAGACTCAAAAATGTCTTAACTATAACTTGCACTACATGTAGATTTGCTTTGACACAAGAAGTCAAGAGTGTGTAAGCCTTTTTTTTCTTTTTCTTTTTTGAAAAATGAACAAACTCTTCACACAGAAGCCACAGTCAAACTGCTCCTCTGGAGTGTCAGTACAGGCATGTTCTATCCAGGTGAAACAGACAAAGAGTTCTGATGTTACTAGCCACATGTGGGTGGAGCTGGCAGTGGTCAGAGCCATAGACTAACAGGTTTTTAACAGGTTGCGTCAAAATAGCTTTAGAATGGCCACAAGGCCTCATTGCATAGCACCACTCAGGATTCAGTGTCATATTTTTAAAACATTAGTTTGAATGGTAATTGCATAATGATAATAATAATCATAATAGCGGGCGACACGGTGGCACAGTGGTTAGCAAGAAGGTCGTGGGTTGGATTCCGGGCCTTGGGCCTTTCTGTGTGGAGTTTGCATGTTCTCCCTGTGTCTGCGTGGGTTCTCTCCGGGTTCTCTGGCTTCCTCCCACAGTCCAAAAACATGCATGTGAGGTCAATTGAATATTCTAAATTGTCCGTAGGTGTGCATGTGAGTGTGAATGGTTGTTTGTCCTTTGTGGCCCTGCGATGAACTGACGACTTGTCCAGGGTGTCACCCTGCCTTCGCCCTAAGACAGCTGGGATAGGCTCCAGCAGACCCCCGTGACCCTGAGCTCAGGAAGAAGCGGGTATGGAAAATGAATGAAATGATAATAATAACAATAATAATAATAATGATGATGAGGGGGCCCAGACAAAAATAATTATTTTGCACACTCTACCTTTCAGGAAGTGTGTGCTATATTACAACCATTTGAAAATGACCCTTGTGATGTTTCAAAGCCTTCTTCCACTCCCCCTTAATCTCTTAAAGACATATATTTTACTATGATAAAATATTTTCAGCTTCTAGAATGTGGTCAAACTGGGAAGACTAAACTCGATTCAACAGCGCTCTGTTTCCTTGCCTTCCATGTTTTATAGCTTAGAGCTTTTTCCAAATCTGACCACACTCAGCTCCTCCCAGGTTGGCTGGTGTCAGCAGTGATGTCACAGTGACCCGTAGTCATTTCTGTGTCATAGCAAGCAAGCTAGAGAGATACACCAATGAATGTCAGCAAAACAAGATGTAGGGGGGCTGCACCTGTGCTGCCCACTTGGTTGTAAAACAGTCACGTAAAGTCAGAGCCAGCTGAAACAGCTCTCTCACTTCTTAATGTCAATTCTGTTTTGGTTTATTTCATTTCTCTTTCATTTATAGCAGTTGCTAACATATTAAAGGTATTATAAAACACTGAAGTGAAAATAAAATCTAAAATGGTCAAGAAAATAAGAAAAAGCCCCTATGTTTTGTCATGTTGGTAACTTTTCTGTTCATTGCCTGGTTGTTATATGTAGTGTAGAAGCCCTGCAATGATTTCTTTCAACTGCCTTTTATCAATTATTTGATAATATGTCAACCTTAGGCTCACATTCGCTGATTACAGGTTAAAAGATAGTTTGCTGGCTTTCTCGCGAGCAAGCAATCAATCTTTTTAATCACACTGTCATGAATGTGTAATTTAGAAGCATTTTACAGTACATAACATTTTTCAGTTGGACAAATGTATTTCCGAAGCTTTTGGCAGTAGACTTTGATTTGGTCCAAGGTTTCCCATGTTTTTCTTTTGTTTTTGACTAAACTTTTATCCATTCAGGTCTTTAATTTGCCTCTGAGAACAGACAATTGAAAGACCTTAACTCCACTTTATTGTAATAACACAGTGACAACAGATTAAAGACAACTGTCCATGTCAATATGGCAGCTTAAACAAATAGAACCTCATAAAACAGCACTGAAAGCCCTGTTCTTGTTAAGCTGAGCAAATACAGTGTGGTTATTCTTTATCAATATATGCCTTGGCAAGCTAAGTCTTATTTAACGAGTGATTTCAAACCACTTCTCATTCATTTGTGAATTATTTTCCATTTATTACCTCCATTGCTTGATCTGAAATGTGTCATGTTGTATATTTATGATCACTTCTTTAAAATCTCATTTACAGTGTCTAAATTAGGTGAACCAAGGAGATAAACCAAGGAGATAGTCCTTGGAGTCACATTTAGAGGGTCACTTTAAATATAGCTTTGTGAAACCAGATTGCAATTTGCACATCATGAAAAATAAAGGTTTATTAAATCAGTTTTTGTGCTCTGTCTTATATCAGAAGGCAAATTACAAACAAACAAACAGAAGACAATTTTTGATTACTGCGAAGCCTTGCGGAGCGATGATCAGTACAATTTTAAAGTTTCACTTTTTCAGTCTTGAGGTAGTTTGTTTATTTTTTGCCATTTAGTATCTTAAGGACAACTTGAAATGCCATGAGCACTATGAATTATGCTTCATTCATTAACACCTGATAGGGCTACATAAAAAAAAAAAATCATATATATGTAAATATACACACATATATAATTACTATGCTAATAACCTTGACTTGTGAGGTAGAAAGTTGAGCAAAGTCCCAACGACTCATTTCAGCTCAATAACACACAAATAGCCAGCGCATCTAGAAATTGTTCTTTTCATACTTGGTGTGTTAGTTGGTATGCCAGTCATGCAAAAACAAACAAACAAACAAACAAACATGTTAAAAAGCTGAAAAGGTCAGTTTTTCAAATTAGGACATCTCTAATTAATGAATAGAATGCAAATATTCCATAAACAGCAGTAAATTAATTATTAAGATATATTTGCAGCCACCATTAATGTTGTCTTACCTGTTGCACTGGAGGCTCCATGATTGTGGTGTCGAGTTGCATAAATATGAGCCTCAAAATTTCACCTGATTCCCCAGGCCAAGCTCACCTTCAAAGTGTTTTCTAGGTTTAAAGTTTAGTATTTCTCAACCTCCATGAAAACAGCAGGTTATACAGCACGTGGATATGGACGTGACTAACTGCTGTGTCTCCACCCTCCACCAATAATCATTTGGGTTCACTTTTGTATATTTCAAACAAATCATATTGCATGTCACTGATACTGATGATGATGTATGATGAGACTGTACAGCTATACATATCAACACGGAGCAGCTTTATGTCAGGAACAATGCATCTTTACTTCTGTTAAAAAATGTACTTCTATTTACCATCTAAATAGTGCCTGATGATTTCTGTTGATTGTTGAAGCATTGATGTTAAAACATTAAAAAACCAAGCCTTTTTTTTTTGGAAGTGCATATTATACTGGGTCTTGTTCACCTGCTGCAGTGATAATAAAGTTTAATGTCACTGGACTCACAGCTACTCACCCCTTGTTTGCGTACTTAAATTCCAGAGTGAAATTATGTAACAGTTCAAAAGAAATCTGTTCTGTGTTGTTGATTTTAATTCTTTCACTTCCATGAACCGGCGTTCTTCATACCGTAGAATGGCAAATGCAGAGTCTGTTTAATAAATGAGAGACATCGGAATGCATGAAGCCTTTTAGAGAGAAATCAGGGATGAAGGTCACACATCACACTCTCCAAACGAGTGGGAGGATGAGTGTCAATTGCCATGGGTCCGTCCCCTCCGCTGTGGTTGCCACGGTTACCTGGCATGTTGTAGGTCTCCACGGTGGTGAGCAGAAGGCCTGTCCATTGGCTGTGAGTGGCTTGAGGCTTGGCGAATCATTTGGAAGTGTGAAGGCGCGGGGAGGGCAACAAAGCACGTGCACTGAGAGGTCGCCGTTAATTTCCGGTGGACTGGTGCACAATGGAAGAGAACTGAGGAGCCAGAGCTGGCGGAGGGAGGTGACGAGATCAGAGATGGAAGAGGTTTAAACTGGGAAGATAAAACAAAGCAGGTAAAGAAAGGGTTAAAATTACATATGGCCTTTAAGTGTAAAATTGAGGAAACCATCATATTTACTTTTGGTTATGAGGTCAAAGGTCAAGGGTTGCTGGTGCAGTTTTAGCATTCATTCAAAGATACTTGAGTCATGCTTAATGTCATGATTTAATAAAAGATGCAATGGACATCTTTCTAATTCTGAATCTGATTCTGACATGCTCACCGTATTACTCTGAGTCTTAGCACTGTCCATGACTGAAATCAATAACTGCTCAGGTGAAAGGAATAAAGGGGGGAACCATGTAGCGTTGGGAAAAGAAAGGCCAAGAGTTTTGCTGAGCTGTATGCAGAAAGATAGGAAAAGGAAGTAATTGTTATGGGAGATCAGGAGTTTAATATTAAAGATCAATGTACCACTTTTAAAATTCTCCTTAAAAGTGTTAAGTAAATCACAAATTTGTGCATGCATATTAAGACTTCGTCATTTTCCCAAGTGTTTTCCCCTCTTTGCTGATATTTGCTAATATTCTCATATATCACAACATTCCATTAAAATTACACATTTCATTTTTAACCTTGTTTTTTTTTTTTTTTTTACATTTGAATGTTGAAACCTTTTAAAATATAAAGGATGAGAGATTTGTATACTTTGGATATGTTGGATTTAAACAAATAAAGGGCAAAAATAAATAAACATTCGTTTTCAGAATGTATTTCATATGTTCTCTGCAACGATTTCCGGTACCTCTAATTTTGTACAAATTGATTGTAGACGATGAGTCGGGGGCGTTTTCGCTGATGAACGCTTGACCGGGGATTTTCAATCACGCCCTGCATTGAAAACAAAATGTAAACCTCATTTGTGAAAAACTCTAGCAGTTGGTTAAGCTCTGTGTACATCCGTCATGTTTTCCTGACTAACGAAAGTATTTGAATATGCTTTTATTTTGATAGCAGGCAAGGGAGGGTCTTTCATGACAGAAGATGAATGTTTCGACATGAACGACACCTTTCAAAGTTTTTGTTTGCTTACAGGTTTTTATTAGTCAATGCTGGTTACAATCGAACTAGCTTTTTTTTGAAAAATATACATGCGTCATTACATTTCATTTGATCATGATTAACCTACGCAGAAAAACCGGAAGTGCTGCAACACATTATTTGTAATTAACAGCGCAGAGGAAGAAGGGGGCGTGTTGCGCCTTGTTACCCCAGTGCCTGCTAACTGCGAGCTAAAGTTAACTGCAGTTACTTTCACTTTCTAACAGTCCGCCGACCTTCTGTTGGATAAACGCTGTTTCTTGGGAAACGAAACTGGGACCACCGTTGTGGACTTCGACCCTGGTTAGATCCTAGATGTGTTTTTTCAATCCGTTTGGGGAGTGATAGTGTCACTTTGTGCCGGTGGCGTCTGAAAGATTTCACCGCTACCTGTCAAAACGAAGTTGTTATAGCGTTCGCCATTTGCTGGCTAGCGCTAGCGGCTAGCCTCCCTCCGCTAGCATGGATGGTGGCAGCAGTCAGAGTCATGAGGAGCGAGGCGCAGAGAAAATGATGGACGACTACCTCAAGTCACTCGGTTTGCAACGGAGGAAGATTGCTAAGGACGGCTCGTGCTTATTTCGAGCTGTCGCCGAACAGGTAACAGGGTTTATTGACTTACAATGCTACTGCCACAAGTTTGATATGCTGCTCGACTGAACTCCGGCAGGCTATGTCCGTGCTCAATGCTGATGCACGCTAGCAAGTGTTCAATAATTAGCTGAGTTTATTCTCACTAAATTTAAGTTTTCACATGAACGCTTAAAAACTTTTAGCTGAATTGTAGGGTTTACTCCCAAGCTTTTTGAAATCATTTACGTATTGGCTGCATGTAAAAGTTTTATACTAGCTTTTGGAATAGTAGGATTGTTTGTCAGTCTTACAAATTTGTTTTCACCTCTTCTGCAATGCCGTTTGTTTTCTTGTGTAATAGATTAGATATTCTGTGTGAGTTTGTAGTAAAAAAAAATTACAATTCCAGAGCTTTGACTGTAATTTTGAACTGTGATTCTGGACTGTAATGGTCTGATTAAATTAACATTTCCTCAAGATTAATTTTTTAAATTTTCGGTTAGACTTTGTTACTTTGTTGGCACTTGCTTCTTTCTCCCCTTAGTCACTCCTCACATTCTATGGTTGCTTGCAAAAGTGTTCATTCCCATTGAACTTTTCCACATTTTGTCACATTACAATGTAAATGTAAAGTGTTTTTTTTAATTTAGGTTTAAATGATAGACTAACATAACGTGTCGCTTAAGTGGATGGGAAATGATACATGGTTCTATTTTTTTTTTCTTTTTAACGAATAAAAACACTGAGAAGAGTGACTCGCAAAAGTAGTCAGCCCCCTGATTCAATACTTTGTTGAGCTGCCATTTGCTGTATTTACAACTGCAATTCTTTTGGGATCCGTCTGTACCAGCTTCACTCATCTGGACACTGAAAATGTTGCCCATTCATCTTCCTGCATCTGCCTCTCTGCATTTGCATCTGAGAACGGCAGTTTTCAAGCATTGCTAAATATTGTCAAGCGGATTAAAGTCTGGACGTTAACTGGTCAATTCTAACACGTGAATATGCTTTGGTCTAAACATTGTGGTTCTGGCTGCATGTTGAGGGTCAACCAGCTCCTCAGTCTCAAGTCCTATCGGGACTCTAAGAGGTTTTCCTCCAAGGCTGCCTTGCACTATGCTCCAACTCTGACCAGCCTCTCTGTCCCTGCTGAAGAGAAGCACCACCTTAGCATAATGATGCCAACACCATACTTTGTTGTTTGGTATGTTCCTTGGTCTATATGAGGCCTTCACAGCAGCAGTTATGCCGCTCTGAAGGGCAGTGTCATTGAGTTGGATGAAGTGGTCAATTCAAGGATCAGACACTTGTGTTTGTGATTTCTATGGTGAATGACCTTATTAAAGAACAGCATTTTGTGAAAAGAAAATATTCATATGTGTTGGTACTTGAACGTCAAGGGGGAAAGAGTCACCTAAAGAGTGATGGGCACCTTTGTCCAGCACATTCTTCCTTAGGCCTGGCCTGCAGTAGACTGTGATAACCACTTCTTTGGGCTTTACTTTGGCTGGTTGTATTAATGTCCTTTTTTATATTACTTGGCACTATGTTAGCTTTTTATTTTTTTTATTTTTTTTTTTTTAATTGTGTGGCCTGCGTTGACTTACTCCAAGTTTTAAAATGTCTACTGAAAGAATTTAATTTCATATCTTTTATTTGCCCTGAGGCCATGTGGCATTAACTTGTTTTTATGTGTTTGTTATTTCTCTTGATCTTTGGCTGCCCATTAGGTGCTGCATTGCCAAAGCCTTCATACTAAAGTTCGAGCTCGGTGTGTGGAGTTCCTGAGGAAGAACAGGAAGACCTATGAGGCGGTATGTGTCACTGAGAACTGCCGCAGTTGGTACAATGATCACTTGGCAGCACTTCTCCCTTAAATCTCAATTCATGTGAATGTGCTTAAAGTTTACATCTATAACAACCGCTGCTGTTTTTTCTCCTGGTTTTTTTGTTTGTTTGTTTTTTTAACTGAAGTTTATTGAAGGTGACTTTGAAGACTACCTGCATAAGCTTCAGGACCCTCAGGTACAGCACTGTGCACTGCCTGCACATTTGTTTACATTATTCTGTTTATTGATATCAATAGTAGATATCAATATAGATGTCTACACGTAAGGAGAGAGGAGGAGAGAGAGGGAGGGAGAGATTTCAGTGACGTTTTCTATTTTTCAGCAATGGGTGGGAGAAGTCGAGATCAACGCACTGGCCGTCATGTACAAGTAAGAAACACATTAATGCAAAAATGTCAATAATGTGAAAAAGTTCAGATCAACCATGATTGTCACATTTTGTACAACATATAATTAATTTATTATTGATTATATGTTGTTGGTCTTCTTAACATTTTGTTTTCATGTTGATAATTATTTGTCTTGTCTTGTTTGTAGGAGGGATTTCCTGATCTTCCAGGAACCGGGCAAACCAGCAGTGAACATCACCAGCAACGACTTCACGGACAGGGTTAGGCTTGCCGACTGTAGCATGCTAATATCGGCTTGCAACAACAAGAATAGGACAAATGAAAGGGTTGCACAATAAATGGATTTTGAATTGTAATTCGATTAAACGGTTATTTTAGTTTGCGTTCATTGTGTCTGCAGTTTTCATGGGTTTGTGTCTTTCTTTTGTTCAGACAAGGTCTTTGCCCTCCCTTGACATGTTTCAGCAGAGCTTCCGCCTTCTTCAGAAGCGTTATTTGGTGGCATTGGATCAGGGAGGCGATTGAAATAAGGAGACGGGGTACCGGGTATGATGAACGAGGGAGCCTACATGCTCTCTCACACCTGGAGCAGCATCCTGGAGAGGCTAACGGACAGTGGGAGGCGTGGACACACCCATCAAATCTGACAGCTTGGTCACGCCTCCATAGCATCAGCTGATAGACGAGTCGCACACGCCACCAAATGACACCTGTGAGGAACGCGGAAGCTCTGGCGAAACATGTCAAGGCAGGACAAAGCCCTTGTCTGAGTAAAGAAAGATACAAACCAATCGTTTTGATTTTGTAGAAAAAAAAAGAAAAAAGCTTTCCCTTTGCAGTATGACTCTTTCTTATTTTACGATCACATGCACAAGAGAGCAAGAAATAGCTAAATGCAATTTCTGAAGGTAACATTTTGCCTTTGACGTAACAAGCAATGCAGAACTGAGTGCCTTAGTTTCGTAGTTTTAACAAAAAATGACATTAATTAAAAGCTTCACTTTCCGACAAAAAAATCTCGTTTTTATTATTGGCCATAATTGTGCAGCCCAGATTAAAATATTGGAATCAATTAATTTCTTACAAGTTCCATGCATTCCTTCAATGAACTTGAACTCACTGCACTTAAAATCAGAGTTGCGTCTATTATTTCCATTTTTTAACTGTTCATCATGTGAAAGCCCCGTCTAATGTAATTTTTGAAAATGTCTTTGACTTTCCTTTGTTGTCCATCAGGTGCTGTTGTGTTTTCTGAATGGAAATCACTACGACTCTGTTTATCCCATCAGTCACCTTAAGAATGCTGCCCTTTGCCAGTGTGAGTGTTTTTCACTTCACCATGTTTGTTTGTTCAACAAAGATACATTTTCTGTTCTTGTCCGAACCCAGCTGTCTGTTACTGTCTGATTACTCATTTTACAAACATTATGGAATGGAATGCCCTTTTACCTTATAAGAACACAAAAGTTAGGTTGAAGAGCCATTTTCTGTGACTTTACTGGCACTACTTTTACTGCTGTGACTCTTGACATTGTGACCTAAAATATCTTTTTTAATGTCCTGCAGCCATCCTGTACGAGCTGCTGTACGATGGTGTGTTTAAAGTTGACCAGAGCGTCCTGGCTCAGTGTCAACGTGCTGGCAGGAATGACGTCTTGAGTGACGACAACCTGCCTCTGTGTGGCAGCAGTGACGAGTCCGAAACTGACGCTGGAGAGACCCTCTGGTGGGACAGCCGCTTGGCTCTTCAATTTTTAGAGAGTTTTCTCAAGACAAAACCTCATTTGTTTTCATGACAGCTCAAGATGTGAACATTTGCCTGAAAGCTGTTGTTTTTAAATTTTAAGCCAATTTGTTTTTTAACTCTTTCAATTTAACAACCAAGTGAACCTTGACCTCCACAAACTGATTTCACCATCGTCACGATTTCAAATATTGCTGCCTTTAATGAATCTCCCTCCCATTCTGTCTTCCTCTCTTGCACACACAGCACAGGCACAGACACATGCATTCACACATGCACCGAGGCAGACTGCAGATTGCTTTGCTGTTCCACTCCATGCATTGCGTTTGCAGCCTATCAAACATCGCCTTTGACACAAGATAGTCAGCAAATCCGGGAGAGGTCACCTCTGATTGGGCATTGCAATACTTTTCCAGAAAGCAAAAGTAGGCCACTACTAATAATGGTGGTAAACTGACAAAAAACAAACAAAAAACGACTGTAATTACTGAATGATAAAATGCTTTTTATTGCGTATTATTGTGATTTCCAGTTTGTCCACTAGGTAGCAGCAAGTTGCCAACTTATAGCAATACTCCCACCTCCCACTGCTCACCTCCCCTCCCTCCCCCTTGTGCCACAGGTTGTTTGCTGGTGTGTGGGAAACACTATTTTTTTTTTTTTATCACACTATATGGCATTTAAAATAGATGTTATATATCTATCTTGTTTTATTACAGTATTTTCAGTCAGTAATAAAAATACCAAACTCAAAAGGTGTGTTTGCATGTGTGCTATGTTGCAGGGTTGAAAGTGAAGCGCCAGCGGCTCCTAAACACAACAAGGTAATGTAACCCACCACTGCACATCAGAAGAATACATTTTACTCTAGTACATTTGCACCGACTTGTCTGTTGTATATACTACCACTCACATTACTCACGTCATGGGTCTGTTTTTCAGGGCCGTGGTCGGCGTGGGACGCAGCTGCCTGAGAGGGTGAGGCGTTCACTCAACCCAACTCTGTTCAGAAACATCGACTATGACATCTGGCACAAAACCAAGAGAGGTGAGGCCAACTGAGGAATCACTGCACAACTTCTGTTAGACTGAAACATCCTGGAAGCTGAGAATTTATCAATGGATAACTGGAGGGACGCAAATGTACCAAATCAAAAGAGGCTGATTTACTAAGATCCCAAATAAGGGGCGCCAGACTGCATGCAAATGCTAATAGGTTGCATGTCGTCGTGCCGGTCATCTACTAAGATTTCATGCGTAATTGCCAACATGTGCAGGAGTGGTAGAGACTGGCCGAGTGAAATGAGGTCTTTGTGAAGTGTAAGGCTCATGACAAGTGTCTTTGAATCACATCACTGCTGCTCAGCCGTGTGTGGTCAGTGTTTTGTGCAAAGTTAATGCCTGCCTTTCAAAGGTGCTAAATAATAATAGAAAAATAGTTCATCTAATCTATTGACATCATCTCTGACCAGTGTTTTGCGCATTCTGTCCGAAACGCCTGTATTTACATCTTCGTTAAGCCAAACGCACTAAATGGGCTTGTGTGAAGTCACAACCCTCTTCACACCCGGCAGGAAGCTTGTTAGCTTAGTCTAGCTGGAGCTAACAAGCTAACAAGCTCTTCATTCAGCGAGTGTCATCAAGTTTGTGCCTTTTTCTGCGTGCAAACCTTCAGTAAATCAGGCCCCATGTGTTTTATAAGAATTTCCTGAATCTGAATTTAAAAAATAGAAAATGAGTTAGTGTATGTATATGTAGATATGTGCACTTATATATCTTTATTCTGTTGTGTTCATATAGCGCAACAGAAGATGGACTATCACATTGCTGCTGGGATGCAGTTCTCTGTGGGAGACCGCTGCAAGGTCCGTGTGTTTTGGAGGGTAATGACATAAAAGTCTCTGCCCAGAAATGCATTGTTCATTGTGTTTGTGTGCTCTGATCACCTGAAGGTTTGTCTAGATGGAAGTGGGCGGGGCTACACTGCAACCATAAAGCAGCTGTCCACTGACAACGGCCTAGTGACGGTTTACAGTGAGGATTTTGGCCAAAAGTAGGTCACAGTATCACGCTGGATGCAGAAAGTACAGTGACACGTGCAATGCACAGTACTCCTTGTGTTCAATTTAAAAAAAAAAATTTTTTTTTTTCAGCGAGGTTCCTCTGTGGTCTCTCCGGTCTCCCACCAATGAACCCAAAAGCTGGAGCACTGTGGCCGGCCGGGAGAAGAGAATCAGCAATGGACACGGAGGTGGTTTTGCATGCGCTCACAAACACACAGACGGAAACATTGCATTAAAAAAAGATCTTGAAGTCATTTGAGTTTCCTTGTTCCCCTCTCAGACTGGGAGGACAGGGGCCGGGGCAGAGGCAGGGGGAAGCACATCCTGACATCCTCCTCGGCCTCACAGGCCACAGCGCTCGTCTCCAATGGCCGTGTGATGAAGCAGCAGTCGTGGCCACCGCACACCACTGGAGATGAGCAGGGAGGAGGGAAAACCAGGTTTGTGCCTTAAGTGTGTTGTTGTTTTCTTTTCTTTGATGTAGAAACCATTTAGATTACTCGTGCTTTCTGTTGCAAGGGCTACATGTTATATTATTTCACCACTAGGTGTCCTAGTTTTGCATCGTTTGTGCACAACACCACTTTCACCGCAGCCGCTGCATAGCGAGCACCTCAACGGAACACACAAGTATATCACGCAATCCTGGCTGTTTTGTGTTAATAGTCAAGTGACGAAGCAATTAGAACTGCTGGCCATGTTATCATGACATCATTTGCATTGAACAGTTTCTCTTCCCAGCTATTTTTAAATTGACACTGTGTTATTAGCAGCAATTGACATTGACATGATGGAGCAGGGCGACACGGTGGCGCAGTGGTTAGCGCTGCCGCCTCACAGCAAGAAGGTCGTGGGTTTGATTCCGGGGCCCGGACCTGGGACCTTTCTGTGTGGAGTTTGCATGTTCTCCCTGTGTCTGCGTGGGTTCTCTCCGGGTTCTCCGGCTTCCTCCCACACTCCAAAAACATGCATGTGAGGTCAATTGAATATTCTAAATTGCCCATAGGTGTGCATGTGAGTGTGAATGGTTGTTTGTCTCTATGTGGCCCTGCGATGAACTGGCGACTTGTCCAGGGTGTACCCTGCCTTCGCCCTAAGACAGCTGGGATAGGCTCCAGCAGACCCCCGTGACCCTAAATAGGAATAAGCGGGTATAGAAGATGAATGAATGAATGAATGATGGAGCAGCAGAACAGCACACACAGGGGGCGCTATGATGTCACTTTGTGCGGTAGACGTCGTGATGTTCCTACTTTCCACAGCACTGTGTGATTTCCTCAAGTCTATTAAACTGAATAATGCGTACAACCACATTTTCTTTTCAATCGTCTGCCTTCAATATTTAGGAGGTCTACTAGCACAGTGGACTCTTCCTTTGGTTTGACTGAGGAGCAACGCTTGGCCAAAGAGAAGGAGGAGAGGAGCATCGCTCTGGTGGAGATCCAGCGAAGAGATGAGCACAGTTTTCCAGCTCTTGGGGTAAGTTACAGAACACAGCCACACTGGGGACCCACAGACGGTGTGGTTTTATGGTGTGAGAACCCCAGTTGGTGATGATTTTCTTAGATTCGGACCAAAGTCAGAACAACAGCAAAAGAAGAAGTTCAAGGCATCATCTGCTATAAATCTCAGAGATGATGAGGCCATGAAATCATTTCATAAATAGTCTTGAAAGTAATTGACACCAACATCTTGACTCTTCTTCATTCTTTAGACCCCCACGGTGGGGGACGGAGGGAGAAAGAAAGCCATGGACAAGAAAAAAGCTCAGAGAACCAAGACGGTGCGTTTGCTTGCAGTCGGACTCTGCTGAGATATTTAGTTTTCAATCAAACAAATGCTTTGTAGAGATGAATTTGCAGTGTCAGAATAGTTGTTGTCTTTAAACAACATGGGGTGACTGTTCACTGGAACAGCAGTGTTGGCTGTTAACATAATGAGTAAATCATTTTTCTGTGAAAGTGGATCGGTGTATTAACATATCAAATTTTCCTGGTAATTTAAAACCCAATGTTGTACAAGTCCAGTCATGTGAGACATTTTTCATTATATGAATTAGGAGGATTAAAGTGATAATTCCTTTGTCATTCAATAGAAGAGCCCAGTGGAGGACATCCAGGCAGCGGCTCCTTCTGACGGCAGGCAACCCAGACCTGCCTCCCCTGCACCTGCCGCAGGCGCTGCCCCTCCCCCTGCTGCTGCCCCTCCTCCTGCCGCTGCCGCTGCCCCTCCCCCGACCGTCTCCGCTGCTTCCACCCTTGTCACTGAAAAACCTCCTGCTGCTGCGGCCGCCGCGGGCGACTCCAGTGACGCTCAGCTGAACGGAGCCCCTGCAGCGTCCAGCCCGGCCGTGGCCGGCGCCGCCTCCGCCGCTTCGACAATCAAACCCTCCTACGCATTGTCCGCCGTCCGGCCCACTTCCCCTCCCGCTGCGGCCACCGCTGCCACTGCCAAACCCTTGGCAGCGGCGGCAGCAGGGGGCGCCGTTCCTCTGAGCGGTCTGTCCCCCGTCTCCTTCCTCACGCCCGTCCTCCCCGTCGCCTCGTCTCCCCCCACCTCCGGCGCCCTGTCTTCCTCCTCCCCTCCACCTTCTTCCTCTTCCTCTTCCATTTCAGCGCTTCTGGCGAGATCAGTCGCGCTGCCTCCCCCGACTTTCATCGCTCCCGTTGCCCCCGTCAGCGCGCAGGGCTTCCTCCCTCCCAACTCCATCCCAAGTAGCTCTGTAGCACCTGTTGAGTTGCACTCCCCGGCCCCCCGGCCCCTCCCCTCCTCGTTGCCCCAATCCCTCCCCTCTTCAGCCCTGAGCTTCTCCTCTTCAGTCTCTTCGGTCCATCGTGCCGCTCGGGTCCACAGTGCTTCTTCAGTCTCAACGCAAACTCCCAGTAAGTGCATTTAACATAAAATAAAGTAAAACTTATTTTTACCCGCCACACCTTGGTTTTGTTGTGGCACTGAAGATAGTGGACAAATATGTGGAAAAACTGCCAGCAACAACTTTATGTTAAAGCGTGCATCATCGAAAATTTCATTCATCTCACAGTGAAAATAATTCAATTTTCAATGGTGCACACAGAGCATTTCTTTTTTTACCTTGTGTGTTGTTGGTCAACAAATCCTTTTTTATGACTGTTGTAATATGCTCTTTTTTTACCAGCAGGGGGAGTAAAAACACAAAGTTTCAGTAGCTGCATTTCCATTACAGTTTTTCTCAAAATAAAAGCGATACTTCTAAAATTTCGACAAAGTACAATTGTTATTTGCAGGTGTTTCCATTGAATGGTGTGAAGCGCATAAGCCGTAAATCTCGCAAAATCTCGTCTCGCTGGACGTCATTCTCGTAAAATCTCGTCCCGTGAGATTTACGAGAATTACGTTTGCGATCGTTTGTTTGCTGTCCAGAATATGTTTTTTTCTTTGATCACTTCCAGTTCTACCAGTTTCTACCAGTTTTTTTATATTGCGATATTTAGGTTTTGCACTATTCTAGGGGTAATGGAAACGCGGCTAATGACCTACACTAGACCTACACACACATTGCTGTCCATTTTTCACTTTTTTGTCTAGTTGCCTTGGCCCTGCACCTTTTGACTCTTGTTGTGTAGTTTGAGAGTGCTTGTTGTTTCCACTTAGCTCATTCTAGTGGCCCCACCACAAGCAAGATGGATGCTACTGGGAAGGTTTTCATGTTTGCTCTCTCTTTCTCTCACAGCTGTTGGAGCCACACCGGCTGCATCCCAGACCCCCCAGATCCAGTCCAAGACTCCGGGGTCTCTCCCACCGAGCCAGACCCAGGCTGCGGTCATCAGGGAAGACCCCCAGCCTTCCGCTGCTCCAAATCAAAGCACAGTGCTGCAGATGCAGCCTGAGACCAAGACTTTTCCCCAGCCCTCTCATCCTACGCACGCACAGCATCAGTCTTCGCTGCATGCTGAAGCCGCCTCTCTGCCTGAGACCCAGAGCCGTCAGTGTGTCCGCTCAGGTCAGGCCCCCGTCTCCCTCCCACAGCCCCAGAGCCTGTCTCAGCCCCACAGTAACCCTCCTCCAGATTCCTCCTACCACCACCACCACCACCACACGGCTCAGTCCACAGTGTCCTCCACTGCTGCTCAGCAGCTCCAACCCTCTGTTGTCTATTCTCATCCCTCCGCCTCCTCCACTCAGCTGCCTCTCCACTCCCAGATTCCCGCCAGACAGACGGATCAGCCAGAGACGGCACTCCCACCCGCCAACCCTCAGCCCCACCCTCCCGTCCCCCCTCTGCAGTCACCTCAACCCTCTCACCAGCCGCCTGTACTGCCTGCGCACCCCCCTCCTCCTCTTCCTTCTTCTTACCCTCAGTCCATCCCAGGGGTTGTTCCTCTGCAGCAGCTGTCCCAGCTCTATCAGGACCCCCTGTACCCTGGCTTCCCCCAGGGGGAGAAGGGCAGCGTGGCGCCCATTCCACCGTTCTCCTCCTGCAAGTTTGGGGAAGACTTGCCCCAAGGTGAGAGAGATGTGTTTTGAAAAAAACAAAAACCTTTTTAAGGGAGAAGATGATTGGAAGTTTTTCCATGATTGTGTTTACTGCTTAAGACTTTAACTACAGATGCACAGATACCACTTTTATACAGAACAAGTAGGGTATGAGTACTCGCATTTCAGTACTCACCGATACCAAGTATTTAATAACGCCATTAGACATTACAGAATTTTTTCCACAGATGTTCTGTTATTTGAACAACATTCCTCAGCATGTTTTTTCCAGAGAACATGGCCAACTGTCACTAGTTTCACTGCAATATAATTTTTTTTTAACAAAATTGTCATATACATACATATACAACTGGTATTAGTGTTGTGATATCGGCACATATTTTATGAGTACGAGTAGAGTACTCAAATAGTATCGATACCCAATACTGGCATCAGTACCGGTGCATCCCTGACTTTAACCATGCAACAGAGAAGTAAAGGCATATTCCAAAGAAAAATAAATTTGACATGTGCAACGTAACATACTGTACATGTAATTATGATTCAATCAAGACGTAACCATTTATTATGTTTCTCCTCCTCCGCAGATAAAAATGTCCTAAAATTTTTCTACAACTTGGGTGTTAAGGTAAGACTAAGAAAAATGTTGCACTGAAGCCAAAATGATAAAAACTGAAAAAATATAGTATAGTATATATAATACTGTTACCGATAAAGGTTTCATAAAATGTCAGTAGTATCCTGTATGTCTTTTCAAGCTGTTTCTTTGCTTGAAGAAACTGACCTCTACATTCCTGCCCCCCCCCACCCCCCCAGGCCTACTCCATGCCCATGTACCCCCCATACATTTACCTCCTCCCTCTGCAGCAGACTCACACCATGCACCCGCGGGGGCCGTCCCGCTCCCCTTCCCCCACCCCCACCCCCCAGTACTCCTCCACCGGCCACCACATCCAGCACCAGGAGGCCTACCTCCACCCACAGTACCCTCCGCCTTCTCTTCCCTCTTACTTTGAGCAAGGCCCGATAGCCCCCCAGCACGGCGAGGCGTTCCACTCGACCAGGTACCCCATCACCGCGCCCTCGCCGCAGCAGCAGCAGCAGCAGCAGCAGCAGCTGCCCTGCCCCTCGCTGCCCTGGCAGCACCAGCAGATCCCCCCACCCAGCAGCTCAAGTTTCTCAGTTAGTTATCCCAGCCCCACTCCACACTATCCAGTCCCCCAGCAGTTTCCTCAGGGCTACCACCCCAGTCAAGGCCCAGGACTCCCGCTGTATCCCACAGGTGTGCCAACGTACCCCCACACCACGCAGGGTTACCAGCCATCGCCGGCTAGAGTGCACGAGGAGCCGCAGGTGAACCTGGAGGCGCTGGAGAAGAGCCAGCACGCCTGTGGACCCGCAGACACAGTGCAGAGCGCTATGGCTGCCAGCTTGGTTAACAATAACAGCAGAGCAGTGGTCCTTCCTGGTTTTGGTATGAAGAACTTTTTTTTTTACTGTTATAATATGGCTTGATTTTATGTTGTTTTTTTGTTTTTTTACCAGCAGGGGGAGTAAAAACACGGTTTGTAAATCTTTAAAAAAAAAAATTCCTCCCATTTCAGCTGTGAAGAAGGATCCCATAGAGAGCGCAAGTAGAGCCGTCTTGCTGGTAGACCCAACACTCAACAGCAAAGCCATGGTATGCAACACACACGTAGATGTAATTGCTGTAGTAGTTGGTTAAATGTAATTCGCATGTCGATTACAGAAGTGGTAGTGGTAGTATCCATTGGAAAAAATAATCAATGGAAGGACTAAAAGTGCCAAAATTGTGTGTTGCAGTTCATCATGAAATAATTTCTTCACAGATAAAATAAATTCATAAATCACTGCAACACAGGACCATGAAATAATTAAATGGTGAAATAATTATTGTTTTGTCCATAAAAAGTGTTTTAATGAATTCATTATTTGCATTATAACAAATGTATGTATTTAAATCTATTTTTAACAAATATTGCAACAAATATTGTCTGTTACAGTATTTGTCTGTTTTTGTTCTTTTGGAGTCTTTAGTGAACTATGAATCAGTGAATTATCTTTTGCTTGGCCTGCTTATTAGAATGCGTTATACAAAAACGCACTGTTCTTGGAACGCGTTGCCCTTTGTGACGTCACAAAGGTCACGCAACAGTAGTTTCATTGAATTGATTTTTTTCCCCCTTTTTCTTTCAGCTCGTGTCAAACTCTGTCATGAAGGACGTCGTCGTCGCCGCCATGACAACCGTAAAGTGCAGCAGCAGCAGCAGCAGCAGCAGCACACCTGGCTCTCCCTTACACCACGAGCTCCTCTCCAAGGCGGCCATCGACAGCAGCGTCTCCCGTGGCTACCAGGGCCACCAACAGCTGCTTCATCCTGCCAACACGTACCCCTCGCTGGGGGGCCCAGAGCCCAGCCTGATGGGTTACCCGCCCACTGTGGCAGCGCCGACGTCCGTCGGCTGCAACACAACCGAGGACTGGGAGGAGGAGACGCAGGGCAAGCAGACGAGGCTGAACCACCGAGGAGGAGCGAGGAGGAGCTACAGAGGAGGAGGGAGGTGGAGGGGAGGCTACGACCTACAGAGGGGGTCAAACAGGAAGAGGTGTGAGGGAGACGCAGGGCCTCCGTTGAGCTACACCCATTATAACTCCTCCTACAGGGGGAGGGGCAGGGGATTCTAGGCGGAGACTAAATTAGCTTTTTGAGCACTTAAGGAAGCATCTTTCCTCCCACATGGCCATTTGTCTCCGTTTGACATCTTTTGTGTTTGTGTGTCCCCGGTCCTCTCTTGCTAAGAAGGTCGAAAGCTCGCCTGGCTTCAAATTTGGGTTTGACGATGGGGAAAATGCTACTTCATCATTGTATGCATTTGAAATACTACAGAATGAACATAAATGCAATCAAATTTCTCTCATATAATCTCCCTCTTGGCAAGGTTGTTTGTGCTGCATGTTTGAATGCTAAGTTTACAAGTCGGCCACTTGTGAAAATGTGGCGAGCAGGAAACGGCTTGAAAGTGTCTGCTGACAATTCTGAAGTTTGAAGCAAAGCTGCTCTGGAGTTGATACGTCAGGAAAATTCATTTAGGATCTGTTATCACTGCGTTTTGAGGCTTTTAATTTGACGACGCTCCTGAGTTAATAGGTTAGGGTTTGACAACATTCACCATGTTCTCATCTGTCAGCTCCTTGCTGAAGCTGCTGCTAGTTGGTTTGTCCTTGTTGCAGCAGTGGCAATGCTGGGGAACAGTTAACAAAGCAGCGTTTGAACAATTAGTGTCTCATTATTACCACGTGTTCTGTGTCAAGCCCACTGTGCCACAGTGCGTTTCCAAGATTTGAGCTAAGATCTTCTGTCTTCTGGCTATATTTGCATATTTACTGTCAAGTTACAAACGTTTCTCTCGTCATTTTTCAAACACCGTGGAGAAATTTAGCAAGGCTGTTCATGTAATTTTAACAAACCTTTAAAAATGGACTAAAAGATATATTGGCAGTTCAAACGTACGTCCTGAAGTTGAAGGTCGTCATTTATCCAGCTTCAGTCAGAACCTTTAATGCCACTGGAGGTAGAGAACAGGCAACATAAGGAACACAACAATGTTTTAACACGACAGGATGATTTGAAAGCACCTTGTGCCTGATAAAACTACAATACATTAGGCGGGCGGGATTGGGACGCAGGTAAAATGCGTTACTTGAATGTACTTGAGGTTGTTTCTTTACCTTTTTTTAAATATTGTTTGCTGCTGTGTTAATGGCATTTTTTGTGTCAACGTATTTGTTTTCCTCGCCTACATCAGTTATCTGAGAAATTTTGCTGTTTTCTTTTTCTTCTCAGTTTGTGCGACACTGCTGTACAAAGGCAGGTGTCACCCATATTGAATTTTTTTTAAGTGAGTAAATAAAGTTTTTGTTCAGAATTGTTTGCTTTTTAGTCATTTGTGGCATAAACTGATGAGCCTGAACATGTGACTTGCACATGACTTGTGCAGGGTGCCTTGTTGTGCCCGTTTTCAATGGGATCATCTAAATTAAATCATCCATAAACAAACGAGCTCACAGATTTTGTGCTTTTATACAGCCTCCTGCTCCTCCTTTATCTTCATTGTTTTTTCTTCTTTCTTTTCAGTCGGGTAGAAATCTCTCAGAAGTGTTGCCACTAATCCATGAGAATATCTGTCCATTTTATGTTAACAGGCTGATTCCTAAAACCTGGCAGTGCACAAACACTGAAAGGAGAAGCATTCAAAAGAAGTTAAGGATGGACTTCACTGAGAAACTTTGTTAGAGAAAATTGCTTGGGATTAATTTCTGATAATATACTCATTGTGTATTAAGAGCTCACCCCGTGTCTCAACTCTTTACTGAACTGTAGCGATTCTTTGTCTAAAAATCACAAAAAAAGACACAACCTTTTGAATCAGAGATCTGTTTATTGTCATTTCTTGTAAATGCAAGAGTTGTTAAAGTTTGCTGCTTAATGTTCCGTGTCACTGGCTTGAGAATTCAGCCCACGTGTGTTTGGACTGACAATACAGTGCACTTGGAATTTCCAACAATTCACAACATGGCTGACTTCTGAGCATAGCCCAGTACACAAAGGCTGATGGGTTTTCTTCTTCTTATTCTTTTTTTTAATATATATAACATATATGATGTTTGCTGAAGGCAGCCAGCTTTGTCCTTGTGGTCGATGCTGCACCGGGTATAGCACAAAATGACGGTTGGTCTTGCAGATGGTCAGTTTAATCGTCCAGGAAGAAATAGTTTCCACTCTTCTTCTGTTCTGTGTCCTGGAACAAAGATGACAAAGACACGAGGAAGAAGGTCAGTGTCTCTTCAAACTGACCTGACACAACAATCAAACCTGCTTTGGCAAATGACAATTGTTGGAACTATATTTATTAACCCCGACTGAACCTATTGAGTGTGAATTTGTTCATCGCCACCTTGATGGAATTGAGCTTGTTGATGCGAGGCCTGAAATTGTTTGGGTCCCTTCTGAACGTGATCTCCAGCAGCGACAGGAAGCGGTTCATCCCGGCCAGCAGACTCTGGGGACTACGGGGAGAAATTCCTTGTTACCACCAAGAGAGATTTATATGGTGTGCGGTTGCAATTTGTGAAGTTTCGGCCGGCTCTTACGTGTTAGCTGCGGTGCTCCTGGAGGGAATGCCGTCAAACACGATGACTCTGTCGGCCAGGTATGTCGCCATGATGAAGTCGTGCTCCACCACAAACGCCGTCTTCTTGGCGTGGAGGATGTACCTGAAACAACAAAAGAGGGGTGTTGGCCCAACTGGACAGCACTGCACCGTGTGAGGGGAGGAAGGAGAAGGACGAGCACCTCTTGATGACCCTGGCGGCCATCAATCTCTGCTCGGAGTCCAGGTAGGCCGAGGGCTCGTCGATCAGGTAGACGTCGGCTGGTTTGCCCAGACACAGCGTGAGGGCGACTCTCTGCAGCTCACCACCAGACAGGTTCTGCACCTGGAAGCGGAGGGATGAGGGAGGATCGTCTTTAATCGCCGGCTGCGGTTTCCAAACTGAGAAGCCACCTCGTGCCTCGCCACGCCTCCTCACGTACGTCCTGGTCTATGATGCTCTCAATCTGCATGGGCTTCATGACGTCGGTGATGAACTGTGGGTGGGTGTAGGCGTCTCGGATCTTCTCGTGCAGAAGAGCTCTGACGCTGCCCTGTACAAACCAATGGCGCACTTTTTTATTAGATTGGATGTAAAAACTTTTTTTTTTATGCAACATGCTGTGCCAGTCTGTGAGGAAAATAAACACTCCCCTCAGTCAAATTTTAGAACCCATTGTGACCCCCCAGTTAAACAGTTTGCCCAACCCTGGATTAGACGCACCTTAAATTTGGGGCTGATGGTCTGAGGCTTGTAGCTGACGTTCAGGATGGGAACCTCACCTGCGAGGCAAAGGGCACGTCAGCATGCGTGGCAATTTGTGTTGCTGCCCATTTGCGAGCGCTCAGGACGCGACACTCACCTCCTCCGTCAGATTTAAGGCCTCCTGCCAGCATCCTGATGAAGGTCGTCTTCCCCGTGCCTGGAAACAAGAGTAAAAACATCTCAAACATGCTCGTGCTCCAGAAAGCAACGCCTGGAAATCTAATTGAGGTCAATCTAACAACAAAAAGGAAAATAAATGTAATGACCAGAATCTAAAAGCTTAGGAGGAGGATTGAAAGCCTTAGAAATGCAAATTTGTGTGAAATCCTCCTTTACTTGTGACGGACATCAGGCAGAAAACTCACCATTTTCTCCCAGCATCACCATGATCTCAGAGTCGGTGAACTCTCCACTTTTGATCTCCAGTGTGAACTCGCCCATGGTCTTCTTCATTTCTGGATACTGTGCCAGGACAGAAACACGAGCCACAGCAAGTCATGTCTGAACTGAGGCTTAATTACAGCAAGAGGAAAAAAAGCAACTACAGCAGGAAATATAAGGAAGGAACATAAGTGAGGATGCGGACTGACCTGGTAGTGCCTGAGTCGCTTCACCTCCTCCTCATTGGCCGTCTCAGCCACCTTGAAGACCAATGAGGTCTCTCGAAACCTGAGGTTCTCCGTGGGGACGTAGCCGTCCAGGAAGATGTTGATGCCTGAAATCAGACAGAGTCAAAGATTGTGAATGTGCTCTGTGATGCGGTCACGTGGTCGGAGTCAGTTTGGAGCGCACCTTCCCGGACGCTGAAGGGCATGGTGACGACGCCGTAGGCGCTGGGGACTCCGTACAGACAGCAGATGAAGTCCGACAGGTAGTCCAGCACGCTCAAGTCGTGCTCCACCACGATGATGTACCTGTAGCAGACAAAAGGGAAAAAGTTCTGATGATGAGTATTTTTCTTCTTCCTCCTTATAGAGTTCAAACAGCAGTCTGCACAATCCTAATCCAGCCATAATCATTTCACCAGTCGTGTGCCAAAGTAGAAAACATCAAACATAAATCTTTACATTTAGTAGTGTGAACAGGTTTTCTCATTAGCTGCGTTTCCATTATCCCTAGAATTACGGAAACCTAAATATCGCAATAAAATACCGGTAATGCAAACACCTAAACTTCGAAAAACCTCTAAAAGGTTTTGACGCTCTCATGAGGTGGTTTTTCAGATGTATCGATACAAAGGTATATCGCAAAAGTGTCATGGAAACACTTTTGCGCATTTACGTGTCACTGAACGTGACATACAGGGGTCACGTGACCAGTTCACTTCAAGTGAAAATGGCTCGTTATGTTCGGATGTATGGACGGAGGAGGAGACGGAATTGTTTTTACAAGTAATCAAAGAGAAAAATACAACAAGCCTTCTTGATGGCAAACGAACGTAAACAAACGATCACAAATGTAATTCTCGTAAATAAATTACATCCTGCGAGACGAGATTTTGAGAGAATTACGGCTTATGCGCTTCACGCCATTCAATGGAAACACCTGCAAATCGCAATTGTAATTTCATTTATTTATTTTATCGCTTTTATTTTGTGAAAAACTAAAAGCAGTTCTCTCTATTTTCCCCCTACCTGTCTGGCGTGATGAGTGAGCGGATGGTGATGGCAGCCTTCAGCCTCTGCTTCACATCCAGGTAGCTGGACGGTTCGTCAAACATAAAACTGCAGCAGACACAAATGTAGCAGAGAGAGTTGGTATTTAGAGTCTGGCTCATTGTTGTGTGTGTGTGTGGGGGAGGGGGGGTGACCGTGATGTCCGAGCCTCCTCACATGTCGGCCCTCTGGATGCAGACGACGGCGCAGGCGAATCTCTGCAGCTCCCCGCCGGACAGATCCTCCACGTTCCTCTCCCGCAGGTGGCTCAGGTCTGACCCAGAACAAAAAATGAGCACATAAATCAACAAACAAAAAAAAGATGCAACAGAGGCTCAGAGTTTAGGCAGTAGGGTTCCTCTCTGAACACACTTTAAGCATGAGAGCCTGTTCTGTCAGAAATCAACAGGTTTGGAACTCACCGAGCTGTCTGCAGACGAGGGTTTGAGTGTCTGTGTCATCTTTCCTGCTCAGGATTGCCCCTACTGACCCCTGCGGACAGACGTGGGCTATTACAACTGGTCTAAAAGCCACTGCTACCTCAGCGGTAACGCACTGGGCTCACTTACCTTGACTGTCTTTGGGATCTGGTCGACGTACTGCGGTTTGACGATGGCCCGCAGGTCGTCTTCCAGGATTTTGGTGAAGTAGTTCTGAAGCTCAGAGCCCCTGAAGTAAGTCAGGATCTCCTGCCAGTCTGGAGGATTCTGGAACACAACACAGAGCAGCCGTGTAAAATAAACATTCACAAAAACAACACGCAAAATAGGAAGCAGTGAGGTTAGCGGTGAGAATCCTTAAATTACAGCAATTGTAAGGCTGGGAAAAAGGATTCAAGTTACTGTACTGTTGTTGAATGTTCATCATCACATCCACTTCACTAAGATTTCCAACCAGATTTCTCTGCATCACAGTAATACATCGTCACTTTAGATTTTTATGGTTAATTCCAATATGACAAATCTCAAAGGTTTCATTCTTGCTGTTTTCAATATCAGTGGACAACAAAAATTACATATTATAATCTGAACAGATCATGTGAGTTCAGGTGAACTTCAATTTTAAGTCAATGTGCAAATTTGGTGGTGAGCTTATGGTTAACAAAAAAAGAGAAAAAAAAGCTCCAGTTTCAATCCACCAGAGAACGTGGCAGCTGTTAACAGCAACGCTCTTTATCTCGCCAGCACAGCAATCATGAGGTCATGTGACCTCTATACAAACATGGCCACCTCGGTCTTCCAAGTTGGACAAACTCACATCGTATTTGCCCAAGTTGGGTTTCTGTTTGCCTGCTAAGATCTTCAGAGCTGTGGACTTGCCGATACCGTTGGTCCCCACCAGTCCGAGCACCTCACCGGGCCTGGGGATAGGCAGCCTGCACACAACCACATACACACACAAATATATATTTGAATACAGTTTGATAATAAGCGTTTAAGTACAGCCAAGGGTCATTTAAACAGCATTGCTGGAGTTGCAGGAGTCCTACCGGTGCAGTTTAAAGGAATTGGCACAGTATCTGTGTGTGGTTTCCTTCTCCAGGTTGCTGGGCAGATTAACAATTGACAACGCTCCAAATGGACATTTCTGTAATGAAAAATAGGCATGATGAAAACCAGAATGAATGCAGTCCCAAACAAGAGGACAACAGGTTCATCCAGGTTTGGTTGACTGGAAGGGGGGGGCGCATTACCTTGATGCAGATGCCACAACCTATACACAGAGACTCTGAGATCCAGACAATCTTACTCTGTGGGGTCACCTCGATACACAGTTTGCCTGCAACCAACATTCAGAAGCTGTTAGAGCCATGCACATCGGTTTTGCCACGACGTGTTTGGAGAGCAGTCGCACCCACCCATGCGGACCACCGGGCAACTCTTCTTGCACTCCTGACGGCACTTCTTGGGCTTGCATTTGTCATGGTTGACGATGGCAATCCTGGTGTTTTTATCCGCCATGGTGGGGGCTGGGATGACGGACGCTGGCACCTAAGGAGCTGCGCAAGAAAAGGGCCACAACTAGTGATGTTACGAGACGTGCAGAGGCTTCGAAGCGTGTGTCGAGTAATGATGGGGGCGTTTCCGCGAAGCGCGTATCGAGGCTTGCTTCATTTAGGGGAGGAGCCAAAAATGATGACGTCCGAAGCCTCGCTGCCCGGCCGTACCACGTGATTGCTTCGGGAAGTGGTTCAGATTTTGCCGCAAGGTTTAACGGTTTATATAGACCCATCAGGCTCCATTCAAAATGGGGGTTATTGTAGGAGAGTTGCAGTCAGTTGAGATTTGGAGAGAGTTTGGATTACTAGATTTTGGATAGCGTTTATAGTTTGGAGAGTTTGAGACTAGATAGCGTTTAGTTTGGAGATAGTTTGGAGAGTTTAGGGAGAGAGTGAGGAGAGGATAGGTGATAGGATGGAGCCCCCTGTCCTGTACATCAATGTCCAAGTTACACAAGCATCTATGCCAGGGGTGCCCATTACGTCGATCGCGATCTACTGGTCAATCGCGAAGGTAGTTTGGGTCGATCGCATAGAAAGAGAGAGAGGTCCGCGTCAATTCCAGCAGGTAGAATCGTTCAGGCAGGAAGTCAATGATTAGAAAACACGGTGGATCTGGTTGATTTTGGTCATAATGTACGATGTGCTGGATTTTGTTTTTATATGTGCTGTGTTTTACAGTGAAATATAAATGTGACGTATCGGCTTCGGCACTGTTCAGATCAAATAAAGTAGACGTAAAGCAGATTTCATTTTACATCTAGGTGGATCTTTTTGACTTGGTCATTTTAAAAGTAGCTTGCATGTTGAAAAAGTGTGAGGACCCCTGGTCTATGCCCTTTTCCAAGTTCCACAAGCACTTTCACTGCCATCTGCCTGATTACACCCATGCCCTTTTCAGAAAAAAACTGCACAACCTGCCACATTCGAAAAATGTATTATACACATATTATAATTTATGTCCAGAAATTATTTGGTCATACATTTTTTGCAATTCATAGTCATTCCCAACAGACATAACAGACACAAACAATGCATCACACATGTGGTTCAGACACAGCTTGCCTGTGATTGTACATTTGGCCTGTAGGTGGTTTTGTGTGCACATGAAGCTTTGAGAAATGAACCCTTTCTCGAACCAGTTGGCTCAAGTGGTTCAATGCCTCATGAGGCTTCACCTCACCATCACTAGCCACAACCATTTATTTGGCTTATCATCATCATCATCGTTTTTTTTTTGTTGAAAAACTGATTAGACAATGAAGTGGATTTAATTCAGAGGGTGAACTAACATTCTAACAGAGTGTGCGTCGCACGCTGTTATGAAAACCTTTTGAGTCTTGCATCATTGCAGTGTGGCTACAGTTTAGGGTGAAATTAGTGAACTCGGACCTGCGTCCTCTGTTCACTCTGCTGAAGCAACACATTTTGAACAAAAAAAGGCACACACACACACACACACACACACACACAGCCTTTGATACCAACAATGGGCTACCGCAGGCTAACAACTCACACACCCTGAACCGGTGCCTGCCCGGGTCAACCAGTCTGCCTACAGACTGATAATGGCTGTTTCGGGCCCGTGGAGGATGACCGAACCGGCGCTGCAAGGCGGACAGGACAGCGCGTTAGCGACCTTTTGGAGGAAGTCGGAGTCACCGCGAAGCCCGTTCGTTTAAAGGTCTGCGGTGTTCACGCAGCCTCTGGACTGAAGCACATGCCTTGAGAGCAGCGGAGGAGAGGCCGTGACCCGATCACCGGCATCGCCCTTGTCAACACAGCCTCCATTTAGCACATCACAACAATGTTGATTTCAAATCATAATAATGTAATCCAGATGGCGAATTCTGTTTGTCCCTTAAAATCATAAATCACCTTAACCCGCAAACGCAACTTAGCGGGCGATCGCGATCGGCATTGAGGCAGCTCGATGCTCCAACAACCTCCACATTCATGAAACATAAATACGTCATAATCGTCCGTTAATTGGATGGCTGACAAAAAACACTGGCTGGAGTTAAGTGTTTTTATTATGCGGAGAATATCTAAATTTCGTTCTCTGTGGGATTACATTTGAGACCTCAAAATGCTATCTTTTCGGCCTCTTGGCCCGCAACAGTATCTGTGTTAAAACTGAACTGACACGCCAGTGATCGACTCTTTCTTTGTGTTCTTCTACGAGTCGACGAGGGCACTGCTCGGCCAGAGTGCAATCGAGGTTACATCTTTGGAATTGTCGATGCTATTTACCGTTAGCCTTTAGTTAGCGCCACATTACACCGTGTTAGCAGCGAAGGCCCTCTACTTTGACAGCTGTGGACCTGCGCTAGTTTTACGGCAATAATATGTAATCAAGATCACAATCTGAAGTGATAAGTTAGTAAACTCACCCCTCTTCTGCTTCCGACCACCAACGGTCAAGAAATGTGGTAATAACGACGTATAGTAACAAAGTATTGAGGGTAAAACTTAGTTTTTTCCCCAGCAACGTGTTCTTTCCGAAAGCCGACAGGAAAGATGGCGGGAGACGCGCACATAGTATGCGACGGTGATCGTGACGTCAACAAAAAGCGACACATATTCAAAAGTGGGAGATTCGAACAAGCGGTTGTTGCCAAATAAAACCGCTTTTTAAAGGATATAATGTCAAGCCACCACACCGGACGGTTTGAAACATCATCATAAATCCTCAAGCCAACATTAATGTGAGTTCAGTTTTTCCCCATCTTGAATTTAGTGATGTTTGTCTGTTTTGTCAGACAGTAGTGTTAGCTTTTAGCTGCTATTTTTGGACCTTCATTAAATAAAAACGTTTGTTCAGTAGTTAAATTCAACTGAATACTTCATGTTTTAGCTGTAGTTACTGACCAACATTCAGTAGCCCATATATCTACAAATCAATTTCTGGTTGTGTTAGTTAATAACAACGGGACTTTATCAAATGTAATTAACTTTTAAGAATTTCTCATTTTGTAGCATGTTCATTACTAGACATTGACTTTGACTCAACGTTGTTGAGAGTGATTCTCACATCCACTGTTCTTCTGTAGTTAAACGATGGCTACGCCGAGCAAGACACCACCTGGTGCCGACCCGAAGCAACTGGAGCGGACTGGGACGGTCCGGGAGATCGGCTCCCAAGCAGTTTGGTCTCTCTCCTCTTGCAAACCTGGTTTGTTCCAAACGTCTGTCATTAGTGTTGTGTTTTACACGATTCTGTTGAACTTAGTCTGAGGTGATGTGACTTACTTACAGGTTTTGGAGTTGATCAGTTGAGGGATGACAACTTGGAGACTTACTGGCAGTCAGATGGATCGCAACCTCATCTAGTCAACATACAGTTCAGGTAACATTATGTCTTGTTTCTTGACTGCAGGGGCTTTGACTACTCTGATAATCTATTTTGTCTGTCTAAAGAAATCCGACATAACATTGACAAAGTGCCTTTTCAAGACAGGCAATATATCCTAATCTTTTCATCGATGATGCACCATTGTCACCAATGTATTTTATTTTCTTGTGCAGGAGGAGAACAACAGTAAAGATGCTGTGCATTTATGCTGATTACAAATCAGATGAGAGCTACACACCCAGTAAAATCTCAGTTAGAGTAGGAAATAACTTCCACAACTTGCAGGAAATCAGGGTAAGAAGTCTTGGCAATATTGCAATCTAAATTCTCCTAGGAGCAATTCTGTCATCCCTCAACTCTCTTCTTGTCTCTGCAGCAGTTGGAGATGGTTGAACCCAGCGGCTGGATTCACATTTCCCTCTTAAACCAGGTAAGACAACAAATGAACAACACTTCTATATATATATATATATATATATATATATATATACATATGTATATGGTGCAAATATGGCTAAAATTTTACTTTCTACATGTTTTTTGCATTTTACTCCTATTTGCTTAATAAAATCATGCATGCATGATTTTTTTTTTGTGTTGTGTAGAGCCTAATTTTTACACTGTGATGCAAATTGCAACCAGCGAGTTTTGCAAGTTTATGTAGGTTTGTGACTGGATGAACAAAAATCACAAAAGTAATAATATTATAATAATAATTATAAATACAATAGGGTCTTCCGCTGGCTCAGTCCCTAATAATAATAATAATTGGTTGTGTTATATTTCTCTTTTTGTCTCTCTCTTTTAAGCGTACAAATGAGCCCATCAGTACCTTCATGATCCAAATTGCAGTCCTTGCCAACCACCAGAATGGAAGAGACACGCATATGCGGCAGATCAAAGTCTTCACTCCAGTCGAGGAGAGCTCCATAGGAAAGTTTCCACGTTGCACCACGGTAGACTTCATGATGTATCGAACAATCAGGTGATTTGTATCAACCCGTGGCTCATTTTTACAGAGCTCTGGACCAGGAAATTTCAGAAAGTTACAAAAAGTTTGCAGTAACCGGAGAGTTATGGCACAGGCTGATTTGTGTAGCTGTTGAAATTTGATTTATTTTGATGTGATGCAGATATCATCAGATATGTAGATATGTGATTTATCAATTAATCTATCTTTACGGACTTATCATTAAACATGACTTTTAAAAAATAAATATTGTGTTTGCATTTTACATTTTATGATGATTTTGTGTAAGACTGAGTTGAAAAGTAAAATACAGAAAATGTCATTTTTCCACTGTGGGGAAAAAAATGCAAATGTTTGCCCTGCTAAGGTGACCAGAAGAATGAGTGAAATGAGAAATATGAGAAATGATTGTTGACTTAAAATCTATCCAGCCACTAGGTGGCAATATGAGGTGCACTTTATATAAACCGACAATTTTTTTTTAAGAAAATGAAAAGACACAGACAAGACAACACAATACACAAACATACTGTAATCAATGTCTGGTTCAATGTAAATGAAATAAAATGTTATTGTATATGTTTTAATGAATTAAGCATAGTAGTACTCTAGTAATGTATACTTACACATACACATTTTTATCAGTAATTTGTTTTTGTTTTTTTAAACCAACCAAAAACCACTTGTGCTTGTTCTTTACACACTCAAAAAGTCACACACACATCTTCCCTCAAAAAGTGTAATTTGTTGCAGATAGAGTATGCAGTTTTTTCAATCAAAAGAAATAATATTGCTGGCATTTCATTTTGTCGTGTAGACATTTATACATTTAGAAGAGAGGTCTTCCTTGCAATCCTGTAAGGAATACAGGGGAAACGGTACTGCTAGGACGACGACTACTACTACCACAACTAGAAGAAGTACTGATAATAGTATACGATTACTACTACTAATAAGACATTTTATTAATAGGTGCCTTTCAGGCTGTGGTCCCCATACAATGAAAAAGAAAATTTAAACATATAATCAAAACCACAAAAGATAGACAAGAAACAGGTTAAAATGCAATTTAACTCATTGACGAAAGCATGATGGATTTTTGATTATTATATTTTATTTTATTTATATTTCATTTCATTTTTCTATCGGCACCCAGACTGTATCTGAACACTTTTAGTAAATATCATGTAAACTAAAAATTGGTGTGTCACCAGACCTAATTCATTGGACAAACAATGATCCACTGGGTAATCTTGTTCAGTGTGACAGATAATAAATAAATAAATAATAAAATATATAAAAGGATGATGGTGCAATAACATTAATGAGGACAAATCGTTAAACCTAGCTAGATATGATAAGAATACTAGTAGATATCAAACCAAGGCACAGTCCTTCTAGATTAGGAGGGTTAGATAGGACACCATGACACATAGCAGCATGCAGGCTAATGAGTGCCAAATGACCAGTTGTCTCTCCCCATGTCACATTGATGATTTTGGCTTTGTATCCTCATAGATTTCTTGCCAACAAAAAGTCCCACATGTCTTTTTGAAGCCATGCCTTTTGCAAAGCAACACCAAAAAAAAGCACTTTGTTAGAACAGCTGTTTCAGTACTTAAATTCACTCCAAGGCAGCCTAACAGAGTTTGAACCAATATTTCGCCTATTTGGTAAATTATATATATAATATTTTGAAGTAAGTATCCGATACAGACTGTCCCGGTATCCACATGCCTACTAGCCTGAAGGCTTACAATAAATGTAAAAGGCAGCACCTGGTGACAGAGTTTCACAGAATAGAATATAATCGATGTACTTTATTGATCCCAAATTGGGAAGACCTGAGGACGAACGCAAACGAGTCATTTCCAATCGTAAACACTAGTGTGTTGCCTTCAGGGGCACTGACAGCCGTGAATGTCACTTTCCAGGGCTGTCATCACCTTGTTATCGCGAGGGTCGGCCCGACAGCGTGATGGAGGCGCGCACTCAAAACTCACGTGATCGCTTACGCCAAAACTGCTCCGAAGTGAATCCTGCGACAGAGTGACGCTCCTCGCGCACTTCTGCGTAACAATCATCATCGCAACCTCGAGCACTGACCGCGCGCGGTGGTCCCCAAGAGCCTCCCCGCCTCCCTCCATCTACACCCCTGGCTCGTGCCGTGGCGTGCCCACCTCGGTGGGTCCTCGGCTTTGGTTGGCTCTCCTTGCGCTTGTCGGTCACGCGCGCGCGCGCGCGCACACACAAACACGCGCGCGCGCACACACACACACACACACACACACACACACACACACACACACACACACACACACACACACACACACACACACACTCTCCTCCCAGACGAGCATCATCACGAGAGGCAGAGGCGGCGTGACGCGCAGGAGGAGGTGGAGAGGGGGGCAGCAGCCTCTCTGGCTCTTCAGTGGCCGGTCACCGGCGTCTTCGACCGCGGGGAGGTTGAACGATGGAGCGGGACGCTGCGCAGCGCTGAGCGGTGCTCGGTGAGGGACCGACGACGGCGGCGTTGGCTCGCAGGTGTTTCCGACGCTCGAATTAGATGCCGCTCATTTGCCGCAGGCCCCGCCATCGTGACATCGGATACGGACTTGCGGCGGATGGGGTGACCGAGCTCGCTCCGCCGGGCAGGTCCCTGCCTTCGGACGCGGCCGGGGTGGGAGCCGCCTGCTCCCGGTTCTAAAGGGAAGGAAGGAAGGAGCGGCGAGGAGGAAGATGCAGACGGGGGAGGAGACTGCCGCCGCAGAAGAGCCCATTTTGGAGGAAGGGTCAGGACGAGAGCAGGTGAGGGAAGGACGCTCAACACGCTTGTTTGGCGTCTCGTCTCTTGTGTTTTCGCACGAAAACTGTGCGTGGTTTAGACTCGGGCACTCTGCAGCTTCCAAACAGCACGTCGCGCAGCCGACTCCTGCTCGTTCAGTGGCAAAACCTGCGTTTGACGTTGTTTTCGCTGGAGGGAGTCACGTTTTCTCCCCGCTCCTTAATGCCTGGTGCCAGTGCAAGGGCACCAAGCAGGAGCTTTGATGTGAATGGAGAGCAGGGCTGTGCTGTGTTTAGGTAAACACAGAGGGGAGGGAACTGACAAGAAGCTGAGACACGGTAGCGATGCGAGCCTGTGATGTGTTACTACTGGGTGAAGCTTGTTTCCAGTATGAGCGTTTGACACAGCTGACAATACTGGTGCACACTCAGCTCGTCCCAGCACACACACACACACACACACACACACACACACACACACACACACACACACACACAGGGAAAGAGAGAGAGAGCGCGAAAGAAGTATGACCACACTAATTACCATGAAACAATTTTTTGGTGATTAAACATGTACCGTGTGTTTTGTGTCCCAGGTTGTCTTCAGAGACAAATCCCCCTAAGAATCCTCCCTTGACGTCTAATATTTTTACAGTAAAGTTCTTGCAAAGAAAAATAGCTTGAATAGTTTATTTTTAGAACTTCCTTTTTCAGACTTAAAAGGTTGACTTGACCAAAAAGAAACAAACAAAAAACCTCCTTTGATCACCAGAAAAACAATTACTTTGCCCTCTGTTCACTTCTTTCCATTAAAAAGCTTGTTCTTAACCTAAACTGAGGCTTTTATGGTACATGTTCAATTCACTTGGAAGGAGATAATAATGCATTTGGCCATGAGATGATGAGATGATACATCCCTCACAGGAAGACTCGGTCCCCATTGTGGAGGTGTTGTCACGAACCCATGGGAGACACTGTATCTGTGCTGTATCAGGGCCATTTGTCGCACCACAAAAGCTCAACCCCCGAGAACCATTTATTTCACCACATTTCTCTATTAAGTGGTATCTAAAATATTGACTTTTTAATTTCTGGGAATTCTGAGCAGACACAGTAAAGATCTGAAATGACAATTTTGCAAACTAGTTCCCAAAAAGTATCTTGCTCAAGAGTGAGTATCAATAACTACACTTGGAGATGTCGAGGAGTGAACTGAACTGCATTGTTGCATGTCCCTACAAGTTTTGTTAGATTGTGTCTGAGTGATTGTATGCAATTGTCAAGTTTTGTTGTTGTAATCACAAACCTAGAATTGGGAATCTGTTCATTTTATCATCAAAGCACAGAGATCTCTCATGGTTGTGATGATGATGATGATGATGATGATGATGATGATGATGATGATGATGATGATATTAGCTGCTTAATTTATTGACTGGTGTCATTTTGACGTAGGTGACATTGATAAAACTTTCCTCTGTCACTAGTTTAATTCCACTAAGCCTTAATGTTGGTTGCAGCGGCCTCACTGCTCAAAGGTGTCTAATCTGTTTTAATTGAAAGGCCTGGATGTTTAATATGTGGAGTGATAAGGCTGCTAAATGATGGCTTTCACATCGTTCCTCTACTCTGCTGCAGTGCAGTCGCTGCCATATCAAGCAATGAATTCAGTCCTCGTCTGCCTCCATGCCTCCTCATTCTCTCCTTTCAGGCTGTTTCCTGTTTTAGATTTGTGTTCTGAGGCTCCATCATTCCCTCTCTGCTCTCTAAAACGCTAGCTCACTTTACTCAAGCCACTCCATTGGCGCACACATGCACAGGCTGTTCAGCAAAGTCAAAAATGTAGAGATTTTTCTTAACTAGTTTTTCATATTTTAGACTCAGACTCTCAGACTGAACAAGATTTCACTGGAGGTTTAGTGCTTGAGGCCAAATGAATCGACCCAGATTCTTTTATATTACAGGCAGTGAGTGGAAGCATGAAATCTGGGTATTGTTAAAGATGGCCGTGAGTGACCTTAAGTAGTCTGCTGCACCGAGTTTGTCCAAGCTGTAAACTGTTCTGAATCGTTAACATGCAAGACAGTTTGGATTAGTCACAGTAAACCAGGATGATTGTTTTTAAAATGTTACTTGCTGCACAGGAACATTAGGTAAAAGTCACATCAGAAATATGAGAATTTACATTTACACACCTCGTCTGAAAAAGATAAAAGTTTCAAATTACACCTTCCTATATTCTAATCTGATGCACAATTTAAATCCAACTGGTGGTATTGGTTGACCGCTGCTGCTTAATGTAGGTAATGATGTCTGTCTCAGTAAATCTACATAGTTTTATTGGTCAGTGCATACAAATCACACACTTTCAATTTCACAATCTTGAAAAAGTATATAATGAAGTAAACAAGTATTATTAATCCCATTAAGTTCAATAAATGTGATGTTTACTATCTGCTGTAAAGCGTCTAAATAGAGATAAGCTGTCAGCATCTTTCTCACTAATATTTATTATTGTTAGCCTGTTTTTTGTGGTTGTAGGTGAATAATTGTTTCTCCCTAATCACACTAGAAAAGAAAGTAATTGTACCAAACATGACTATTGGCTTTAGTGCAATGAGCTCATGATGACAAGTCATTTTTTCAAAGTGCTGACTGTGTGTTGCTGCTGTTGCAGATGACATCCGCAATGATCTCACTGTGTTGAAACGACTCTGTTTCTTTTAACATTGCACCGCAGGCTTCACTTTTTCCTGTCCTCACTTCCTCACTTCTTTTGCCACCCACATGCCACGATTGCTAATTATAGCCACTCCAGTTCCACCTAGCCAGCTGAATCCGTGTGAGCAGGCAGGGAGACGGAGCGGTGGATGTTTTTTTTTCTTTTCTGTCAGGCACTTTAATGCAAGGTGATTATTTAAACAAAGCCTCTGCCACCTCCTGTGCTGCTCTGCAGGAAATTGCAGACGTTCTAATGAAACGTCATGATTGTCAAACAGTTGCTGGGTGCAGCATCTCAAATGTTCGCCTCTTCGGTTTTTCTGTGTCATTTGCATTATTAAAGAGAGATATTTTTAGCGGCACATTGTTTCTAAATTGGTTTATACATCCACATATTTAGAATGGAATATATAAATAATGTGTATATATAATAGCTGGAGAAATTTTGACCAATGTTTTGGTCAGTTAAATCAGTGATTGCTAAATGTGATGTCTCCAACCAAAACTTGATAAAACAACTATCTGAAAAAATCAAGACACTAACAGAATTCATAAAAGAAACAAAAAATATTCCTTGATAAAATCTCTGGTGCTATTTCTAAAAATTCTGGCGGCATGCCATAGTAAGACCAAGAAGACTGGTTAAAAGATCCAGTTTGACCAGCAAGTTCATTATTTCAACGAGCTAGTCTCTAAATATGTGGTAGAATTGCATGACACATCGTATTACTGTACATTTATTGCTCCAAGACCAGGTTATAGAACACCAGGTTATACGCTGAATACAGAGGTGTTCACTGAGTGAAGCAAATCCTTATAATGTCAGTTGCAGTTGGAGGGAAAAACAGGGATACAGGGTGTCCTCAAACCTGCAAAAGCTCGAAAACAACCCCCCAAAACTTGCAGAACGAAACAAAACAAACCAACTTGAGATGAAGGCTGTGTTCTCTCCACATTTATATTTAATGACACAGAAAGCAAATATTTGAAGAGATGTAGACGTTGTCATGTGACAACTGCTAGTTCTGTGCAAACCTTTGTCCTAAGTGCTTTCAAGCCAAGCAGCCCAAACTTAAAGTGTGAAAAAATGAAAGCTGACACCCTTTCAGTCTGGGTGATAAAGGTTTCTTCTCATAATGATCTCAGGGGGAGCGAGTTCTCTTTTGATCTGTTACAGCCCGACACGAGAGCCGAGGCTCTGCGCAAATTGTGTTCGTGACACAGCCAAAAATCCACACTGGGAATCTGTTGTTTTTTGAGGAAACAAGTTGTTCAGTCAGGATGCATCCTGTTCAGTGTGGTAGTCTGGGTTAGAAATATGTTGGAACTCATTTATAATTGGAACATATCCAGGTAAGATGTTGAGGTCAAGGTGTTTTCTGTGCACTTTTTTGTGCATAATTAAGGTTTTACAAAAAAAAAAACCCACCATATTTTATAGTTTGAGGTGTTGTTCTTTGCTGAGTAACCTTGACAGAGTTATTATTTATTATAAATGTATTTATTTTGCAACACCAGTGATGGGCAAACTACGGCCCGGGGGCCAAGTGCGGCCCGTTAATCTTTTTAATCCGGCCTGCTGAACTTGAAGAAATGATCTTAATAGTAAGTCATAAAATAGCTTTATTTCATCCATTTTTTCCAACAGTTTTAATTGAATTTCAGTAAATAGCTAAATACCATGGGCCAGATTTGGTTGCAACTTTGCTTTGGTTCATTTTCAGTTGTCATTAAAATCACCATGTTTCTACATATCCCATGATAGATTTTTCCCTCTATGAAGTGGCTCACCAAAACACGCCATCCATCTGCTCCTGCTCCTCTGGCACATTTTACAACCCACTGTGTCCCCGCCAGTCAAACAGTTTGCCCACCCCTGTGCTACCCTGTTTGTTCCATATTCACGCCGAGGGAAATATCTGATCACATGATCCATATCTATGACTGCTGCAATTAAAGGCATTGCATTGATATAATTCTCATTGCAGAAAATCAATTGGCTGGTCTGTATGTTATGATCTGACTATGGTCCAGCAGTTGTGGTTTCTTTGTAAATGCAATTGGAATACCTAGTAAGTTTCAGACGATTCAAAAAACAAATGCATGAACGAGACTGGCTCTCCTGTTGTAGCTGGTGAGTTACGTTAGCGTACCACATTTTTCATTAGTATGAGCCTAATAAAAAAAGTGCTGGATGAGGGCATCGTGAACTGTAATGGTGAGGTTTCACCTCCAGCAGCATCTCGGCCATCTTCAAAATTGCCCCCGAGGCTCATATCTGACAAAGTGCCGTCGCTATAACCTGCGAGGGCCATTTCAGCCTGATGATGGATGTGGTGCTGGATGCACTGTTAGCGTGGCGCCGTCCCCCACTGGCGCAGTATAGGAGGAGATCTAATCTTTACCTGTGCACGCTGGAGCCGCTCATGCCACACGTTAATGTTCAGGATCAGGTAGTGTGCTGGGGTTTTTGTGCGCTGTGAAGTGAAAGAGGCAGCAGGTAATGGCAGACAGAGCAGGAGCTGGAGCAGGAGCAGAGGCGGCTGGTTTTGGCAGCAGGGCTCCCCGGAGAGGAGCAAAGTCTGCTGCTTGCTGCCGCCATCTCTTCACTGGCCCTCCCCGCCTCCTTTTTGCTTCCTTTCATACTTACATTCATGAAAAGTTCATGACCGTCTCCCTCGTGCTCCTCGTGCACCTCCCCTGCCCCCACCCTCCCTTCCTCCGTCCCTCCCTCGGCCTCTGCCGCTCCCTGCCTCATGCTACACTTTTAGCCCCAATCAATCCACTTAGGGAGAGACTTTCAGAGAGGATGTAACGGAGAGCAGACAGAGAGGAGGAGAGACTTGCATCGGGACCTGCGAGTAAATGCTAAAGAGGTGGGAGGGGAAGATTCAGGAAAGGAGATAAAAGATTACATAAGGAACGGAAAGGCGGATGCGCACAGAATGGGCAGACAGAAGAGAGGAAAATTCAAGGGGCACCTTTGGTATTGCGCATATGTTTTCAAATGAAGCGTCGGGCGGTTAGTCAAAAAAATGTCTTTTTTAATTATTATTTCTTTTTATTCTTGACATTTTCTCATGTATTACTTACATTTCCGTGTAAAACCCTCCGTGCTTGTCTTTTACCTTGACGTCCCAATTATCACATCAAGTCAAATACTTATTACAATTCCCTGTCATGCCCTGTCTCACAATTCAGTTGGTATTAAGGTTAGAGGCTTATAAAACAGTCTATTTGATTAGTTATTTATATTTGATTCCAGACTCAAGTGAGACAACTTTGTGCAATTAATTATCCATAAAACTCCACAGAGCTCCTGAAAATAGCATCTGCAGCCCTCTGTACCATTCCCTGCAAAAAACAAACAAACAAAAACCCGTGGCTTAAGCTTCCTGCTGAAACTGATGCTTTGCTGCATGGGACACAAACATCTATCCATCCATTTTATTTTGTCACTGCTTCTCCTGTACTGGGAGTTGCAGGGATATCCTGGCCATGGGACCAAGGCAGAGCACATGCACTCTGGACAAGTCGTCAGTTCATCACAGAGCCTCATACAGAGACAAACAACCACCCACACTCACACTCATGGACAATTTAGAGTTGATCATTAATTGAATGTGTTTATCTCTGTGTGGTGGGGGAAGCCGGAGCACCTGGGGAGAACCCACACAGACACAGCGACAACATGGAAGCTCAACACTGAAAAGCTGCATCGAACCCACAACCCATAACCACTGCAACACCAAGTCACACAAGGAAGGGTGAAGAAAAACACAGAGGTGTGGTTACTAACCAGTTAGAGACAGCAGGGCCCTTTGTGACATCACAAAAGGGAAATTTCCCTTGAAGAAAAGCGCACTTACCTGAAAAAGTAAAGAATGGACAATCTGTTTTTTCTCTTATATTTTTTATTGAGTGGCTGCGAACATGTTTGTTTTCAAACAATCAAATGAGGAATCATACAGGGCCCTTAACGTTGCATGAAGCTGCCCCAGGTTTCAAACCAGGAATAAGTGTGATCAACTTTGTATTAGTCACAGCTGTCTTTTCAGGTTGTTTTGCAGTGCCTTTCAGAGGTGTCAGGAGCAAAAGTGAGATTGGCCGTCCCTTATGTCTTTTATGTGGATCTCTGAGCTGTCAGGTGTTTTATTGCCTTGGCAGAAAAAGATGCTGGACCGGTGGAGACTCTGTGCCCTTCACTGCCTCTCACTGCTTGCCCTTGACGTACAGCAGCAAGGTGTGTGTGTGTGTGTGTGTGTGTGTGTGTGTGTGTGTGTGTGTGTGTGTGTGTTGCAGTGCAGTTAGCCAAATGTGCCAGTGAATAGCAGATTGTAGCTGCACTGGAGGGCTGGGGGTTGGTACTGGACGAGGGAAGGACAGGACGCTGGTGTCATCTCATCCTTCTTTATGTCTCGGTCATCTGCTGTGTTCATCGTTTGTCGCATAACACAAGAGGCCGACGACAACGATGCAGAGAGTGAAACGCGTGCACATGTCGTAAGCGCTCATAAAACAGGGTGGATCATTTTTGGGGTGGATTTACGCCAACATGCTATGTAACTCAGAGTTGTGGTGGTTTTGCTTTGTTTTTTTCCTTGTGCCGCTTCTCTCCCTCCATCCCTCCGTCCTTCATTCACACACGACGGTGATACCCTGCCGACGTTTGAGCGGAGACAGTCAGCTGTGGAACGGTCTAGA
Source organism: Thamnaconus septentrionalis (assembly GCA_009823395.1). NCBI lineage: Eukaryota > Metazoa > Chordata > Actinopteri > Tetraodontiformes > Monacanthidae > Thamnaconus > Thamnaconus septentrionalis. The sequence continues at coordinate 9,045,164 of CM020503.1, forward strand.
AGCGTCGTTCCTGTCTAAATTATTCACATATACTCGCCGCTGGCTGCATTACAATTTTGAAAATGTGCATGCTGTGCGTGTGCGCAGATAGATGTGAGTGCGATAGAGAGAGAGAGAGGGAGAGGAAGGGAGAGAGAGTGGGAGAGAGAGAGAAGAGGGGCCACATTAGACCATTTACGTCTGTGTATCCAATGCCTGTGTGTATCTGAGTGCACTGTAATATGATGTTCTCACAGTGCAAGTGAGGCCATGTTAAAGGGTGCACTTACAGAGAGCCATAAACAGTGTGTCTCTCTCTAATATGCAGTACTAATGGTATGATGGCTATGGGATTACTGTAATGGCTTCTCTTAGTCAAGACCTCAGCTATCTTAGCACCGTTTACCAAAGGGGAAGATTAGCGTTATTAAAAACCCACCAAGGGTTCCGCCAGGTGTTGTGCCACTCACGTTCTTTGTTTGTTAACACAAATAGCTTATCGGCCAATCACATAGCAGCTACTCGGTGCTTTTGGGCATGTAGACGGTTTTGTAGACGTATGTTTTGTAGACGCTGAAGCTCAAACTGAGCATCAGCGACCAACGGGGATTTAAGGGACTTTGAACGTGGCAACAGTAACTATTTATAACCAAGGTACACAAAAATGTTTCTGAATACACAGAACCTCCAACCTTCAAGCAGTGGGCATACTGCATTTATACAATCTACTTCTTGTGCTTGCTCCACATTTTTTTTTAAAGAAAAATATGTGAAAAATACCCAGTTCTGCAAAGCAACTGTTTGCCACGAAGGGCAGTGATAGCTCTCCTAAGGTGTCCAACAAAATCCTCAACCATCTCAATCACCTCAGAGCCACTCTGTCCTTAGCATATTGAAGGACCAACAAAGGAACAGTTCTCAAACCAACCTGCAGGAGGCCTTAAAAAAAAGAAACAAAAAGCTAAGAGAAACAAATTTGAGGCTCAAAGATTTTTTTTGTTCAGTTAGAAGGCTAGAAAAATTATATGGACACAAAACCAAGGTTTTCATTGTTAAAAGGAGACACATGTGATCAGTGACAGGTGATCAATCCTGCAGATTCCACAATGAACCTCATTAATCAATGCAAAACTCTTGATTCCAATAACTGATTTTAACTGCAATAACATTTGGTGTCATTGTCATTTAGTGTATTTGATCCCCTCAGACTCATGCCGTTCTTCAGTGTGTCGTCTTGACATCCTCTCTGTCCCCACACAGCAACGCCCAGTCCAGCAGTCTCTGGGCTCCTCCTTGTGTCGGGAGTCCCACTGGAAGTGCCTCCTCCTGACCCTCCTCATGTACGGCTGTTTTGCTACGCTCGCCTGGTGTGCTCTTGGCCGCGTGGACATCTTCATCTCGTCCGCCAGCGCCGACGTGGACACCACCTCTGTGGCCTACTCTAACGACATCCTGCACCCGGAGAGCCCGTGCTACAGCGGCTATGTCTACATCCCTCTGGCCTTCCTGGCAATGCTCTATGTGGTTTACCTGGTGGAGTGCTGGCACTGCTTCTCCAAGACGGCAATGCTGGCCAACGCTGAATTTCAGGTACTTGTTGGGAACAATGTCAGCTGCGGTCTTTGCTTTGTGCAGCTGAAAAGCTGTTTAGTAACTCACAGCAAAACACAGCAAACTACGGCTGATATGGGAAGAATGTTATTATACACGAACAACATGCTCATAAATATGCTGTGCATAATAATAATAATTAATATAATTAATTTACCATTGTGCTTGCATGCAAAAATGGGACCAATGTCTGTCCTCAACACCAAAAATAAAATGAGAAGTTTTGAACCCCTTGCAGTACATGCATGTGATTTGTCCCTTTTGAAAACAACATTTTAAAGTTTTCCTAAACTAAACTAAAATTATCATTCATAAAAGAGGCAAGATGAAAGAAACAACCATAGATTAGACCAAAGTTTGAAGTTTTACCTAAGTCTTACAGACACTTCCTGATTGTGTTTGCTTTTGCTGTTGTATCTTTGATTACTTTATATGATGGAAAACTGTGAAAAACCGTATCTTTTAAATGGTGTATAAACTTGGATTGATACAACATATTGTGGGGTCTTGAGAAAAGACCCTGGTATGTACGGGTTAAAGAGACAATATGTGATTTTCATCATTGTCAGATATAAGGTAATAAAATAATTAGCTCTGGTTGTGTTATTGAATCTGGGGTAGAACATCACATCTCAGGTGTGAGAGGAGCGTGCTTGTTTTGGTTTACATGCTGCGTTCAGGTGCTCTCTCCAGCGGTGAGAAAAATTGCACATTGCCGCTTTAAAGAACTGCCATTATCAATGTGTTTTATGTTGTAGTTTGACTGAGAAGTTTGAATCCACACCTTCAAATATGTTATGCAAAATACCAACATGTCCCTGAAGTGATTTGGTTGTCTGATCGTGTTATCAATCCTTGATTCAGGAGGTTTATGAGCGCGTGCAGAGGCTTCAGCAGGCCACACCCTGTATTTGGTGGAAAGCCATCAGCTACCACTATGTGAGGAGGACCAGACAGGTGACACGATACCGCAACGGAGACGCGTACACGACCACGCAGGTGAACTGACGCACGCAACACAGCAACACTTTCACTGTCATTTATTTTTATGTCACACGAAGCAATTCTACGCTGAACACATCTATATTTTATGTGTCCATGTAAACACGTTCTATTCAAACATACCAGGTCAAAGTGTTTCCCCCTCTGGTTCTCATGCACTCTGTACATCCACACATCTTCTTCCCAGGTCTACCACGAGCGGGTGAATACTCACGCTTCCAGCTCGGAGTTTGACTACGCTCGCTACGGAGTCAAAGACGTTTCCAAGGAGCTGCTCGACCTTCAGTTGCACCCTGCTGTTCGCCTCCGTTTCACTAAGTGTTTCAGGTGAGACCCTGGTCAAAACAAGTGCAGGACGGCTTGGAAAGTGTTTTTTCAAAGTGTCTTTGAAAGACTTGTCCTGTCGTTGTATTCCCTAGCTTTTCCAGTGCACGTGCTGAGGCTGCCTACCTCACCCAGGTAGGAAATGGGTTGTGGGGTTTGTTCACCTTCTTTTAACTTTTGCAACTTCATGATTTATGATTTTTTTTTTCTTAACATACTGCCCATGGATACAATAATAAAAGTGTATACTCAAAGTGCAATGAACATAATTTACTTTTTTTTCCTGAATTGTGTTTATTGCATAACTAGAACTGTTGTTATGTATATAAGAATATACATAGAGCAATAAGGGTCTTGCTCCTTATAAACTGCCATCTTGTGCCACCATTTTTCAAGGAAGCCCATCTAGCAGTGCCCTAAAATATAAAAAGGGGTTTCCCTAAATACTGGGCTTCCTTAAAAATGTTATGCACTGCACCTTTAGTTGACAATCCTGTCTGTTTTTGCCTTTTCACTGCTTGAATTCTTCTCTTCCTCAGTTTGCACAATATCATGATCTTAGCACAGACAGTGATAAACAAATCTTTGGTCTTTTCTAGTGTGTTCACTGGCTGGAAACACAACTGATGTGTGTGATGTATTTCAAGGCTGCGTCTTGGCTTCAGAAATAGTTTCCTAGTCACTCCCTCCACTGCAATCTGTCTCCTTTCTGTCACTCATAGCGAGCGCGCTTCTTTGGGGAGAACGAGGGCCTGGACGACTACATGGAGGCCAGGGAGGGGATGCACTTGAAGAACGTGGACTTCCGCGAGCACATCCTGGCCTTCCCGGATCCCACCCATCAGCCGTGGTTTTCGCGGCACCGAGTCTTCTGGCTGGCCTCGGCGTTTCTGCTCTCGTGGCCGCTGCGGGTCGTGTCCGAGTACCGCACGGCCTACGTCCACTACCACGTGGAGAAGCTGTTCGGGGAGGACGAGGACGGCGGGGGAGGAGGCGCTGGCGGGCCGGGTGGGAGAGGGGACGGAGGGACGGAGGGAGTGACTGAAAATGGAGTGCACCCGGGAGGGATCGGGATCGGCCTAAATGGGACGAGTTACAGAGCCATCTCGCGGGTCAACACGGTGGACATGACAGAACTGGAGTGGCACATCCGCTGCAACCAACAGATGGTGCCCAGCTACTCTGAAGCCCTACTTATGGACATGGACTCGGGCGGGGGGCCGCATCCAAACGCCTCCACGCCCATTTCCGGGCCACCGGGCATCGCTCCCAGTCAGGGCACCAACCCTCCTCCTCTGGCTCTTCCCATGGTCTTCAACTCGACCTATCTTCTCCAGAGTTGCCCCCGATGCCGGAGAACCACGTCCAGCTCCAGTCTTCCGTCCAGGCTACGGGCCTCGCTGGGAACCACGGCGCTCCTGAACGCCACCGTGGCGGGGATCAGAGCGGCGGGGCAGGGCGGAGGAGGCGTGGGGGGCCGGCTGGTGCTCAGCAGGAGTGGATTCTCGCTGGGGAGGCTCGGGGGAGGGCGCCAGAACAGCCTCTATTTCACTCAAGGAGCATGGGAGGAGGGCTGGGGGGAAGCAGGGAGGATGGAGGAGGTGGGGGAGGAGGAGGAGGAGGTGGAGGGTTCCTGGGGTTGGGTTCAAGACAAGACAACGAGGAGACCCGGGCAGTGCTAGATGGAGAGGGGGATGAGGACGAGGAAGAGGAGGAGGAGCAGGAGGAGGAGGTGAGGAGACTGGAGGACAGAGGGAGAGGAGGCCAGGAGGGAGACGAAGAGGCGGCGCAAGACAGTGGAGGAGGAGGGGGAGGCGAGGCGAGGGAGGGCGAAGGTGGTGGAGGAGGAGGAGGAGGAGGAGCAGGAAGAGACCGCCCCCCGTCCTACCAGGAAGCGTTCTTCTTTCCCGTCCTCATCATACACGGAGAGGAGAGCTGCCACGCCGGAGACGACTTGTGAATCCCGTGAAGAGTTGAGATGAAGCACGAGAAGGTCCGTGCAGAAACAAGTAGAGGAAAAAAGATCATCAGAATGGGAAAGTAGATGACGGGAGAAACAGGAAGAGGCTGAAAGAAACAAGTTGGAAAAAGATGAGAAAAAGAGGCTCTGTTAGGCAGGAAGGAACACGAAGGAATGGAGATTACTCCAACATACAGAAAACTAAATGTAAAGTAACGAAAAATAAGCAGAATTAACTGAGATGTCGCCATCTCCATGTCACGATGCTAAGAATGGCGTAAACAGGTAGAGATTATATCTATGCAAGACAGGAGGTGGGAGGCACGTCGAGGCTCCCAGGAACAGGGTGGAGATGGTGGGCAGCGGACAGCAGAACCGGCTGAACTGTGTTGGATTCAGGTTCCCCTCAATTTCAAAGGAGAAGCAAACGGGCAGAAGCTAAAATCAGGACTTATTTAAGGAATAAAACTGTAAAAATTTGAAATAAGCTCTTAATACTTGAGGTGAAGTTGAAAAGGGAATGTCAAACAGTTGGATGTGCAGCACAGCAACGACCAGGCAAATGCACCCAAGACCCTGAGAGAGAAGCTCCTCTCACGGCTGTCTCAGCAAAATGGTCCAACTGGGACATTCAAAAGCATAGACATAATTCTGGCCTTATTTTTGGAAGAAGGCCCAAATTTCTGGTTAGCTTTGTACAAACCATTGGTAACTGTGCATACATCTCTTCACTTTTCACCGCTATCATTCCATGATGTAGAGCTGTGTATAAAATGAACACCTAAACGGAGGAGAAGCGCTTCCTCCCCCTCACCCCGCTGCCGCCCCCCCGCCCCCCACCTCCTCGAGTCATCACATTTCCCCCGAGTTCGACCTTTCGTGCCACAGGGTGGAGATTTACTTGTGAGCCTTGCAGCAGCACCAGGTCGGTCTCCTCAGTCGGTGATTAGCGCACGTCTTATCATCAGCGAGGTGCGGCGGCGTTGTACCAAAATAAATTGACGGCCTCCTTTATTTGCCCTCTTCTCTCCTCCCTCTTGTGCGTAGCTCTGCTTCGAAGGAGGCCGTCACATGATCCACCTCTCCCCGCCCCTGGAAATGCTGAGATCACATTTCATCTCGCCTCATGCCGCACATTATGCTTCCTGTAGGCAAAGGCTTTCTTCCCTGGGATCAGATTTTATAAACTGGATATTTTCCTCCCGTGTGAAATTCAGTCAGTGTCGGCGTGATGCCAAAACACGCAGGGTAAACCTCAAAGAAACCCTGGTGGCTGTGTGACAGGCAAGTTTGGGAGGGATGTTGTTCTGTCTTTGAAAGCACACAGCTGTTGTAACCCTGCATCAGTCAGCTCCCTTTTAGCTGCGATGAAAGCACAACAAAAAGGAAGCCCGTGAGCATGAACAAGACGTTCATGAGGCAGCTGCTAGTTTAGCTGCTGCTGCTAATTCTGAGCGCTAACTTAGCATGTTGCTGGAGTTGCTGCAGTTTTAGCAGAACTAGAGGCTTTCTCGGGCTAATTGAGGAGCGACACTGAAGCCTTTTTCTTGTTGACTGCATGCAGCAGCAGGGTCGTTCGGTCAGCATCCAAATGTTTTCAGTGGGATCTTCACCACATGGATGGCTTCCATGGATCCAACTGGTTCAGGAGACGCTCCATCTGGAATGCCAGGTTACAACTGCTGTGCTGTCCAAAGCTCGTCCACCATAAAGGGCAAGAAACTGGCACAAGTCACAAAAAAAAGTCTAATTTCAATGTACCTTGTATCAGAATACTATATGAAAACCTTATTTCTTAGACTCATAAATGCCCATATTATTGTGCTGCATGGAAAACTAAACCTGGGCTCTCAAGCTTAATAACCAGTCTCTTAGATTGCTTTGCACTTTTATGCAGATGACTGATTTAGGGATTTGCATTATTTAACAAACTAAAAAAAAAGAGAGAAATCCAGTGGCATTGAGCCAGAACACGCAGCCCTTTGACGGCATGAGTTTGGCCACATACCATTACCTCCCTTTTGCAGGATATTAATATGCAATGTAGTAGAATAAGCAAATACTCTCTTTCGATGAATGCCAAACAGAGTAGTGATGCCCCATCGCTCGACGCCAGTTTCGATTTTTAAGACACATGTAGACAAGGTCACGGTTCATCCATCCCACTTTTTGAGTTGGAATGTGAACCACAGAAAATAAAGTCCAGGGAGAGGCAGTTGGCACAGACCACACTAGTGCGGTGCTTTGGCGCAAACAAATAAACCAAGTACACCGAACCTGTAGCATAGCAAGCCAGAGTAGTTACCAAAAAACGTTACTTTGACCTTCCCTGCACACGGGCCTTAACAGGAAACCTCTGCCGCTTTGCTGAGACCGCTAGGACCTCCCTCATTTTCTGTCTGCTCACTCTGGACACTTAGAAGCACAGCAGAAAAATGACAAAAAAAAAAGTTCTTGGTGAAAACAGATCGTGAGCAACGCTCGAGAGAGGTGTGGAGGAGATGTTGGCAAAAACCAGGCGATCTTCCAAAAAGAGGATTCAGGGGCTTTCCAGACACGTCAAGTGGAGCAAGACCTGGTTTTGGTGTGTAGGACACGCACACACCCTGACACAGATTCACGCTCATGCCAACGCTGGCTCTCGGATTGTTCCACAGCTTTTCCATGAAAACTCAAGAGGGTAAAGAAAAAAAGTGACTGGATGCTAATGCAAAACAGGGGACAGGCGTCTCCAGCCGCCGGAGGGGGCGACGAGGAAGAGCGGAAAAGTTGAGATTAATAGACAATTATTTTTTACAACTCTTCGATCATTATTTCTTGACTCGTGGATGAAATGGTCACCGTTAATTTTCCCTCAACAAAAAGAAGCACTAAGAAGCACTGAGCACACACGTCTGCGTCTGTCTGATCTCATCTCAAGCTGCTGCTCTCACAAACTCTCAGTCACACTATTTGTTGCTTGATTGTACAGATAATATATATACACACATATAATGTCTTGAAAGGTCCAGTCAGGTGGCTGTGTATTCTCTGTTTAGCCGGGAAGCCGTCGCTTCACCTGGAAATCACCTGTCGTGAGCTCTAGGTTAGCTGTTAGCTGCTTCTCCACGTCAATGCTGCGGCACAATGAGGCTCAGTCGGACATTTGCTACTTTTATACCATCGACATACTTGAGTAACATTATTTCAGGTCGCTGTAGTGAAATCCAATTGCCTTTGTATGCTTGAAATGTCTTATACTGTACTTTTAATTTTATTTGGTCTTTGTACCCAAATGTATTTACTTATTTTTTACGTCCAACGCAGAAAAAAGTTTCTTCACTCGTGTCGTGACTGATCATTTGCGCAGCGTTTGATTCTCTCAGAATGCCTCTGCTGATGCTGCTGCGCTGACGTTTCATACACAAACACACTCTCCCGTCGGTTGTGCTTGCATGTTGGAGCACGCATCCTGTTTTCAAACACAGCAACAATAATCCGACATCCGTATTAGCCCCACATATTCTGTGTCTTGATACGAACAGCATGGAGCTTACCTGCTTAGTTGCCTTTTTGTGTCCAGTGTTGCCAACTCGTTTGCCGAGGAGTCTGACCTCGGCTGATGCTTCTCTCCCATGTCGACTTGAGATCTCAGTCATGCACTAGTAACCATTTACATGCCAAAGCAGACCAAGAAAGAGAGAAAAAAAAAACTAAAAAAGAAAAAAAAGTCAGTGCTTTAACTCATTGTTGGTAGATAAAACATTGACCCTAAACAAGAGGATTTTCTTCATTGGGAGCAAAATAATATTGATTTATTTAGGCCAATTTTGTGTTTTGTATGTTATTTTTGTGTATGTATGTATGTATGTATGTTTTTATTTATTTATTTGTTTATTTATTTATTCATTCATTCATTCATTTATTTATTTATTTATTTTTAATGGACAGCACTCTTCGACACTCTGGGGTAATTCCACTCATGGTGTGCCCAGCCTGTGGTTAAGCCTTGCAAGTTGTATGTGTGTCCACTAGGTGGGAGCAAAGCCTGATATATTGCAACCAGAGTCCCGCTTGGTACCATATTCAAAGGGACACCGATGCTAGCTTTCACAGGCGTTGCCCTGCTCTCTGTGGCCTAACACACTATCACGTGTCACACCCAGTCACTGCGGGATTTATTTTCAAAAGAACTCCATGTTTGTGACATGGACTGACTGAACATGCAGAGAGCAGTGCTATGTGGCCCCAGATTTTGTCGCTAATTGATATTTGTTCGCTCTCACTAGAAACTGAATGTGTTGCTAATCAAGCTAGTTTTCATACTCCTGTTTTGTGGATGTTTTCTGAACGTATAACCACAAGCGCTGAATGCACCGTTAGGTCAGGGTTTTGTGACTGAGCCTCCGTTTCCACAGTGTAACTCATCCTCTGGCTGTTCACGCGAGCAAATAAGTAAGTAAGTAAGAGAGACGAAGGCGAATTCCTGCCTTTGACATTTAAGATCACTCAGACATGCACATCAGATTTCATGCGCCCAAACTCGGCCACCAGAGCACAAAGATTCTGTCTCCGTCTCGTTCCACCTCTGTATCAGCTTCATCACTCCAGTATCTTATGCGATGCTCTACGATTATGACGATGTATTGTTGTCAATGCTGTTACTGTTCTCTTGTGGTCATGGACTGAGTTGAACAGTCTTACCCAGATTGTCAAACACTGTATAAAGAACACGTGTTGCGTTGGTTTGACTTGAGGTCACATGGATTCCAGCTGCATTATTTGGATTTTTATTCTCAAACAGAGACAGGCGTTCACAATTCAACTCTGAACTCACTTAAACATAAATGTATTAGTAATTGATAACATAAAATGTGTAAAAACTGCACAGGTTATTGTTTAATATCCTCTGTATTTATTGACTTATTTTTTGCCTTCATGAAACACAATCTCACCGCCAATGCGGAAACTGATTTGATGATCCGTGTAGGACATCAAAAAAAAAAGAAGAAGAAAGTTTCTAGGTCTGTTGTGTAATACATGAGTGCATTCACAAGGCACAGCCTCCATGGCAAAGTGGCAACGGTGGTTTATGGAGGATTTCAGAAGTCCTTGTAACAATAACTACCAGTTATAATAGCAATATGAACTGCTGCAACACATCATAAGGGATAATGTATTGTCTGTATAGTCATACCTTATTGCCATGGAGGTATAAACCATTATGAATGATGATCTTATAGCGCGTTACATCCACCACTGAACCTTATCGAACTTGGTTTGATTTGGTTTGGTTTGGTTCACTAGGGGTTAAGTTGTAACAAAGGATTATGAACATTTATAACATTCTCTATGAAGTATTATGAACGCCTCATGAATGTATCAATAAGACAACAGACCATACAAAACAACAACAACATCCAAATAACAATTAAATAACAAGTTAGTGATTTTTGCTTGGCTGGCCAAACATTTCTTGATTTTTTATCACAATATCGTTAAATTATTCCTGATTAACCAAGGAATTTGGAGCTGTAAATGTAAATCTGAAAAAGGTTTTAAATTGAAGGATGTATGTCATTTGACATATCAGAAACCTGTAAGATCTCAAACTGGGATATGAAATCATGTTAAGTTGTTATTATTATTTTTTTTTTTCAACTATCTTCTGGAAGGCTCAGTGCCGCGTGAAGAGTTTAGACTTTCACGGGGTAAATGTCTTTTAAAATTGGTTTGGGTTCTAACAGACTTGGATTATCACTAGTACAGTATATTTTCATACTTTATTGTTTTAAGATAATGTTCCAGTTTGGAGACCAGAATGTTTTGAGGTAGAAAACAAAACTGACTTTTCAAATGTGTACACATGAGTGGCCTGTTCCTTGACAATGTCCTCCAATGCCCAGTCCTTGATTTGACAGGCTGCAAGCAGCTGCATCTCCACCTGACTCGTCAGTGTGTTAGCGCCAGCCACAAAGTAGACAAAGCTTCAGGACGCTCCTTTGCATTTTCTCGCTAAATACTTAGTGCAGCTGGATTACTTGTGAGCTGTGGCGCGAATGAATTGTTACCACAGTGTAGATGTTATGTACATGCAGCCTCTATGGAATATAGAACAATAATGTCACATATGACACATTATTGTCTTACACAGTGATGTGCTATGCCAAAAACAAATGGGCGTCCTGGTTGAGCACTGCCCCGTTTCAGAGAAATGTCTTCAGTACTTAAGATAATCATCATGCAACTGATAATGAGATTGTCAATATCACACTGGATTATTGCTGTTGTCGCTGGCCTGCTTAATATAACATAGAGATTTTGTTTGGTCAGGTAATGCGAGTGAAGGTAATGGATCTGGTGGCAATAACTCTGTTAACTAATGTGATCCTGGTGATGATGATGACAATTTATTATCATGGACGATACAATAAAGTCAAACTGCTTGGGATACCAGCTTTTGTCTTGTGAGGTTATTAATTATCCAAAGAAACGCCAGTTGATGTTGGAAGTAGAAGATGCATTGCAGAACTCAGTGTTCTATGACTTCATTAGTTCTCCTCCTACATCTTTTTATTGGACTTCCGTTTTGTCCCACTTACAGAAACAATAAAGTCTTTGTGTATTTAATTTCAGATTACTGTAATACAGTCTTAGAAATTTTAATATTTTTGTCTGTTATATATGTTCATATAAACTGCCTCTGAAACTTGCTCAACGTAAACAGCTTGGGAAAAAGGGTTAGGTGTCAGGTACAAATGGAGACTGCTCTTGTTTCTATGTATTTAGTTCCATTTCAGTGCAGGTTTGGCAACCATCAGTGAGTGCTAAAAAAGAATACACTGTATTAATAGTTTCTGCTAAATTCACATATTGCAGTCCTGCCAGTATTTTTGATGTCACACTGAAGCTGAAAAATGCACTAGAGACAGGCTGTAAGGGAACAAGAAAACATTTTGCCTCTCTTCTAGATAAAATTTTAGAACTGGGATGAATGAGGTTTGTAGACGTACATAACTTTAAAATCAAATGCTAACTCCAATAGTTTTCAGTTAATAAAGCTCCTTTAACAACTGCACTTTTGGGGGGAAAGGTACATTGGTTAAGTTTGGTTCAACTTGAGCACTCGAGACTCTTGGCCTCAGGCTTATATTAAAATAAATCAGGGTGATTGAGAACCACTGCTTCTTTTCAGGCTACATCCATCTGCTGTGCCTCCACAGAGCACAATAACAACGTCCTTGTGTTGGCAGCTTTGAGTGTCTCCATATTGCCAAGCATCATTCTCAGATACATACAATATTTATAAAGGTTATTGCAATTTCTGCATGATTCACAGGCGGACTGTTGATGATCTTCAATATGTATATATAATATATATTATTCATATTCATCCATCCATCTTCTATACCCGCTTATTCCAATTCAGGGTCACGGGGGTCTGCTGGAGCCTATCCCAGCTGTCTTAGGGCGAAGGCAGGGTGACACCCTGGACAAGTCGCCAGTTCATCGCAGGGCCACATAGAAACAAACAACCATTCACACTCACATGCACACCTACGGACAATTTAGAATGTTCAATTGACCTCACATGCATGTTTTTGGAGTGTGGGAGGAAGCCGGAGAACCCGGAGAGAACCCACGCAGACACAGGGAGAACATGCAAACTCTACACAGAAAGGTCCCAGGCCCGGGCCCCGGAATCGAACCCACAACCTTCTTGCTGTGAGGCGGCAGCGCTAACCACTGCGCCATTGTGTTGCATTATTCATATTATGTAATGTTATATTCCTCTATTCCTATGGATGGGATTTTTTCTCGTAAATGCGTGTTGAGGGTGAAACTTGTCGCGCTGAATCGTGTTTTCCTGCAAAAACTCCCTCATGTTGCTTCTCCCCATTTAAGTCATGGAGGGATTTTGGACAAATAACACACAGTGGATAAACACAGTGCCAGCGTGTTTCATTTCAGCATCTGTTGATCTCTGATCTCTGAAATACAACTTGTATCCAGCTCAGTGGTCTAGTGGTAGTGTCCACCCTGAGACTGGTAGGTTGTGGGTTCGATCCCCAGCCGGCTCATACTAAAGACTGTAAAAGTGGTACACGTTGCCTCCCTGCTTGGCACTCAGTAGTCGGGGTTGGAATTGGGGGATTAGATCACCCAATGATTCCCGATTCTTGCCCAATTTGCAGTCTATAGGCTCTGACAGCCAAGGGCTTCTGACAAAACATGTGCCCAATGTTGGCATGAATAGAAACAAACCAACAAAACAAAACAGTTCGTGTCTCCTATTTGCCTTTAAGGACCTTTAAGGAAGAATGAGGAGTTGCATGTGATCAGACACTAGAGGACAGCAGAGTGTCTGCACCACCGGGCTCTGGCTCGTTCGTGAGTGCACAGAGGATGAATTCTTAATGCGGAGATAGGTAGACACGTAATGATTGAAACAGCAATTAGAGCCGAATCAAATGTTCCAACTAAACTGCCATCCAACTGCGATGCATGAGTGGCATAGACTTGGACCTGGAAACACATCTGAAGATCTTTAAATAAATAAATAAATAAATAAAAATAAATAAATCCTCTCCTGTTCAGCATTAAGAGGCATTAAACCTAAGCGTATTTGCACAAAGAATCTGAAAAGCGGCACAAACATGAATTTTACCCAAAATGACAGAAGCACGACAAATCTCAACTATAACTGCTATTTTGTGTGATCTTGAAGCTATCATGGGTTTGCCCATGCACTACCATTGATCACATAAGGCTGCTGGTGCAAGGGATCGACACTTAATATTTACGAACTCATTAGTTCCACCCTGGCCCCATCAGAGGAGGCTTCCTGATGGCTTGCGACGGTGTCAAATCTGTCTTGCTGCCCTTCCAAACGCGGCAGCCGCATAAACAGCCTCCCCGCTTCCCTTCGGCTGCTTTGGCACCGCTATCTGTGTCTGCTCGCTGACACCCCTCCGCCGCTATCAGCTGCTGGTGTTGACAGTCTCCCTGATGCTTGACGCTCCTCCACGGTTGAGGCTTTGTTGTCGGTGCCTCGCCGGGCTCCCGGCGGCACCTGTGGCTGTTTTCCCAGCAGTTTCCTCCTGCGATGGGGAGCCGGGCTGTAGACACGGCTGTGCAGGTGGTGGCGGTGGTGGTGGGGAGGGCAGGCAGCTGCAGGGATTTCCCGGCATAGGGAGCCTGTCTGGGGTGTAAGGCAGGGGATGTAAAAACCCCTGATCATAGATGCATTCAGCAACTTGAATCGCAACTGTAATTGACACGTGCATATTACAAATAGACAAGCAGGCATCCTCAACTGAACAAACTTTCTATGATGGTATTTTTTATTTTTTTTTGTTTATTTTTTTAGGGGGGCGGCTTTTGTTCGCTCCTTCCACTAGGTGGAGCAGCTGTTCCACACTGTTTGAATCAGGCACCATCCATTATTTCCTCATCACGTCCAAGGCAAATAAATAAATAAATAAATAAAGGAATGAAGAAAAAAAAATGCTACTTGATTTCTCTGACGTACCCAGAAGACGGGGGATTAGGAGACATTTGGGAAAGTTTATTTGTGTCACAATCACTTATGATTGTGGGCGCCTCGATTTCAATTCTGGCTCTTTGGGTTTAGTTAAAAAACAAAAACAAAAAACAAAACAAATATCCAAAAAATAAAAGAGTGAGAATGTAGCGAAATCCCCCACAGCCTCCATCCTCAGTGACTAAAGTCATTTATAGAATTATGCAAGAGCATGGGGAATATATGTCTGAAGATCCCCAGTGCAGTGAGCAAGAGGGTAAGAGCCTTCTTGATCAAAATAGGAATTAATTGCATGACCCCACTCAGTGGTGAATATCAAGTGTTAAGAGGGACAAGTGGAATCCATCCTGTCACGGAACGCCGGCCAATTGTGGGTCAGTGGAGAGAGACGAGCGGCAGGGGCAACGGACAGTCAAAAGGGCCTTTGGATGGTGAATT